>BLAL01000193.1:525000-1242500 GCA_015698045.1 Rhizophagus clarus | reverse complement strand
GCAAAATCTTCATATGCTTTTATAGAAATATTGTGTTTTTAGAGCTAACAGAATAGAGCAGTAGTTGTATAATCATTGAAGTAAGGTGAAAATTCACCATCACAGGATGGTATCTCGTCTTTATCTAAAGCTTCAATAATTTGATGTATGTCATTGTTCTCGTTGTTGTTACCTTTCTCTTCTTCTTCATCGTTGTGGTCGTTGTGACTTTCCTCTTCCTCATCGTCATTGTGACCTTCCTCTTCTTCACCTTCCTCATTGAAATAATCTTCCTCTTCGTTATAATCTTCCTCTTCGTCATCATCATCACCATCTTCATCTAATGATTCGTCAATTACATTATCCCTCAAATCTATATCATTATCATAATGCTGAAAATATATTGATTCATTGTCATTTCTATTAATGTCCTCCATATCGATGTCTTCAAATAACATTTCATTGTTATCTTCAGTTGAATTTGCTGTTGTCTCATTACGACTAGTATGAGAAAACTGATTGCGAATTTGAAATGGTTTACGGAACTGCTGGTAGAATGAATATATCTCTTTCTCATAACTAAATAAGACGTAAATAGTTTTGTAAAGTTGTTGATTTTTAACAAAATTTATGGTTAGAATTTAATTGTACTTTGATATAATTATAGTAATCTAATCTGATTAGAGAAAAAAAAGATAATCTAATCTAGACTGTAATTTCACTAAACATACAAAAAAAAAAAAAATAAATTACCAAAGTTTTACTAATATATAGAAGAATTCTTTCACGAAATCGGTATGAGAGGTCAATGTTCGATACGGTACACTGTTGAACTATCTGAATATAGATTAATTGTTGATTAGATGATCAATAAACATGTGCCAGAAAATGGAATTTTAGATTCAATCACACTCTTGTATCACTTAAAGCCGCAAATATTACGTTCTTGACCTGTGCGACATTACTGTCATGACATTGACACGAGGATTGCCTTAGAGCCATATTTACATAAGCTAGAGACGTTACCACATATTATGTAAAAAGTTTTTTTCTTATATTCACGCTTTACGTTATTATTTTATCATCAATATAAAAATGTCAAGATTTACAATATAATAATAATAAACTAAACAATACAATATAATCATTTAATTACATACTTCGTATTATTATTTGAAACATGGCTCTCATTTATATTCAAAGTGCATTTATTCATTATTTGTTATTATCAATCGATTGAGATTCAAGCATCATCTCCGAACTTAACTAAAGCAAGGTCTGTTAATTAAATAATCTCACTAATATTTATTTGTATTTTGTACAATAGTATGTATTATATCAGAACTTATGGCTGTAAAAGGTTATGTTTACTGCGCTTAATCAAAAAAGGAAGTGCAAATTTATCTTAGATAAACATCTGCAGATTCTTATTGAATGATGTAATGATAGTCCTATTTGTTCATAAACAAATACTTTAGCAACTTACAAATAAAAATTTCCTTTCGTTAAATAAGTAAATCTAAATTTTCCTTTCGTTAAATAAAAATTTCCTTTCGTTATGTAAATATGTCAATATGTTAAATAATTAAAATTTAAATTTTTGTATAATTCAAATCGATTCTATTTTCAATTCTAAACAAATCGTCTCCCCTTGTAAGATTGTCACGAAATAAACATCTCAATATGGTATAATCTTAACATATACCATATAAATTTGGAAATGCAAAGTCAGCTTGGGGGTTTGGGAATTGAGATGAGGTCTCTTATTTATATTTTACTTTGTTCGAATTTTTGTATCTCAGAATTTTTGTATCTTGTATCTTTATTTTTTGCTATGTCCAAACGTAAGGCAAATCAAGAGACAGCAGGTATGTAACTTTATAAAATATAATTATAATAAATTTTACTTTGAGAATAAAATGATGCTGAAAATATGTATAATAATAACGATTTCGAAAAATCAAAGTCTAAGTTAAAAAGCGAAGAAAAGGAGGGAGACCAATATTAACGATGTTGATCAATTCATTTCAGGTAAATATTATATACATATCATATATGTGTGTGGCCTTAATATTTAATAATATATTTAATCTTTAATTAAATGATATACTACTAAATAATAGGTTTAGCTTCTAACCGAAGAAATAATGATGAAAGAGAAGATGATGATGGAAGAGAAAAAGATAATGGAAGGGAAGATGAAAAAGAAAGAGAAGATCGCGAAGAAGAGAAAAGTGGTAGTTCAGATAACGATAGTGATGATCATGATAGAGATAAAATGAATATGACGGATGATAAACTTGTAAATTTGGATGAACCCATTCCTATTGGGTTTAAAAGTAATTTAGAAATATGCAATTTTCTCGTCGCCCATCCACATATTCTTCATCTAGCAAATAAAATGTTAGAAATGGATTCCAGTTCTGGCTTGACGTCTTCAACGTCTAGTGCTGATATTAGTGCTAAATATATTTATTTTGTACCCAATTCTTTAAAGTAAATAACATATCTTTTAATATTTTAGGATAATGCTCGTCTTTGGGACGAGTTCATCAAATATCTCTTTCTTTGTACCCGCAATCCGCGTGGGGAGACATTTGATGAATTAATTAAAAAAATTTTCAAGGTTCAAATTTACAGTACAAAAGGAAAAAATTTCTTAGAGAAAACTCATCGAGCCTTTGCTGACTACCGTAATAAACTTAATCAAAATATTGAACATGAGATAAATGAATATAAAAATATTAGAAAAAATAGGTATATTTTATTTTATTGTTTGATAATATATCTTATATCTAATGAGTTTATTGTTATGTTAATAAAAAATAATTAACTGTAGAGCGATCACTGGTAGCCTGTCAAATAAAGAAGTAAAAGACTATGTTGATGAACATTTTGTTCAAAAACTCTTGAATCGACAGCTCGCTGCTGTAAATCTCTCTGAAATGAAAAAGATTGGTAGCTTCGATACGTTAATAGATTTTATAAGAGAAACCTTCAAGGTTTCTTGGAATGGCAAAGATCTATCTGCCATTAAGAACTTGGATAGTATGATGAAGGATATAATTGTTCCCTCTCGAAGTGGCAACAGGATAGTAAATTCTTTGGAACATGTAAGTCATTTTTATTTAACACATTACGTCTTTATTCATAAATATTAATAAAATTAAATTATAGATTTAGTAGCGCTCTTTAATTAATCATCAATAAATGATTTTTGCGCTATAAAATTTAAAAATATTTTAATATTCACTAATTTTTTCAATTAAATCAATAAATATGGTCATATAAATAAAATACGCATGTTAATAGTCATACATTGTAAGTTTTTTGCTGGACTTGTAATTTTGGTGTTACGAATTGTAGTATGTCCTATATTTGATTTCCATTTTCAAACTAAGTGATAATCATGTATTTCATCTTAATAAGTATAATTCTAGAAGGTTTAAGTTTAGAATGACTCACATATTACATAAGCATAATCCTCGTTCAACGCGCTCAATATTTATTAATTTCTTTTAAACGTTCAAAAATTAACACATTAAATCAATCACGAAAAGTAAAATAAATCAAATTTTTTTTTTCGCATTAGAAAATATCGTAAAAGATGTGGTAAAATATTATGAGTAAATAAAGTTAATTTTTTACGTAAAATTTTTAATCACTTTTAATGGCTAATTTTTTTTTGTACAATGGGAAACAATGGAAAATCAACATTTTAATCACTTTTAATGGACAAGAGATGGAATTAATTTTCAAAATTCTATGAATTTATGATGTAATATCATGAATTAATGAAATCATTTTAATTTAAAAAGGAAAAAATAATTGAAATGGCATAATCAGAATTGTTAGAAAAAATAATTGAATGGCATAATTAATTGTTAGAAAAAATAATTGAAATGGCGTAATTAGAATTATTAGAAAAAATAATTAAAAAATGGAACTTTCTCACATTTTTTAATTTTTTAATTATATATTTCTTGTTTTATATTCACTCATATATAACAAATTTTTGTCAAATATAACATCGCCAAATTTCAAAAATTCTAATAATGTCTTCAAATAACACAAATACAACATCATCAACCTCTCGCGATCCTTCAACTTCATTTTAACATCGTACTGATAATGCCAAATCTTTATCTAATTCTACTTCTCCTCGTAGCACCTCTACCGACCAGATAGAATGGACAGATGAACAAACCGCTGCGCTCATTGAGCAGCGGAGGTCACGAAATTACGAATATTATTACCAAATTCTAGGGCGCAGCAGAAAAAAATTCTGGAGATCAGTAGCAGAAAATGTTAATAATACTTGTGGATGTAACTATACAGGACAACAATACCAGACGAAGTTCAATGGGCTCGTTACTAACTATCATGTGAATTAAATATTAATAAATAAAAATTTGTGTAATATTAATGACTTTAAAATATTTTAGGATCAATTATTGGTCATTGCCAATGACCCTAGAGGCGTGAGGAGTCACCCAGGAGCGGTATTCTTCGACATAATGAACACCCGCTTCTGGGAAAGACCGGGTAAGAATTCTAATTGCTTTATATTTATTTAGAATTATGTATTCCAATATTATTTAATATGTTTCTAGATGATCAATTTGTACAAGCTTCAATCGGAGTTAGCCAGACTCGAAATCGAAGAAATCGAAGGAATAGAAGATGTATGTAAATCATAAAAAAAATTTAATCAAGTTATAGATTTTTTTATTGATTTTCTTAATCAATTTATAGCCCGAAGCAATAACAATAGCCAGAATACCGTAGATAATAATGATACTATCGATAATGGTAAATACAAAATTTTTTTCCTTTTTTCACCTATGAAATTTTTCTAAAAATTTTTTCTTTTATTTGATGCTAAACCTTAACTGTTAATAGTTTGATACGATAATCAAATAATGCTAAACTTAATAATTTGATACAAAAATAATGCAAAACCTTAATAATTGATACAAGTAGGGCACAAATGGAAGTCCTGGGGTCAGATTTCTGTATAGGTATAATTAGTGTAAGCCTCTCCCAGCTTATTTCCCATATACAAAATTTATGTAATCTTTTTTTAACTCAAATTTATTTTCAAGACCAGGAAACATATCAAAATAAGATATTGAATTTAAGTTTTAAATCAGGCTGGGGCTCAAATCCTGTTAACATATCTTCTTATCCAAATTTTTAGTTTTCAAGTTAAAGGAGATCACCATCTTTGTTAACGCACTGGCTGATTTTTAATCTCAAATAATATAACAAAAAAAGTATGCTATATTGCTTGACTTTAAAAAAGGCCAAGAGCACCGAAGACCAGAGTGTCCAAGTGTGCTCGCAGGCTGCAAATGCAAGCTCATTTTGCATATCAGATTTTATGTTATCCTAGAATTAATTCTAAAACTGATTTATAGTTGTAAACAAAGATCAAATTTTGGTACCACGACTAAAGGAAGGGTACCAAAATCTTGAATGATAGAAAGTAAATCAAAAGGGCCATTGAACCTATTCTAGTAAACCAATAATTTCTTAATATACAGGAAATCATTCTAGAGCCAATTCTTTACCAAAATACTGGGGACAAAAAGTTATACGAAAAAAAAAGTCTCACCTCTAGGGGTATCAAAATTTCTGGGTATACAAAGATTAAGGATACCAAAATTCTGGCGCAAGGTACCAGCTTAGCTGACATTCTGAAAAGCCCTAGAGCGCAACCTCTGATAGTGTTTAGAGACATAAAATCCTTTTATATGAGCTGGATATCAACCAGAATATGATCTAGTAAATCTTCCACATTCACTACAAGGAACATGTTGTTTATTAGCTAATTTTTGAACATATTTCCAATGAATTGAGTACCCATCTTCACGCATGCAAGATCTTTCACAAATTTCACCAGAGTAACGAATAAATGGACAAGTATATTTACCATACATAATGTAAATATTTTTTTCTTATACTAAATAATAAATAATAATTTAAAATAAAAAGTTTATATAAGTAACATACTTATAAATCTGATTACCTACTTTATCATGAGGCATAGGAGTAGTATCGCTCTGATGCACTTCATTTAAAAATTGTATATTATTAAAGGAGGCATACTGAATAAATTTTGGACGAGGCTTGTGAATCTGATGCAAAGCCTGCTTGTTTAGCCAATTTTTGATCTCTGTAAGAGAAAACTTATATCTGGCTTTCTTACAAACCATTTGCATTTTTTCAGCAGTCTGATAGTAACCTTCAGGTCTGTAATAAAGTTTCTGTAAAGCAAGATCCCGATCTAAATCTTGAGCTTTTTGAGGATCAATATAAATAACTGGTCTTTTAGAAATATCAAGATTTTGAGCTTCACCAGAATCTATAGAAATAATAGGTAACAATGGGAGTTGAACAGGCATATATTGATTTATTAGATAGCAATTTAGAATTGCGGATAAAGTTGACAAAAGAGAAAACTACTACCATTAGAAATAAGGAAAAGATTCGTAAGCTTACAAATGATCTAGAGCGATGTGAGCTATATATAAAATATCTTGAGAAAAATCTCATATTTCGTGAGGATGAGATAGATAGATTAAAAGCAAAATATCAATCTACCTTACTTAATCTCAAAAAATATCAGGATCATTTAAAGCTAAAGGAAGAGGCATTAATCACTCAAGATAACCGAATCATTCTGCTAGAAGAAACAGTAGAAAAGCTCAAAAGTCAAATTCTCAAGATATCACATTTTCAAAATACTAGTAATAAACATTCTGAAGAAGAACAAGAAAATATGGCAATACCTGATATTTTAATAAATATCACTACAGCACTAGATCGGGTGGAAGCATATATTGATGGAGATACATCATTTAACCCTAAAAATACATTAAATGGTATACAAATTTCATTAACAACTGCTCGTGAACTTATGCAAAGACATGCTCAAGATGCTATTAACATGCAAGGTTTATACCATATAACTAATGATCGAATCAATAGCCTTAGGAATGAATTAACAAATACTAGAAATGATAGTCTTCAAAGAGAACGATTATTAACTTTAGCATATAATAATGAGGTAAATGAGCATCGATGTTGGTGGCAAATAGCTCAAGATAGGCAAACTAATGGTCAAAGAATGGTCCTTAGAAAGCAAAATTGGATTAATACATTAGTACAAGAAAAGGCAGTTCTCCAAATATTAGTTCAAAGGCGTAAAGCTGAGGCAGACTTGGCAGAATTCAATCAAGCATGGGTATTTAATAGATACCAAAAATGGAAGGGTAGGGAATTAAATTCACGACAAATTATTTTGAATTTACAAAACAATCCTCCAGGAAACATGGCTATAATACAAGATGTCATGCATACATTAGCACCATTATTTGCACAATTACCCAATTATGATGGGCAGGAACCACCAGACGTATATTATCAAAAGCTTAGAAATATAAATGAGATGGCACGTCTCTTAGCCGTTGCTGCCTTTAATGCCGCTGCAAGATGTCAAGTTATGATAAATAAAATGACAGGTAGGTTTGCACCTGTTCCTGCCAATGATCCTTATGCAGCAGGTAATCCAGCTATTAATACTGAACCTCTCTTTCTAAACTGGTTGTGAGAAAGATATAGAGAAGTTATGGTAGGGACTAACCAAAGTGCTATATTTGCTCTTGTTAATGAAAAGTTTTTAGAGACAGATACTCCAGATAGTTATAAAAAATGAATCAAACCACTAGTACAAGTAATGCCAGATGCTAATACCTTACCTTATCTATTTAATCAATTGCCTTCTGATTTAAAAATGAGAATTAGAATTGCTAATCCTGCTACAGTCATTGCATTTTTTACAGACTTGCGTAATATATGGCATGAAAGTGCAGGCAAAAGAATACAAGCTCATACAATAGCTCCAGTTAATTATACAGCTCAACCACAAAAAGATGATTTTAAAATTCGTCTAGCAAGAGATTTGGCTTATACAGGAATAGGAACAAATGACGCTACATTAGAAAATTTTATTTATGAAGAACTTAAAAAGAGATTAGGAGGTCAAACAGCTCATGTTAGAAAAAGCCCCTTTATACCCAAAAGTGCATATGCCACAAAGAAAGTTGTTAGAAAAGTAGTGCCAAAAGCATCTGCAAAGCAAACCTGACATTATTCAGCATGTGGAAAGGCTGGTCATACAAAAATTAATTGTCCTAGACTTAAGCGGACTAAGAAAGTTAATTATGTATATCAAAATGAGGAAGAAGATCCTAAAGACTCTGAAGAAGAATACATAGAAGAATATATAGAGGATTCTGAAGAAGAGGAAGTAGAAGAAGATGACGAATATATTGATACTGATGAATCCCAAAACTGCTATGCTGTAAAAAAAAGTGGTACGAAGTGGAGTACCTATGAAAAAGAGTGCCAAACCGAAAGAAGGAGTAACCAAGAAATCCCCTACTTCCAAATCTCGTGCTAGCAAATCATTAGGCAATAGCCATGAGGCGCTTCACATAGCTACAGATCAAATGTATCAAATAGCCTTAAAATCTTTTATATCATCATTAGTCCTCCATTGTCCTAAAGAGATTCTTATAGAAATTTCGAAATTTATTAATACAATATTCCCCAAATTAAAAGACCATTGCTTAAATACTGTTATGCCAAATGATACGGTTAAAAGAAGGGAATTAGCATGGGAGAATGTTACAAGCAAAGTTCAAGATATTTTGTTTTCACTATTGCAAGCAGTAAATACCGAGCAGAAGCCCCTTTTAGATGTCCTATCAGAAGAGAATGCAAAGTCTTCAATCAATACCATGGATGGTATAATAGTTAACAATTCAGAAAATCATCAAGAGACCGCACCTTCCCATATTCTAAACCATGCTATTAAGGCATATGCCCAGAGGCGTTCAACAGAAAAAAAAAGTGACATAGTTAATATATACTGGCCCAAGCCTCTAGAGATAAATTTTTTACAAATAAAGGATGCCGACGATGTTGCGACTATTTATTGTAAAATAGGAGGTTTAGTAATACCTTGCGCAATGATTGATACAGGCTCTGATTCTTCCATATTTTCTGATAACATTACTGAACTTGTCGAAGAGCTTTTAGGTATTAAAATTAATAGGAAAAAAATTCATGCGCTTAATGGAGTCGCAAGTCAATCCATATCCATCGGCACTATGGACAATGTTCCCATAACAATTGGTTCCGGAAAAAATACAGCCACTATAACAGATGAATTTTCTGTTATGCCTGCAGAAAAAGATCAGAATGGAAATGCTAAATCTTTAGTAATTCTTGGAACACAATGGCAATATCGGGCTGGATGGGAGCCTTTAATAAAAGGAGAATTTAAGGCCACATCTAATGGAAAAACTATTACCATCCCCTTATCAGTTTACAAGTCCCAGCGTAATGTTTTTACTGTGGGAAAACAGCCAGAACCTGTAAAAAAAAACTAGCTGATCGAACTTGTCAGTATTGCTTCAAAGAGTTTTGCTATCCATCTATTCTTAAACGTCATCTAAGATTAAAAAATATGTGCAGTAAACAGGCTAGTCAAGCAACTGATCAGGTTAGTCTAGCAAGTGAGCGGGTTAGTCCAACAAGTGATCAGGTTAATCTTGCAAGTAATCAGATTAGTGATCAGTTTAATGAAAAAAATATGGTGCCTATTCGTCTGTTACTAGCTTAGACAAGCATCCAGAAAGTATATTTTTTTCGAATACTTATACTATCCTTTGCTTTTTTCCATTTTTTAGCCCAAAATTCAGTATCTCCCCCAATTCTCTGCCAGTTCCTTGATAGTTCTAGGAATGTTCCAGGAATGTTTCAGGAACTATATGGGCAAACTTTATTATTATATATATGCAGATCTCTTAAGGGCTAATTACATATCAAATTTATTTCAAAGAATATGAACCGAGTTCACAATGTCACGTGTATGGCGCAGTAAATAATATTATTATGTCAGAAAAATAATATAATAATGTATGTGATCTGACTACACATCACTATCTAGCTTATGCCTGAAGGCTAGATATGTGAGACACACATTCGTTTAGATATTTCTCCGGGAGCTTGGCCCTCATAGCTCTTTTTTCTGCCTGTTCATGAGGAATATCAGCTTTTACTATATTCTTATAAAACATAATGCGCCAATAGAAATATGGTAAAGTAGTTATTCCATCTGATAGGATCCAGCGCTTAGTATCTATAGGACAGAGTGCCTTTTTCTCAGACTCGACCAAAGATATAACATGATCTTTTGATCGGAATCCTATATTCTTGGCATAGAATACCTTTTTCTAGAATAGACAATCCGGATATACTTGAGTTAATGGGGATTTACTTTCGGGATATGTGTTCTCTGCCATTTCTTCCATACCCTTCTTACTAATCCCCTTATGCTTAGACCTTATAGACTTATCAGCCAAGACGTAGTGGTATGATTTTGCCCGAATGTGAAATGACTCAGTAATCACATTTCCTGGAGTCTCATCTTTAAAAATCCCAATAGTCTTAGTGTCATTGAGATCGAAGAGATCTGGATGCTCAGCCATATCTTTATAGATATCTTCAGTCTCGACTTGGAATATAAAGGAATCTGTGTCCATATAGCCAAGCTGGACATTATCGCCATATCTCTCCTTTACATATCCATACCAGAAGCGGTACATGTGGAGCTTGCTAAGACCCAAGACAGATGCCCAACAATGATGGGTTTATTGAGAGTCACACTAGCCTTTCCCATATATGCACCTACTAGTGTATTTCCAATTGGACGTCCATACTTAAATCTTGGGCTACTGACTTTCTTCCAGAATACCTTTTCATCCTGCTCATCATTCAACTTCATAAGCTTGACGTCCTGGTATTTGCAGACATTCTCCATAGTCTTGCCATATACTGAGTTATTCATGAGCTTGAAGAAGTCTTTTTCAAAGGCATTCTTAGCTCCTTGACGTTTCTCAGTATTAAATGCAATATATGGGGCTAACCAGTTAGTCTAGTCGAAAGAAAGGATCTCTGAAACTTCATCTATATGATGTTATTAATTATATTAAAGATTAATGAAAAGATACCTTATTTTGTTGAGATATACCACATGATTTTTTTCCAAACTCATGGAAGAAGTTACATATTAATTATTTTTAAATTACGTAAACTAGAGTCGATGCAGAGATTATGAGTCATGATTTATTTTCTGAAGTATCGACTACAATTATTTATCTTCTTTATTATATCTTATACAGAAATATGAGCTGTCGCAAGCCTCACAAATCACAGGCCGCAAAGGCAAAATTGGTACATCGTTTCAGAACAAAAATATTGACAAAGAAGCGAAAGGGAATTTATGAAATAGGTGGGTAAATACCACGGCTTTCCGTACATAGTCTGGCCTGAGTTTAAGCTTCTAAAATGGCTACTGTGAACTCGCCTCTCAGGTTGATGTTCTTAATGGTCCTGTGAAGTACCTGAATTGTTGGACTGTCAGGTGCCTAGCCTTTGCTTTAACGTGGCTCTCCTGCTGGGTGAGTTGATCATAACTGACCCCACCTTCTGCTATTTCTCTTTAATCCCTTCCCTCTGCAGGTTATGTTGAGGCTCTTGAGAAAAGAATCAATCAACTAGAAGAGAAGGTAAAAGCCTTAGAAGAGGAAAATGTTCAGCTTTTTTTTGAAAGGAACAAAGCAATATCAAATATAAATCAAAAGGATGCCAGAATCAGGACTTTGAAAATGGATCAAGAGCTAATAAGACGTATTGGATTGAGAAAGAAAAGGAATTAGGTTTGTTATTAAAGTCTATTATCAAATTATATATAATTCTTTATTAAAGTACCTGACGAATCCTAACCAATTAATTAATTATCAAATAGCAATCTATCTATGAAAAAATCAAAATTATAAATAAACTTATAATAAATTTCTTATCTTCAAATATAAGTTGATACTTTTAATTGATAATATAAATGCTAATAAGTGCGAAAGTGTTTCAATATAATCAACCGATCCCGCAAATAAAGGAAATCATGTATCACATCCTAAATAAGTTTGTATTACCTAATCATTTGATAACTCGCACGCAAAAACCCAATCAGACTTTTTGAACACTTAATAGGTCTCGCTGAAGGAAATGACAAGGTTGATTTATATATATTCATTTTCGCTCTTGGATTAAAAAATTTTAATAAATAACTAATATTCAAGTTTATTACTAAGATAGCATAGTATTTTAATTATTATTAGAGAAATTGTTGATTTTATAATTTCTTATTTTAGCGTTAACGTAAATAATCTTTAAATCATTAAAATAACAACTGAAATTTCATTCTTTTTTAAAAATTCATAAATGTCTTCCGCGGTCTCGTTTTCACCAGTGGACATAGCAAATATTTTGTGTAATGAAAAAATGACTAAAATTTTGGTTAAAATTAACCAATAAAATTACATTGATCCTCATGCATGATGTAATAAAAATCGCTTTGATTACATGCATGTGATATCTAAAAATAGCTAAAATTCAGTTTATTAATGCACGATTTTTTTTGTTTATTTTTCAAAAATACACTTCTCTCTTCTTAAAAATATTATATTTGTCTTATATTTTAACACTTTACGGTATTTTCTTCTCTCTTTTATTCAAGTATACTTTACTTATCTTTTACAATATTAACAATACTTTGGCATATTAGTTTATATATTTAATATAGCCACCAACACGAAGACCGTTTGCCAAAAAACGTATAAGACAAAAAAATAAATAGTGAAGCCAAATATTACTATTTTAACACTTTATGATATTTTCTTCTTCTCTCTTTTATCCAAGTATACTTTACTTATCTTTTACAATATTAACAGTACTTTGGCACTTTAGTTTATATATTTGATATAGTCACCAACACAAAGACCATTCGCCAAAAAACGTATAAGACAAAAAAACTACTTTTAAATAAATAGTGAAGCCATTAAGCAGGTATGAAAATGGGATATACGCATATTTTTCATATTTTTTTTGGACTCTACCATATTCATAAAGTTTACTGGTTCTGTAGGAGGGATTGGTTATGTACTTTCTTTACAATAGGGTGTAGTTTGAGTCTTTCTTTGTTAGACTGTGGTATTACTTAAGGGAGTTAGAATGTATTCTCAAATGCTATGTTCAAATTGCTAAATATATTTGAAGCTTTCTTTTGTAATATTTGCTTAGCCTGGAGGAAAATGTTGTGAAATAGGGCTGGATATTTTATGACATTTTCTGCCGCCAATTACTTTATCTGGGGTGGTGTCAGTCGTAGCAGCCAGCATTTTTTTTTTTATAATATTATGTTTTAAGAATTAACACTTTCAAAATTTAAAGAGCTAACATTAAAAATATTATCATTTTTATTTTTTCTCAAAATCCCAGAGATTACCTGCTCTAACCATTATCCCAAGGTTATGTATTAAATTTAAAATTTAAATATATTTTATAAAGAGTATATTATATTAATCATAATTGTTTTTTTTATATTTTTTATTTTTTTAAATTTACCCTTAACGATTGGATCCTACTTATGTATAGAATAAAAGGAATAAGATGTATTCACTCATCACATGAAAAGAAAAAAAAGAAAAAGGAAAATGTGACCCCCCTTTCATTCTCCCTTCAGTTTTTGTTTCTTTTTCCTTTTATTTCTCTTTCTTCGTCTTCCTTTCTTTTCGTTTCATCTTTTCCATCAATATTCTTTATCATTTCTTTTTGATCTTGTCTCCTTTTTTTTTCGCCTTTGTTTCGTTTCCATTTTGTTTTCATTATTTATCATATCTAACCCATCCACTCTATCCACATTGAATATTACTTCACTTCTCAGGTATTGTTGTTCTGTTAGGTGTGCGCCTTAGTAGACGTTAGTAAACCTGTATGGTGAAAGCGTGATCAGAAACTCTAGGAAGAAAACTAAAACTAAAACCAAAACTAAACCAAAACTAAAACCAAAACCAAAACCAAAGCTACTAAAACTAAAACTCTAGAGTACTGCGTAAGGATCTGCTAGGAATCGGTACCTAATGTTGAACAGACACCTTTATTTTCTTCTTTATTTTCTTATTATTATTATTAATGTAAATTATTATTATAATGTAATAAATATAAAATCATTTTTTATGATGTAATTTATGAAATTACTATGATGTAGTTATGATATCAAATAAATGTTATAATACTTTAGCGATGTTAATTTAATATTAATATGATATTTCTATGATATAGTTATGATGTCGAGTAAATGTAAAAACATTTTCGTAATATTAATTTGATGTTAATATGATATTGCTATGATATAGTTACGATATCGAATAAATGTTATAATACTTTGCAATGTTAATTCGATGTTAATATGTTATCTTTACGATATAGTTACAATATCAAATAAATGTTATAATACTTTGGCAATGTTAATTCGATGTTAATATGTTATCTTTACGATATAGTTACGATATCAAATAAATGTTATAATACTTTGGCAATGTTAATTCGATGTTAATACGTTATTGCTACGATATAGTTATGATATCAAATAAATGTCGTATAGTGATCGCAGAGATATCGAACCAATCAATATCGAATAAACATAGTTAAGACTAACTTAACGACATCAATTCGATTTTTTGTTAAAATATCGTAATGATATCATAATGATATCATTATGATATTTATTCAATATCGATTGTAAACTTCAAGTTTCAGCAAAGTATACATGATAGTAATTACATAGTCAAAAAATGTAATTCATAAATCAAAATACATAAATAATTATGTATTTTGTAATTATTTATATAGAATGTAAATAATTCCCTATAAAAATTATGGTTACAGTTATTATATGATATTGCCATATTTTGTGAATAGTATTATTACAGTATATATATAGTATGATTAAAGTATTATACTAGTATTTGCACATATAATATACATTCAGTATTTTGCATGTTGTATCATATATACGGTATTTATAAATATGAAAATTTATATACTTTATACTTGTATGCAGTATATTATCCCTATTTATAACATATGTTTTATACTGGCATTTATTTGCAAACTGTATAATATCCTGGTGTATAATGTATGTTTTATACTGGCATTTATTTGCAAACCGTATAATATCCCAGTATATAACATATGTTTTATACTGATAATTATTCGTTTATAACGTATCTTTTATAATCCATATATTTATATCATTAGTATATGGTATTAAATAGTAATAATATCCTTTTATTTGTTATAATTATTATCAATTAATTTATTTATTATTTTGTTTTTGTTGAGTAAATTTTATTATTTAAATTATAATATAATAAAGAATAATTACAAAACTTCTATTTAAAGATAAAAATCAATAAAACAAGTACAATCAGTAGTGATACAATTAAAGGTAAAAAAAAAAGTTTAAGAAGATACAATCAGTAATGATAAAAGAAGGTATAGTTAGTAGCAATAAATAGTAGCACAATTAATTATTAGTAGCGATAAAAAAAAGTACAATTAGTAGTGTACAATTAGTAGTGGTAAAAAGAAAGTACAGTTAGTAGCAATAAAAAAAAAGGTACAGTTAGTAATAAAAAGAAGGTAAAGTTAATAGTAATAAAAATCAAGAAATACAACTGTACCTATAAATACATCTATCTGAGAAAAACAAATAGTAATAACTACAAAATTATTATAATTATACAACTTCAAATGTTAAATGTTTTCTTTTAGTTGTTGAAGTTTTTCTATTAGATGACTTTTTATCTGGGACTGTTTTAATAAAAAAAAATAAATAAATAATATTTGAAATAATGAGTAAAGAAAAATAAAAAGTAAAAGAGAAACAGCGCATAACTAGCGCATATTTTTTAATTTATTATTTGCATACAAATAATAACAAATGATTGGCAATTATGTGATATTTGTCCAATCACAATTAAAATTTTTAATTAAGTAGATTTCATCGTATAAGTCACATGATAAATGAATTCATGTTGAATTAGTGTGCAATTTGTGTTGATAATTCTGGTAAATTTTGTTAATTTTGGCCAAATTTTGTTATTTGTGTTGAATTTGTGTTGAATTTGTGTTGTTTTTAATTTTATTAGAGGATGATATTTAGCATTTGTGATATGCACAAATTTTAAGAAAACTTTCCTAATGATCAAAAATTCTCACTTATGTGACAATTTATTTTTCTGTGGTTTTCAGAGACAATAATATTTTTTGATCGTAAGAAATGTACTAATAATAATAGATTGTTTTATTTTAAGTATATATAATGTTTATATATTTAAAATAATTAAACATGTATTGGGTGTTAATATCAAATTTTTAATTTCAAATATTTAGTTATTTTAATTGAAATGAAAAATAAAATCGAACTAGAGATATTGTTCAATTGTTTTAAGGTGGCACTATACGATCTTCTGCAAACTCACCATCACTACTTACAATATAACCAAATCACTCAATAGAATGATCCTGCTAATTGATAAATGGCAATGAAAAAATAATTACTACCATTAATAAATATAAACAAACAAACTAATTAAACATCTTTTTTAATCTTTTATTACCTAAGTTGATTTTCTTATTTGACAAGAGTTTGGTTTCTTTATTGCAGAAACTCTATTACATTAAATAAAATCATCTTATTCATATAAATATCATAAATATAATGTAAAAATATTAAATAAAAATTAACTAAGATGTCATCTTAAGGTATTATGTTAAACATATTTTGTAAATCAGAATAGTAAGTATTATTTCTAAATCAAAAAAAAAAAAAAAAAAAATATAAAATCAGTAATTCTAATTAAAGATTTTTAATAATAAGAATTCAGAAACTATCATTTTGTATTACCTTTTAATTTTACATCACCCATCAAAAAGTAGGATACCTCACACCACATAGCTTCATTGCTATCTATTATAACGCTTCTTATACTAAACCTCTGCTTTAATTTTCTTATACATTATTTCAATTCCTCGTCATCATCTAGAGCATTATATGTTTTTTCTAAATGAAACGAAATGGTTAGTATGCATATAATACTTCATAGTAGATAAAGTAGATCTTAAATAAGAATAATAAGAATGAATTGATTTTTGAAGTTCAAACTTAATTGTATACAAATTTTATTGTAATCAATTTTTTATGAATTTTATTGTAATCAACTTTTTACGAATTTTATTGAAAATTTCATGTGAAATTATTTCTCTAATTACATGGCTTTTGAATCATTGTGGCTACCATGATGACTTCCATGACTGCTTTCATGACCACTTTCACAACTGCCATCTTGATCACCATCTCAGCCTACGGAAGGCTGGTTAATGAAATGATCATTCACAATATCACTATCATCAATGATTACATCAGGAACTACTTTCTCTTCCTGTTCTTTAGCTTCATTCTCTTCTTCTTCATCTTGTTCATGAATTATATTTTCATTCTTCTCCTCTTGTTCCTCATAAACTACATCTTCATCCTCATCCTCCTCTTCATTTCTTTCTTCTTCCTTATTTTTATTTTTTTTGAAATAACCATTTTTTATCTTGAACTTATGATCTCCTTTAATTAATATAAATTAAATATAAATTAGGTTTTTGATTCTTTTTTTTTTTAAAAAAAAAGTTAAAAAGCATATATACTTACGCACATACTGCACATATTTTTTTAACGGTTCATACACAAATCAATCATTATAACTGAACTGTATACCCAGGTCTTTAGTCCTCAACTTAAACTAAAAAAAAAGTCATTATTTCGTTATATTTGTAAAAAAAATTTATAAATCAAATAAAAATACCTTTTCAATTATTTTAAACAAGATATTCTTGGGTATATCTTTGTATGCAAAATTGTATTGCAACTGATAACTGGTGCATATGCGCATCATGACCTAATTTTATTAATTATTAGAATGTTTTTTTTTTATAAATCAAGTTATTTGTAATATATATATACTATACAAGCCATGTATTTTTTATTATTTATATTTAATGCCATTAGCATATCCTGCTTTGTCACATATTTTTTCTTTAGTTTCACAATCAAACTACACGCTGCCTTTTATTCATTTATTTTAAAAAAGATAAGTAACAAATAAATAAATGAATAACAAAATAATTAGTAATAATAATGAGAGCTTACAATAGTGGTTTCTCTAGTACTTGTAGAAAGGGTTGAGGTAACTGATGTTCTTCTCAAGTTCAATGTTCAAGGTTCTGAAAAAGTATTGTCTAGGGAACTCCAAAATAAAAAAAATTTAATAAAATTTATTCTTTTAAGGTTGCATAAAAGTCTTATTTTTCATACATACTTTATTTTTACCATAAGTACTTCATTTTATCTTTTGAGCATTTCAAGCTGTTGTTCAATACTGTTATTCATAGTCGTAGATGTAGTTAAAGTTTTATTAATACAAATGGTTTGTAAAAAGAAGGTGAGAGAAGTATGAAAAATATGTGAAGAAGTACGAAAAATACATGGATTTTTATTAGGGTAATGGTCGTGTTTCAATGTTAATTTAGGAATCAAAAAGAGTGTACATAATGCGATTTAACATGACTACGCGAGTTAAGATTTTTTTTTATTATTTTTCCATTTCTTCATTTTTTTATCGATTTGATAAAAAATTTTTTTTTATATTATTATTTTTTTTCATTTTTTTCTTTATTTTAATCAATTCAATAAAAAGACTATTTATAAGCACGAGTAAATACACAGCCCACTGAACACAGTCTATTTATAGGCTATGTCATTCAAATTTTCATAAGCCTTTACATTTGCTACAATAGTTCCATCACAGAAATCACAACAAGACCAAGCCATAAGACCATAACAGCAGGACAAAGTCACGAGATCAGAATAGATGGTATATGTAATTATTATTTTTTATATTGTTTGTTCTTTAATTTCTTTTTATTTATAGTTTTATTCATTGCTGATCTATTTGATTATGATGAAACAAATATTTATTTTGAAAAAAATTTAAATTTTTTACTATTCAAAATGCCTTCAATGATGATGGGTTTTTTTAAGATGAGAAAAATCTTGTCAAAAATAAGAAAAATATTACGAAAGAGCATAGAATAAATTATGTAAATGGTGAAACATGTATCACATCTCCTTATTAATTTTAATTTATGATTACTATAGGACCCCAGACATTACTGATACAACTCATAATTATGAAAAAGAGCAAATTGATGTGAAATTTAGAAGCTAAAAAACATGTTTTTTACAATTTTCTCGTCAACCAGTGATCCAAATTGGATGAGCTTTTTTTTAAAATGTAGCTCTCAATGAGATCTACAAAATAAAAAAAAAGTTTATTGAAATTAGTTGAATAGATGGCGAGATATCCTTAAAGAACTAAAAGAGCAAATTGGCTTAATTTTGAGAAAAATGGGTAAAAAAAAAATGTGAGTTATTTTAGTAATGTCTGGGGTCCTATCTTGACAATTTTTTTTGACTTTTTATATAAAAATGCTGGAACAGTCTGTTCCAGCATTTTTTTTTACTTTTTACATTTAAAAATGCTAAAATTGACAGTTTTGATATTATTTTTTGCGTTTTTATATATAAAAATGCCAAAACTGTTAGTTTTGGCATTTTTCACTTTTTATATATATAAATAGCAAATTTGACTTTTTTTTGCTTTTTTTTATCCAATAATATTTACAGTAATAACGTTTGATGTAATTATTTATATTCTACATAAATAATTACGAAATACATAATTATTTACATATTTTGATTTACAAATTACATTTTTGGCCATGTAATTACCAGACCATATATAATTTGGGCTAAATATGTTTTTAGAGAACTTTTAAATAAACACCCTCTAAGTGATAAAAAAATAATAAAAGGTATCAAAGTACTTTTAAAACTATTCAATGATGGCTTAATGAAAAAACTCATCTTACAAGTAGGAATCAATAGTCTATTCTATTCTTTTTAAGAATATCAAGTAACTCTTCTCTAGTCACATTTATAGATGCTTAAAGAATTATCCACTCTTTTACAATATATGGCAAAGGATTCATTTATTCTTTTTTTTACATATAAATCAAATAATAATCGATATAAAGATTTTTCTCTTATATCTCTATCCAGCCCATTAATTAGGTAGATCAATTGACCTCTTCAAGCACTTCAGGATCACAAAGTAACTAAGAAATAGGAATACTAGCTCTCACATAAGATGATAGTTCTATAAGGGAATATTTTGAATCAATAAAATTGTATACTATAGTTCAAAATAAGGATTTGGATGATTAGACGTTAAAATAAAATTTATTCTTAGATTAACACTAGATAATGCAAAGTATGTAAAAGAGTTTGAATTTGAAAAACTATTAAAAGAGATGATTGAATATTTAGTTGGATAAAAAAATAGATTATCTAACTTGTTTATCTATTGACTATGTTTAATTACAATTTTTTTTTTTAGATATAATATTTGTATGCTATTGAGGGGTATGGACATTGAATACAAGCAGGTTGACAATATGGTCATCTAATGCATCTAATATGAGGATCAATGACTGGGTATTTAGTATAAGGACTAGTATAAGGATATATATAAGAGTTTATACTAGATGATAGGGTATTTTACATATATCATATCAGGCTTAGTAAGGTGTTTAAGTCTGTTCCTGAGAGTGGTTACGGATAAGGTAATCAGTTATAGAAGTTACAGTTGAGATACCCAAAAAAAAAAATTTTTGAGAAAGTTTGTTCTAATTATTTTTTTTAAACATCTGTAATATCTGTAATTCTGTAATTTTTTCCTTATTTCTTGTTTATTCTTTGTTCTACTTTATTTTTAGTATATTTATTAGTTACAGATATAGTTACAGATAGTTACAGTTAGGTAAGTATAGTATAGATAGAGTTTTATCTATGGTATGATTAGAGATGTGTCGTAAGGTGCTGGGAGGCTAACTGGATAGGTGATATGGTATGGGGTTTCATGGAATGAGGATGTATAAAAGGGTTTTAGCCATCACTGGGCATAGTCCAGTACCGATAATGATATTGTCATTATATGATTTAGGTTATACGTATATTTTCATATTTATGTTAAAAATTGAAACCTCTAGTATTGATCCAATTGCTAATGTTAATAAAACTGGTAGTGAAATATATAACACAAATATTTTTTAATGTCTATATGAACAATTTTTTTCAAGTATAAACTTATTTTCTTTTCTTTGAGAAAAAGATATCAGTACATGTAGAATGGTTAAAATAAATACTGCAAAATTTTCTGTGATTTTGAAAAAAGAAAAAGAAAAAGTTAATGAATAAAATTTTTTAAAAGGAGTTGTAATAAATGGTGTATTAGTAATGTTGTGGATTGATAATAGGCCTGTTATAATGCTTAGCATAATACATAATATTAATGATAAAGTTTGTAAAAAGTATAAAAAACTTAGAAAGATAAATACAAATAACAAAAAAATTAGATTAATATTTAAAGGTGCAGTTCGCAAAACTTTACCAATTCTGATGACTACAACAAATATATGGACAGCGTTGATATAGCTAATCAATTATAAAGCTATTACTTAACTCAATTAATTGTTTATTAAATTTGACTACCTTTGTTCTTTTGGTTATTGGATATTTCTATTATAAATTATTATTTAATTGATAAAAAGTTAGATATAACAAAAGATCATAAGAGTTTTAAATTGGATTTTATTCACGAATTAATTAAAGATTCAGATAAAAACATGATTTTTTTTTATAAATATTAAATACAATATTATGTTTATAAAATTAAAATATGTAAAATAATAGAAAAGAAGTATAAGTTTAAAAAAATTTTTTGTAAAAAAATTTTTTTAATATATGTGTGAAATTAAAATTTTTTTTATATATACAGTATATGAAAATCTTTATTATACAAATAAGAGATTTAGCTATATAAATATAATTACTGAGCTGAAATAAAAATAAGTTCAACTATGTATTCAAATATTTAACCAACTAAAATTTTATATTAAAATAAGCAAATAAAAGTCTTATATAGGGTTTTTTTTTATATGATCATCAAGCAAACTCAAATTTAACATATTTATATATTGTTTGGAATCCTGATCTGATACTTACTATATTATAAAGAATTCACTTTCTTGGCTATTTTTCAACAATGTACATATAAACTTCTAATCAAATTTTACAATAATATAACTATATTAATGGTTAACTTGTCATGTAAAAATCTTTTAAAAAGAACTAATATTGGTAGAAGGATTTCAGTTTAAAGTTCAAAAAGTCACAGAAAAACCTTATATAATAAAATATTTAAAAAAGTGACGTATTTTAATAAAATTAGTGCTATTTAAAAGTTCATATGTGATACTTTTAATGCATTTGCAAAAAAGTTATATTTTATTAAAGCCTTTATCCTGTTTAAACCAAATAAAAATAGGTTAATTTATATAATACAAAATTTTTAATTAGTAATTGGCATTGTACTGAAAATATCCAGTGACTGATATTTATTAAATTTAAAGTTAATTTTAAGTACGATTATTCTGGAATGAAAAGTGGTGTTTACTGAAAATTAATTAATAAACAACAAAAATTTGCATCAAAATCAAATATAAATTTTTTGCAATATCACGAATTAATATAATTTTTTTATATATTTATAGCTTGAAATAATGCTTCAAAATTAATGTGATATTATTTATATTATAATCAGCAAATGATCAGTATGTAATATAAAATATGATCGTATCCTGTTATACCAGTATCTCTTTTTTATCTTTTCTCATTAATTAGTAATAAGTCACTAAACTTTAATAGTATTTATCTTAAAAAATAAAGTTATCAGTTTATTTTTTTTAAAACTTTATTTTTTTTAAAATACTAAAAAATTTATAAGTATTCCAATTTTATTATCAAATATAAATTCTGGTACAGGATCCCAAATAATACTAATATAACTCACATACGGATTTATGTGGAGTTTATATGAAGTTACTTTTTAAACCCACAAATTGAGTTTGCGTAAATTGGTCAATTTGGAAGTAACTCACATTTTATGTTTACGTAGAGTTTATAATTCCAAAAGTCTGATCATGCTTTTCGTCTAGCAACACTATAAAAAAGAACAAAAAAATAAAAAAAAGTTAATTAATTAAAAAAAACACTAAAAAATACTTCCTCTACCTCCCTTACCTTAATTTCAAAAGTCTGGTCATGCTTTTCATCTGGCAACACTATAAAAAAGAACAAAAAATAAAAAAAAAAGTTAATTTTAATTAATTAAAAAAATAATGAAAAACACTTCCCCCACCCTTTCTTATCTTAATTTCAAAAGTCTGGTCATACTTTTCATCTGGCAATACTACAAAAAATAAAAAAAAATAAAAAAAAGTTAATTAATTAAAAAAAACACTGAAAAACACTTCTCACACCCTTCCTTACCTTAATTTTAAAAATCTGGTCATGCTTTTTATCTGACAACACTACAAAAAAGAACAAAAAATAAAAAAAAAGTTAATTAATTAAAAAAAAACACTGAAAAATACTTTCTTTGCCCTCCTTTACTTTAATTCTAAAAGTCTAGTCATGTTTTTCATCTGGTAACACAGGGCAACATTACAAAAAAGAAAAAAAAATAAATAATTAATTAGTTAAAAAAATACCAAAAAACACTTTCCCGCCTTCCCTTACCTTAATTCCAAAAGTCTGGTCGTACTTTTCATCTGGCAATACTATAAAAAAATAAAAAAAGTTAATAACTTAATTAATTAAAAAAAACAACCTTACCTTAATTCCAAAAATCTGGTCATGCTTTTCATCTCGCAACACTATAAAAATAAACTGAATTAAAAAAAATCAGATATTCAGATTAAATCAGCAAGTCACATAACCCTGCTTTTATACTGAATAATTCATTATAGCGTTAACAAATTTTTTATAAATTTAAAAAATTTTTTTTTAACTAAGATGTAAGTTTGCATAGTGTTACTATAAAAAAAAAGTTGTGTAAAATTAATAGTAAACACATGCAGATTATTTGTGAGTTATATTAGTATTGTTTGAGGTCCTTCTGGCACTATATTTATTTTTATATAATTATTTATGATAGTGGATGGATTTTTAATTAGTAGTATAGCTTAATGGTTTTATACAATAAAATAGATGTGATATACAATATTATTAAATTAAAAAAAAAATTTGAAAGTAAAATTAATTATTATAAAAATGTTAAACTTTTAAAAATATTTAAAATTAATTAATAAAATAGTTTTTCTATCTTTAAGAGATTAAAAAAATAATATAATGCATTAAATAAGGATTTTAAAGATTATTATAGTGGCTATTATTTATAAATCACATAGTCTAAAATTTCAAAAATGTATTTATTTATATTATATAACTTGTATTTTACAATATTTTATTTAAATATAAAACTTATCATATAAGTAACAAAATTTTTTTTTGGTATGTTTCATGGAATTTTTATGGATTCCATAAAAAATCCATGATAAAAAATCCAGAATTTTTTATTTTTATTATTGTTATTTTTTAAAACTAATTATTTTTGACTTATAATAGAACTTAACTGAATATTATTAAATCTTATAAACCAAACTGATAGAAATATACAGTTTCTATTATTTTACCAGTTTAATTTTTTTTATATTACTTAGTTTATGATTTATAAAAGTTATAATTTATAAGTAATAATTACTATAAGATAAATTAAATCTTATATAACTATAATTTTAAAATGGGATATCTCAGTTAATATTACATCTAGAAAAATAATTTATATATCAAAATATTTGCTTTACTGAGACAAATCTAACAAGCCAAAGATTATTAAAATATAATTATTAGTTTTCAAAATAGCAAATTTTAAAGCTAAAATTTATATATAATTTTATATAAATCCAGATCTGAATTTTTTTAGTAATATTTAAGATCCTATTAAATGGCCTAGAATCCATATTTATTTTTAATTATATGATGTAATATGTGAAAAAAAATTAAATAAGCTTTATTAAACAACAAAAATAATAATCAATTTTGATATTCTATAAGTATTTATTCTTTATGTATCTCACATTATTGCAGTTATCAAAAAAAAAATAGTGATCTGTATAAAAATTTCCAAAAAAAAATTCAATTTGATTTTTTTATTTGCATTTTCATTTTCTCTTTGTTTATCTCTTACATTTTCATTCACCTCTTTCTTTTTCTGTTTACCTTTCATTTTTGCCTGCCCTTTTTATTTTTATTTTTATTTATCTTTTCTCTTTCCATTTATTCTTTCATTTTTGTTTGCCTTTCCATTTTCATTTATTTTTATCATTTTCAATTTTTATTGTCATAATTTACGATTAGTTCTGTACAAAATTAATAAATAATTACTTTTGACATTTGCATTTGACATTGCGTCATTGTGTTTGATAAATAAAATTGTAAAAAAATTTTTTTAGTTCTCCGAATATCAAAAATTACAAATCACATGACATGCGAGATTTAAGCATTATACTAAATTTACCCTTTCGGATTTGCATACTATAAATTAAAAACCTTGCTGATGTCAAAACCCATAAATAGTCCACCTTGAATTTTTTTTTGATTTCGAATGATTTTGTTAATATTTAAATAATGATGATAATCAAAACTATGAAGTATAATAAATATTTTATCCTTTATTGTTAATATTATTATTAACATTAGAAGAGATAACATATTTACTATTTTTTTGTGCTCTATACCATTTATATAACATACAGGAAAATAAAGAAATGACGATTCCGCCACAAATACCTCCTAAAACGGTACCAACGATTAATTTCTTATCCCTAATACCTTGAACGTTATAACCACTATCAAAACCATTATTTGGATTATTCGAAACCGCATCACCACCTGATCCGTCTAATGGTGATAAAACATTATCAATAACATACATTACACCATTTTGTAATAATATATCAGATCTTTCCACTTTTCCATTATTAACATAAAGAGTATCATTATTAACCGTAAAATGTAAATTATATCCGGTATCACTTGATTCTACTTCCACACCATCTTTAATCTCATAGATTACTGTACCAATTATTACATGAAGTTTTAATAAAGAAATCTGGTTATCAACTGATCCCTTAGATAAATAATTTGGTCTATTAAATGCATCATTTGATGGTGCGAATATAGTAATTCCTATTGATGTATTAAAATTTGATAACAAATTTGCATTTGTAAATGTATTTACAAATTGAGTTAAACCCAAATTATTTGCTGTATCAATCAATGATAAAGGTGGCAATATAACTATTGATCAGTGAGTTTTAAGTTAGTTTAAGGTAAAAAAAGTAAAACACAAAGGTATATGGAGAATTACCTGAGTCAATTATATGTATAACACCATTGGTACATATAATATCCTTTTGAATAATTTTTACTGGTAAATTACTATTACCATTACTATTACCATTATTAATCGTAATATCTCCTTGTATAGATTTCATTAAATAGAGAACTTGACCTCCATTTGGTAGATTTACCAACGAAGAATCATTTAATGATGTACTTACGACTAAACTTGGCATTAAATCCTCGGATAATATCTTTCGATCTAAAAAGAAATGAATTATTTATTATCTTAATTTCTTTTAGTTACAATATTTATTTTTTAATTACTTACTAGGAATTGAGTGATATCTTATTAAATTTGAAACAAAGGCACCATTCGCATTTGTAAGGTCGATTCCTGATGATAAAAATGCTTCATTTGTTGGTGCAAATAAAGTTCCAGCAACTGGTGAATCAAGTAACGTAAATAAATCAATTAATCCTGGATAACTCAATATTTGTCTTAAGGTTGATAAATCATTTACGGTTTGAATATATCGTGCTATGGTAACCGTTTGCCCTATTACATTGCTTGTAAATATTATGACTAGTAATAAAAATTTTTGAATAAATTGTACCCAAGGAAAAAAATACATAATGTCGGTGTGACTAAAGTGTTGTTACTGAAAATACTTGTATTATATTCTTGTATCGGCAATATTTAATTATTAAAAAAAATGACCAGGTTTGGTTACCATTAAACTATATTATTAACTTCCAATCATAAATTATTTAAATTGTCGGAGAGTGAAAAAAAAAAAATAATAATAATTAAATCATATTCGTTCTTTTAAATAATTGTTTTTATTTTAGATTGCGATATTGTTGATGAAAGAAAATTCTTTTTTAAAAAAAAAAAAAAAAAAAAAATTTTTTTTTGTAACTACACGCTATTAATACTAAAAAATATTATTGCGCAAATGTAATACAAGTCTAACTTTACAAATTGATTGCCGCAATATTTCCCGGGGCGTGAATTCATTTACTTAATACGGCTTGGGCTGTAATCACAAAATTGGTCATAATGTACATTACGCCTTTTAATATATTTATATCAATTGTTTCGATAAGAAGAATCTAAATGCTATAAATATTTGTTACCGCATGAATGAATGTATGTTTGGACTGAATGAATATATATCTTTCCTTTTTACATTCTTCCCCCTCATTAATTAATTTCAAGGGGTTTCTTTTTGTATAGAAAGATTTCTCGTGGCGGAACGTTGCTCAGATGATCTATTTGTGGGTAAGATACCACTCCCTGTACTCTCTTCTGTACTTAAAATAGAAAAGTTTTGGCCCTTTCAAAGTTTTTTTTTTATGTGTGGCGTGGCCAAAATTAACTTATATGTATGCCTTTTAAGGATTTTTTTTTTATTTATAGAACGTTTAGTAAATTTTGTTTTAACAAAACAATAAATAGTAATATTTTTGGCACTTACGTTATAATTGGACAATTTAGAATCGATTGTTGTTAATCTTTGGTTAGTGTAAAATTGCGGTTTACGGTACATACTGTACATATAATAAATAAATTGAATTCGTCGAAGGGTTCGAAGGGTTAATTATAACAATGACAACCATTAAAGCACTACATATATCAACTTAATTAATATAATCCAAACCCTGGTCACAAAAAAAAACATTTCTAATTTTCTATTTATAAAAAATCTGATACATGTTTCAGATTAGTTTTACTAAATACTGTATAACCTAAGTTAATTTGAGTTTATCAAATCTGCAAGAATTATTATTTACATATATATGAATCCTAATTTCGAATTAAATGTAATTTATATTTCTTTACAAATTAAATTTCGTAAAAATTGAATAGAGTCAATAATTTTTTTTTACGATATATCTGATATGTACAGTAATAACACAATTAATAAATTTGCAGTAAATTTGTTAAGAAATTTACACGTCACGAAAAAAAAATCTTTGCATCATTTTTATTATACATTTTATTCCGAATATAAACATTATTATTACGAAATTATTTTACAATTTATTCATATTTCCTTATTTTATGCCTAATAATTAATTACCAACTTAATTGTATAAGTATTTATTGTTCATAAAATTGCGAATAATTCATATCGTTAATCGTTAAAGGGTTCATATAATATCCATATATTGGGGTAGATAAAGGAGCGAAGAAATTATTATTATCTTTTAATTCGTTTGTGTTTGTTGAACTTATAGGTAAAGTTGAAGTCGATGGGGAAGATGGATTTGACCAATAGTGAGAGTAATCAGAAACCGGTGAAGAATTTTCCGATGAATATGTCGAAATATCTAAATAAGGAAAATCATTATCGTTTGGAGGGATTAAATATAGCGTACGTGGATTATTTGGTCTCATACCAAAAATTGAATTATCTTCTAATAGCGTGAAATCGTTTCTCACTAAAGTCGGATATGTGACGTTAACCACTCCACCAATATTAGTTAAACCGGTTATAGTGGAATTGTCCGATGGTTCATTTATCGAAACGTTAGTATTTGAATTCGATGAATTAAGGGGAGGTAAATGATTATTTAAAATTTTCTTTTTACGTCCGGAATCTTTTATCGCATCGTTATTTAATTCTTTTGTTGTAGAATTTAACATTAATGAAGAACGCGCATCTAAATATTGTCTCTCTGTTTCACGTGCTAATTTTCGATATTCTGATTTAACGATAGGTGGTTCTTGACTCCATGAATCTGCTGCCAAAGTTGAAAGTTTCGTCATTTTAATCTTATAATTATTTGCCTTGAGTTCTTTAACTAAAGCGGCACGATAAATAAAAAATTCATTTGGCATTTTTGGATTCTTATTTTTATGTTTTAATAGATTTGCTACTAAAGATTTTGTATCGATACATGGAGGAAAAGATGGTCGTTTAACAGAAATCGAATTTAAATCATCCATATTGTTGGGCTTATTATTGAAAATGTCGTTAAATCTTTCAGTGTTTTCATGATTATTCACTTGAGTTAGACTTATATTATAAGTTTGAGAGTTCAAAGAAGTTTCTTGCGATTTGTTCATATTGTCGATTTAATTTAAATTTTCTCAAGAGAAATAATTGCGATTATTTTAATTAGCACGAAAATGACATTTAAGGGTAAGAATCATATAATATTTATAAGCCAGTTTATATGTCTTTTTTTTTTTATTATTATTACGCAACCGGAAATAACAAAGTATGCCGAAATTCCGATGAAAGCGTCATTAACCGCAGTAAAACTGCGGTTAATAAATTCTGCACCATTCTTATTGTTTCCCTAAACTGTTTGTACATCATTCATTAAAGAGGATCTCTTTCTCCGGGTTACAATTATTTTATGCAAGATGATGTTTTTCGGAAATCTAAACCCTATTCAAATGCTGCGCAATTAGCGTAAACAAATGCTATGTCTGACTTTCATGTAACGAAAGGAAAGTTGTATTAACTTATATTGGTAGATACATAATTTTTGTTTCTTCATATAGCAAGTATGTAAATTATATAATCAATAACCGGAAGAAATCAGTTATCTTGGAAAATTATCTTGGAAAATTATATTGAAATTTTTTGACTGGAGCGAAATCAAGTAATATCAGAGGATCAAGTAAATTTTATATTGGTTAAATGAAAAATTTTTCACGTTTGTTTTTTTAATAAATTTTTTATCTTTTATTAGAAGAAACTCTTGTAATAGTGATATCCAAAAGAAGTAAAAATGTTTATCGGCCTAAAAGGCTAAAACAAACGCACTTATTGATCTTGAAAGTTATTCAAAAGAATTGGGTTTATATTCCATCTCTTTTACCTATACTTCAGAATTAAAGTTAAAAAGGGTAATTTTTTTTTCTTTTTATTTCCGGAATGCTAATAAAGTTCTTTCTCTTTTTTTCTTTTAGAGAAAGACTCCTTGGGTATTAAAAAGATTTGGGTTTTGAAATTAAAGTTATGAAGGTAAGCCTTGTTTCATGTCGCTCTTTGATTCAGGAATTCTCCTAATATTCCTTTTCTTTTTTCTATTAGAGATCATAATTAAGAATGTTAATTGAGTTGTTTTAATTTTAGAGACAATTTCGAGTGATTAGGAAAGGATTTAATAAGAGGATCGATCTTGATAAATCAGGAGAGTCTTGATATATATCAATTTTATTGGTCTATCAAGAAGCCCGTAACTCTAATACATTAAATTGCATTATCGATTAAAAAATGTACATTTTTCTTTGTGATGAAAAATTATATATGCCAAACCTTAATACTCTATCAAGATCGATATTTTTTAAGAGAATTTTTTATAGGATTTCTTTAAGAATGTAAATTAATATTTTTTAATTTTAGGTTTTGTTAAATTTAAAAAAGAAAACGCCATAATGGTTGGCAGTGATATTAAGATGTTGTTTACAAGTAGTGTTTCACCTTCACGAAAATTACCTATATGCATCTTTCCGTGATCGCTTGCGTTATTATTGTTTTTTTTTTAACATAGCGATTTCTGAGAATGAATTTCTTAATTTGACAGATAGATAGAAATTCATCTGATTACCATAAATTTATTCTTGAATGTTGTTTAAATAATGATTATAGTTTTGATTTGTTTGAACTTCTGGTTGGTAAATCTTCACGATTACTTTATATACAATTGTTACGAATCTTATCTCAAGTTTTTAATTTAAAGTATTTAATCTTGACATGCTGTTCTAATATTATTTTTCTTGATCTATCTCTTATTCTTTTGTTAAATTATGTAGAGACGTTGTTTATGTCGATAAATATTCAAAATAAACTAACTATTTCAGTAACACGGCGGAATACTGAGCATTCCATTGTTAACACTTGGTTATTGCGAGATCTATTTTAGTTTTAAAAATAAAAATAAATGTGAAACAGATAAGAAACAATAAATCTTCCATCAATCACAATTTGGCTTATCCTTTCTGATTTAGATAGTTTAGTCTCCCGGCTCCAATCGGTCAACCACATTATAACTATTTCCATACCAATTCAAAATCTTTATTTTGGAAATTTTTTGTGCTGTTATGGTATGGCGAATTACTATTATATTCTGTTATTCCTCCCAAAAATGGAAGATATTTAAAATATTAACCTTAATATATTTAGGGTGCTGGCATTTCTCATTTTCAAGTCCTCCATTAATTAATTGCAGTTGCTCAAGTTACAATTTAATAAATCGAGTGATCGACTTTCGTAACCTAACCAATCAGATTAAGGATCTAGGAATGATTTAATGTTCAGCTTCAAAGGGAGTCTGCTTAAATCGTGGACGACTCTTACTTATCAGCATACCAGTTTCTATCGTTTTAGTCGTTTCTTTCATAATCGATGTAACTATTACTGTACTAAGAATCGCTCTAAATCGCTCTAGTGAATACAAGGCTTAGAAACTTAATAATTAAAATTTGGTGAATCAGTCTAAATTTACAAATTAACTTCACAACTTGAAAACAACAACTCAAAGAATGACGAAAGAAGAGGTTAGGATTATATCAATAATTGGTTATACTGTCGCGATAAATCCACATTATTAAGAAAAAAGATTTCTAAAGGAGAGGAACGAAATATCATGTGTCGACACTATCGGAGTCGGAAAGGAAGTCATTTATGAAAAAGTAGAAGAAATAATCTATTTTGATACCATAATGGATAAGCCAAGTTTATTTGTAATTGACGGAAAATTCATGATAGACGAAATAGTATACGCTTGAGTGAAAAAAAGTTAGTGCAAGGAGAGTGAAACAATTTCCAGATTATCTAAAAAATATTGTTTATGTTAATCCTCGATAAATATTTTAATTGATTATAAAGATAATGAAGGAACAATCTATACTGGCATAACATTTGGAAAAAGCATGTAGACTTGGGATGATTCAGTTGAATCACCTAAATTATACTCTTTACTGATTTAAGTCACTAATAAAAGTTTCGTGGCGGTATTTTTACTTTTTTCCATACGAATATTTTTCTTTTTTATAATACTACAAAATGAATATTGGTAGTTATAATGATGATAATAGAATCGAATGATTTCGAAAGTGATAATGGTAACTATAATATTTTATTGTATTGTCATTGCTTTCGTAATTGAATATGTTTTATTGTAACTGATGCTTTTTAATGTTTACATAATAAATTGAGTATTAAAGTGGCTTAGGATTTAATTATGTTGAAAATATTATTGTGTGGAAGCGAAGCTTAGGATTAGGTTAAAGGTTAGCGTGTTAGGAGAATATTATTGCATAGAAGGAGAGCTTAGGGTTAGGGATAGAGTGAGTGTGCTAGAAAAATATTGCGCGGACGGGTTAGGTTAGGGTTAGAAGGAGCAAATTATAAATATCATAATCCGGCAATTAGAAAAATTCTTCATTTTATTTTGTGTGGTATTTGAAGGTCTGCATTTTTTTTTTTTTTCGGATTAACTTACTATGAAAAGGTTTAGATAATTTAATATATTAAATTTTTAGTAAGATTCACCTTGTGAAATTATTTATCATATGTAATACGATAAAAGGTTTAAAAATTTTGTGTAAAAATTTGAATTTTCCATAAAACTCCGAAATCAATTCTTTCAAATTCATTTGGACCAAAAGTTGCGACTCTAATACAACCATCAAAGATTTTAATCTCGCGCAATTTTACTTCTTTAGAAATCTACTTGGCAATCTGCAATCGAAGTTACATTACAAAGCATTTACATTCATTTCTTCAATACACAAATTTATATATTTTGTTTCTATTGTCTTTTTATAACACTAAAATAAACGTCTTTAAATGAATATTATACAAATTTTATATACTGACTAATAAAGTCTATATTCATTACCGATCACTACATCTTTGAATGTCAATTTTTTAAATAATTGAACAAAATAATTGGGTTATTTTAATAAGCGCCTGAACTTCCTGATTCTTTTCTAACTCCGGTGGTAAATCATCATAATTACTTTCTATATAATCGGTTACGTATCTGATCCCACGTTTTTAATCTAAAGCATTCCATCTGACATTCTTTGTCTAAATATTCTAATATTATTTTTCTTGACCTTTCTCTTATTTTTTTATTAGTATTAATTGTTTCTAGATCATCATCATCGATAATATGAATATTTGTTGGAGGATTATCTACATAAACAACATCTCTACATGATTTAACTATTTTAGCAATATTTTCATTCTCATTATGCAATTGTTTCTTATCTGCATCACATTCATTTTTATTTTTAAAATTACTGAATTTAGTTCTTACAATAGTAACATATTCAAGAATACCAATTTCAAAAATGTTGAAAATAGAACCTTTTAAGCAAGTTAAATATTTTTGCTTCTTCCGCTGTAAATCTTCCATCAATCACGAATAAAATTTGGCTTATCCCTTCTGGTATAGTCTAATACCTTATATAAAACTTTCTTTGTGGATAGTTTAGTATCCCCAACTCCAATTGTATCTACCACATTAAAATTTTTCCCCTTCCATACAAAATCTTTTTTCTGGAAATTTTTAGTGACGCTAATTGAACGCCCACTCTCCCACTCTCCTCAAACTCCGTAGTACCAGTCAATACATTGGATAATGTGGATTTACCACCACCAGTACGACCAACTATTATTAAATTCTTAGCAATAATCTTCCTAATAATTTTCAAATTAGGAGGATATTTAAAGTCTTTAGATTTAATGCCATTTTGTTCATATTCACCAAACAACGATTTGCAGTTGCTTATATCAAGACTTGTTAAATTACTATTAGAACAATCAAGAAATACCAATTTTTTACAGTTGCTTATATCTAAATTAATAAGTTTATCATTATTGGAACAATTAAGTCTTTGAATATCTGGACAAAGATTAACACTTAATATGTTAATCGAAGTATTTGAACAATTGAGTTCAATAACTGTTAACTCAATTAACTTTTCAGTTGATGAACAATCAAGCTTGGTTCTATTTGGACAATAAATCAGAGATAAACTCACAAGTTTAGGAGCCTTAGACAAGTTCGTAATATCTTTAAGTCGAGAACATCCACTTATTTTCAAATTAGTTAACCCATTTGTTGAACAATCAAGTGTGGTTAGTTTTGGATAATCAGACACTGATAATCTCGTAAGTTTATTATATTCAAATAAGCTGATAAAGTTAAGTTGAGAACAATCACTTATTTCCAATCGGCTATCTTAAGATTCTTCAAACTTATACTTTCTGAATTTTTTTCTTTAAAGAACCTTCGAAATTTAAGCGTTTGTTACCAGTAATTTTTATATCTTTATCTCTACTATATTTATCATTAAACCATTGTTGTCCCTTTTTTTTTAGGCATTTTTTATTCGCTTTCTTCGTTAAATTTTTGTGGTATAACGGCTTTTTTTTTCCTGAAGGATTGATTTGCAGTGTTACACGTGACTTTGATCAACATTTTGAACATAAAATAAACGGTTTGTCTTAGTGGTTAAATCCTTTTTGTTACTATCAATAATATAATCATTTTCATGCTCAAAAATCGTTAATCGAATACTTATTTTGTGATTTTGAAAATTCTTCAAGCAAAACAAGTTTTCTGGTTATATTCAATATTGTGAAAAATAGATCAAGATTTGTTTGTAATTAACGGAAATTCATAACAGAAGAAATATTTAATAAAGAAACGATATTATTGAATACAATGTTGTTTAGTAATTTTGTAAAAATGAAGTTATATGAAGAAATATTAATTTGCTAAATTATAGATTATGTAAACAATATCCCAGGATTAGTATAAAAAAATAAGATTAATCAATAAGACAACCATATAGTTGAATTTTATTGATTTATTGTCCGTAGGACTATTTAAATAAATACAAAGTATATACTGTATATGAAAGGATTAAGATTGCGCAAGTTGATTAATAAAATAATAATATGGTAGTGTTGCTTTAGGTGAATTAAGTGAAATTGCTGAAATTGCACCTCTCACTCTTCTCACCATAAATTTTCCTATTAAACACTAATCTGTTAACTTCTTGATTAATCTAGTAACATCTGAATCTAAACGGGATTTTAGTTTTTTTAGTAAGTTTTTCTTCTGACTTATCTATATTTTCTATGTTAAATCTATTTAAATTTTTTAAATGTTTTGACTTCACCAATTTATCCCAATTTTTTAATTTGAAGTATCTTTCCGAACATACGTTCTCCAAATGGTTTAGAAGTTTATTTCTTGATCTTATTCTTTTTCTTTCATTATTTTCTATTGTTTCATCATCATCATTCTTAAGAATATGTGTCGGGGGATTGTCTACGTGAATGATGCGTGTATGTTCAAATATTTTGTCGTTTAATTGACAAAAATCATCTTTGTCATCTTTACACTTTTCAACAATTTTAAAATTTTCAAATTTAGTTCTCACGATAGTAGTAAATTCCTTAATACCGATTTTTAAGATGAAATCATCAATTTTTTTAAGTTTTTCACTTTCTTCTGCCGTTAGTCTTTGATCAACTACAAATAAAACTTGTCTTATCCCTTCCGGCATCGAACATATTACTCGTCCTATTTTATATAAAATTTTCTTTTCATCTAATACAACCCTAATATCAACTACGTGATATTCTATACCTTTCCAAAAGAATTTTTCTTCTTGGAAATCTCTTGAATTCCTAATTGTACTCTCGTTTTCATCAAAAGTTCTTTTACCGCATAGTACGTTAGCTAATGTGGATTTACCACAGGTAGTGCAACCAACTATCAATAAATTCTTGATTCCCATATTTATTTTGTTTTCGTTCTTGAAATTTTTTTTTTAGAATTCTTGGTTACAGTTACACAAATTTCCTATTGGATGATAATTTTAGTGGGAACTTTTGTATAAAGAAAAATAAATTGGGAAGAACTTTAAGAAAAAACCTAAGCGCAGAGAAGACAAAAGATTTGCATAGCTAAACAAAAAGGTACTTAAACGTATCGTTCACGTTGACAATTACCTGATAGATGTTTTTTTTTGTCAGTGATAAAGACAATGAAGTAACAATTAGAAATGATGGAAAATTAGATTTAGGAAATTTAGAAAGGCAGCTAAAGAGTGAAATTTAGAATCAATTATTCAGTAGTGGTCGAAGGATATTAACGGCTGGTGATAATTTAGTTACAAAAATCTAAGAAATCATATTTAATAAGAAAAATGAGCGTTATTGGGGTGATTTTACCAATTCACTATCATTATTTTACGGTATATTTGCGATTGTGTATAAGAATGGGTATTTAGTTGGTTATATTTTAGTAGCACAATTTTAGTACTTCAAATTTTCATTTAGAATATTTTATAAACATAAACGAATATTTATTGTTATAAAGTTTATTGTATTTGCATATTAAAATTAAAGTCAAGAAAACCTAAATTTTATTTTAAAATTTTATTGGGAATGAAAACTTTTTATGATATTAATATATTTATATAAAAACCATAACATGAGATGATAATAAATATATTATAAAGTTAAATTTATTTATCATGTTAAATAGGACAAAATTAGATGACATACTTTCCCCAATTGACTGATCTCAATTGTTTCTTTATTATCATCATCATAAACGGTAATATTTATTGGGGGATTGTCTACATGAACGATATCAATGTTTAATTTGTTAATTATTTCGCTCTCTTTACATAAATCTTCTTTATCCTTTTTACATACGTATTCATTTTTAAAGTTGCTAAATTTAGTTCTCACATTTCCCGTCAATCACGAATAAAACTTGACTTATTCCTTCCGGTATCAAATGGATCATTTCTTCTACATTTTCATGCGTTACTTCTTTTCCAGTTCCAACGGTGTCGACTACACGATATTTCATCCCCTTCCATTCGAAATTTCTTTCAGGAAAATTTGATTATCGCTGGTTGAGTATTCCCCGATATCATCAGTATCACTTAATACATTGGCTAGTGTGGATTTGCCGCGACCACTATAACTAACTATTAATATATTCCTAATTTGTTCATTCATTATTAATTCTTAATCCAGTTCTGTTACTTATAAGTAGTTGTTCCAATATTCGACTATTACTGGTTATTCTTTTTAAACTATTAATTAGTTTGAAGTGTAACGCAATGTCATGATGTCCGTCCGGCACGTGACAAGTGACGTTATAACAACAAAAAATATCTTCGAACTTAATGGTTTCCGTTCCCTAGTTATAATTCTGCAAAGTCTATATTATTTCAAAATAATTTTTATCGCATTATTTCTTTGATACAGTATGATATTTGTTTCTTTAGATGACTGTTTTAAAAATAAATGAGAATATGTGCATATTTAAATGCGTTAAATTAAAAGGCGTAGTGGAAGTGGCAAAGGTTTGATAATATATTTTGCAAATGATAAGGACTATTTAAAGTAAATAAAGTTTCCTGATTTGGAATATTTGATCACGTGCACGATTTTTTAATATGTGAAATTACTTTAATTGTCTAAGTTCAATATTTTTTTGACCGATTGAAAAAAGTATTAGCCGTCCGGAACAGCGCACAAAAAGTTTTTGAAAAAATTTCGGATTTCTTCCGAAAAAACCTAAAAATTCCGGAAATTTATTTTTTGCGTCGGAACATGTGACCGGAATAAAAAGTTCAATGGTTTATTATATACTATTAAATATCCGATATTTGAAAATTTTACCGGAAATCTGCCACGTCACGTCCGAAAAAATTCCGGATTTAAAAAATTTTTACGGATTTACCACAAATCTTTCGGAAAATCCGGCAATATTTAAGTAACGTTTGTGCGCTGGTCCGGAAAATGGATTTTTGTAATCATCCAACATAATTTATTAACTGTTAATTACTAATTGTTAATAATAAATCAAATTTTAACATTGAGTAATTAAAAATAGTTATCAAGTCTGATTTTAAATCCTGATTTAAAGACCTTAAACCACAGTTAAGTTCGAAACGCAGTAAGTTGCGGCTGAAAAAAATTTGCTACACGAAATTCAAATTTGGTTAGTTTAGTAATATAGTAAGACAAAAGGCCAATAGAAACGTTGAAATTTCGCACGTGATATCACAACCTTTAAATCGCTTAGTAAAGGAGTGTTTTGTACAACTTTAGCCACATTTTTAAGAGAAATTTTTTTTTTTTTCGTTTCTCAATTACTCTTCACCAAAGATCTGAAAAATTATAGGCACTCTACAAACTTCTACAAACTAGAATCTTTATTTAACCGTAATTCACAGTCAATTTTAACCATTTTTTACTCATAATTTTTGAAGGTAATAAAGTGATAAAAAAGAGATAACGTACTAGACCCATAGGTACAAAAATTTTTTTTTTTTTTTTTTCTTCTTTTTGAGAGAAGGTTTATATTTAGTTTTACTTGTTCTTTTAAAACGATCCAACTTATATACTTTTGTTGACATATATAAAAATTCTCTGTAGACAACTTTCTTTTCCTACCATAGTTTAATAAAGATGGAAAGTAGCGAATATAGCAATTATGTAAATTTACCATTTTATGGTGAAATGGATGATAATATAATGAAGTCAAATGAAATAGATAGTATTTCAATATCTCAATATATAAATGACTCCTCGAGACATGAAGTAGAGTCTCTTGGAGATTTAGGTGTTAATTCATTTAATAATGGAGATCAGTTTGTGTCTGATACTACAGAAGGATGGGATCATGATCCCGTTCAAAATGCTCAAAATAATAATACACAGTTAGCATTAATAAATCCTGTAGCAGCAAGTTCACAGTACCTAACAGACTCAACATATATGGACCAACCTGGCCAGTCATTGAAAGTTCAGGGACATTCATATGGAACACGGTATGCAAATCAATTACGTCCGACACCCGGTATTGAACCACGTAGAAGAAAAATTCAAAAAGAAAAAAATGAACCGGAAGATAAGGGACCTTATTGTGTTTGTCAAGGTCCATCTTACGGAACAATGATTATTTGTGATTACTGCAACGAGTGGCAAGTTTTATTTCATAATAATAAAGATTACAAGAACTTTTTTTATGTTGTAAATTTAATGGCCCAAATTGTAAACGAATTGGAAATTAAAATCTTTGCGTTTATTATGTTGTCATATTACTTGTACCACGTCATTATATAATAATACAGGTATCATATTAGGTGTGTGAATTTAACAAAGCAACAAGCAAAAGAAATAGAAAAATATATGTGTCCAAACTGCCAAGGAACTAGAACGCTAACAAGTTTAATTCAAGGTGTGTTTCGTGAAGATAATTATCACACTTCTTCGCCCATTTTTTACATAACGGTAGAGGAAGGTTTAAATAAGATAGCGCTCAATTACGTCGTTATATTGATTTGCTGCGCCATTTTCGTTGTTTTCTTTATTTTGATTGGTCGATACACCAATAAGAATCTTTCACTAAGTTCTCATTTCTTTTCTATTCTTTTAGAAGATTGCCCCACAGTGGAGGCAACGGGTATCGATCCGAAGGCATTGATGATTGAGGAACCAAGACAGATCGTAAGTTATTTAATTAGTAACTTTGAAAATGCAGAAAGATGAGATCAAAAGGATTTGTCTTTAATGAAAGTAATAAAAAATGTTTATACATTTATCTTTATTAGGAACCACCAAAGTGCAAGCTTCAAAATTGTACGGAAAAAGCACGTGATAATAATCCCTACTGTAGTAATAAGTGTTTCATTCAAGGTCATATATTGGAAATCAAAAAATCACAAGATAAAGAATTATTGCATACTCAACCTGAATCGGAATCAAAGAAGACACCACGTCCAATACTACCTAAAATAAAATCTTCGCCATTGGCAAAAAAGCCTGTGTCTATCACAAAATCTGGTTCTACTCCTAATAAATCACAATCTACAAGTTCAAGTGACAATCGTCCAAAAATACGAAATGTACTTCCGGAGAAACTTAAGGGATTATTCACTAATAAATATATTGAACTCATTCAAGAACCTGATTTTCCTGAAAAAGATAAAATCCCTCATGAACTCGGACTTCAACTTGCAAATGAAATTGAAGAAGCAATTTTTCATAAATTTGCTAAAGGTATTATCGGACAGGACTACAAAACTAAAGTTCGAAGCCTGATTACAAGTTTAAATGATCCTAAAAATGAAAAAAATTTGTTGCGTAGAATACTTTTAGGTGACATTCTCCCAGAAACTTTAGTTATGATGTCTTCCGAAGAATTGGCAAATCCTGAACAAAAAGCTTTAATGGCTAAAGTACGTAGGGAAAGTCTACAACGATCAATTTTAAAACGTGAGGATACTGGTCCAAGAATTAAGACAACTCATAAAGGAGAATTAATTATAGTTGAAAATGTTCGAGATTCTCCTCGGGATTCTCCAAAAGATACTAACACTTATTCGGAGGAAGGAAATTCTCCTACATACGCAAGTTTTACCTCTCCCGTTACTGAGAGACCTAAACTTGAAGATTTAGCTCTGAAAAATTGGACAAGTTCGAATGATAATAATGTAACAACAATAAAAGATTCAGAAAGCAATCCATTACCTGATAACATATCAACCAGCTTGGATATACCAAAAGGACCCGCTGATAAAAATGATGATAATAGTGAAACTGTAAAAATTTCGGATAATGTACATCCTGAATTAGTTTTTGACGATAAAGAAATGGTATATAGCCCTCTAGCATCACAAGGTGCATCGCCAATTGATTCACCGACGATGCATTCGCCTCCAAATTTGTCGTATCAATATTCACCCGGAAGTCCTTTAGATATGCGTCCTGGATTTTCTCCAGAATCTCCAAAATCTCCTCTAAAATCTCCGAATGAAATTATAAATACTGCACCTGAAATTGTATGGAAGGGTAAATTGGTATTTGATAAGAAAATTGGAGATTTTTCCGGACATGCGGACCTTCTTGCCGCAAAGAAACGTGATAAGAAACGAAATTGGGATGAATATCTCTCGTCATCAGTGATAGTTAACGGTCACGTTTCCAGAATCGAAGATGTTGACAATTATTTAGTTGATTGTTGGTGCTCACCTAGTAAAGATATAGCTATTATTAGGTTTGATATTGGTGAAAATTCTCCTAATAATAAAGAATTTGAAACTATATTTAATTCTTTACATTACGCACCAAAAACATCAGGAGAAACAAAGCGTCGATATGGACGCGTTGCACCTGCGTATAACACTGTAAGGGATATGTATATAATTTCATTAGAACCCGAAGATAAACTTCCAGATGTTGTAACTTTCTTAGATTTAGATGGAATCTTATCCCTTGAAAAGCGCCCAACTAGGTTATTATTAGGTGCTATAATAATTGTTGAAGCAGAATCAAATAAAACAAAACGTATTCATGATATAAACGAGATAAATAACAGAACAACTAAGAAAGAAAAGATCGATTCTGAATCTACCGCTAATTTGGCCAAAGTGATCGCGCTACCAAATATTGGATCTAATATTGTTAGCAACGAATCAATTCAACTCAACGCACCATTAACAACAAGTTCTATTGGTTTACCTTCGACAACAATTTCGGCATTTCTACAGTCATCATTGTCTAAAAATAATCAAAATCCTCCGAGTTTGAACAGTAATGTCTCGCAAGGTATTCAACAAGCTCCACATGTACAGCAACCACAATTAATTGTCTCAACAAATGGATTTTATGGATTGCCTTCGTATCCTCCTAACCCACCAATGATACATCATCCTCAATTGACCTCTCAGCCGTCGCAATTGTATTGGAACTCTCAACAATCACAGCAACAACAGTCACAATTACCAATCCAAGCTCCTCCAAATTATCCTGTAGTCCAACCACCTCATCAACAATGGATGCCTCCAATGCAGCAGCCACAACAACACCCACAGCAACAAGTATTTCCTCCTCAACAAGGACCGCCTCTTGTTCAATCACAATTCATGCCACCGCCTTCACATGCTCAGCAACAAAATGTGCCAGCACAGTTTGGACATCACGTAATATCTGATCCACCAAGTAGTGTTGCACAACAGCAGCCCATAAGACAACAAATATCAATAGGATCGTCCCCTCAATTTGAAAATTTTAACTCGTATCCACAAAATTACAATAATTCACAATATGAAGCATCTCGACCACAACAACGAGAAAAAGAACATAGACCAAATTGGAATCGATCAACTTCGGATCGAGATCGAAATCGCCATAATCGACCAAGAAGATTTATGAGAGAAGACAGACACCATGACTCAGAAGATTATAGGCCTCCACCAAGAGATCCAAGGCGACCTTCGCCACCTTCATCCGATTATCGGGATTTTAAAAGAGGTGGAAGAGGTGGAAGATATCGTTAAAATGGTAAAAAATATTTTTTTCAATTTGATATATAAATTTTGAAAACTATACCATTAACTAGAATAATCTCGTTCTTTCATTAAGGTAATTCAAAATTACAGAATTAGAACAATTTGTACCATAAAAATTTTCTCAAATGTTCAAAATTTTATATTAATAGCCATCATAAAATATTTGAAGTTGTATATAAATAAAAGACGTGTAAAATTACGATAATTATTAACGTTAATAAGTTACATAACGTGACGTGTAATTTTTATTGCGTGTAACTTCGAAATTAGATTTTGGTAATATATTTTTTAAAAATAAAAAAAAAAAAGTTAGGATTATGTAATCAATCGATATGTCAACTAAAACCCATTTTTCGTACTTAAAGAACACAACTAAGTGACCTCAATTAGATAGAAGATTAAAGTGTCTTGATTAGTTTAAATAGTTTAAATACATAGTTTAAATATTATTAATCATTGTAGAAAGTGGGAATAAGAAAATAAAATTTAAATTTATTAATTAATTGGTCGTACGGTTGGAAACACGCAGGACTAGGAATTTATTAGGAGTTTTACTTTCCCTTCTGACAAATTTATTATACTTTTTTCTCGAAATAGTGAGAACCATTTAGTGCTTCAGCTAATACAGATTTCCTTTAGATTCGTTAGATTAGTTGGTTGATTAGTAAAAATCTTTATTAAGTTTGTATAAGCAGAAGTCATTCTAATAAATAATTAATAATAGCTTATACTTCTAATATTAAAATGAATTTTACATTTTTACTTACTTGTGAAGATTTTCTAGATGAAGTTTACTCGTTTCATTTCTTCAAAGTGATTAAATTTTAATGTCGGAATTTCTAACAATAAATTATGTTTTACTTCCGTGATATTACCAAAGCAATATTGATCTCTTCTTTTCTGTTAATATAATTTTTTCTTCATCGTCTTTATCATCTATAAAAATATTTATCGGGAGATTGTCTGCATTGTTTACACAAACAATATTTTATATAATTTAATAGTTGTTTCGTTCTCCTTATACAAATAGTCTTTGTAATAAATTATTTCTGTTATTTTTTCATATATAACTTTTTTTTTAGTTAATTTAGTATTTCTCAATCCAATGATATTAATTACATGATATTTCATTCTTTTCCATCCAAAATTTTTTTCGGAAATATTTAGCTTTATTAATCGAGTACTTGCTTTCTTAAATCAACAGTATATCGTATAATGTGGATTCACCACTACCAACATAACCATTAGTTTTTCTTTTTACTTTTTTTCATATAATTGATTATGTCCAATTAAATAATAAATTATTAATAATAAAAATATATAATAAAATCAATTTCTACACTTAAAGTTACTGACTTATCTCGATATAGTCGGGTATATTATCCATTATCTATGATGTTTGAATAGGCTGTGGCTGCATAGCTAACGATGAATCAGGTCATTCGCCATTTTTTTAATTTAATCAAAGTTTCAATATCGGGACTTGAATTCGGTCATCATTCCAGCATCTTTGGTGATGTTGTTAATACTCTAAAGGTGTGCATTCAATTGGTTTCTCTCTAAGACCATTAAAATTAATACGTAAACCTGATACATGTAAATGGATCTCATGGATAATCAAGTAAAGGAGAATGCCTCTGAAAATTTACCATAATAAAACACCTAAGCGATAGATATCGGTTAGTAATTGATATCCCTGAAACGTTGTGGTTCAATATATTCAACCATCCCTATTCCGCCAGCATGAATTTATTGAACTAGTGATAATTGTTTAAATGATCCAAGGTCGGCAATCATTAGTACATTATTGTTAACTAATATGCTTTTTGCATGCTATAAAATAAGAAAAAAATAAATTAAGTTAATAGGATCAATGGAATAGATAAGATAATTTAAATTATTATATTACCAAATCTCTATGATAATTCATTTGAAATGTAAGTATTTTAATCGACATCCAAGGCTATCTGGATTTTCCTTGATTGGCATATTCTAATACCATTATTTATTTGATAAAGGTTCTATTATAAGATGAAATTAATAGATCAAGACTTAATCACAAAGTTTTACGTAGAATATTATTAACTTTTTGTAATTCCAAAAAATCGATTTATATTTGGATGAAATCGTCTTTAAATTTTTTTAGCTAAACCTCTATAAAAATTGGCAGAAATATATCTAAAATATATAGTGACATTTACCTCCTTAACAAATTCGACAATATTATCTTTGAATGATTGTTTACAAGAATCTTTAATACCGTTTTATTTCCACAATTTTTCCAATCAGCTCTTTCTACAACGAATGCTACTCCGCAAATTGTTCCACATTATATATAACTGTAAAGATAAATTAACACGTGAAAACTGCGAAAAAATTTTCATTTCCACGTGACTTACTAATATTGATAATCGGGTACTAGTAAAGATCTGGCTGATACATTAAAACTCGCCAGGGTGAAGCCGATAATTATAAAAAAACATTATTTTTCATTTTTCTTTACAACTTTTCAGGCTTCATAATCCAAAGTTTATGTTTCAGTGGTATTTTACATGAAAGTTTTCTTTAAATTAATTTATTTATTTTTTTATTTATTTTTTAATTGTTTAGAGAACAATCATTTAAAAAGCCTTTTTCTTAGCTCATATTTCTTGTTATGAGTTTGTACTTTGTAAAAATTAAAAATATTTGTTTTTTTAATAACCAAACAATTGATCTGATATTCATTACAATCTTGTACTACCGTGTACATGTACTTCGCCGATGTGTAGATGGTCTCATTTTATTCTCATGTACATTTGTTAGTCTATAGAGTTAGAAATTATTTTACATTAGAATTTCTTCGATTGTTCGTCGGACCCTTGACTTAAGAAATTTCTTCATGTTAACATGAATATTAGTCAAGAAAAAGGAGTTAAGAATGTATTGATAATGGGCCATACTAACGTTGGTAAATCTACATTATGCAGTGTATTATGTGATACTATGAAAATGATTATACAACTAAAAGGACCAGAAATTTCCAGAAAGTTTTTAAATGGAATGAGAATGAATATTGTGTGGTTGAAATCGGAATTGATTCAATCGAAAAGAAAGATGTGTATAGTAAAATAAGTGAAGTAATTTATTCGATGCCAGAAGGGATAAGTCAGGTCTTATTTGCGGTCGATGGAAAGTTCACAGCAGAAGAAATAAGAATATTTAAGTCATTTGAAAAAGAAATCTTAAATAGTGGTATTGCAGGATATATTACTATTGTGAGAACGAAATTTGAGAACTTTAAAATTAAAAAAAAATGTAAAGAAGAGAAAAGTCAAACGTGTTATGAAAGTAAAGTAATTGTTAAATTAATTAAGATATCATTTATGTGGACAATCCCCCGATAAATATTTATATTGAAGATGATGATGATAGAGAAAGAGTAGAAAATAATAAAAAAATAAGAGCAAGGTCAAGAAACATACTACTAAGTCACTTGGAGACTACGTGTCAAGAAAAATACTATAAACTAAAAACTTGGGAGGAACTACATAATAAAATTTCCGGTTATATCGAATCAAATGGGATAGAAAATATCGCTGAAATGGAACGAGACTTAAAATTAGAAAGTCCAACACTCATTATTGATAATCAAGTTACTCAGGAGATAACAAGTTAGTAGAGTGTATTACATCAAGATTATTTAACATGAATTCTTTACTAATTGTTATTATATTAATTTAGGAGAAAAAATGAATATATTAAATGTATTAATAGTTGGCCGCACCGGTAGTGGTAAATCTGCATTATGCAATGTGTTATCTGACACTGAGGAATTTGAGGAAAGTGGACGTTCAATTAGCGTGACAAATAATTTCCAAAAGAAAGATTTTAAGTGGCATGGAAAGAGATACTGTGTAGTTGACACTGTTGGAATTGATAACACTAGGCTATCCATGAATAAAGTTTTGCATAATATAGTTGAAGGAATCTATTCTATGCAAGAAGGGCTGAGTCAAGTTTTATTTGTGATTGAAGGAAATTTCACAGCAGGAGAAACAAGGATATTTAACGTGCTTAAGAATTCAATTTTTTCAACGGATATTCTTGGATATGTTACTATTGTGAGAACAAAATTTAGTAACTTTAAAAACGAAGAAATGTGTGATATTAATAGAGATCAATTACATAGTGAGAACGAAAAAATTGCTGAGATAATTAAATCATGTCGAGATGTCATTCATGTGGACAATCCGCCGACAAATATTCAAATTGCTGATGAGGATGATCAACACACGGTTAACAATAATAAAAAAATAAGAAAAAGGTCAAGAGAAATATTATTAAACTACTTGAATAAAGCATGTCAGGAAGGATACTTCAAAGTAAAACCGTGGGGTGAATTAAACAAACGGATTGAAGAATATCTAGAGTCTCTAAACATTTAATAGTTTGTTTGTCGATGTAATATCCTGAACTGAAGATACAAATTCATTCAATATCAAATTATTGATGTGTATACAATAAACAGCTCGAGAATTACACAGTTAATGATGATGTTTAGTTTTATGCATACTAATATCTAGTAAAATTAGTATATGTAAAATTTGACCAATGCCCGACGATCCGACAAATGATGTCGATCAACCACTTAATAGAATCTCACGTGAAGTTGATTAACAAATAAAATAGTAGTTAGCTAAAGATATGTAATGAACATAACAAAATAAGTTCGACGATTCAACTTGAGAATTACAGTATGATACGAGGATTCAAATTTTAAGTAATTAAGAATAACTTCGTTATAAATTTTATTTTACCAAAAAATAGAAATAAATAAAAATAAAAGGAACATCAACTAAAAGCTTGGGTCTGTATCGAATTGTTTTCAAATATTTTAATATTACTATCATTAAACTTCCCTAATGTTGTAATCACCAAGATATCTACTCAAGCTGTAAAAGCACAAATGTTTCCATGTCAAATATTTAAATTTTTTTTTTTTTTTTTTTCTTGAAAAACTTTTTCCAAAGCGCTTCAATAATATTTCTCTTGATTGATTCTCTTTCTCTCATTAATTTATTTGCTTTACAATCATCGACTTTTTGTCCACATAAACAATATTTTGACATATTTTAACAAATGCTTCATCTTTTTTTGCGCTAGTCTTCATTTTTTCTAAATTCAGTTGATAAATTTAGCAATACCTTTAAGAGTAAAATGTACTTTCCGTTTCTGCCGACTCACCCGGTCACCATAAAGAAACCTTCAACTTGAATTTTCCGTCAATCGTAAATAAAATTTGACTTTACTTTCAATATCAAATAATTATTTCTATTACTTTTTCGTATATAACTTTCTTTTTAACTAATAATTCTTATTCCAATATTTTCATTCCCTTCCATTCAAAATTTTTCTAGAACCTTTTAGTCTTATTAATCGATTACTTACTTTCTTCAGCAGCAGTACTTAATACATTGGATAATTCGTATCAGCATAGCCAATTATTATCAAATTCTTAGTTTTTCTTTTTTTCTTTTTCATCTAATTGATTATTGATTTAGTAGGTTTCGATGAAATAATTATTAATAAAACATATATGATTTTTTAAAATCAATCTCTATACTTTAATTTACTCATTTATCTCCACAGAGTCAGACATAATTAATCCAGATTGTTTACTATCAATAATACTATCCGGCCATGATGCTTGAATAGGTTAGTTGCATAGCTATCGATAAATCAAGGAATTTACCGGTTTTTAATTTAACTAAAATTCTTAAAATTGAATTATCTTTGGTAAAAGCTGTTGATAGCTGTTGATATTCTAAAGTTTACCTTCAATTGGTTTCCCTCTAAGACTCATAAAACTGATACGTAGATTTAATACACATATAACAAATGGGTCTCGTGGATAATCAGGAAAAGGGGGATGCCCGCCCATAATAAAATAAAACATCTAATCGGGCTTCTTATCTTTTTGTTATTGATACGCCTAAAACGTTGTAGCTCGATATATTCAACCATTCCTATTACATCAGCTGTCGAACTAGTTGTAACTTCTACTGATCGTTCAGATGATCCAAGGTTAGCGATAATTAGTCTATTATTGTTAGCTAATTTTTTTTTTTTGCATGGCATAAAATAAAATAAAATAAAATAAAATTGAATTAATATAATTAGTGAAATAAATAAAGATAATTTAAATCTTATATTACCAAATCTCTATGAGTAAATGTAAGCATTTTATCCACATATATTATCAAAGGCCGTCTGAATTTATCATTCCATTTGAAGTAATTTAAAATTATTCTTTAAATAAGTATATTCTAATACCGTTATGTACTTATTTTATGAAGGTTTTATTATAAAATGAAAATTGGCAAACTAGACTTAATTTCAAAATTTAAAATTTTACCCAAAATATTATTAACCTTTTGTAATTCCAAAAAATGACTTTCTTTAAGTTCTTTAGATAAACATTTATAAAAATTGTTAGAATGCACAACTAGTATAAAGTGATAACCTTAACAAACTCAACTATGAATTTGAGTGTATTTAAATATTGATTTTTACGAACTTTTTATTTAGAATTCATTTATTTAGAATTCAACCTACTATGTAAATGCATTCTAGACGGAATAAATGAGCGATTAGTTGAATTATTTTATATGGCAAAATAATTGTGTAACGATCATCCACATTAGATATCTAGATTAGATCCACTACAGCACTACCTCAAACTTTTTAAAAAGATAAAATGATTTTAGTTGCGGCGCTGATTGTGGTGAATCTACTGAAACCGGGTACACAGTTAACAAAGTTCGTATTCAGAAAATGAGAGGAACCAAATATTTGTTGTTGATACTGTTATAATTGGGAACATTATAGTTATGATGAGTAGAATGACAGAAGAAATTAATTTGATGTCGGAAGGAATAATTCAGGTTCTACTTATGACTGATGGAAAGTTAACAGAAGAAGAAATAAGGTGAAAGTTAGGCGATCAAGAAATTACGGCAAAGATATACAATTTTTTGAAAGATACCATTTTGAAGAACGACATTGTTATTATTATGAGGACTAAGTTTCCTAATTTTAGAATAAAACAGAGTGTGATGTAGATAAAGAAAAAGAATGGCGAGGAAAACGATATAATTGCTGAAATAATTAGATGTGATGACGACATTTATGTAGAGAATAATTCCCCGGCAAATGTTATTGAAGACGATAGTGCTAATTAAAACAAGAATCGAGTAAAGAGAAATAATACTAGATCATGTTAGATCATGTGGGAAAGTATATCAAACCAATAGCATACTTTATAAAATAGTTGCCATACTTAAGATTTATCGTTATGGGATATTTCAAGTAGTAGTTAAGCATTACTAAATGAACGTTGAACGTTGAACTTCATAGTTTCAAATTTTTAAATATACCATGAACCACATATTTATAATATATTATTAATAAAGTATTATTTGATTTAAAGATTAAATTTGGGATACTGAAGCAAATATATATATATCTGAATTTCTGGTAAATTTTCATTGTTCATACACATTTCTAAATTTTGAAGTATTTTCTTGCCAAGTTATTTTTAATAGCGTAGTTTTGATCCTATTTTTCGATTATTTCTTATCATCAACAAATATAAAACTTGTTTACATAAAATATTTCAGCAAATTGGACTTTTTTTACCATTTTCGTGATCGTTTTTATTTTTCAAAGCTAGTTATCACAATAGTGTCGTATTTAAAATTAAAAACACCGGGTTTAAAAAATGACTTATTCGACTCTAACGTTCTCATTTCTTCTATCAACTCTGTCTTCCTACATGATTAACCAATTTCACAATAGACATTACACATAAACCAAAATACAGTATATCGTTTCCATGTTATCTTTATTGATAATTTAATATAAATGATAAAATCTTGATCTTACCTTGCCTAACAATCAATCGGTTACCATATAAAATATGTTGTTACAAAACCTTTTTAACTTTCTATAATAAATAGTAAATTAGATCTCAAGTAAAAATTTATTTAAATAAATAAAATAATATACAAAATATCTTTCTAATTATTCGATAAAATGTGCGCTATACGTACGAAAAACTATAACTCAAATTCATTAAATTTTGTCGATTAAAGAATTAAACAAAGTTCTTTAGATACATTATAAAGTGCCACAAGTTCCGGATCGGCTTTTGACATTTCTCTCAGTATTTTATTATCATCTTTATATGTCGCAAGCGTATTAATCTTATCCCGTAACATATCCCACGTTTTTAATTTGAAATAATAATTTTCCTTAACCGGAGGTACGCCCTCTAAGTATTCTAGTAATATTTTTCTTGACCTTTCTCTTGTCTTTTTACTAACTTTAATTTGGGTCAAAATATCATCATCATCATCATCATCAGCGTCATCAGCTGCTTCAATATTTACTGAAGGATTGTCTACATGAATGACTCTATTGCACGATTCAATTATTTTTTTAATCGAATCGCTTTCATTTTTCATTTTATTTATATCTATATTACACTCATTTTCACTTCTAAAGTTATCAAATTTAGTTCTCACGAGAGTGACATAATCAAGAATGTTAATTTCTAAAATAGAATCTTTAATCATGTTGAACGTATTTATTTCTTCTTTTTTGAACCTTCCATCAACTACAAATAAAACCTGACTTATCCCTTCTGGCATTGAATAAATTCCATCAGCCATTTTGTATAAAACATCCTTTAAAACTAGACTGGTGTCACCAGCTCCAATAGTATCAACTACACGAAAATTAATCTCGTTCCATTTAAATTCTCTTTTACTGAAACCTTTAGTCTCACTAACCGCGTACGCGCTTTCCTTGAATTTATCAGTGTTAGTAAGTACATTGGCTAACGTGGATTTACCTCCACCAGTGCGACCAACTATTAATATATTTTTAATATTTTCTTTTTTTCTAATAATATTCAGATCAGAAGGGTAAACTTCAATAGATTTAGGGCAATAGCTTAGGTCAAGATGAGTAAAATTACTGTTAGAACAGTTAGAGCAATCAATATATTGTAATTTGAAACAGTTGCTTACATCTATATTAATAAGTTCACTGTTGTTGGAACAATCGAGTTTGGTAATATACGGACAAAGATTAAGACTTAATCCTTCAATTGAGGTATTCGAACAATCGAGTTCAATAAGATCACTGACTTCTAATTTAGTTAACTTCTTAATTGATGAACAATTAAGCTTTTCCAATTTTAGACAGTCAATCACGGATAAACTCGTAAGGTTAGGAAGTTTTGACAAATCAACCTCTTTAAGAGTATAACAACCACTTATTCTTAAATTAGTCAACTTTTCTGATGAACAATCAAACTCTTTTAGTTTTAAACAGTCAATTACAGTTAAACTCGTAATTTCAGAAAATTTTGACAAGTCAATCTGAGAACAATCTCCTATTTTCAAACTAGTAAAGTCAGTTTCTGAACAATCAAGCGTGGTTAGATTTGAATAACCTTTCACATATAAACTCTTGGTCTTAGTAAACTTCTCAGCAGAATTTTTAGTAGTATTAGATAAGGTGATAATCTTATTGATTCGAGTACAATTAATTATTTCCAAATTAGTTAACTCAGTTTCTGAACAATCAAGCTTAATTAGGTTTGAACATTCAACTACAGATAAACTCTCGAGATTAGGAAGATTTTTTGGGTTAATTTCACCAAGTTTAGAACAACCACTTATTTTTAAACTAGCTAACTCTTCCGATGAACAATCAAACTTTGTTAGTTTTGAACAGTTAATTACAGTTAAACTCCGAAGGTTAAGAAGACCTTTTAAATCAACTTCATCAAGTTCAGAACAACCACTTATTTCTAAACTAGTTAACTCTTCTGATGAACAATCAAACTTTGTTAGTTTTGAACAGTTAATTACAGATAAACTTTCAAGCTTTAAGAGTTTTGATAAATCAATCTTCTTAAGTTCAAGACAACCACTTATTTCTAAACTAGTTAACTCTTTCGATGAACAATCAAACTCTTCTATTAAACAGTCAATTACAGTTAAACTCGTAATTTTAGAAAGTTTTGACAAGTCAACCCGAGAACAATCACTTATTTCCAAGCTAGTAAAGTCAGTTTCTGAACAATCAAGCGTGGTTAGATTTGAATAACCTTTCACGTACAAACTCTTGGTCTTAATAGACTTCTCAGCAGAATTCTCAGTAGTAGTGATAATCTTATTAATTTGAGTGCAATTAATTATTTTCAAATCAGTTAACTCAGTTTTTGAACAATCAAGCCTGGTCAGTTTCTGACATTCAGTTACAGATAAATTTAAAAGTTTAGGAAGTTTTGACAAATCAATATTTTTAAGAGTGTCGCAACCACTTATATCCAAACTAGTTAACCCAGTTAACGAACAATTAAGCGTGGTTAGGTTTGAACATTTAATTACAGTTAAATTCTTAAGTTTAGAAAGCTCCAGTAAGTTAATCTGAGTAAGTTTAGAACAACCACTAATTTCCAATTTGATTAATTCAAAGTTCTTCAAACTAATATTATCTACCTTCTCAAAATCTTTTATTTTCAAAAAACCTCCAAGCTTTAATTTATTGCTTTCAGCAATATTTATTTTTTCTTTTCCCGAATATTTTTTATTAAACCAATCTTGATTTTTCGCCATGATGTTTTATTTATTTGTTCTATTCTTTTTCGTGGTTTAAAAAAAAAAAAAAATTGGAGAAAGTGTACCATTTTATTACTTGTACTACTTAATTATATCATTTTTCAGATTGCAGATATTTGCATCAAGTGGATGCATACTATTTTTGTCGTACAAGGTCAAGAACGACACTGCGCATTTTGCATTGATTTGCAACTTTTATTTTGTAAAAAAAAAAAAAAAAAAAAAAAAAAAAAAAAAAAAAAAAAAAAAAGAATTTTATTTCGTAGGCATAAGCAAATATTTTTTTCATAGGTATTGTTTAAAAAATAATTAAATTAAAATAAAATGATTACATAATCGTGAAATTGTATCTTCACTTCCTTTAATTGTTATAGATAGATATTGATCTAATATTTTCATTAACGTCGTTAATGCAATTTTATTATAACTTCAAAAATTATTCTATAATTTTATCCGAGGACTTTTGAACAACTTGTCAACAAAAGTATTTTCAGTATTTAAGTACAAAATGATTTATGAAATAAATATAGGTTATCATTTAAAAATTTACAATTATAAAAGTTCAACAATGTTCTGCGATAAACTCTTTTTACAATATTTCAATATTGAAGAATCATCTTATACGATAAATTCATTATTTAAATTAGGCCAAGTAATTTAGTAGTATTTTTCTTGACTTTTCTCTTGTTTTCGTATTATAATTATTTTGTGCTTTAATGTCATCATCATCATCATCATCACCATTATATTGAATATCTGTAGGGGGATTGTCTACATGTATGACTTTACATTTATTAATTATTTTAGCAATTTTTTTATCTAAACTAAGCATTGCTTTTATATCTTCCTCGCATTCATCTCTTCTTCGAAAGTTAGAAAACTTAGTCCTCACTATAGTAACATGACTTTCTTTAAACTTACTTTTCAAAATATCGTATATCTCTATTTCTTCTTTTGAAAATCTTCCATCGGTCACAAGTAAAACATGCCATATATTTTTAAACGCAGATCTCAGTTTTTTCAAAACATCTTTCGTAGGTTGACCGGTGTTCCCAATTCCAACGGTATCAACTACACAGAATTCTGTATTATCAATATTATCAAACATAACAATTTCTTCCTGATTATCCTGCGTTTGACTAACTGCGTACCCTGCTTCCTTAAATTTACCAGTGCCAGTTAATACATTGCACAAAGCAGATTTACCAAGACCAGTGCCGCCAACTACTATTATGTTTTTAGTGGTCTTGGCCATAAATAAATTTACACTTAATAACAATTAAGAATTATCGATATATGAACAATTGGCCGTTAACTTTTAATTCAGTTAACTCAATTGATACGTGATAAAATTAGTCACAGAAGATTCTTAAAGTTTAGAAAATCAAGAATAATAGTTTATTTCCAACTTAAAATACGATGTAAAAAAAAAAAAAAAAAAAATGAAATAAAAACATCAACCATTATAATAAATGAAATAATTTAAAAAAGAAATAAAATGTACTACTATACCATGCATATTGTCATGAGAATTTTTTTTTTTTTTTTAGATTTTAAACGATCTCAAGTTACCCCTGCATGGTAAATAACCAATTCATTACAAATTTGATTTTAATTATTTAAAGGCGAATATTATCATGTTGTAAAACACAAATTGGCGTATTTACTAATAAATAGAATTGGGTTATTCCATCGATTCGGGAACTGAATTTAAATTTACCAATTTTGTACCATATTTTTATGCACTTTATGCGGATTTATACTATGCCATTCCTTCGGCGAGATCTGCTATCCTATACAGAGCCTCCTCGCGTAAACAAATTGAATAATAACTGACTTTAGAATAAATTTACATATCTTAGATTAATTTCCTTCATTTATTTACGTGATATGTTCATTATTTTACCGTAAAAGATAAAAAGTAACTGTACCTGTCTCTGATCCTAATGCTAACCATTACGGCCATTAAGAAGTATACTGCAACTTCTATCGAAGTTTTGCTGCTTTATCACACTGATCTTATACTGAAATTATAAATTCGCGTACATTAGCGAAAGATATGTGTGCACATTTTTAAGTTTAATTATACGGTTCAAATCTGGTTAGTAGTTGTATTACAAAGAGCGCCCATAGATAATGTAACATGCAAAATATCACCGGTAATGTTAGAACAATAAAATCCGTTTTCAATTAATTGAGCTTGATTACGTAACTTGATGCTTCATTTAAAAGACCATTTTAGGATAGTAGCCATGCAAGGGAGTGCTCTCATGTTTAGTATGTTACAATAATTAATAGTAATAAAAATATAATCTGCATCTTTAACTTACATTTTTAAACCAATAAAAAAGCTTCTTATACTTTAGAACGTAAAGAAACAAATATGTTAAAAAAAAATCCTCAAAGATGGTTTGATAAAACCTATTTTAAGGAAAAGGAAGAAATTATAGATATAAAAAAGGAAAATATTCGTAACATTTTAGGCGGAAGGTCAAACCTTCATGGTTCATTAAAAATAGAAGGCTTTACGAATTTAAAAAGTGTTATTTTAAAGAAACTTAAGTTAACAAGTTTAGAAATAATTAATTGTCCTCAACTTACTAGGGTAGACTTATCTGAATTTATTAAACTTGAGAGTTTATTTGTGAGTAAATGTCCAAGACTAACCAAACTTGATTTTTCTCATAGTCAATTATATGAGTTAACCGATTTAGACGTTAGTAATCTTATCGAGCTCGATTGTTCGAATACTTCGATTGAGGAATTAAGTCTTAATCTTTGTCCGAATATCAAAAAGCTCATTTGTTCCAATAACAGCAAACTATTTAGTCTGGATGTAAGTAATTGTTTCAAATTAGAATTTCTTGATTGCTCTTTGAGTAAATTAACTAGTCTTGACCTAAGAAATTGTCCTGAAAGTATTAAAATTATTAAGTCTCCTGACTTAATTATTACTCGAACAAAAGACAAAATTAAAAATATATTAATAATCGGTTGTACTGGTAGCGGTAAATCTACATTGGCTAATGTACTAACTGGAACTGAAGATTTCAAAGAAAGCGAGTACGGAGTTAGTAAGACTGAACGTTTTCACAAAAAAGTTTTCGAATGGGAAGGAACAAAATATTGTGTGATTGATACTATTGGAGTTGGGAATACTAAGCTACCTATAAAAAAAGTTACAAATAGAATAGCAGAAGGAGTCTATTCGATACCAGAAGGGATATGCCAAGTTTTACTTGTGATCGGGAAAAATTTTACAGATGAAGTAAACACATTGGGATTATTTGGAAGTGACATTTTCGAATATACTACGATTGTGAGAACTAAGTTTAGTAACTTTAAAAGTCGAAAAAGTTGCGAAAAAGATAAAGAGATGCTGCGTGAGGAAAGCGTAACAAATGCTAAAATAATTGAATCATGCAAAGGAATCATTTATGTAGATAATCCTCCGATAAATATTCTTAGTTATGATGGTGATGATGACGATGATGATGATGACGATGATAAAGAAGCTAATATTAGAATTAACAAAAAAACGAGAGACAAATCAAGATCTATACTATTAGATCATTTGGAGAAAGTATGTCAGAATGAAATATTACTACAGATGTAATACATTAATAAAAGTAAATCGTTTCACAATCGTGTTGAAAACTAAGTTTAAGACGAAGAAAACAATTTGTGTAATTTAATTTTTTTCTTTTTTTGGTAAAGTTGTATAATTAAAAATGAAAAAAAAATGAGTGACTAGGATCCGGGTGGTGTATGTGGCATGCGGCCATACGTGCCTTATCAGTTATATCTTTATCACTTCCAAAAAATTGTCGGAATTTTTTTTATGACTTGATGAAGCGAGAACGAAAATATACCTTGCCGATCCTTTAAAAATAGACATTAAAACTTTTTTGGCAAATTTGGAAATAAGTAATTGTTCTCAACTGATCTTTTGAGCAGGTGATTGTTCGAAACTAGATTAATTAAGGAAAGGGAATAAATATTACATGGTTGTAGTTGGGAAAAATTATTTGGTGCTGGGGAAAAGATCAAACGTGGAAACTGTTATGTGAACTAAGAGTAATTTTAATAACAGAGAGGAGTGTGAAAGAGACAAAATCAATTGTGTGAGATAATTGATTCGTGTAGAATAATTTTATGTAGACAATCCTCCGATAAACATTCTTGATGATGACGACGACGAACCGTAACCGCAGATCTGTGTCCAAAATGCAATAAATAAATAAATATCCAAAGAATATTGTTCCAACTACAACTAATTTCAAATAATAACAAAATTGATTATACTTTTAATTTTTAACGAAATAAATTATCGATCAATTTATATTTTTTTTTTTTTTGTTTTTCCAAATGGTGTTAATCGATTAGGGAGGGAATCGAACAATTTGTCAATTATTAATTGATCATGCCAATCAAAGCTAGGTTCTTTAATCGAGTCATTATTTGTGTTTCATCGAGCTGCATAATAAAAACGGCACAGCCAACATTTTTAATCACATGACTATTCAAAAAAGTATTACTCACGGGATTTTTAATGATATATCACGTGTTGTAAAAAAACAAATTAATATTCAAAACTTCCTAATTTTATTCATTTATTATAATAATGAGTTATTTCTGTGTCTCTGATGTTGGATTGGGTTAATGTATGGAATTTTTCTTTTTTTTTTGAATAAAAATATTACGAAATTCTATAGAAATACATACCGTTTGATTGGGTTAAAATTGGTGCGAGCAACATCTTTTGTAGATCCTTTGCGAATCACGGATTAAAATTCTAAATTCAAACTTAATAAATAAATAACAATTATCATTGCTATTTATTGTTAAAAAATAAAAATATTATAGTCCAAGAAACTACAAAAAAAAAAAAAAAAAAATAGAAAAAGAAACATTAGAGAGTCTCTAAAGTTGAAGAAAATAAACGCCTCTTTAACTTACTGTTAGTTCTGTCCATAAGGTTCATTAAAAATTCAGATAACGTTAGTTATTATCCTATTTGCCCATCATCAAAAGATCAGATATTCTAAACGAAGTACTTGGGCAATATTGTTCATAATAATCTTTTGTTTTGTAATACGCAAAATTTATTTGGCGTAGTTTTAGCCTGTCCATTTACTTTTTGGATAGATTGTTTCTAAAATTAGTTAGCCCTTAACACATAGACGTCATGGAGTATTGTTTATCATTATTTCATTTAAAATGATTATTTTGGAATAGTAACCATGCAATATTTATTAGTAGTACATGTGAAAACACAAAACTCTAAATAATTTTATTCTCAATTTATTGAAATTAAATTGATTGTTACTATTCAAATGGGTTTGAGGAAAGCAAATATATACAGTTAATATTTTCAGAAAAAATGATTTTAATGAAAAACAAATTTATTTCTTACTATTGTATCGGAAAAAGGTTTATGTAGGAAATCTAGTTAAAGCAGAATTTTTTATTTGTAATTGATAAACCATACATAGCAGATGAAAAAAGAATTTTTTTTTTTATTTTATTTTTGACATTATCTGATTGTATGAAGTAAATCTAGTACTTTAAAAAAAAAAAAAAAAAAAAACAAAGACGCACACGTAAGAAAAACGAGTTATGTGCATAAAAATCTCTTTATTGTACAAATATTTAACTACGTTAATCATCACGTCCTGTTAATGATTTTAGCCATGCATGCAGGGGCACTCGAGAAAGTTTCATATGTACGCTTAAAAAAAATAAATAATAGAATGTATACTTCTCACTCCTATTTTTAAGCCAATAAAAAAAAAAAATAAAATAAAATAAAATAAAATCCCTCATAGAATATCATGACAAAAGAACAAGAAAGGTTTAATACTCAATATTCGAACGAGAAAGAGATAAATATTGGTAGCAAAGGCATATTTGGTTTTTTTAAATCAGAATTTGCAAAATCAGAAGGTTCTTTAAAAATAAAAGGTTTTAAAAATTTAGAAATCATTAGTTTAAAGGAACTTAAGTTAACTAGTTTGAAAATAAGTAATTGTTCTCAACTCAATAAAGTTCACTTGTTTGAGCTTACTAAACTTACGAGTTTATCTTTGACTAAATGTCCAAAATTAACCACGGATAATTGTTCATTAATTAAGTTAACTAGTTTAAATAGTTTGAAAATAAACAATTGTTCTGAATTTAAAAAGATTTTTGACTTGTCAGCTCTTCCTAAACTTAAAACATTATCTATTGTTGGATGTTCAGCCCTAACCACGTTCGATTATTCACCAACCGGATTAATTGATTTGGAAATAAGTGATTGTTCTCAACTTAATCAGATTACTGGATTTTCTAAGCTTTCTAACCTTAAGACTTTATCTGTGAGAAATTGTCCAAAACTGATTGAACTTGATTGTTCATCAATTAAGACGTTAACCGAGTTAGAAGTTAGTGATCTTATTGAGCTCAATTGCTCGAATACTTCAATTGACGAATTAAGTCTTAATCTTTGTCCGAATATCAAAAACCTCAACTGTTCTAATAACCATAAATTAACCAATCTAGATGCAAGCAACTGTTCAAAATTAGAGTTTCTTGATTGTACCAATAGTAAATTAACTTTTCTTGACTTAAGCTATTGTCCCGAATCTATTGATGTTAAACATTCTCCTAGTCTGATTATTGCTCGAAAAAAAAAAGATATTAAAAATATATTAGTAGTTGGTCGCACTGGTGGCGGTAAATCTACGTTAGCTAATGTACTAACTAATAGTAATGAATTCAAGGAAAGCGCGTACGCGATTAGTGAGACTAAATATTTCAGGAAAAAAGAATTTGAATGGAATGAAGATAATAAGGAAGATAACTTTCGCGTAGTTGATACTATTGGAGTTGGAGATACTAAGTTAAGTACAGAAAATACTTTATTCAAAATAGCAGATGGAATCCTTTCAATGCCGGAGGGCATAAGCCATGTTTTATTTGTGATTAATGGAAGATTCACAAAAGAAGAAATAGATACGTTCAATTTGATTAAAGAGTCTCTTTTTAAAAGTGATATTCTTCGTTATGTTACCATTGTGAGATCTAATTTTAGTAACTTTAGAACTAACAAAGAGTGTGATAAAGACATAGAATTAATGCGTAATGAAAGCGACATAATTGCTCAAATAGTTAATTCATGTAATGGCGTCGTTCATGTGGACAATCCCTCAGTGGACCTTTTTAAAGATGATGATGAAGATGATGATGAATATGAACAACGAATTGATATTAATCGAAATGCAAGAAAAAAGTCAAGAAAAATAGTATTAAATTATTTGGAGAAAAATCGGGACAAACCTTTCAGATTAGACAATTGGGATGAATTATGTAAAAAGATCGTTGATTATATAAGAAAGAATAATTTAGATGAATTGGAAATTGATCCAGACATCTTGAGATTGTCTGAAGCATTTTGCTTAATTCTTTAAAAATAAAATTGGAAAAACAAATTCGAGATCGATGCTTACGTTTGAAGTTGAATTCGTAATTTAGGATTAAGATAGAAAATTTATGTATCAAACGATTTACCAAGTAAATAAAGTGATATTTTATATATTTATAAATTCGAATCGGTTATACTACGATCAAATTTATAGTTCAAATGTTTGTTTCGTTATTTAACAAAAGATTATGATGACAACTAAAGCTTCAAAAAAATCATTACGAAAACAATATTAGTACGTTATTTAATAATTAATTTCTCAAGGCGTATGTAAAAACCGGAGATTTCCTTGTAACATTTTTCAGAATCGGATATTTTTCGAATATATTAAGACGTTCATCACATGGTTAACAAAAGTAATTTACTAAAATAAAATTCTAAAATATTTAGCTTAAATTTTAAAAGAAAGTCTGGTTGTTGATAATTTGAAATTTATTTTCTTTTCTTTTATTTTTAAAGATAGTCACCCAGTCTGGACTAGATCAAAGGATCGCAAGCCTATATGGGCTTCATTCAACGAGTCTTTTTGAGGTTGCTGGTTGCGGTCGATTATTACGATTATTTGATTTTAACTTTTATTGTAAATACACGTTAGTACAATATACAAAATAAAATATTTTATTAAATGAAAAGCGTCAGTTTGTTAACACAACACATAATTTATCTGATAATTATTGTATTAATTAAAAATCAATTTTTTTTTTTTTTAAAAAAAAAAATTGTTTACAATGAAATAAAATTAAAAAAACCCGGACCAGCCGGTTAATTTAACGGATGTCCAATACCGTTAAATTCTTTAAGACCAAAATATAGGGTTGATGTCGACGCAAATACAGGTCACGTGAGACACGTAAAATTTAAAGAGTAAATTTTTATATAACCGGATATTCTCTATCCTATTATAGGGTTTCACGTATAATAGTTTACAGGATCTCGTTGGTAAATACATATCATACGAGAAAAATAACCAAAAGATGATATCTTCGCACACAAATTAATATCCGCAAACTTGCTACTATAATTTTTCAATTGATTAGAAGTCAGAACAAAATAACAAAGGATATCACACGACATCATTTCGGAATCATTCGTCGCACAGCCAGGAAATTTACAACTGTGATGAATACAGCAAAAATAAATGGTTAATTTTTTTTTAGAAATTGAACGAGCAAAGATTAATTCGATCTTTACATTTTGTATAGTCAGCAATAATTATTTTTTGTCCGGAGCAAGGCAAGGGACTATATGTCTACATAATAGTATACAGTATATGGGACGAGAATTAAGCTGCTGTAATGTCGAAATGTATTACATTGAACGAATTGATGAATTGCTTGAATCTGATAACGTTATAATTTTTATTTGTTAGATTAACATCTTGTGTATTTTTATATTATTAATGTGTGTTTATATCATTATTATCATTTATAAATCATAAATTCGTTACAAGTTTGTTAAAATTACTTATATAATAAAAAAAGTTTTTTGTTTCTATATATAAAAATTGATAATTGAAATTTTAATTTGAAAATCTGTACCGATTCGCATTGTGCACACTTCAAATATTGGTTCTTATACGTTTCATTAAATTTTTCTCGATTACCTTTTTTTAAAGAATTAAACAAAGTTCTTTAGACGAATTATAAATTGCCTCAAGTTCTGGATCGTAATCCATCTTTTTTTGTGCGCCTTCAGTATTTTTTACATATTCGAGAATATTAACATGTAACTTATCCCAAGTTTTTAATTTGAAGTGTTCATTTTTCTGTACCGAACGCACGTTCTCCAAGTAATTTAATAGTATTTTTCTTGACCTATTTCTTGCATTTTTATTAACGGTAATTCGATTTTCATAATCATCATCATCATCATCTTTAACAAGGTCCATTGGAGGATTGTCTACGTGAATGACGCCATTGCATGATTTAACTATTTTAGCAATTGTGTCGTTTTCTTTACACATTAATTTTATGTCTTTATCACACTCTTCTTTGGTTCTAAAGTTATCAAATTTAGTTCTCACGAGAGTGACATAATCAAGGATACCACTTTCAAAAAAGACATCATTAATTAAATTAAGCGCTTTAATTTTTTCTGGCAAGAATCTTCCATCAACCACGAATAAAACTTGGCTTATCCCTTCAGGCATTGAATAGATTCCATCAGCTATTTTATACAAAACTTGCTTTGTAGATAAATTAGTGTCTTCAAATCCAACAGTATCTACTACACAAAAATTATTCATATTCCATTTAAAAACTTTTTTATTGAAACTTTTTGTCTTGCTAACCGCGTGCTCACTTTCTCTAAAATCCTCAGAGTTAGTTAATACATTTGCTAATGTGGATCTACCACTACCAGTGCGACCAACTATTAATATATTTTTAATATTTTCTTTTTCTCGAATAATATCTAGGTCAGGAGATTTAACCTTAATAGATTTAGGGCAATAGCTTAAATCAAGACTAATTAATTTACTATCAGAACAATCAAGAAATTCTAAATTGGAACAGTTGCTCACATATAAATTAATAAGTTTACTATTATTAGAACAAATGAGTCTGGTGATATGCGGACAAAGGTTAAGACTTAATTCTTCAATTGAGGTATTCGAACAATTGAGCTCAATAAGATCACTGACTTCTAATTCAGTTAACGTCTTAATTGATGAACAATTAAGCTTTTCCAATTTTAGACAGTCAATCACGGATAAACTCGTAAGATTAGGAAGTTTTGACAAATCAACCTCTTTAAGAGTATAACAACCATTTATCTTTAAATTATTTAACTTATTTGATGAGCAATCAAACTTTGTTAGTTTTGAACAATCAATTACAGTTAAACTCGTAATTTCAGTAAATTTTGACAAATCAATCCCATTAAGTTTAGAACAACCATTTATTTTCAAACTAGTAAATCCAGTTTCTAAACAATCTAGCGAGGTTAGATCTAAATAACCTCCTACACACAAACTCTTAGGCTCAGATTTAAACGAGTCAGTAATCTTATTAAGCTGAGTACAATTAATTATTTCCAATCTAGTTAACTCTTTTGATGAACAATCAAGCCTAGTCAGTTGTTGACAGTCAGTTACTGATAAATTCGTAAGTTTAGGAAGTCTTGACAAATCAACCTCTTTAAGGATACAACAATCATTTATTTCCAAACTAATTAATTCAGTTGATGAACAATTAAGCGTAACTAGGTTTGGACATTTAGTTACGGTTAAACTCTTAAGTTTAGGTAACTCTAACAATTCAACATTATTAAGTTGAGAACAACTACATATTTCCAAATAGGTTAACTCAAATTTTTCCAAACTAAAACTTTTTAACTTTGTAAATTCTTTTATTTTCAAAGAATCTTCAAGTTTAAAATTGTCATTGCCAATAATACTTATAACTTTCTCTTTCGAATATTTTTCATTAAACCAATCTTCACTTTTTGATTTTGTCATGATATTTTATTTGTTTGTTCCTTTTTTCGTTCTAAAATGAACTTCTTTGTTCGTTAAGGAAAAAAAAAAAAAATAAGGGAATGCGCAAAGTATCATGAAACTTATACTACAAGCGCTCCTGCATGCGTGATTAAATAGTTATTTGCCAGCATATGATCATGTGATTTCTTGAAAGAATATAATACCACTTGCCGTGAATGATTTACCAGTAAATAATGGTCGGAAAATACGTGATCGAAATCTCCCGATCACGTTACGTTTGGTGGTCAATCAACCAAGTGAATCAAAACCATGTAGACTATAACTGCTTCGAAACATTTTTTTTAATCTTTAATTTCTTTATTAAAAAATCAACGCCAAACATACTTTGTTGCACAAAAAAATTAACATATCAAATTGATGTAATAAATGATTAAGATTAGTGCAAGTGTTGCAATAACTAATTAAAAGATACCAGATCCGATTTCTTGTAATTGAATTCTTGGAGAGGAATTTTCATGGTTGCATTTTTCTTCGTTCTTACTGCTTTTAATCCATCTATGATATCAGTAAGTATCTCTTAAAGTCTTTAAAAATTCTACTGCTAACGATAGGCTGATCCCTTGCTTGAATTTCCTCCATAAGAGAAGTGAATCTAAATTTAAATATTTGGTTTGTTCAAAATTTATGGTATAAATATAAATTTTTTAAGTTATAAAACTAAACAATAAATTTCATGTTACATTATCTGTTATTTAATATTACAGTTAATATTATAAATTTATAATCAACGATAATTTCTTTTCTTTGGTACATAGTTGGATTTGTTTTTTTTTTTTAAAGAAAAAATAATTACACTTTCTCTTAAAGCACAACATCTATTTTATTTTTATTAATTAATTCAATTATTCAGAGATATTGATTATCAAATAGCAGTACACAAAATATGCAAATTTACGCAATTATTATGCATTGAACTGCATACATGCACATTTTTAAATAAAAATAAGAATAAATACTTTCACTCTTATATATCTAAAAAATAAAATAAAAATACTCATAAAAATAACATGTTGAAAGAACAAGAGAGGTTTAACAATCGTTACTTGAAAGAGAGAGAGATAAATATTGTCGATAGCAAAGGCATATTTGGTTTTTTTAAATCAGAATTTGCAAAATTAGAAGGTTCTTTAAAAATAAAAGGCTTTAATAATTTAGAAATTATTAGATTGAAGGAACTTAATTTAACTAGTTTGAAAATAATTGATTGTTCTCAGCTTAATAAGGTTTACTTGTCTGAAATTACCAAACTTACGAGTTTATCTTTGACTAAATGTCCAATACTAACCACGGAGGATTGCTCATTAATTAGATTAACTAGTTTAAATAATTTGAAAATAAGTAATTGTTCTGAATTTTATACGATTTTTGACTTGTCAACTCTTCCTAAACTTAAAACATTATCTATTGTTGGATGTCCAGCCCTAATCACGTTCGATTCATCGTCTACTGGATTAACTAAGTTGGAAATAAGTGATTGCTCTCAACTTAGTCAGATTACTGGATTTTCTAAGCTTCCTAATCTTACGACTTTATCTGTGAGAAATTGTCCAAAACTGATTAAGCTTGATTGTTCTAATAGTAAATTAATTGAGTTAGAAGTTAGTGATCTTATTGAGCTCAATTGTTCGAATACCTCAATTGAGGAATTAAGCCTTAATCTTTGTCCGGAAATCAAAACTCTCAATTGCTCTACTAACAATAAACTAATCAATCTAGATGTAAGCAACTGTTCGAAATTAGAGTTTCTTGATTGTACCAATAGTAAATTGACTAGTCTTGACCTAAGCTATTGCCCCGAATCTATTAGTGTTAAACATTCTCCTAATATGATTATTGTTCGAGGAAAAGAAAAAATTAATATATTATTAGTTGGTTGTACTGGTGGTGGTAGATCTACGTTAGCCAATGTATTAACTGGTACTGATAATTTTAAGGAAGGCGCGTGCGCGGTTAGTGAGACTAAATATTTCAGAAAAAAAGAATTTGAATGGGAAGAGAATAATTTTAGTGTAGTTGATACTGTTGGAATTGGAGATATTAACCTAAGTATAGATCATATTTTATTCAAGATAACAGAAGGAATCCTTTCAATGCCGGAAGGGATAAGCCATGTTTTATTTGTGATAAATGGAAGATTCGAACAAGAAGAAATAGAAACGTTTAATTTGATTAAAGATTATCTTTTTAAAAGTGATATTCTACGTTATGTTACTATCGTGAGAACTAAATTTAGTAACTTTAGAAATAAAAGAGAGCGTGATACGGACAAAGAAAAAATGTGTGAAGAAAGTGGAATAGCCGCTAAAATAGTTAATTCCGGTAATGGTGTTATTCATGTGGACAATCCTCCAATAGATCTTGTTAAAGATGATGATGAAGATGATGATGAATATGACGAACGAGTTAATGTTAATCGAAATGCAAGAAAAAGGTCAAGAAAAATAATACTGGACTATTTGAATGAAAATCGTCATGATGAACCTTTAAAATTAGAAAATTGGGATGAATTACGTAAAATGATCGCTAATTATATAGGAAATAATAATACAAATGAATTAGAAATTGAATCAGACTCGTTAAAATTATCTGAAACATATTGCTTGATTCTTTAAAAATTACTTTAAAGAATAGTTAGATTCGCATTATAGAATTAGGATAAGAAATTCAAATATTTATTAAGGTTATTTATTAAGGCCTCTCAAGCAACTCCTTCAATTAGATCTGATAGTGACAGATCAATAGAATTATAAGCTTGATTTAGCTTGCCTCTTCTTTATAGTTTAACATAAATTTTATGCAGCGGATTTTTTATGATAATTATTTTTTTTATTCTTTTTCATACCTAATAAAATTCCAATAGAAGACTTTTAAATGATTTTAAATTGAAATGATGATTTTTTGACCAATCAGATCACTCACAGCGCATATTTTCTCCCATCTGTAAATCACGTGACTTTTCCGGTTGTGATGTTTAACTGTCACCAATCACGTGATTGCGGAGAACGCGCTGACCAGAGACCTGAGAAAATTCCGATATCAAATCATAAATTTTTATCACAATAATGCCAAAAATTCTGATTTTATTCTGATATAAATTTTACTAATTGTAGCAAGAAAATTGCATTTATTTACCACTATTTTGGTTATTAAAATACATCATAATAAGAAATTTAAGTGATTTCAGACTTAAGTTTTGTCTATCATCATCTAAAATTTTATTATATGCAAAAAACATTTTTCTACTGCACAGGAAGAGATTGGTAACTATATATAATTTTATGCTATTTTTTCTAAAAGTGGAAGTTGTAATGAAACTTTATTCCAAAATTCATATAATTCAGAAAATTCTATAAGATTTAAATTTATATTGACATAAATTGTCTAATAATCTGATAAGAATAGATATCTCTATTAGCAGTTGTTAATGTTAAAAATTGTGAATCAAAAACTTGGATAGTCCTAAATAAAGAACGTACAGAATATTATAATATATGATCTTCAAGTTTTTTTGTAAGTTACATGATATGTTTATTGAAATACTGAATAAAATGCCATTAAAGGAAAATTAAATTTTTGTAATACTAAATCCATAGTTAATCCAACATTAGTGATAGTTTTTCCCATAGTTATTCATGCTTCAAGCTGTTATAACCTTTGTTCAATAAATGGAAATATTGGTTTATTTTCTTGTTGAAAAAAATCAAGATTAGCTACAAATTGCTATGCATTTTTCTGAATAAATGCTAAATATATTTTAATACATTTATTGATTTGTATATTGATCTGTAAAAGCTAAATTTATCTTTTCAATCATTGGTGTTAAATTTTTTTTACTTTCTTCATTATAAAATTCATGAACATAATTCAAATTTTGATATATATAAAATATCATACAAAACCAAGTATTCCATCTTATTGTATTAGATAAAGATATATTTTTTGGATTAAATACTCCTTGATATTGAAGATATGATTTGTAATATATTTTTCAACTTTTATTATAGACAAAAGTTTGTTTGATATTTGCTAGTAATAATTGATGTACATCTTGAAAATAATTGATTGATCCACACCTCTCTAAAAATATAAATATTAATAATTACTTTTAGATATATTAATAGCTTATATTAAATAAAATATACTAACCTAATAAGATTTAATATGTATGTTAAACATAGCCAATTATACAGTTATTAACATTTTCTAAATAATCAACATGAACTAATTTTGTTATACCATTATAGCTAAAAAGTATATTAACTATACTTTGTGCTCTACAATCTGTAATTTTATCTATAATAATTGAAACATGTTTATTATGAAAATATTCTTTAAGTTGATTTACATGATCTTTGAATAATTTTGATAAATAATCATGACACAAAGCAACTGATGTTGGAATAAAGCCTTCTTCATTACAATTTTTACACAACTAATTTTGAAGTTTATCTATTTTTTCTAATGAAATATCAGCTGTTATAAATGCATCTACTAAATTATTTATAACAGTTTTTTTAATTTCAGATGCATTAAGTGTAGTTTGAATAGTTGGTTGTCTTTTCTTTATTTGTTATTCTTTTTTCTTTTTTTTATTATAAAGATGTGTTTTAGAACCTATATAAGTAGTAATTGAATTCTTTGTTTAAAAATTAATACTATAATTGCAAAATGACACATAAGTTTTCCATTATTCACAAAAAAGTTTTTAGGGAATTCTCATGCATGTGAAGCAGCAGTAACTATTAAAGTTGGTGGTATTTTGATTAAAAAAAATTTTAAGGGGGTAAAAATGAAATTTAAATATGCTAATCCATATTCATGATTGGCTAATTATCACGTGTTAGAATAAAATTACCAAAATTTATGAAAATTCTGTTTTATTCCATTATACAGTACAGCAAAAATTCCAATTTATTCATTTATTATAAAAATGGAATTTTCTCAGGTCTTTAGTGCTGACTATATTTATCTCAACAACAATTTTTTTCAAGTGGTCCAAATCTTATTCATCACGTAATCTATTCGTCACAACCCGGAGAAATTTGGGGTTATGTATGAGTTTAATTTGTCGAAAATGATCAGCGCTCCGGCTTTATATAATCCTTATTTATTTACATAAATCAATTCGTTATTAGTCAAATTTTCTAAATTTTAAATAAAGAAATCCGTTTGTTTCGCTGACGATTCTAGTTAATAGAATTAAAAATACTATTGATGAATTCACTTCTATTTTTCAACATCTGAGTGGAATATTGAAATAGGTAAAACTTGGGACAATATAAATTTTATAAATTTGTATTTCTGGTGCTAGAATATATTAGACTTCTTTTTCCATGACGAAGTTTTGGGTTGGAATTAATCCGATCTTATTGTACGCCGCAAAATTCCATTCACTATAATACGGTAGTTTTGTCGAAATGAAACTTATAATCCCTAAAATATTCTTTGGACAAATATGCGACCATTGAAGACACCAACTGTAACTTACATTAATGAAAGGTAACTAATTAATTATTTAAAATTATAATTATTTTTTTTTTTTATCGGCATTTTCGATCTCAAGCTCGGCTTTTCCTGATTTTAATCCAGTTGCAGGATGTGTTATTAGTAATCTTATAATTGGAGGAAAATAATTCCACGAATTTAAGTAAGTATATCCGTAGTGAAATTCTTTATTTTTATATATATACTGTACCTAGGGGTCGTATATAGTAAGTACAGTACTGATCAAGTTAATAGTGCATTTTCACGATGCTTTTTATTGGATTTAACTCGTGACAATTTCTTTAATAAAGATAACAATTAACAAATAGTATATAGGTTAGTAGTAGGATCTTGTTATTAAAACGATTAAAGTGGTTTAATCTCTTTATTGAACTTCTAAATATCGGTTGGCAGATCTTCTTTGTACGACACAAACTAAATCCTCTAATACTCACTTCAAATTTCCTTTTATATGCGTTCTTTCTGTACGCGTTTTTCTTTATATTTCAAAATGACCTCTCGCCAGATAAGCAAAAATAATATACAGACTTCATCGGTAAATCAACCAGTTATAGTGAGTTCACCGTTTACTCAACTAATAGCAAGACCAGGTACTACACGATTTTCATGGTCGAATACTCCAATTACAGCAAGTCCACCCTTTAATCAACTAACAAGACCGGGTACTATGCGCTTAACATGGTCAAATGCAAAACCAGAACTACTGGTAAATCAACAAAATTAAATAACTGTTGTAATATTACGTAATCTAATTTAATATTATATTTAATTTCAGAATACAGAAAAAGGTAAAAGGAAGCACAAAGCTGCTGATGAAAAAGATGCGAAAAAGACGAAAAATAATATAGAGTCATTGAGTAATACTAGCAAACAAAAATTAGAATTAGAGCGAGAAAAAATAGATCGTGATCATAGATTTCAAATGGAAAAATTAAAGGTGGAAAAGCAAAAATGGAAGTATAAACGAGAGAAATTAAGAACATCACATGAATTAAAAATGAAAAAATTAGAACTTCGATTAAAACAAATTAATAATTATAAATAATATAATTTTCAAAGATATAAAGATCATGATGAATCTTTTATTAGAAATTGGGACAATTTCATTTTTGTTATCTCTACAAAAATAAAAATTTTTTTTTTTTGTGAAAGGCAATATTATATGACTTTCGGTCATGAATTCATATAATAAACAGAAAAGAAGAAAAGAAAGGAAATTTCTCTGATATTTATTATTAGAAAAAAAATTATAACAAATTAGCAATTAATTCTAAAAGTAAGTTTATTTATTTTCATCCTCATCATAACGTCCATCAGTTCTACAATCAGGAAAATTGGCTTTTGATCACCAAAATAAACGATTGAACTCAAGATTACAATTCTTTTTATTGGATTAGTTTTGTTTGTTATTTATCATTATTATTAATTTCGTTTTAAAGATTCTTATTCCTTTTACTTATTTAAATAATTTTTTTTAGGCTGATCGCATTTGATTTTTTATTATACGCGTTGTTATATAAATAATGAATCAGATATCAACTGGGATTTAAAGTTCAATCTCAATTCAACTCAAGGAACCGTAAAAGACATAAATACTCAAGTATTTTCATAGGGCGTTGTATTTATTTATTTCTTAATAATTTAGAATTAGAATTAGAGAGTTAATATTTTAGAATAATCTGTGGTTATTAAAGTTGCCCTAATACACAATTAGTAAATATTAGATATACGATTGATTTTTGATATTGATCAAGGATTTTAATAAGGACCTAATAAATAAAATTGTAATTTAATGATGAATTATCAAACTAAATAAAATCCTAGCGGCTAGCGCTAGGTTCTTAGTTTTATGTAAAAATCTTTGTTCTTGAAATATCAAAGTTCATCCGCTGCTATCTTAAAAAAATTGTTATATTATAAATACTTGAGAAGATATTGATTTTTTCAAATTTATCTTTATCAATTCATTCATTAGAAGTGAGTCGAATGAATTTCTTTTAACACTTGATTTTCGCGACATAAATAATACCATCATCCCAATTCTTTTTTTAGTGCTTTTCATAATCACTAGATAATTCTACAAAAACTTAGAAAATAATTTTCCTTTTAACTGTAATAAATAATAAATTAATTTTGGGCTGTTAGATAGTCATGTTTACGGTAATCGTATATTATTAGTCAGAAACACCCAGTTTTTCGTATTGTTAGTACGTGATAGACGTATCGTAAAAAAAAAAAATATATATATATACAGAAAACATACGTGATATCAAAATTTTTTTTCTTTATTGATTATTTATAAAATGAAACACCTCCAATAAAACCAAAGGTATCAATAATATGATCCTACAAATCTTACTCCAACATCACACCAATTTTAGTTACCATATTGCTGTCCTAAATGACTTAGCTATGATATTTGCTTTTGTAAAAAACAGCTACTACCAAAAATTGGGCTTGTAAACAACAATCTCCCAATAGCGGCGACAAATTACTTAGCTCCAACTATATCAGATGGTTGAAATTATGATGGTTTCATTGTAGCAGACATTGTAGTATTGGCATTTGTAAAACTTAAAGAAATCTCTAATAAATGATTAAATTAAAAGTAAAAACTATTAGCATGCAAATCTTATCTGAAATCTTAATTTATTACAATATATTCACCTTAACAAATGACTTTATCTTTTTTTTGTTCTATATTCTCTGTTATGTCGGAATTAATGCTTGTAATAATTTAAATCTGAAGATTTTTCTCTTCGCTGCAATATTGTTCTAATTATTCTTCTCCAGCGCGTTTCAGGTATAGTGTGCGAGTGTCAAATATGATATAGTTTCATGTGAGAAAAATTTTTCCACAATTATTCACAATTATATGGATTTTCTTCTATATGTGTTCTCTGACGACATTTGACTAGAAAATGTTTTCCATAATCTTTCCAAACACAGCTAAATGACAAAACTCATCAGCAATTATGTTATAAAACTCTTCTATTTTATTATTTATTGGGTCGATAATAATTATATACACGCGTAAATAAGTCGCGATTCGATTCTATAGATGGCAATTTTCCACTGATTAAGTATTTACCCACAGTAATGTGACCTCTAATGTGACCAACAATTTTAACTCTGATTATCACAAGAAAATGATAGAACTTCGTTCTTGAAAAATGTACGGTCGCACGCCAGTGATGCCTGTTGTCATGACAAGAATTTTAGTATTTATACTTCAAGAATCTCAAAAGCCATTCAGATAATTTCCTCTGGCCTTTGGTTTATATGACACAATCGTACTTGTATTATCCGAATCCTTAATTGGCAAGATTTTAAAAGTTTATCTTTTTAAAAATCACTCCGTCTAAGGTGTGTCGGCTGGGCTGTAGGCATACTTTTTTTTTTAAGAGCGGCGTGTTTATGTGTTAAAACATCAGCAATAAACATACCATAATTTAAGTAACTTAATTAATGCAAATTATCAGTTAAAAAAATATGTCAAGTTATACTGAATTTAAAAAAGATATTAGAATTATAATAGTATTTTTGGGGAGGTATGTATTTTTGACTCACGTTATGGTTTTTGAATATAATCTATAATCTAAATTTTATTTTTCTATTAGAGATCAGTTCTTTGATTTCAGGGAAGACTTCATATCGGGACCAATCGAGGATTTTCGTTCCGAGTAACATTTATTTTATGGATCTTTTTTTTTTATGGAGTATATTTAATCTTTTTAGTCTTGAATAAAATATGAACATCTTTAATCTTACAGTCTTCCATTGTCATTTTGTCATTGACATTGATCATGCTGAAATATCTCAAATCTTTTTCTGCAACCTTTATTATTTCAATAGTTGAATTTTGGCATCATATTGCGAAAATTTTACGTCAACCTTTTGGAAATTTGTTACCAACAAAAACTTTGAAAGCAGATTTTCAATTTTAAGAATCTGACTAGAAAATGTTTGTTCAAAAGGAAAACCACGTAATCAAAGAAAACAATTGAATAGTAACAAAATTTATTTATTATTCAAAAAGAAAAAAGTTTGTATAATTTTAAATCTGATAGACGGTTAGTCGTATATTACTGTATTTTCAATCTTTCCAATTTTGACTTCCCGACAGTTGAACTAAAATGGAACATGTATAAAATTTTGTATTATCAAAGATCAGTGATTAATATTTTAATATTCGTCGAGAATATTCTTCTTATAAGAGCAGTATATGACATTATTACCTTTTTTTACTAGGGAATTATAAAAAAATCATATGAACACGGTGTTATAATAACGTGAATTCACTTATTTCGATTTTTAATTTAAAATCATCTAATAAAGCGATGAAAGATATGATCTAATGGAAAAAGTTTACACGTCTGAACTCTTAGAGTGATTGCAATCAACTATTAATTAACTAAGTATAGAGACAGTTTGTTTGTCCTGTCCACGCGCATTGAGTCCATTAAAATTTGAAAACTTATTTGATGTCACGTGATTTTAAATGACTCGAAAGTCGAAAGATATTATTAAAATTACTTAGTACCCGAAATTAAATAATCCCCGATGTTTGATTAATTTTGCTATAAAATAAACACTTGACATCTTCTTGATTAACAACAACACTTTTATCGTCATTAATTATTTTCAAATCAGAATCCAATTCATTCAAATCAGTTGAGATTTTACAGGTCTTAAAAGACTCAATGATAAGTGATTGATTCACAAGCGTACATCACTAAATCTGGCATGGCGAAGATTTCTCTTAGTAGTTCACCAGCACCATCACTTGCCAGATATGCCATCCTTTGCGAAGGTTATCTTTAAATGGTTTATTTATTGGAACATCAAGTGGCTGACAAATACTAGTTAAGCCACCTGGAATTACTGCCAAATTTCACGAAACTTTTTTTAACAGAATCTTCAAGATGGCCTTTGAAAGAATCATATACTAACATTGCTGGGTTTCTATAAGTATGATTTTTCAATCTTATATTATTGAGAAAACTTACATACTTCAACATTAAATTAGAAACCATCCAGCCATTTTGTGGAACAAGACTACAATTTGCTCACCATGTGCCATATTTTTTCCTTTAAATATGCAAATAGGAGGTAATTTGCTCCCATCTATACTAATAATAAATTAACAAATTTGGTTAGATTAAAGAATTTATAAAAATAAAAATAAAAGAAAGCTTCTATAAAGTTCTGACAATCTGTTTCTTTTAGATTTCAGCGTTTTAATTAGTAAAATTGTATATGATACAGTAAGGTTTTGCTTCATACATCCTTCTTTCGGTCAGAGCCAACTCTTTAAGTTTTCTATTAGTTTCAGATGCTTACTTAACTTGCTAATATCCAGCACCCTACCATACTACGACTTATATTAAAATGATTTTTTTATTTACGTGTTCCTTTATATACCCATCAACTTGTATCTTCTGTTCTATGAGTATGATGTTCGTTTGCGTAATAATCTTTTCTACCTTACGGCGTAAACTGACATTTTGTCAGATGATTTTGTTGTACGTGGCTTAGTACTGTAAATGGGGCATTTATAACTGATTCACATTACACATTAATGATTAGATTTGAATTCAATTTCCTTCAATAGAAAATTCTAGCAACTACCCGATAGCAAGCAATGCTATGGTAAAAATTTGTTGCTTATTTTCAGAGGAATACGATGATTGCAAGAGTACAACATTTGTACAAAACCAGTAATCTCTTTAATACACATACTAAGATAATATTGAGATTTGTGCCCATTTTATCATGTTATCTCATTGTGAAGAATCAACAAGTCTATAACTTTGTTACAATAATTCTCCTAACATAATTTCTTGCTACTTTATTTGAAAATAATTGACTTTCTTGCATTCTATCCATTCTATCTAAAGTTTAGTATCATAATGGTACATCATTGATTAGGATTTCTCTTCCAAAAATATTAAACATATGATTATCAAGAACTTATATTTCGTGAGGAGCTATGCCTAAAAATCAATAATTCAAAATTTGAGGTTGCAAAGAGTAATAGTTCCCACCTGCAATAAAATTCACGGTCTCTTCGAGATTTTTTGGAGATGAACCGCACCGATTCCTGTTATTTCTTGAATTTATCGTGGGATATTGGCCGATTTGTACATCGGAGGCGTGTCAAAACGTTGAAATCAGCGATATGACATCAAGCCTTTCTAAAGGAGTTTCCTTCCACTAGTTTCGTTCATAAAAGGTTGGTTCACCCGGTTCTCTGACGCCTCGATTCTCCTTAACTAAAATCAATGAGTAAATTGGCTTATGACGGTCTTGATAGTGAGTCATATGGTCATAACGTTTAAATCAACCTATTAGTTTAATCGACGTAGCATTTGATCTTAAAATGATGATTATAAAAAAAATGAACAGTTAATCAACAACATTTAATAACAAATAAATAGGCACGAAATAAAATGTATCAAAATATGCAAATTGTACCAATTTGTAAATTTTCCTCTTAAAAAGATCACCTGTCCAATATTGAAATCTTCAAGATTCACAAGGATGAATGTCTTTTCTTCTTAAATTCATACTTTTCGTTAGATCATCATCCAGGTTGTAACTTCTTTAAGTGTGTTCCTGGATGAGGAGCTCAGATACCACCAGTACATTATAGATCACGAAGAACGTAATAATGAAATTGGGGAGATCTCAAAATCCGATTTCCGGGTGGCGAAATTATATTACGATGACGTCTATAAAACTGGAGATTGGTACGATAATGTTATAAATTAGTGTTAGATGATATGGAAGTGTAATGGAGGGAAATAAAAGTGCGGTTGTAACGTGAGGCTAACCGTTAAAGATGTTAAATAAAATTTATGAATTAATCAAATTCCCATTTTCGGTATTAACGAGTAGTTATTACTTTTATTTTTTTTTTTTTTTTTCTAATAATAAACCTTTTGTTATCCTGTATTTTTAATTATTAAACTATTTTATTTTTGCCACCCTTACTACCTATCTTAGAAGAATTAGTAAGTAGTGGGCACACTATTATAATCTTTGCAACTCAATAAAAGAATAAAATATGCGTAATTGATAATCTTTGTTTTTGGGAAGTTGGTTGTCAACTTGGAAAGGAGATGTAGTACAGTAATTGATAAGCCACTTAGCCACATGATCGTTCAAATAACGCGTAAATAAAACCCGTGTTGTTAGGAGTAGTCTAATTTTTTGTTCCATTCAAAAACACAGTTCTAAGAAATATAACCTATAACAATATACACTTTTGGACTTCCAAATCTTCCAATTCCAATGTCACTTCCATTTCCAACAAATTTTTATTGGAAACTTGGAACATAAATAATTATGTATAATTAATCTGTATTAAAACCATTGGAGTATTGGAAGAATTGGAATTGGGAGAAATTGGAAGAGTCAAATTCCAACAAAAAGTCATTGGAAACTTCCAAGAACATCACTGGCCTATAGCAAAGTTCAGGAAGGCGAGCGAAAGGCGTTATGTCCAACCGAGGTGCAAAAAAAGAATTTCTTATAAGCCCTATTATTAATTCCGACACAATTATCAACGGAATCAATCGCCCGCTCATCAATATCCGTAGTACTCATAAGATTAATATTTGTAACAATTCCTAACGGATAAAGGGACATTGTACTTTTGTCGTGTTCAAAGTACGCAGGATTTGGATGTAAAACTAACGTAACATAGGTTGATTTTGGATATCAAATGTGAAAATCATGTAATGACAATATTGGCTTATTTAAATGCCAGACGTTAAGATCTTGAATCCGTTTTATAATGAATATTCTCGTATATCGCAACTTTTGGGGACGAGGCAGCCAAAAAAGCACGCGACTGTAATAATCTTCATCTCGGATAAGTTGATTGAACATAATACAAACCAACTTTTTCATTTAGATGTACAGAGACTGGAGACTTGAGACATTTTAGTCTTATTTAGTAGAGATTTTTCGTAACGAATCAATAAAAATAACCGGGAAAAGAACGTTCGATGCGAGATTTTTGGAATTCAAAAGAATGAATGAGAAAAAAGAAGAGAAGATAGAATAGGACCAAAGGAAAGAATATAACACCTACTCCTAGATACTGTTCTTATGACCTGAGGAGCGTTCGGATAAATAATTTGTATCATTTGATAGATACATTTTCGGCACAAAAAGTATCATGTGAAAAGATGGGAAGACCTATGTTCAGATATCTTTGCTTGACAAAACCATTCTTCATCAACATTAAACTTTTATAAAATCATCTTCGCACGAATCTGATGGCTGTTATATCTGTTCTATTGTACACGGTTCAAACTTTTCAATTTCTAAATTAATATATGATTTTTGAATTTTCCGTAAAGGAATCAGAAGATCCAGTTATTAATCAAGGAAGCGATGATCCCCTCAAATTGCTGCTCTAAATCTCTAATACTTATAAAATCACAACATGAGCGAAAGGAGCCTCTCTAATAAATGTCAATGGAACTTACGGATAAGTTTACCAGGCTGGGCATTACCATGGCTTGCTAAAGTTTGTGAGCTTGTATTTCTTGTTTCGAAGCTCTGAGCAACGATACTGATGCAAAATTAATTGCTGGTGAAGGTGTTTGATGGATTTCATTTCTTCTTTGTGGAAAATCCAAGAAGTCGGGAAGAGAAGTTGTTTCTTAAGATTAGACGGATAAAGAAGGTCGTGAACGTCATGCTCCTATCATCATTAAACCAATTTATGTCGATGATAAATGTGAAAATGGTCCGTATTTTTTTACTTTGAAGTTGAATGCTTACAAGATAGTTGAAGGTATTTACTAAGAAAATAATTATTTTTTTTTTGCGTTAGAGAAAAAATTTATTTGAATTGATTGATCATCTTGGGAAGTGATAACTAATTTATGGGCTAGTTAGAAAAAAAGAAGCAATTTTATAATATGCACATTTAAAAAAGAAATTTTATTATGAACTTACACCTATAGCCGAGCAGAAATTGATCATGAACTTCATATTTTTGATATTGTAAGCCATAATGATGATGAATACGACTAATGCCATTTTTTGGTAGTCAAGGTATTCATTTATTATTGCTAGTATTCAAGGAAAATCAGTAGACTTGCATCAATAAAATGGAAGACATCGCCAGGACGCTTATGTATGATACGAAACATTTGGGTGGCCAGTCACTTTGAGTCATCAGGCATAACATTACATCTTTCGGCAAATGATTCTTGAACGTTATCTTGCTTGTCAGATAAATCCTCCAATGGCTCTCGTGCATTTTTCGGATTGTTGGGAGATTCTGTCCACTTTTGGGCAACTATCTTTAAGGCCTCTTGATGGGCAATTCTGGAATGTCTATTTTCACTTTTGGAAGTTCGATATTCATGAATTTGTTATTTGGTGTGATCTTAGCTTTATCTGAAAAAAAGAAATAATTTTAAATGATAATTTATGTAATAAAATGTAGTTTATACATATTTCTAGATTTCTTGTCTTTGCCATTTTGTCGTGCAAGAAGTTGATATTTTGATGGTAATGTTAAAGACGAGAGATCAGATCTTTGTATTATAACATGTTAATGTTTGAAATTAAAAAAATGAAGCGAGTCTTTTTTTCTTTTGGTATTTGTGAAGCTGAAATTAAAAGACACATGTGAGTTTTGTGCGTTTAAAAGACGGAAGGGTTTTAAGAAAAAAAAATATGAGAAAGAAGGGTCATATATATAATAAACCAATCAATATAATAACACGTTATAACGCGTACACTATTAGGTAAAATCATATTTGTCACCGCATAATATCATGTGTAATATGGCAGACATCAATTATCTACGCAGGTGCGCTTTTTGTCCAGAATCTCACTGAAATCTCTTATTATTTAGCAGTTCAGTAGTTGTAAATACATATAAATATTTTATTTTAATTTGTAATGGAATTTCTTAAGAAAGATATTAATTTCTGGTGCTGATGAGATTTGTAGAATAAATTTTGATCAGGAAGAGTCAATATTAATATGTTGGTATATGGATTAGATGGTCCTTATTGATGGTATATTTACTAAACAGATCTTGCAAATATTTGGGATTTGAGTAAGAACATTATTGGAAGTATTTCCCTATTTCCCAAATGCGAAGCATTACTGTTAGGAATTATGTCTTTCACGGTGCTTTACCTAATATGAGTTTATTAATGAAAACAAAAGATCAGAATGTAATTAAATCTGTTTAATTAATTTTTTGAAATCAAGTAATTTAACTTATTTTCACATTTTGTCTTATGGCTTAATAGAACTGTAAGAGGGCGATGAAGAATATAGACTTAAAACATTATACACACATCAAGTACATGAATAAGATATAAATTCAATATCTATTTTATCAAGTTGTTAAAATATTTACAATAGGATTACAAGATAAACTATTAGTATATGGTCGGTTACTAATTATAAAATTCGATTTCAATGCAACAGAAGCGTCCATGAGAATCCTTTCATCACTTGAAAGTCATTTATCTTAACCTATAGTTGCTGCTAGCAGTTCCTCTTTGTGTTGCATCGAATGAAACTCTTATTTTTCATTTTCAAATCCAAAAATTCGACGCAAAGGAAGGGATTTCTATAAAGGAAGGGTAATTGAGTGATATAAATTATCATTGACTCCTTATCAAATACTAATATGATTATCATAAAGAAAAAATTCAACTATATCTATGATCAAGTATATTTTCTGCAGCCGTGCCAATTGACTTAAATTGGGCAAACGGTAGTTACAATTTGACCAAGCTTCGCTGACCACCATTATTGAAAAAGAAAATTTATACTTCAACATAAAGTTGCCTGCCGTAAGTATTAATTACGGCATTTTGGATTACAAATTGGGTTGTAACCCTGATTTACAACTACGGCTCAAAGTTGTAATGTGCCGTATTAAAGTTGTAAATATGTAATTATGCTGTAAATTTAATTAAGTTGTAAAATGGCAAATTACTAAATAATAAAAAATGATAACAAAAAATCAGGTTTTGATTATAGACGGTGTATATTCTAAAGCTCCATTCAAGTTCCTATAAAAATGAAAAAGAAAAATTAATTAAATTGACATAAAGAAAATAATAAAAGAAGAAGAATAATAATAATAAAATGATACCAAATATAATATACCTAATAATTCCTTGCAAAAAAGTCAATCCGTGTTTTATATTCCATTTTTATTCTGCAAAGGGCTCATATAATCATATTCATGAATTAATAATCTTACATTGTGGAAACGTAATGTATTTCATGAATGACTCTGAAGGGCTCATTTTTGTGGAATTTTTACAGAAATAACGGATAAAATTTTTTATAGGGATTCAGCAATCTGAAAACTAAGTTTACCATAAAGTAAAAAACAAATTAAAAAAATATAAGCCTCACAATTACATAATCTGCAATTCTAGATTAACAGAATCGTAGTATTGATACATCAAAGTCTGCAATACATAATATCATTAATAAAATAATTATAAATTATAGTGCTTGTAGCGATTAATATCACAATTATTAACCAATGCTAGCAGATGATTGGTAAGGATTTGGCCACGTAGTGGCCAAATCTGTCCAATCAGAATGCAGCATTGGTTAATAATTGTATATTTATCAACGCAAGCACAATAATGATATTATCGTGTGACATTATGATGATTCGTTAAACTATTAATAAACTCAAATTAAGCTATAATAAACTAGTTTTTATCATCTTTTTTTTCTTTATCCAATTTTATTTCTCTCTATCTTCTAACATTTTTTACACTTTATCCACAAACAATTTCGTTATTGCAAAATCACTGCTTAATGATAATATTCTAAAAAATTTTATTATATTTTTTTAATAATCAATTTAGCAAAATTAAACCTTTTCTAGATAATCGTAAAGTTATTAATTTAACAAACAGTAATATTGAAGCTACAAGAAAGCCATTGAGAGATTTGAATGAAATTCAAGAGAATAAAAGTCAAAATTTGGAAGAATTGGTTTCGAAATTAACAGCTGATAAAGTTTTTATCAATTCTGTTGTTATTTTCAATAATGATCTTAATAGCCATAATTAATAATTACAACACATGTATTGTATATAGCTTAAATAAAGTTTATTGTAATTATTAAACTTACGCATAAAAAATAATTAAATTACAAATCATCATCATCATACAACGGAGCACGATAATTACAATTATTACGAACATTACACCAATTACAACTGGTTGGAAATTTACGGCAAAACGTTACAACTCTACGACATTATGTTACAACCTTCCAACCCGGTTACAACTATTATTGCGTGTACTTCATTATACATTTATTAAGGCCAGACCAAGCAAAAAGTGTGTTTAACATAATCTTCTCTCCTCCTTTTTGTTTTCAAAATGGTTCTTGAACAACACTTATTTGCAATTTTGATTGGACTAAATTGATAAAAATCATGTGACTGTTCAAGATTTGTTATGATGTTCAAGTTTTAGCCAATCAATTAGGCTTCACCCCATCTCTCTAACCCCAGATTTTATCGGTTGAGGTTGCGGTTTAGTTTAATTGACCAGATCTGCGTGCATTTGTTTACGCAGCCGACTTTTCTAGCCCATCATTTTTTTAGAGTTTTTAGGGCGAACATTTTTCACCAATAAAATTGTTATTTTGCATATGACCGCGACCTCAACCGACCAGACATGAACAGGTCTTATGTTAAACACACTATCTGCTTGGTCTGGCCTAAGTTTTGTTGATTGTTTTTTTTTTAAAGAATTAAAGTATTAAACAAAGTTCTGCTGGCATGTTATAAACTACCTCAAGTTCTAGGTCGTTTTCCAACATTATTTGTGTCTACATATTCGTGAATACTATTATACAGCTATTCAACGTTTTTAATTTTTTTAAAAGTGTTTATTCGAAACTAACTTTCTTTTCTGTACCAGACTTTTCTACACTTGTACCTTTAGGTTTGAAAACAAAGCATATTAAAAGTTAGTCGGTAAAAAGACGTAAAAATGAACAAAATAAATAAGAATAATTATACTCTCATTCAAAATAAATTATAAAATAATCGTTTTATTGATAATTGATTAGTAAATTGTGTGATACAATTCTAAATTACGAAATTCTTTATTTTATAAAATAATTAACAACCTTTTTACGTAATTCATCCCAATCTTCAAATTTGAAAGGTTTGTAATGATAATTTTTTTCTAAATAGTCTAGAATTTTTTTTACTTGAACTTATTCTGGCATTTTTATGAACAAGTATTCGATCTTCATAATAATAATCATCATCATATTTAGTAAGATCTAATGGAGGATTGTCCACATGAATGATACCATTACATGAATTAATTATTTCAGCATCGTTTCGTTTTCCTTAAGCAATCTTTTTTTATCTATATCACATTCACTTCTATTTCTGAAGTTATGAAAACTAGTTCTCACAATAGTAACATAATCGAGAATGTCAACTCCAAAAATGGAATCTTTAATCAAATTAAACGTACCTATGTCTTCTTTTGTAAACTTTCCGGTAATCAAAAATAAAACATGGCTTATCCCTTCCGGTATTGAAAAGATTCCTTCTATTATTTTGTATAAAGTATTCTCTATATTTAACATATTGTTTCCAACTCCAATAGTGTCAACTACTCGAAAATCTTTTTTATTCCAATTAAAATCAATCTTGAAATTTTTAGTCCCCCAACCTGGGGAAGAGCTTTCTTTGAAATAATCAGTACCAGTCAGTACATTTGCTAACGAAGATTTACCCCTGCCAATGCGGCCAATAATTAATATATCTCTAAATTTTTCATTTTTTCGAGTAATAATCAAGTTAGAAGGCTTGGTAACATTAATGAATTCGGGGCAATAGCTTAGATCAAGACCAGCTAATTTACTATTATCGGAACAATCAAGCAACTTTAAATTGGAACAGTTGCTTATATCTAAATTAATTAATTTTTTATTGTTGGAGCAGTTAAGTTGTTTGATATTCGGACAAAGATTAAGGTTTAATTCCTCAATTGAAGTATTCAAACAATTGAGTTCAATAAGATCACTAACTTCCAATTCAGTTAGTTTGCTGTTAGAACAATCAAGCTTGGTCAATTTTGGACAATTTCTTACAAATAAACTTGTAAGATTAGGAAGCACTGACAAATCGAAAATCTTTTCAAATTGAGAGCAATTACTTATTTCTATACTGTTCAAACTAGCCAATCCAATTAATGAAGAATCAAGCGTGGCTAATTTTGGACACTTAATCACAGATAAACTCGTAAGTATAGTAAGTTCAGACAATTTAACCTTATTAAGTTGAGAACAATCAATTATTTTTAAACTAGTTAACATAAGATCCTTTAAACTAATTCTTTCTAAATTTTTAAAGCCTTCTATTTTTAAAGAACCTTTTTAAAAGTTTCAATGATTTGCTATCGATAATTTTTGTGTCTTCTTTATTACAGTATTGATCAAACCATTGTTATTCTTTCACTTTTAGTGATTTACTTCCAATATAGTTAAATAAACTCCTGAAAAAGTTTGGTATTGGAGTTGAAATCATATCTGATTAATGACAGATTATTAATAAGAATTCATTCTTATGTTAATTAATCAATATTATTTAATTTACTTACTGTGATGAGCGTTCGAATCGTTCTCCAGCCTAGAAACTATCATCGGAGAACTTGTAATATCTAATTTTTTGGCAAAATTCTTATCTGATTTAGTAAAACTGGTAATCTTATTGTGCAAATCATCCCATTTTTCTAATTTGTAATATTTTTCTTTACATACTTCCTCCAAGTATTTTAATAATATAATTCTTGACTCTTTCCTTGCATTTCTATTAACAATAATTTGACTTTCATAATCATCATCGTCTTTATTAATATTTATCGAGGGATTGTCCACATGAACGACACCATTACATGAATTAACTATTTCACCAATTATTTCACTTTCTTCAAACGCATATTTTTTATCCCTTTCACACTCGCTTTTATTTTTAAAACTATCAAATTTATTTCTTACAATAATAACGTATTCAAGAATGCCAGTTTCAAAAATAGTTTTTTTATACAACTCAAAGTTTATTTTTTTCATTCGCCGTAAAGATTTTATCAACAACGAATAATACTTGGATTATCCCTTCTGGCATCAAATCTACTATTTCATTATACAAAACTTTATTTTTAATTGACCCAACTCCAATTTAATTCACATGATACTTCGTTCCATTCCATTCGAAATCTTTTTTCCGTAAATTTTCAGTCTCGTCAATTATGTATTCGTTTTCCCCAAAATCTACAGTATCACATAATACGTTGGATAGCGTCGTTTTGCCGCTCGAAGTACGGCCAATTATTAACAAATTCCTAATTTTCCTTTTTCCTTCTTTTTCTAATAAATTGAGTTTGGTAATGTTTAGTGTTGGAAACTTGTAATAAATCACTAATAAAATCATTGTAATAAATATAATTAATATATTAAATCTACTTTTTAAATTTAGCTAGATCGTCATCATCATTAATTTTCGAATCATTTTTGTTATCAACATTATATACATTAGATTGTAGAGATTGTAGTTCAAAAGAATCATTTTTGTTATCAACATAATGTATATTAGTCATTAGATTTTGGAGATTGTATATCAAAAGAATCCTCAGTATTCAAACGACTTAAAATATCATATACTTTCTCAATATCGGGTCTTAATTTGGTTCGTCATCCCAGCATTCTTGATAAAGTTTTTGATATTTTAGAGGTGTACCATCAATTGGTTCTTCTCTATGGCCATCCTTAATGTAATAATCAAGCAAGTTTCGTGGACAGCCAGAAAAAGGAAGTCGTCCACTTGAAATTTCCCATAATAAAACACCTAAACTGTAAATGTCAGATTTCTTGTCCTTTTTATATCTGATATTCTTAAAACATTGTGGTTCAATATATTCAACCATTCCATTTCTATTACCCATTGAATTAGTTGTAATTTCTGCCAACTTTTTTGATAATCCAAGATCTGCGATTAATAATCTTCCATTATCAACTAATATGTTTTTTGAATGCTAAAAATTATTGGATAGTATTTATTAAAGTTATCATCGAAAACAAAATCACAAACAAAATATTATTAAAAAATATTCCTTTACCAAGTCTCTATGAATTATTCCTTTGGAGTGTAAAAATTTCAACCCACTAGTAATATCTAATGCTATTCGAACTTTATCATCCCATTTCAAAGAAGCAAATTTTTTTTTTCAAATAATCCCTTAAATTTCCTTCATTTGCATATTCCAACACCAATATATAAAACTCGGAATCTATTAATTTTAAATGTAGACTAATTAGATTGAATTGTATAAATAAATTATTTTAAAAATCGAAATCCTAGCATAAACCTTTTGTTATTCCTAGAATACGATTGATATTTTGATGATAATCAACCTCGCGAAGAAGTTTTAACTAAAAAAATGGTAAAACATATTTTGATTTATTTATATATACTAAGCTAATATACTCTACAACTTGAAATGGTGTTACCTACTTCATTGACGAACTCATCATTATCCTCATTAAGTTCCTCTTCCGAATTTTTACTAAAAATGATTTTTAGTGCGACTAATCCTGTATTAACCAAATTTGCTTTACTCACTTCACCGAAACTTCCTCTACCAATTTCGACGATTTGGCTAAATTTATCATATTCAAAATAATGAATGTATTCATTTTTTATTTTTTCTTCAATCCATTCTTTTACCGATGTCATCCTCTCATTTGAGTTACAATAGTAAAATATTTTTTTTTAAAAAAAAAAAAAGTCGTCGACAAAGTTGTACTTGGGATATATGCCTGAGTGGCATAATTGGAAAAAAATAAATTCTACGACTATTGCATGTTGCCAATCCAATGTCGTGCTGCATTGATCAACTGCATTATTTTATTTTTATAATTTGGCTTTGGTCATGTTTCCACGTGTTCTAAACGTCACAACCATTTTTACTATAACCGACTAGTTAGAAATTCGATCATTAAAAACAACCGAGTAGATAGAAACGATAGGATATATACTGACTACAGTATATAAATTTTTTTTTTTGTAGATCGGACTTAGCATATAGATAAAATTCGTAGAATTAATTTAAATTCATGACATTTTTAATTAAATTATACGTACAGTATAACGTACATTATTGTTTAAATTTTAATTTGGCAGGCCTATGAATTTTGTCTGAATTATATTAATTTGAAAATACACTAATATTAAGGCATGAAAATAATGATAAATCATGAAGATTATATTTAAAAGTTATACAAAAAAAAAATAATAGTATAACAAAAAAGATAATAGTATTTGAAAAAAACCGCTGTGTCGCCGTAAATCCGGATAGTTTTTAACTGGATATTTATGCGGTTAAAAACCGCGGGATATCTGAAAGATATTAATCGGTCATCCGGGTGAACCTGGCTACGGATCGAAATGTTATTCTCATTATTTATATCAGAATGTTTCTTTTCACTTTGTATTAATTAAGTTTAAAATAAATTTTTATTAAAAAAAAAAAGTAAGTAAATGAATATTAGTATTTTGTGAGAGAACAAAATTACCAAGTACAATATATAATTGGAACCGAAGCTCCATATATCTATGTATTCTCGGTCTAATGCCAGGTGCTAAAATACTAACTAATCTATATACCACCTGACCTAGCTACTTTATTCTAAAACTACGACCCACCCAAACCAAAACCCAAGTCGTTACAGCCGATAATAAACGGAACGGATTCGCTTCGATTTAAAACCGAATGCATGCACAATTCCACAGTACGGGCGTCATTAAAACAAAACTAAACCTAAACACCTCAACTACGAACCACACTTCGACCATCCAAACGTCGTCGCAGCCTTCACTCCAGAAAAAGGATTATTTTTTGTCCACAAGGAGTCTGACATCTAAATTTAATAAAATTGTTTTCAATAAATTATTTTTAATTCGTGATTCACTAGTAGCAACATCATTGTTAATCTTTCTAGTCAATAGTATGGTGCTTCGAAAATTTCATAATTCCTCGCTTTACTTAAATGAAATCGTTATAAAAATGGAAATCCCGTTAAATATAAAAGACAAAATAGGAAGATTCTGTGATCCTATTATTTGTCACGTAAAAAATTACCATATTATATCGAAATTTATAACGATAATTATATTTTCTTAAATAACTGAATGTACTTTGCCAATTTGTCGTGTAACTATTATAAATGTGTAAATGGCTTGAATTATACTTATAATTAACCGTTTTCAGACTTTATAAATCTTAATATAAAAAAATGAAATGTCAACTGGCTATTATTTTTATACAAAATGTATGGTTAAAAAAATCTTTTTATGTAATATGAAATAATTTCTTCTAAGTACCATCTGAAAAGTATAATTAATGATTGTGTGAAAGTTGTATTTTATTTTTTGATTTTTCTATAAATTGAATTCGAATTCCTTAATAAAAGTGATAATTTGCTATGGGCACACCGCACAATTTAGGGAATTTTACGCTTTGTTACTAATTTTGATTTGTTAGGTGCAATTGTGGCAGAAGTGGATACTGACGGATCCGGTGACCTTTTTTTTCTTTAAATAAAAAAAAATTAAAATCGGATTGAGCGGACAATCTGACCAATCTAGTTTTCTCTTTTTTAGATGCCTTAAAGTACTAACGTACTAGTTTCTATTTCACTATAGGTTATTGTTTCGCACATCTTCCTATGGTGGTACTGGGGCATATAGTCCTCTAGGATTATCATTGGAGCCTATGTACTTGGACATTTTTTGAATTACAGAATTTATTCTGCTTTTTGATTTAATCATTATTACCATTGTACAGCAAAGATAGGTTTGAAATTGATTTAGGACTGAGGCTTTTTGGAATTTAACTTTTGAGTACAGTGAGTTAAATAAATGTTAATTATAAAAAATTGTTATTGGTTATCTAATTAAATATTTATAAAGATAAATGAAAGTTTAAATAGTATATTTTTATTAAGGATCAATATCCATTTACTATACTATTTTTACTAATTATATATGATCTAATTTAATATTAATGCATTTTCTAATACTATGTTTTATTTTGTTTTATTTACTATTCTGACAAGTATCCCAAATAATTGATAATTGCAGTCATCCCTTCATCAAAGTAATAATTGATAATTACGAAATTATGAAACAAAATTTATTTTTGTAATCATTTTATTGCTACGCTTTTAATTGTTTGCTAGTTTACATAAGCATTTTGTCTTAGGAAATAATAACATTTAATAATTTTACATGATAAGAAATAAGGTGATTTTATGGCTACAATTGTTGTTTTTTATGCAAATTAAGAAATTTCTAAATATCTAGTGTAAATAGAAAAAGAAATATGGTCCACGATACTACTTTGGCCAAAATATCTGATAAAGTTAAGAACTGGTGCTTAATAATAAAAGAAAATTTAATACTTAGTATATGATATGAAAAATTATACACATACGTAACATACTTCCCTAATCAGCTGGAATTATATTTAGTAAATAAATGTAACTGCTGATAACTTGATAACTTTGATAACTTTGTATATACAAGTGCCATTATTGGAAAATAAATCGAACAAATGACAACAGTACACAAACCAATCTACTAGTAATCATGTGATCGCGTGGCAATGATGTATAAAAAAAAATTCAATATTAATAATATTAAATTAAGATGAGTCATCGTAAATATGTAATTTTGACGGGTGCTTCAATATGAGTCATTGCGAATTTCCATATGCTGTATTTACTATGATTTTAATATGACGAAGCTTTACTGTGTATAAACAATTTTTTTTATTCTAGCTTTGTATAACATAAAATTATATAAAAAGGCCTGTTTTCCCTCTCTTCATTATTTTTTCAACGAAAAAAAAAAGTTGAAAAAAAAAAATCTAAGAAAATTTTGTTTTTAAGAAAATTTTATTTTTAAATTTCTTACTTGTTGGGACTTTTGTTGGAGCAGCATGATGCTATGCATGGGTGGGAGCATAGCGTGCTTACATTGTAAGCCTGTGGGTACCAGCTTTGCTGCAGTCTCACAGTAGGGCTGGTTGGGAATTTTTCGGAGCGGTATAGTACTATGCGAGGGTTGGAGCATAGGCGCTTGCTTTTAGTAAGCTCGTGGGTACCAGTTTGTTGCTGCAGTCCTGCGATAGGACCGGTTGGTTGTGGGCCGGCATGGTGCTATGCGAAATTGCAGGGTGGAGCATAGTGCACTTCTTAGGAAGTCACTTTGTGGCAGGGCCGGAGTACTTTTTTATTATATACGGTAATAATGTAATACAATAACAAAAAGTTTTATTAGTTGTTGAAAATTTGCTACTTTTCATTTATTTGTAATTTATATTAAGTTTGTAAAAGATTTGTTAATGAAAATTAGGATTCGCTTCAAACGGTAGTATTAAATAAACACAAATCATAATTTACCCAAGAATTCTAAAATTCTAAGAAACTTCACGGGGAGGGGAGAATGAAAACAAATAATTAAATTGGTTCAGTCTAATTATTTTTTTTTAAAATTTAAAGTTTATTTCTTATTTAAATTTGAAGTACTTTAATAACTTTTCTTTTTAGTTGATCGAATTTTATTATCGATTACGTATAGTCACTAATCATAATTTGAATCACACAAAATACGGAGTTAATTATAATAACTTTAGAAAAAAATCATCTTCTCATAATTTTAAATATATATATTATCATGGTTCAAATTATTTTTTCTCTTAACTTCAATTTCAAAAAACGCTCTTTTCAAGGTAATTTTGCGTGTAATATAATATAAAAAGAAAATACTAAAGTAGAAAGTGATGATAGAAATCGATAGAACACATAATTTATGTAAAACTTAGATTATTAAGAAGTCAGAAAATGATCAGTAGGTCTTTTATTAACAATAGGGGAGATAATTTATTAAAACACTAATACATAAAAATACAAACAATATTTATTAAATATAATTATTAAAAATCTCCATTCCACTCGAAAGTGCGTGGTGACGATTTCTATGGCAAGCCGTGCTGAACAAAACAATCATTTGAGTTGCAAATTTATTTAATATTTGAATATTCAATCACAAATAAACAACCATACCATTTTGAAAACCGGAAATAATTACAGTTAAAGAAAATTGTTAATTATAATTATTAGTATATTAATAATAATCTGTCAAACAAATCACTTTCAGAGCAATATGATATGTGATAAAAAAATACTGGATCTTGTAATTTGTCCGAAAGGTCGGCAAATATCTAAATTGTAAAAAAATTAATTAATTTTGTGAAAAAAATTTTTTATTGCGGATCTACACTAAAAGATGCATTTCCAAAGTAAGCAATTCCCCCAAAAAAGACCCGCTACCCGCTGCACCTGCAGACCTGCCGTGTTTAGGCGCCAAAAATAAGCCGCACCTGCTATGCTCAAACGCACCTGCCGAATCTTGCCGCTATATGCGCCTGTTTTAGACGCCTAAAGCGCATGGATGCGACAGGTGCACCTTGCTTTAGACGCCTAAAACAGGCGCCGACACACTTTAGACCAACAATTTCTCATCAAATATGGTATATTTATAATAAGTAAAGTTACAATAAACTAATAAAACTATCTACACTTTCCCATACCATCTACTCTATCTTGAATTATTTTATTCCATCCTTAATTATCCTATGTTATCTTACACTTTTCTCCTTTTATCATGTGATTATCTGTTGGGTAAATTATTCCTTCGGTTGCCATCTATTAAATATTCTTCTTATCACGTGATATTAACATCATTCCCTTACACGGTTCCCGTATATACTGTATATTCTAAAATTAAAAAATAAAATAAACTATATATAAATTATATATTTAACTTTATTTAACCTAAACTGTCCTAATGTAAGAATTCACTTTCTTTAATAATTAAGCAAAAATAAATATGATCCAAAGCCCATTTTATTTAGTAATAATACTCTGAAATTATTCTCTTCCTGTATTTATTACAGCCTTATTTCTTGAAATTTAATTTTTCAAATAATTGAACAAAATGGTTCAGTCATTTTAATAAGTTTCTGAACTTCACTCTGGTATGTCATCACAATTACTTTCCATATAATCGGCAATCGGTTTACGTATCTGATCCCACGTTTTTAATTTGAAGTAATCTTCTTGACATGCTTTATCTAAATATTCTAATATTATTTTTCCTGACCTTTCTCTTATTATTTTATTATTTTCGACTGTATCCTGAATTTTTACCGGAGGATTGTCCACATAAACAACATTTCTACATGATCTAACTATTTTAGCAATTTTTTTCGTTCTCGTTATGTAATTGTTTCTTATCTGCTTCGCATTCATTTTTATTCTCAAAGTTACTAAAATTAGTTATCACAATAGTAACATAATCAAGAATATCAATTTCAAAATTGTCAAAAATGGAATTTTTAAGCAAATTAAATATTTTTGCTTTCTCCGTTGTGAATTTCCATCAATCACAAATAAAATTTGGCTTATCCCTTCTGATATAGAAAAAATTCCATCTAATACTTTATATAAAACTTTCTTTGTAGATAGTTTAGTATCCCTAACTTCAATTGTATCTACCACATTAAATCCCTTCCCATTCCATTCGAAACCTTTTTTTTTGGAAATTTTTAGTGACGCCTCTGCCTTCCTTAAAATTTTCAGATCCAGTTAGTACATTGGATAATGCAGATTTACCACCACCAGTACGACCAACTATTATTATATTCTTAGCAATTCCCTTCCGAATACTTTTCAAATTAGGAGGATATTTAAAGTCTTTAGATTTAATGTCATTTTGTTCATATTCATCCAATAGCGATTTGTAGTTGTTTATATCAAGACTTGTTAAATTACTATTAGAACAATCAAGAAATATCAATTTTTTACAGTTGCTTATATCTAAATTAATAAGTTTATCATTATTGGAGCAATTAAGTCTTTGAATATCTGGACAAAGATTAACACTTAATATTTTAATTGAAGTATTTGAACAATTGAGTTCAAAAAGATCACTGACTTCTAACTCAATTAACTTTTCGATCAAGCTTGGTTATATTTGGACAATCAATTATAGATAGATTTGTAAGTTTAGGTGCCTTATATACATGGGACCCGAAACCTTCATGCGGATTTCCGAAAGTTTCGGGTTTCGGAATATACGAATCGAAACCTTTCCCGAAACCCGAAATTAATTCCGAAACCCGAAACTGTTTTGGCCCGAATTATGTTCGACTTGGCCAGCACTATCTATAATTTTTGGCCAAGAAATGACTCGGACCCAAAATATTAATTTATTTATTAAAATTTGAATGTTTAATTTCACTTTTATTATTAATTATAAATGCTAAATGGATTACATCAGTAATTACTATTGTTACTTAAAAGAAACCTTGAGTCCTACAATTAAGTCAAAATAAATATAACATGATTAATACGTAAGTTTCGGTTATATTTCGGTATATATGGTTTCGGGGGTTTTGGGAGGGATTCGGGATTCGGGATTCGGGAAATAGATGCACATCCCGAAATTAAGTTTTGGTATATACCTAAACCTAAAGGGTTTCGGGAGGTTTTGGTTTCGGGCCCCATGTTTAGTGCCTTAGTCAAATTGTGAATATTTTTAAGTCCTTTACAACCATTTATTTTCAAATTAACTAACCTATTTGTTGAATATTCAAGCATAATAAGTTTTAGACAATCAATCAAGGATAAATTCTCAAGTTTAGAAGACTTTAACAAATTGTTAATATTAGTTAGTTGACTACAATCATTTATTTTCAAACTAGTTAACTTTTCAAATGATGAACAATTAAGTGTGATTAGGTTTTGATAACCTTTTATATATAAACTTTTTAATTTAGTAAGTTTATATAAGTCAGTAAAATTATTAAGTTGGTAACAATCACTTATGGTTATCTTCTCAATTGATAAACAATCAAGCGTGATTTGTTTTAGCCACTGATAAACTTTTAAGTTTACTAAGTTCAGATAAGTTGATAATATTAAGTTGAGAATAATTACTTATTTTCAAGCTGTTTATCTTAAGTTTCTTCAAACTAATATTTTCTAAATTGCTAAAACCTTTTATTTCTAAAGAACCTCCAAAGTCCAATTGTTTGCCATCAATATTTATAACTTTCTCTTTATTATATTCCTCATTAAACCATTGTTGATCTTTTTTTAATCCCTTTGTTTGCTGTTCTTTGTTGCGTTCTTTCATTCTAAAATATATATGAAGAGCGTCTAAAAATTAGGAAGAAACAATATATATTTACGTTAATTTACAAATGTGTTACTTACCTCCGATACATAAGTTAATATTTCATCTGATAAATAAATATAATAAGTTAGGTAGAATTCATTATAATGTTAATCAATATATAATTAATTTACTGCTTACTTGTCATATCGGCTTCTAATTTTAAATTTCTTTCCACTTCTTCAGCAGTATTTCCCTCATTTGATTTGATTTTATTATGTAACTCATCCCAATTTTTTAGTTTGTAGTATTTTTCTTGACATACGGATCTAGTAGTATAATTCTTGATTTTTTTCTTATTTTTTCATGAATTTCAACTCTCTCTTTATCAACATCACCATTTTCAGTAATGATATTTATTGGGGGATTATTTACATAAATGATCTTCTTACAAGATTTAAATATTTTAGAAATTTTTTCGTTCTCATTACATAATTCTTTATAATCTTCTTCGCGTTTTTTTGGGCTCTTGAAATCGCTAAACTTAATTTTCACAATGGTAACATAATCAAGAATTCCGCATTTAAAAATGAAATCTTTTGATAAATAAAACGTATCTATATCCTCTGCCATGATTCTTTCGTTAACCACGAATAAGATCTGACTTAACCCTTCTGGCATAAAATTGATTACTTTGCCTATTTTATTATATAAATCTTTCTTTTCAATTGACTTAATTCCGATTTCAACCACATGATATTTCATCCAATCATGTTCGAATATCTTTTCCTGGAAATTTTTAGTCTCCTTGGCTGTACTCTCATTTTCCTCGAAACCACGAGTATCGCTTAGTACATTACATAATGCAGATTTACCAACTTTGGTAGGGCCAATTATTAATATATTCTTGATTTTTTCTTTTTTGATTAGAAAACGTGTAATAAATTATCGATAAAAATCATTCTTAATAATCAATATAATAATTAATATATAAACTTACTTAGATCCATATTTAATCGAATTAAAATTTCATATACTTTCTTAATATCGGGTCTAGATTTGATTCGCTATTCCAACATTCTTGATAAAGTTCTTGATACCTTAGGGGTGTATCCTCAATTGGTTTTTCTCCGTGGCCATCTTTAATGTGATCGTCAAGCATATATCGTGGAAAATCAGAAAAAGGAGGACGACCACTTGAAATTTCCCAAAATAAAACACCTAAACTATAGATGTCGGACTTTTCATTATAATTGTTATCCTTAAAACATTTTGGTTCGATATATTCAACCATCTAATGCCTATTATACATTTGTTCAGTTGTATCTTCTGCCAACTTTTTAAATGATATAAAGTCCGTAATTAATAATTTTCCATTATTCACTAATATATTTTTCGAGTGCTATAAATGATTGACAGTATTTATTAAAATTATCGTCAAAAAAAAAAAAGAATGTTTCACGAACAAAAATATAATAAAATTAATATTCTACTACCAAGTTATTATGAATTATTTCTTTGAGTGTAAAAAATTTCAATCCATTTGTAATATCCAATGCCATTTGAATTTTATCATTCCATTTTAAGGAAATAAAATGTTTTTTTAAATAATCACTTAAATTTCCTTCATTGGCATACTCCAGCACCAAAATATGATTCTCAGGATCTTTTAATTTTTAGATAATAAATTATATTGAACTGTATAAATGAATTATTTAAAGAAATTTAAATATTAACAAATACCTTTTGTTATTCCCAGAATACAATTGATATTTTCATGATAATTGACCTTAAGAAGTAGTTTTAACGTTGACTGATAAAAAAAAGGCAAAGGTAAAACAAATTTAATTTTATTATATATACATTGTATATACATGCCAAATATATTGTACAACTGAACATGAAAAAAAAGCTAATTTTCTCCTTGACTACCTCCTCAAGCTCATGTTTAAAGAGAGTTTTTAGTGCGATTAATCTCGTATTCAAATTTGCTTTTCTCACTACACTGAAACTTCCTGTACCAATTTTGACGATTCGGCTAAATTTATCAAACTCAAAATGTTGGAAATGTTCATTATTTATCTTTTCTTCAATCCGTTCTTTTACTAAAGTCATTTTGTCATTAAAGATGTGATAGTGAGAAGAAATTTTTAACGTTAAGTTTGTGGTACTTACAGTAAGTATATAATTCAGATGATGATGCATGGATGATGCATTAATTGATTAACTACAAATTTCCTAACTTTGGGTTTCCTACTCCTTTTTATGTAAATGATATGTTATGAAATATATGCTGAGTATTCTCTTTTAAAATTTCCAGGTGCACAACGGCGGGCCCGGCGGGGCATATAATTAACATGTATGGTTGTCGGTATGGTAAACATCACACCCTAACATGTGACTTAACTTAATAGGCCATTCTAAGCCTTTCCTTATTTGGGAAACGTGTTTTCCAATTTTTTTATTCGGGACAAAATTTTTTTGTGAAAATTTATTTGTCACGTCACTATACGTCACACAGTTAATAGTAAAGGTCACGGATCGATCACGCCGTGAATTATAAATTCGTGCCTATTCACTTTTGTTTTTTATGTATAAAAGACTGGTTTTCTGAGTTGTCACTGCTTTTATTTGTGACATTTAAATTGTAATAATTTATTTAAAAAAAATCAAAAAAATCAAATCACTATTTGTATTTGACTGGTGAGAAATAGCATTAATCTTATATATATATATTATTTAATAAATAAATTTAATGTTATACCGTACATTATGTATTAAGCGTGATTATAACATTTTCTAAGACAAATCTTATATATATATATTATTTAATAAATTTAATATTAAATTTAATGTTATATCGTACATTATGTATTAAGCGTAACAAAATAATTGGAGTGAGCGTAGGAGATTACATTTTTAGGAGCTAATAGCGAACAAAAATTGTTACTCTTTTCGTGACTTTTCGTGTTGTTATCTAAAATGCTTTCTGCCTGAGTAGCATGTTTTTTGACTAATCTCTTTTCTCTTATTAAATTCATTTTTTTATAATCATCGTCGACATAAATGATGCTTTGACATACTTAGCAACTGCTGATTCTTTATCTTTTTCCACTTGCCTTCATTTTTAAATTTACTAAATTTAGTTCTGTCATGAATTTTTAGTTAATAACAAATAAAATTGATATTCCTCCCGACAACTTTACTGTATTTTTATTGGTTTAGTTACCTAATATCGAAATAGTAAAACAACTTACTTAGCTAATGAAAATTTACCACTATTAGTGCGATCAACTATCATTCTTAATTTTTTCTTTCCCTAACCGATGTAGTAAAATCTTTGTAGCCACGACTATTTTAAAATAACAAATTATTAGTATATACTTAATTACACATAATAATCTTAAAATGAATCCTACTAACTTGTAACGAATTTCTTAATATAATTAACGTTTTCCTTTCCTTCGGAGGGATCATCGTCTGGTACCAGAATTTCTGATCGCTCCTCTTCAGTAATATTGGCAATTTCTTCACAATCTTTCAATCTTTTTTTTTCCTGGAATACTTTATCCAAGTAGTTAAGCAGTATAGTTCTTGACTGGTCTCTTCTCTTTCTATTTGATAGCAACATTGCTTTGTCATCTTCGTCTTCAACGTGAATATTTATCGAAAGATTGTCCACATAAACAATATTTTGACACATTTTAGCAACTGCTTCATTCTGCTCACATAAATCCTTTTTATCTTCTTCGCACTTGTCCTCATTTTTAAAGTTACTAAATTTAGTTCTCACAATAGTAATATGACCATGAATATCATTGTCAAAAATAGCTTTAACTTCATCTGTTTCATATGTCCCGAATTTTCCATCAATGACAAATAAAATTTGCCAATTCTCTTTTCTTTGTTTTAGCAATTTTGTTATACTTTTAATTGACTTCGTTCCATAATCTATCACATGATATATTTTTTCACTATCCTCGAGATAATGAATATCGCTTGCTCCCTCGGGAGAGGAGACAGATTCACTTAGTACTTTAGCCAACGTAGATTTACCACTATTGGTGCGACCAATTATTATCAAATTCCTAACTCCTTCTTTTAGATTATTAAAATTAAATTCTGTACTTTCTATTAAACCGCTACCAAAATTTCCTACGACAATGTTGTTAAATAACTTATCACAATTTTCATAGTATTTTTCTGGGATTACTTTATTCAAGTGATACAACAGTGTAATTCTTGACTCATCTCTTCTTTTTTCATTAATATTAATTGTTTCTTTATCGTCTTTATCATTAATAATAATGGATATTGGGGGATTGTCTACATAGACTATACTTTTACATAATTTAGCAATTGCTTTGTATTTATTAAGTAAATCGGTTTCATCTTTTTTGCATTCGACTTTATTTTTAAAGTTACTAAATTTAGTTCTCACAATAGTGATATATTCAGCAATACCGTTTGAATTTTTAAGTAAATTAAACGTACTTTCTTCTTCTGCGGTAAATTTTCCGTCAATTGTAAGTAATATTTGGCTTATTCCTTCCGGCATTGAGCTATTTATTTTTTGTATATCTTCAAACACATTTCTCATTCCAATGCCATCAACTATATGATATTTCGTTCCTTCCCATTCAAAAATTTCGTTTCGGAAATCTTTAGAGGACTTGCTTTCATCGGTTTTACTTAATAATACATCGTACAATGTTGATTTACCACTACCAGCATGGCCAAGTATTAACAAGTTCTTTGTTTTTCTTTCTTCCCTTTTTTCGTATAATCGATTATAGAGTGTATTTTCTGATGAAGTAACGAATAAAACAAATCATTAATATATATATAACTTAATATTTATCAATACAATTAATATATTTAACTTACTTTTTAAATTTGAATTTTGATAATCAGAAGAAATAATTAAATCATCATTATCACAATCGTTCAAATTATCTTTATCAATAATGCGCTCATTAGGTTCATTGTATACAATAGGCTGTAGAGATTGTTCCAATTGGCTTAAAATTTTATATACTTTCTCAATATCGGGTCTCGATTTTGGTTCGCCATTCCAACATTCTTGGTAAAGATCTTGATATTTTGGAGGTGTACCCTCGATTGGATCTTCTCTATAACCATTTTTAATGTGACTGCCAAGTATATCTCGTGTATCTGGTGAACATTTAGAAAAAGGAGGATGGCCACTTGAAATTTCCCATAATAAAACACCTAAACTATAAATATCGGACTTCTCATCTTTTTTATACATGATTTCTCCAAGACATTGTGGTTCAATATATTCGATCATCCCCTTTTTATTACTCTCTGAATCAGTCGTAGCCTCTGCCAATTTTTTAGATAACCCAAAGTCTGCGATTAATAATTTTCTATCATTCACTAATATATTTTTTGAGTGCTAAAAATGATTGATAGTATTTAATATATCATCATCAAAGATCAAAATTACAAACAAATATTAAAACAAAATACTCCTTTACCAAGTCTCTATGGATTATTCCTTTGGAGTGTAAAAATTTTAATCCATTAGTGATATCTAATGCCATTTGAATTTTATCTTTCCATTTCAAAGAAGTAAACTTTTTTTCCAAATATGCTCTTAAATTTCCTTCGTTGGCATATTCTAACACTAAATTGTAATTATTAGAATCTATTAATTTTAAGCATAAATTAGTGGATTGAACTGTATAAACAAATTATTATAAATGAAGAAAAAAAAAACCTTAACCTTTTGTTATTCCCAGAATACGATTGATGTTTCGATGATAATCAACTTCGAGAAGAAGATTTAACTGAAAAAAAAGGTACGACAGAATTAATCTTATTTACAAAGCTAATGTACAGCATAAAAACGATATTTACCTCCTTGACAAGCTCATCGTTGACATCAATTTTCTCTTCCGAATCTTTACTAGAAATAAATTTTAATGCGACCAATCCTATATTATCCAAATGTGCCTTACGCACTATACCGAAACCTCCTTTGTCAATTTTGCAAATTTGACTAAATTCACTATATTCAAAATAACGAATATACCTATTCTCTATTTTTTCATTAATCCATTTTATTACCGGAGTCATTTTATCATTTAAAATAACATAGAAATTTTTTTTTTTTTTTCCGTTAAAAAAAAGAAAATAAATAAATAAAAAATATATTTAATTTCCCAATTTCATTTACAAGCAAGCTGTTAATCCTGTCAATCCTGTTAATGCATTCATGATGCATGATATACATAATTGGAAAAAATAAAAAGAATTCCACAACTTACGCCTATTGTACGCTGCATTGATTCAACTGCATGCTTTATAAGGATTAGCCTACGCCAGGATTGGCTAGGCCGCTCCAACTTTAATTTTTTGTTTAACGTTCCCCCCTCTATTTTAATCCTAATTGTATGTATGTTTAAATGACCCCTCTAAATTTAAATTGCAATTTCCCAAATTTTCTCGAATTTTCCAAAATTCTATTACGTTTGTTTGTTTATTTAGAACCCCCCTTCCCTTTCAAACTTTTCTCAAAATCTGGACGTTAAACAATTAAGTTGGAACGCCCCTACTTTCATCAATTATTTATATGAAACATTTTTTTTCAAGTCATTGTAAAAAAAAAAAAATCAAAATTTTTTTAGTCGCTATTTCAGCCACTATTATAATAATAACCGGTTTGGCATTGAAGAGTAAGAGTTGCACCAAGGTATGTTACCCTTCGTGACATATTACTTACATATCAGAAGAAGTTAACGTCAAGATATTGGGACTGAAATGTAAAATAATTTTTTTTTAAATATCAGAAGCACTAACTTTTTGAATCCTATTATAAATACAATGTTTGTCCACTGATCCTTTAATTTTGTTTAAAGATTTTAATGCATATTCCAAGGAAATATGTGACTTCTGTATTGTTGCTTCAAATTATAGCTGTTCCTTATATCTGTATTTCTAGGATACAACGGATATAATATTAGAGCATTGTAATTTTTAGCATACTGCAAATTTTGTCTTTTAACTTAGTAGTATTGGAATCTTTTCTATGTTTTCCAAATAAAATTTTAAAATTAGGTTGATGAATGATATTTATATGAGAAAAAAAGATTATTATTATTCACATGCGAAAATTATTTACGTGAAAAAATGATTGTTATTATTTGATATATGAAAGTATTATCGTTACTCATGCAAAAGAAAATAGACATTACTAATGCAAAAATTGTATTATTATGCAATTATTTTTCGTATTCAATTTATGCGGGTCAAAATATACTTGAATAAATTTTTATAAAAAATTTAAGTATAAATTTCATAATTCAAAGATGTACAGTACATTTAAATATTAAATGAATCGGGAATCATAAACCTGTATTTTTCCTAAGGAATTTTCCTCGAGATGATGAATAAATAGCGTAGATCAGTCTAGAAATCACTGACTGGGTATTAGAAATTTCACATTTTTTAGGATAGTTATTCAATTAGTTTGCTAAAATCGTTAAGTTCTAATAATTATTTACGTTCAGAATTAAATATTTGTATTAATATATAAAGTTAATTCCATGTTAGCTAAATACGCATGATATTTTGTAGTCTATTTCAAACATTTAGTAGTTAACTGAACGATTAAAATTTGTCAAGATAATATCATTATAACGATTTATTTTTTGTTTACCGTATAGCACTGCATAAGGTACCCCGGGTGTATATCAATTTCACCAATTTAAAAATTGAATTATACCCGGGGGTATTTTGTATGGAATATGGAGAATTTGACCAGAATTAGCTGAATTTTTGCCAGAATTAAGAATTTTTAACCACATATCATACCCGGGTATATTATCATGGGGGTACGTGAAAAGGGGTAATATTTTGTACTCAAAGAAATTAATTCTTTAATTATGAATTATGTAAAAGACTTTAAAAGTTTATAATGACTTTTTATACAGATGTAATATTAAAATATATATCTATTTTTTATGAATTATTGAATTGAAACTTCAATTTATTTCACTTATTTTTTCATTCTTAATGCTCCGAACGTCACCCAATGACCCAAATGATCTCAAATGACTCAAATGACTGGTCACGTGTATTTTGGTCATTTCAACGTTAAATGACAAATGACCTAGTCATTTAAAATTACGTCATAATTCTGACCAAAACTATTCGATAAAAATTTCATGTGATATTATAAATTCATAATTCTAGCCGGAATCATAACCTGGCCTAAATTATAAAGCATTAATTTTAAATGACTCAAATGACAAATGACCCAAATGACTAGGTCATTCGAAGGTCATTCAGGAGTCATCTCAAAATGGACAAATGATCTGGTCATTTGTTATCACTGCCGAACGATACGAGTCCGACCCGAATTAAAATCTGCGCCTAATTCTTTTAATTCTTCGACTTACATTATAGTAATAAAATTAGATTTAGAAACTTATAATAATTGAAATTTTAATTTTATTTTATTTAATTGGTCTAGGAGAAAATAAAGCCAGTATTACATGACCTCCATGACCATTCTTGATACAAGTTTTAGGTGATCATGTTTCTTTAATCAATGCTCAAATGAAAAGACAAAAAGGAAATTAATATTGATAATATTCTAAGAAAATTTCACATAATAAAGGTTATTCGGGTACACGAGTTAGATTATACTTGGGTCGAGTCAAGGTTCGGGCTACGAAAGTATGAGACCCGAGTAGGAGCACTATTCATTTTGTTCTTTATCATGATATTCTTATAAACCGACTCAATTATTAAAGCATACTGTAATAATTTTCAAAATGAATAATATGTAATCAATATTTTTATTGTCGGTGGTAAATCACATTTACCTGGATTTTAACTAATCAAATATTACTTTATTATATATTTGGTTTAATAAGCAAATTGATTGAGGTACAGATAAGAATAAATCATTTATCGTAAAAATCGATAACCTTTAATTTGACGATAATATTTTACGCAATACAAATAAAAGTTTATTGTTAAAATCATGATTGACAAATGACAATCTTTTGTTTATACATAATGTTTAGTTTATGGTACAACTAAATTTGGCTAACACAATTTTCCACTAATATAAATAAACAGTAAATTTAATAACGTAATAACGTAATACAAAGGATGATTAAGAGATAATATACAAAAGGATAATGCATTGGTTATAAAAATGTATTTTCATATAATATTGATTAGCGAATAAATTGGCCTTTTTTTTTTTTAATCAAATCATTATATTATTAAATATAATAAATTTTCAACGAAAAACACTTTGAAGGAAATGATAATCTGTAATTTTATAATTCTATATCTACAAAATACATATCCAATTTACAAACTGTATAACAACTCCTATTGAATTAAACTCATTCAATCAAGATTTTTTTGCGGTCAATTAATATAAGATTGTGTAATCATTGTATACAAGTTAGTGTAAGTAAACTGTTTATTTCAATATTATCTTGATATTCATGTAACGAACGAGGGTTTTTTATTCGGTTTGTTATTCTACTTCAGCCAAGGATATATCTCGATTTGTGCAACATTCAAGCTTGAACAAATCTTTTGCACTTATCATCAGAATTTAATAAAAAGAATTTATTTATCTTCAAACGCAAATTTTGTTGTTAATAGAAATAGCTTAATAATTTTATTTCCTAAAACGTATCGAATTTTTAATCATACAAAACTGTGCTTAACAACTCGCTCATCTCGAATTTTCACTTAGTAATAAGAAAAGGTACAATATAACAAACGAGGAAAGATACTCGTCATCAGAAATAACAAAGAAATATTTGTCCAATAAAGTTTAATTTATTTCTTATTAAAAATTATTTGTTTATAAATAACGTATATTTTTCGATGTTATCTAACGTAAATATTTATGTTACAAAAAATTAATTCGTCCAACATTTAAATCACGTGACTAATATCCGCAGAAAAAAAATGTTTTCCGAAAGATTACATTTAGTTACAAGCATAATTTGAAAATAAAAAGTTAAGTTGTAAATTCTGAATTATACATAAAGTTAGTCATTAGAAGTAATTCAAAGTGTCGTAAGTTATCTTTTTTAAATAAACGAAACAAATATTAGTATCTTAAATACACAGATGAAAGGATAATTCTTTCAATTTTAATACTTTTAATACGGTATACATACTGATTTACTGATCATTTTTTCGTCCTATTGTACACCGTAGATTTTCCGGTACACTATTCCAGTGTAAATCAACATCTTTGTAAAGAACACTCATCGTCAATGTTACATCTTGTTTACATTAATTTCGGCTATACCGGAATATACCTTTTACGTTCGTTATACCATCTACGCTATTTTATTGTTCTCTTTCCTAAAAAAATTATTTTGAGATATTAGTGTAAACGCCAAGAATTTGTTAATTATCATTTTGAATTTCTTATAAAAAGGCAACAATATCGAATAAACTGATTCTTTAAGTTATCAATTATCGTTGTTAACATTAATAAAAGAAATCATGAAACAAAATATCATTTTCATGTTCACTTTATTGACTATTCTATCAATAGTCAACGCTATTCCATATCAATTTTATAAAAGAGCTACCACCTTTACTCCATGTGATACTGATTCTCCAAACGACATCACTGTAACTATTACACCTGATCCTCTCATCGCTGGAGAAAAAGGTACTTTTAATATTGTTGGAACTATAACGAATGGAACCGTCAACACTGGTTCTCAATTGGTCATTGAATTGAAAGATGATGCTGATGCTGTCATTGGTGATCCCTCTACTTTTGATATTTGTGCTAGTGCCACATGTCCAATCACAGACTTAAATTTGACGCAAGTCATTCAACTACCTGATACTTTACCTAATACATTCATTATTGATGTTAATATTTTTGATGTAAATGGAGATACTTTAGCCTGTGCCACGAGTGCTGTCCCTGGTGCTTAAAAATTTTAATATTTTAAAATGACTTTTTTTATAAAATTTTCGAAAATTTAGTTTATCTAATTACAATACTTTTTAATTTTTAATTTATTGTATTGATAAATTTCTTAACGAACTCCATAATATAATAATGTAGAATAAACATGGTTTTGTGAAATAATCAATAAACTTAATAAAAATTTTGATTAATCGTTTCGTTATTTTTTTTTCATATCATAATTCTGGCCAAAAAGCTTCATAATGCGGTAATTTTGATATAATGCGGACCGATGATTATTTCAAGTAATCAATTGACAAGACTCGATAAATCACTATTAGAGTAAGTTTACACAAATGAAATTCTTTTTTCTGATCATCTTTGAAGGAAAAGAAAAAAACGTATAAAAATGTATAAATTTACGATGATTATAATGATATTTTTAATATTCCAAATTTTTATCCAGAAAATGAGAAATTCCATCCTGATGGTAATGATTTATATGTTACATAAGTTGCTATATTGTTATTGTATAAGTTATCACATTAATGGTTTTAATATAATATACTTCACAATTTGAAGAAATGTAACTGTTTGGTAATTGGATTATCATTTTAATTTCACCTTACTCACGTGACTATAACTTTATATCATAAAAAAAATAATTCATGTGACCTTCCGATTAACGGAACTTCCAATACCTGACGGTTTTTTTGATTTTTTTTTTTTTTTTTAGGTTCCGATGTTGCTTTAACATTTTCGACTTTAACAATGATTATTATTTTGCTGGAATATTATTCATTTTATTTTTATTTTTATTTACAGGTGATAACCTCTAAAATCTGATTGATAGCCATACAAAATACTATAAAACTAACTGAATATAATTTATGTTTCCAATTGAGAATTCACTAACTATCAGAAAGTGAAATCAAGCAAGAAAAGAAGAAAAAAAATAATGAAACGGAAATAAAGGAAGAATGGGAGCGTAAAAATAAAAGTAGAACAAAAATAAGGAGAGAATGAATAAAAATCTATATTATTATTAAACCATAAAGCCCAAAGTGTCTCTATGACTCGACATAAGCCTGAATGGAGAAGGGTTGGAAAGTTGCCCAAATTTTCGTTCGTAATAAATATGCCATATGTAAATTCTGTCAGGTATGGAATGATCCAATGTTGCTTGAAGTTGACGGTATAACCGTGAAAATGAAAAAAAAAATTGTGTTAATATGAAGATTTTGCAGTGCGTACACGAGGTGCACATCATGTTGTAGATGAAGTTGTTGATTAAGTAGGAATAAGATTGGAGAGAATAAAGTTGATAAACATTTCACATTGTCATTGATCGCTGTATGTTTGTTACAATCCCGTAAATGACGGTGTAATGTCAGAATTCTAAGGAATATTATAAAAAGTGTAGGGCAATGTAGGATTTTAATAGAATAGTTATAATGGAGGTATACGTATGAAATGTATTTTATAAATGTATCCCTCTGCAAAAGAGGTTAAACTAAGCTGAAGTTGGAAAAAATCCTCCCAAATTGCGGTTAAACTATAATATTGAAGAATTTCTTATTTTAGGAAGAAAATTGAGGTAATACAAGATTCCACATGGTAATGAGGCACAGTAAAACTACGGAAGATAAATATAACAACATTGAGGCGTAATAAAACTGCGGATGATATAATATTTCAGAATTGGGGTGAAAATGATCTATTTTTGAGTCGAGTCGATCCAACTCAAAAATGAAAAATGTCAACTCAGCGCTGACAATTTTGTCAACTCAGTGCTGACAAAAAATGTCAATCACGGTGCTGACAAAATGTCAACCGGTTCTGACATTTTGTCAACCCGGTGCTGATCTTTTGTCAACCCGGCGCTGACATTTTGTCAGCTCGACGCTGATCTTGCTGATCTTTTGTCAACCTGGTGCTGACATTTTGACGATAATACCACGCTGACAGCCCGGCTTGCCATACTAAGTGTATATATTGAGGTATAGTATATTAAATAATATTCTTAACATAATTTTTTTTTCAAATTATTGTAAGATGTTCATGCAGTATCACGGTAACACTCTGTAATATTATGCATGCAGTATAAATTTTATTTCATATATTTTGTGAAACAAACGGAAGTTCTCTCCGAATATTACTGTAATTGGAGTTACCACCAGTAAAAATAAGATAAAATAAAAATTTCTCACCGACGGAGTCAATAAAAGTAAATAGTCCCTTTTACGTATTTTAAATTTTTGTTTATAAGTTATAATTATGTCAACTATTCGAAATGATTTAGTCTATGCTGCATATTATCGAGCAATTACATTAATTGATTATAATATTTATGATAATGTAGACAAACGACATAAATTTAAAGAAAAAATCATTCTTGCTGATAAATCTCTTACAAAAGATGAAAAATCAGAAGTAATAAAATTTTTAAAAGAAGATCATGATTATAATAAAATTCTTTTTAATGAAGGAAAAAGAAGAATTTGTGAAAATTGTCAACAAAAATGTTTAGCGACATTATATTGCGAATATTGTATTAGAAATTATTTAAAATCAAAATTTACAAATTGGACATCTGGAAACAATGATATTGATGATTTAATACAGAATTGTCAAGTGAAATCACTTTCTCCAGATCGGATAATTGAATGGATCCCTTATAATAATTTACAAAATATAAAATATCAAACTAAAGGTGGTTGTTCTGAAATTTATACATCAAATTGGATTAATGGAAATTATAATAAATGGAATTCTAAGGAAAAACAATTAAATAGATTTGGAACTTGTGAAGTTATACTTAAAAAGTTAGAAAATGTAGAAAGTGCTAATAGAAGTTGGTTTGATGAGGTATATAACTGCTAAAAAGTATTTTTTAAAACAAAAATAATAATTAATTAATAATACTACAATTTTTTGTAGGCTAAATCTCACCTAAACATTGCTAACAAATGGGTAGATAGTACAGTATCATGTTATGGTCTAACTCGAGACCCATTAGATGATAATTATATGCTTGTGATGGAAAAATTGGACATAGATTTAAGAGAATATTTGCAACAAAATCATATCCAACTTACATGGAAAGAAAAAATTCAAATTATTGTTAATATAGTTGATGCACTTTCAAAAATTCACAATGAAAATGTAATTCATAGAGATTTACATTCAGGAAATATATTATACTATCAATATATAAATTCTTGGTTTATTAGTGATTTTGGATTTTGTGGACCTGCTGATAAACCACTAGATTGTATATACGGAAATCTTCCTTATATTGCACCAGAAGTTATTGTTGGCAAAGAGTATGCTAAAGCATCAGATATATACAGTGTTGCAATGTTAATGTGGGAAATTTCATCTGGACAACGACCTTTTGCTAATTATGAAAATGAGTATAATCTTGCAATGGATATTGTTAATGGTAATAGACCAAAGATTGTATCAGGTACCCCTTCAAAATACAAAGAATTAATGAAACAGTGTTGGGATGCTGATCCAACAAAAAGACCAGACATTAATGCAGTTTGGGACAAAATAAGAGAAATTAATAATTTATATTACCAGGACACACTAAATAATAATAGTGTTTTTAAAAGATTCTTAAGATTATTTAAAAAAACTAATAATAATTTAAATAAATTAAGTGATTTTGAAATAATGAGTTACTATTACGCAAGCAGTAAATTATCTACAAGTAAAATATATCAATTTGATAATTTACCTGAACCAAGAAATGCAACTGAAGGTATATTTTAATATTATTCAAAATTTTATTATATTAAATTATTTTAATTACTATTTTTTTTAAAATATAATAGAAGAGCTAGAAGGTCAGTATTATATTAATATTTTTATTAAATATTTAATGTCTTTCATTAGTCATGACATTCTTTATTTTATCTTAAAAAAAGCATACCATAGTAGACCATACAGTTTTAATATTCCTGATGATAGTAAGTATTTTTTCTTTTTATTCGTAATATATATATTTATTTATATATGTAACCAAAATTCCCTTTTTCAGTTGATGATTTCAATAAATCAAATCATAGTACATCTAACAAAAGCAATATTTTTAAAGGTGAATATTAATTTCTGAATTTTTTTTAATAATAATCATTTATTATACTAAATTTTATTTGAAATAGGAAATAGTAAACCATTGTCTAAAGTTTTCCAAAAATTACGTATGGAATCAAGAGACAGTAAGTAATTATTATATTAAAAAAAAAAATTTTTTTTTTCATTACATACAACTGATAACTATAATTTTTTTTCAGATAATCAAAATAAATATAGAGGAGAAATTAAAAAGCAGCAAGTAAATAAGCAAGGTATCAGTAATATGTAAACTTTCTCGAATTTTGTAGTAATATAATGTTGTTTTAGTTCTAGTGATTCGAATTGTGCTTTTGCTTTTATAGTTAATGATGAAATTTATGACAGTGCAAATTTTCATTCGGAAGAACAAGATGAATTTGAAATCCCTGATGGTAATTAATTTTAAATTTCATAGATATAAATTAAAATAATTTCTAAGAATTAATTTAAAAAATATTAATTCTTTATTTTTTTAGATGGATTTTAAATATTCTATTATAAATACAATTATTTATTATGTGATTGAATTACTTACAATTTTATTAGAATTATTTAAACACTAAGACTAGAGTAACATATTTTTCTTAGTTTGTAATTTAAATAATTCATTTTTTTTCACGTTTGTTATAATTTTTTATATTGTCAATTTTTTTTTATCTCAATAAAGAAAGATTATATTTTGGTTTATAGGAAAGTGGTTAATGTCAAATTCGAGTAATGTATCATAAAATTTCCTTGAATTTTGTGTATGTTATTTAAAGTTTAACAGTAATATTTAATTATTTGAAATAATTGCTACTACATTTTTAAAAAAAAATATATCTGAAATTGAATTCAACTTATTTGATCGACGTTATAAATGTTGTTCACATGAATGTGGCGGCGTCACAATTTTGGTAATCTTTACTGTAATATTTATTTTACATTAAAAAATGCGATTATAGTAAACCATCCTATTTACGTATGTAGTATTATGTAGTATTCATAATTTTAGAAGAACTCTCAATAAGTATGTTTTAAAGAGTTTTGTTAATCGTTATATAAATGTTTCAGACATTGAGCGTTTAATGAAATACTCTGCTTTAATATAGTGTTCTGCTATATTTACATTTCAAATCTAATTTTCTTAACTTAAATGTTCTAATATAAGAAAATGGCTTGAAGCACTTTAAAACATCATTTATGTGTTATGTCTAATTAAGTATCCATATTTTTTATTTATTTATATTTTTTTTAAAAAAAATCAATAAAAATTCTAATGGTGTAGAATCTAAAATATTTTTAAACATCTATTGGAGCTGCAAAGGAATAATCATTAAATAAACCAATTTTGATAGAATAATAGTCTAAATTTAAATATCCCTTCCTTATAGCCATAATGATACAAAACATAGTTATTTCTATTATTAATAAATTAATTTTTACATGATTATTTTTGTGTGTGATTTGAAAAATTGACCTCATCCTCATTTTATTTGGTTTATTTTAATACCCTTTTTAAATATTCCTTTTAATTTTTCCTTTTTTAAAAAAGATAAATACATCATTTCACTATGGAACTTATAAAATTTGATCTTTTACAAAGATTCTTTTATATTCGGATTTAATATCTACCAACGCTTCAGATATCATTAATTGGATAATAAAATTCTTTATTGTTTCTATTATTGTCAAAAATTTCGCTTCTTAGTATTAGTTCTAGAAAATAAAGATTTCTCACTATTACAATACGTTCTGTTAATATATTTCATTCGGTGGAAGACCGGTATTATCGTGCACATTTGTTCTAGCTAGTGAATATGTATCGATTTTATCTCACGAAAGTGTGCCAAAAAGATGTATTGTAATATCGTTAATTATCAGTCGTATTGTCGTTTCTGTTAAATATTACCCAGCATAACCAATCCACGGAATATAACTCTGCAGTATGATTTTATCGTTCACTTCACCTTTCCATACACAATGTTTACTACAAGAAATATACAGCAGGTGTATCTTTGAACGGTAAGATGGTAATTTCAAAGTATATACTAAATAAGTCATAATTAATGCCACTACTACCTTCAATAAATCACAATAAGTCCACAGATTTTAATCGTAATCAAAATGTTAGTTGACGCTATATTTACTTCTGTAAGAAATTGTTTATGTCGTAAAATAAAACTAATAGAAAGGGAGAAAAATATATGTATGATATGATATTTTTGTTGGCATAATTTTAGATTATAGTCGTGATGTATATCGTTATATGATTAAAATGATTTCGAGTAATCTTTCTTTATAAAACAAACGAACATTTTTTTAAATAAACGTTTATTTCCAAAAGACCATTTTCTGAATGATTACAACATAAAAACAAATACACTTTTAATTACTATAAAAGAATTTTTTTTTTCTTATTAAAATGTTACGTAAAAATGATCATTCGATCATTTTCCAAAATACGTAATCCAAAATGCAAATTTTCAGTTATCATTTTCATTCATTCATTCATATAAGCTAATAAATAAACAACTTAGTTTGGTCTCGATCTTCTTTTCAAATAAATAATAAATTGCTGACAAATTCATCAATGCAGCATCTTTTTTTTCTTTCTTCCAACTCTTTGTTACAAAAAATGCCGAATTACTAATAATAGAAAATTTGATCTAGAGGTATTTTATCCTAATTTGATTTAGATCTACATCATTACATCATAAGACATCGATGCACACTCCTGCATGCAAGCTGTGTAACAATGTAATATTTTTTTTTAAAAAAAAAAACTTAAGGACGTAGACATCCCGAGTTTCATTTGTTCAACAAAAATGAGTAATGAACAATTTCACCAAGTAAATTTTAACGATAGACATATTTATGAAAAATTGTCCGACGAGGTTATATTTCCTGAATTAGATAAGCAAACCATTAGTTCCTATAATTTTTATCTACCTTTAGATACACTGATAAGTAATAGTCAAACATCTAGAAGACCAAAAAAATTAAGAAATAAAACTCCTCGTCCTCAAAATGCTTGGATACTTTATCGTAAGGATAGATTAGCTAGGGATGCTAAAATTTATGAAGGTTGGAAAGCTTGCGATATCAGTAAAGACCTTGGTGAACGTTGGAAAAATGAAGATGATATTACCATTGAAGCTTTTAACGCTTTGGCTAAATTAGCTAAACATAGACATAGTATAGTTAACGTGGGTTACAAATATATTCCGCTAAAGAAACGATAATTTTTTTTTTTTCAAGTGAGGCTAATGTTTTTTTTTTATGTCGTTTATTATGTTTATCACGAACAAAGTTTTCTTAATATTAACTTTTTTTTTCATGGTAAGAAGATATAATAGATTAACGAGATCAAATTATCAATTTCTTATGCATATTGATTTTTCGATCGACCTTTTATATTGAATCTTGTTTTTCATTTAAAAGGAGCGTTATTGTTAAAATTTGTTAAAAATTAGAAAGAGATTCCAAAATACATGGATTTTAGATTGGGAGGGATAGATTTTATAGACATTATGAAATGTGAATTAAATTGTGTGCGATTTTATAAAAATTTAATATAGAAATAGATATATGGTATTAATGAACATTATATGAACTATGAACTTTGATTAATAAATATTATAGAAATGAGATTGTATTTTGAACAGTCTGAATTGTAGTATTAAATAAATCAACGATAATTAATAAGTTTTAGATTGTTTTTTAATAATACTGTAAAAAGTGAGTTTAGCATAGTTTAAGTGTTATACTTTCATACGTTATTTAAATTACCAAAGGCATCTTATTTAATTTCTGCTAGCTATAAATTAAGCTTTTTTTTTGCTCACAAACAACCTCATATTAAAATGTAACGATTATAATTTTGATATATTCATTTCGGAAAAACAGCGAGTTAGAATCAATAATAGCATAAAAAAATTTATATTTAGGTGTAAAAAAAATAATGGCTGAATTATTTTAAAACAATAATAAACGTAGACACTGTATGTTGGTTATAAAAACATCAGTTTATAAATCGATTACTACAATGGTGTAGTTAAATTTAGTACAAACCATCCTATTTATGATTTTTAAAATTCTATTTGACGATAAAATAAACGTTTAAATATTTTCCAAATAAAAATTAACAAATAAAATGTGTACTCTATATTTTATGATCGCCCAATAATATATTTTTAATCCTTGCTGTAAGAAAATGTAAACGTCATTTTTTTTAGTGCATGGGGTATCACTGACAATCACGGTAGCGCTAAATTAATTACGGCGCATGATTTGGCCTAATTCTAGTACGGATCATCTATATTTGTGAAACAAACGGAGATTCCTCTCCGAGTTAAAATAAAGCGTGAAGTTTCCTTTGAATATTTTTAATTTTTTGTTTAAAAGTTACAAGTATGTCTACCATTCAATATGATTTAGTCTATGCTGCATATGATAGAGCACATGCATTGGCTAATATTTATGATAATATAAATAAAGATCATGAATTTAAAAAACAAACCATTTTTGCTGATAAATCTCTTACAAAAGATGAAAAGTCAGAAGTAATAAAATTTTTAAACGAAGATTATGATTATAATAAAGTTCTTTTTAATCAAGGAAAAAGAAGAATTTGTGAAAATTGTCAACAAGAATGTTTAGCAACATTATATTGTGAATATTGTATTAGAAATTATTTAAAATCGAAATTTTCAAACTGGACATCCGGAAATAATAATATTAATGATCTAATACAGAAATGTCAAATGGAATCGATTTTCCAAGACGTATAGTTGAATGGATTCCATATAATAAATTACAAAATATTAAATATCTAACTGAAGGTGGATGTTCTGAAATTTATACAGCAGACTGGATTGGTGGATATTATTATGAATGGGATTCTAAAGATAAACAATTAAATAGATTTGGAACTTGTAAAGTTATACTTAAAAAATTAAAAAACGTAGAAAGTGCTAATAGAAGTTGGTTTGATGAGGTAATATTAATTAAAAATTGTTACTTTATCAAAATACATTCAAATTATAATGCATAAACTTTTATAGGCTAAATCTCACCTAACTATAGCTAACAAATGGCCAGAAATAGCACACTGTTATGGTCTAACTAAAGATCCATTAGATGGAAGTTATATGCTTGTAATGATGAAATACGATACAAATTTAAAAGAATATTTACAACAAAATAATATTACATGGAAAGAAAGAATCGGAATTGCTAATACTTTAATTGGTTCACTTGGTAGAATTCACGGAGAAAATGCAATTCATAGAGATTTACATTCAGGGAATATATTATATAACCAAAATACTAATTATTGGTATATTAGTGATTTTGGATTTTGTGGACCTGCCAATAAACCTTCGAAAAGTATATATGGAAACCTCTCTTATATTGCACCAGAAGTCATTGTTGGAAAAGAATATACTTTTCCGTCTGATATATATAGTATTGCAATGCTAATGTGGGAAATTTCATCTGGTCAACCACCTTTTGCTAATTATGAAAGCGATTATAATCTTGCAATGGATATTGTTAATGGTAATAGACCAAAGATTATATCAGGTACTCCTTTAAAATACAAAGAATTAATGGAATAATGTTGGGATGCTGATCCAACAAAAAGACCTAATATTATTACAATTAGAGATAAAATGAATAAAATTTATAAATTATATTACCAGGATACACTAAATAATATTAATAATGTTTTTTCTAAAGTATTCTTAAAAATATTTAAAAAAACTAATAAGTTAGATAAATTAAGTGATTTTGAAATAATGAGTTTCTATTACGCAAGCAGTAAAATATCTACAAGTAAAATTTATCAATTTGATGATAATTTGCCCGAACCAAGAAATGCAACTGAAGGTATATTTTCGATTTCTCCTGAATTTTTATTAAATCATTATTAATTTTAATAACTATTTTTTTTTTAAAAAAAAAAAAAATAGAAGAATTAGAAGGTATGTAGTACCTTTATTTTTAAATAATCATTTAAAAAGTTTAATATTGTTTAATATAGTTTAATATAATGATTTTATCTATTTTTTAAAAGCGTATCACAGTAAAGCTTATAGTTTTAATGTTCCTCAAAATAGTAAGTGATTTATCTATAATACTCAATTTTATATACACTGTAATTCTAATTCTCATTTTTTAGTTGAAGATGTCAATAAGTCGAGTAATAGTGTATCAAAAATTAATAGTATTTTAAAAGGTAAGTCATATTTATTAAAGTTGTAATATAATTGTACAATTCTATTTAATTTTGTTATTCGAAAATATAGGAAATAGTAAAACATTATCTAAAGTGTTTCAAAAATTGCGTATTGAATCGAAAGACAGTAAGTAATTAATATACATAATTATTATATATTAATTACTAATGTAGATTTTATTTAATTAAAACTTTAGATAACCAAAATTGGGAAAGAGAAACTATGAAGCCGCAAGTAAAAAAACAAGATAGCGGTGGTATATAAAATTTAATAGTAATGTAAAATTATTATTTTTCTAACTGTATTTCTTCTTTATAGATAATAACGATGAAATTTATAATAATCCAAATCTTCATTCAGAAGATCAAGATGAACTTGAAATTCCCGATGGTAATTAAATTTAATTATTGCAAAAATGGGTTCAAAATCTAAATTTAATATCAAATACTGATATAATCGTTTTATTATTATTATTTTTAGACGGAATTTAAATTATTCTTTACAGTATATCGAATAAATATGTGATTTTATCTAAATTTATTTTTTAAATTAACATATTTTATTTATACATTAAGATATTTTTTTTTATATATTTTTATGTGATATTTTTATTATGTGATAGGAAAACATTTCTGAATTATTTATTAAATTATTTATTATTTATAAAATTTAATAATCAAGTGATCATTAACAAAAACTTATAAACTTTACCATTTTAATCATTTATTTGTGTCAGAATGATGAAGAAAATATTTTTATTTGTAGTGCGGTAAATTTAATTTTACATATAAATAATTTATTTATTAAAATTGAAAAATTAATAAAAATGCACTGCAACTTTAGTAAATAAGATCGTACCGTACCCGCAACTTTAGTTATACACTATAAACTTAAAACAAATCATAATATACATGTAGTCTATTGTTAATTTATTTTTATTTACTTGAAATTTTTTTATTTGCTTATTTTAATTTTTATACTGTAAAAGACTTAAATATTTATTAGATTTTATTTTATTTTATTTTTTAATTTGCGTATATCTTACATTTACTATTATTCAATAGGGAACCATTCAAAATCCCGACGATCAGAATCCCGTCATAATACATGCCCGACGATCAAAATCCCGACAAATCATAATCCCGAAATTTCAAAATCCCGAAACTTCATTATTCCCGACATTCATTATCCCGACGCTCAATATCCCGACACTCAATATCCTGACACTTAATATCCTGACACTAATTATCCCAATATAACATTATTCTTTGATTATATTATCGTTATATTACAATGATGTAAATCAATTTTATCTAATTTAAATCAATCAAATGAAAAAAATCCAATAAAATGACTCATTATACTAAAATAAATAAAAATTATGTATCTTTCTTTGTAAGTTGTACTATTATATTATGATATTTTAATTAAAGATGGATTATTTGAATATCAAGTGTAGATTTTTGCGAAATATTATTAAAATTGCTATACTAAAATACATTAATTTATGTATAATAAAAGTAAAAGCATTATTCTAATTTTGCGAAAAACTATTAATTATAATAATAAATACATTGATTTTTGCGAAGGATTATCAAAATTATTAAACATTAATAAAAAAAATACCAATTATTGTGAAAAAAATATATATTTAATTTTAATAAATTATTATTTATAAAAAAATAAAATTAAAATAAAGTTAATAATGATAATGAATGACGGGAATAATGAAGTTTCGGGATTTTGAAATTTCGGGATTATGATTTGTCAGGATTTGAACGTCGGGCATGTATTATGACGGGATTCTGATCGTCAGGATTTCGTAGTAGATCCATTTTAGTTAGATTATCATTTTTTTCGTCATCTTATTTGCTTATTTGCTTAGATTTATTTTTTAGTACGTGCAGTATAATTAATTTATTTTCCATATTGATACATACTGTATTAGATAAATACGATTAATTAATTGTAATTTTAAGCATTATTGAAATTAATGTGATCAAAGAAGAACGGAAGGTTGCACTATAACAATTGTCTAATTTTATGTAGATACGCGGGACTAGGGGTTTTTTTTTTTTGATCTTTTGGATGATTTTTCAACTAATAATTTATTTATTATTAAGATTAGTATATAATAATTAATAAATATTCATTTAAGTTATAATGTGTACCTATTTTTCGATTTGCTTGAATTTTTTTTCCATAATCACTTTTAACTTTATTTTGATATGGAACTCCTGTTTGTTGACGTATTTGGAACCTTTTATAAATACATTCATCATGTTTCCATCCCCTAAAATATAATGACATTATTAGGATATAGTCAAGCAAGATATACGATACCATGTTCGTTAAACTGCACATCTTTAACAATAAACAGAAGGTCATTGCGTACTTTAAAGTGAGGATGGTCTAGTGAGAGCCTTATCTTAAACCATACTAGAGACTCTCATAATAAACAACAGGAAGTCCGAGTCCGAGATAAAAAATTCAGGAAACAAGTACTAAGTTGTATGAAAATACCAAGAACGATAGTATTATGAATAGTGGAGAGGAAAAGGTTAAAGGAAAAGAAAGCAACAATCTTCCAAGTTGCAGGAAATAATGCCAAAAAATAGCCTCCTTCTAGAAAGTCCAGTGAGAATCATCTCACGGAACACTGGCACACAACATATTCTCTGATCCAGCTACAAATGAGACACGACACAGAACAAGTTTGCAAGCCGGTTTAAAGATCTCAATAATGAAAAGGCAGGATTGAAGCAAATGTTGATGTCTAAAGCGGAGCAAATCACATGATCATAGTAAAATATTTGTTACTAGTGTCACGCCCCTCTGCTCTTTCATTTTTATTAAGCATTCTGGCGACAGAAATTTTTCGGTCAATATGTCACACACTATTTGTCACATTCGCAATTTCTTAATGCCGTAATGCGGGCCAAAAATCTGTATAAATCGGGTGACTTACTCCCGCTTTAGATGACCCCCATATTTGGAATGACTAAATATATATAGTAATTGAAAAATAATCAACATTCCAAAAGTCCTTAAAAATATTAGTTAGCGAAAAATAATCAGCCAAAACGTGGTCTGGACCTGGCTCAGGTGTAGATCGTCGTGGAATTCCAGAGGATTTACTGGGTCCAAACGATCGGCAACAGGAATGCGGCTCAGTTTTTCGGCTAACTACACCATTATATAATTAACCATCTCTGTACCTAGTACTTTATTTTAGATACAAATTCTTATCAACAAATTGCAAAGTTAAATTTGCTTTAAACACGAATAGCATAAATTAACTTTTGTAATCATTGTTAAGCAACTGGATACGTGAAAATTTTATTTCTCTTTTACATATAAAGGATTTATTGTTCATTTTCTTTAATCATATATTTTTAATTTTATTACTCAATCCGTTTCATTCAATCAAATCTTGAACTTGCTGTTGAATTACCCTTGTAATTGTGACCTATTAGTATCATTCAAAGGTCTAACTAATGATTCAATTATCAACACCTTTTTTTATTGAACTTTCTGCTGATTGTATCCATGCTTCATCACTAGGAATGGCAACGGTCATGGTTCTTGACCGGTCATTACCGGTCATGACCATGACCAATATCGGTCGGTCAAAGGCTTCTGACTGGCCGCTTACAGCTGATTTCATAATGTATGGGACAAATGACGAAATTTGATGTCGACTGCCAAGAACTTGTTGGGTCGCCGGTTGTTGGTAAATAGAAAAATAAAATAAACATCGTGGACATAAAACATAACTATAGTAACTATATTTATATTTCTGACAAGCCGGCAACCTGAAAGTCTCAACAGTTGGCATCAAATTTTGTCATGTGTCCCATACATTATAAAATCAACTGTAACTGACCGTTTTGACTGGCCGTTAACCAACAGTTTGACCGGTTGTGTAACTGACCTTTTTTCATTTAACATTTTTTTAATGAATTTTAACCAAAAAAAGTTAGATAACATTTTTTTTTTGATAAATTCGCTATACAAAACACTTTTCAACATTTTTCTTGCTGATAAAAAAAAATGTTAAATAAATGATCAATTAAACGGTCATTCAAACGGTCAGTTAAACAATCAGTAAATAGTCAGAAAAATGACCAGCCAAACGGTCGGTCGGTCAAAGGCCCATAACCGACTGATAACTGACCATGCCTGACCATTGCCATCCCTATTCATTACTAGTAATAGGAAATTGACAAGTAAATAAAGGTTTGGTTAAATTAAATTTTTTCTTTAGTATAATTTATATGCCATTCTTAAACTATTTTACTAATGATTTCATTTCTTCAGCCAATTTATTATTTCATTTAACTTTTAAAACAATGGTCATTTTTCATCATTAGTATAATGTTTCTTACATTAAGAATAACCTCTTAAAAAATCAAGTATAAATTTAACCTAAAAAACACTTAGCCAAAATCATAATGTTATTCATTACTGCTTCAGCTGATGCACGTTGTCATCTCTGCTTTACTTTAGTTTCACATTAATTGGAATCATACTCATAAAAATCTTTTCATTTGAAAATGACTTAAAATTTAATGATTTTTCAGTTGAAATCCAAGTGTAAACTTCAATATAAATCATGTTCACATAAAAATTTCAGGAAACATGTAACTCATTATGGGACACAAGTTTGAATATGACACAAAAAGTGATTTAATTAATGAAAAAAAAGTTTACTTATAACAGACTTAATTGTATGATTCAAATGAGGTGCGTCAGGTGACAATCTCAATCTGAGGTGCGTGAGCTTCGATCTGGGGTAAGAATCGATCTGAGGCACAACATATAGATGAAAATGGTCCATTACGTTACCCATTTACATCAATCAATGAAGGGCCTTGTGACTAGGGATGCCAAAAGTTCAGTTATAACCGGTCATAACCGGTTTTTGCCAGTTCAGTTTTGGTTTGGTTTAGTCCAAGACCGACCGGTTAACCATCAGTTTTATATATAAAAAAAACGAGAACTGATTATTTAATTGTAAACATATTTCAAAAAAAATATCTTTGTTTCAATTGAGAATAGCTAAAAAAACATGAATTTAATATTTAAATTTATAGTACTTTCCTTTTTGGGATTATAGCAAGAATTTTATTTTGTGCGTTGATTACGTAATTTTTAGTATCCAAAAAATCACAAAATCAGCACTATTTTTGTAAGAAAAAATTATGTAAATTTAAATGTTATTATTAAATAAAGTCATAATTAGCACTTTCTAACAATATTTTATTCAGTTTTGCAATCGGTTTTGCGGTTCAGTTTTATCAGTCGGTTTTGCGGTCAGTTTGGTTTTGGCTGAAAACTGCAGTTTTAAAACTGAAACCGAACCAAACCAACCGTTGACATCACTACTTGTGACCGACATAGCCCCATATCCAATAAAAAGTGTTATCATTCTGTCGCTTTTGATCATGCATTAATAACATTATAAACTATTGTAAATAAGCTTTGTATTTTTAATTTTTATTATTTTTAACTCACTTTATCAGCTTTATATATACTTTCCTATAAAAATTTCATTATATATTTTTTGCTCCATTTTATCATATCAATTATATATAAATCATGCAATATTGTTATGCTTAATAAAAATATTGGTCTATGAATTTGCATGATCTTATTTGGCTAAACGATAAATTATAACAAAAAACTTTACAAAAAACTCATCTCATCCGACATAGTTACAACTCACTCAACATAGGTACACTCCCCTACAAAAAGTATCTGACCACTCTAAAAATTGAAAAAAAAATCAAAAAATAGGAGATATTTAATAATGATTTTTACTCCTGTTTTAAAGTTTGAAGCACAAAATGCATGCTAGAAGTGACTTCTTATCCAATTATTAATGAAAACTAATTTAAAAAATGGCAAATTTGCTAACTTTTTAACTAGAGCAGATACGGCAAAATGGACGATTCTCTGGCTAAAAATTACCTTATGTACCAAAAATTTGATCAGTAGTTGTTTAGGAATCTTCTGCTGAAAATAGGCCGACCATTTGACCGACCGTTAACCGACCATTTAGCCAACCTTATTCATTTGACATTTCTTTTAACGAATTTAATAAATAAAAAAGTTAGATAACATTTTTTTTGATTAAATTCACTAGCAAAAACACTTTTTAACGTTTTGTCTTGATTAAATTCGATAAAAAAAAAAAATGGTCAGATAAACAGTCAGGAAAATGGTCAGCCAAAACGATCGGTCGGTCAAAGGTCCTTAAAAGCTTAACTGGTTATAAGTTATAACCAACCGATAATGACTGACCTATGTTTTTGCTGAATTTTGCTGATCTTCAAAGGTGGATTTGCTCAACAACTAATAATTCAACTTTCCTAATTTTTTAAACATAAGGCATTTTTTAGCGAAAGAATCAAAATCTGTCATACATTTTGCTGTAATTGTTCCAGTTAAAAAGTTAAAAATTTTCAATTTGTTAAATCAATCATTTAAATTAAATTTATTATCAATTGAGTAAAAAAATCATTTCTAACGTGTATTTTGCACTTCAAACTTTAAATAAGTGAAAATTTTCTATTAAATACCCCAATTCCTTTGATTTATTTTAGTTTTTAGGGTGGTCGGATATTTTTTGTAAGAGAGTGTAGGTCATATTTATAAGTTGTATAAATAGTAATATTTTTATTTTATTTTTTAGCTGTTATTTCATTCTTTTGTGGTTATTTTCTTTTTTTAAAAAAAACTTTGTTATAGTTTCTTACTTACGTATATAATTTTGAATACGGAAATTAAAGGAGGCTTAAATTTGTTTTTTTGTTACGTTTATTTTATTCTTCTATTATTTCTCTTGTAGAGAGCCGTATTTTAATTAGGGTTGCTTAGCAATAACATGTGATCTGCACTAATGAATCATATGTTTTTCTTGGCATTTTTTTGTCTTGGTATCACAACATGGTGCCGATCATAGGCGAGTCGAATCATAACAATAAACGAATGTAGCATACAGGTTATAATAAAAAGTAAGTTTAATAATTAATACAAGTACATTATATATATACTTTTCACATCTCCATAAATTATCGAAGGAGTCTTCTTTTTTAATGCTGCGGTTAAAAAGTTTAATTTTTTTTTTATCATTCTAATGGATTAGTTTAGTATCGTTATAATTTGATACGACACATCCACATTTTATCGGATGATAAAATATGGTACACATCAACTCGCTCTTTACTAAAAATAAATATTTAAATATTAACAATACGTTCCATATTGGTGTCTTAACTTCCAAGTATATTAAATATATTTATATGACAGTTATCGTTTTTTAAAAAATTCATGTGGTATCACGGTAGCACTAAATCATTTGTGACGCATGATTTTTAGCCTAATATTTTGTGAAACAAATCGGAAATCCCTTTCCAATTTCTTTCGTAATTTCGTTTAAATTAAATCCTTTGTTTAAAGTTAACAATTATGTCAACTATTCGAAAAGATTTAATCTTTGCTGCTCTTACTAGAGCATATACATTAATTGATTATAATACTCATGACAATATAGATGAACAGCATGAATTTAAAAAACAAACTATTCTTGCTGACAAATCTATCACCAAAGATGAAAAATTAGAAGCAATAAAATTATTAAATGAAGATTATGATTATCATAAGCTACTTTTTAATAAAGGAAAAAAAAGAACTTGTGAAGATTGTATAGAAGACTGTTTAGCAACATTATACTGTGAACATTGTATTAGAAATTTTTTAAAATCAGAATTTTCATATTGGAAATCCGGAAATAAAGATATTGATGATTTAATTCAGAAATGTCAAATGGAATCACTTTCTCCAAGAAGAATAGTTGAATGGATTCCATATGATAATTTACGAAATGTTAAATATCTAACTGAAGGTGGATGTTCTGAAATTTATACAGCAGATTGGATTTGTGGAGAATATTATGAATGGAATTCTAAAGAAAGGGAATTAGTAAGATATGGGACTGAAATTGTTATACTTAAGAAGTTGAAAAATGTAGAAAGTGCTAATAGGACTTGGTTCGATGAGGTATGTAATTTGATAATATTTTAAACATCAACTGATATCAAAATTATAACACTTCAAATATTTTGTAGGCAAAATCTCATCTAACTATAACTAGCAAATGGGATTTTATAGTAAAATGCTATGGTCTAACTCAAGATCCATCAGATGGAAGTTATATACTCGTAATGAAAAAATTAGATACAAATTTAAGAGAATATTTAAAACAAAATCAAGATAAGCTTACATGGAAAGAAAGAATTAAAATTACCTTTGATATAATTGATGCACTTGCAAGAATTCACAATGAAAATGCAATTCATAGAGATTTACATTCAGGAAATATATTATATAATCAGTATACTAATTATTGGCTTATTAGTGATCTTGGATTTTGTGGACCTGTCAACAAACAATTAGGATGCATATATGGAGATCTTCCTTACATAGCACCAGAAGTTATTTATGGAGAAGATTATACAAAAGCGTCTGATATATATAGTCTTGCAATGTTAATGTGGGAAATTTCATCGGGACAACCACCTTTTTCCAATTATGAAGGTGATTATGATCTTGCAATGGATATTGTTAATGGTATGAGACCAAAGATTATACCAGGAACTCCTTTAAAATATAAAGAATTAATGGAAGAATGTTGGGATGCTGATCCAACAAAAAGACCCGACATTATTACAGTCATGGTTAAAGTAAAAGAACTTAATAAATTATATTACCAAAACGTAATAAAAAACAATAGAAATTTTCTTAAAAAGTTCTTGAAAAGATATAAAAAAGCTAATAAATTAGATGAAACAAGTGACTTGGAATTAATGAGTTTATATTGTGCAAGCAGTAGATTATCCATAAGTAAAACTTATCAATTTGACGATTTACCTGAACCTAAAAATGCAACAGAAGGTATGTTATTATAATTTCTCTCTAAAATGTTGTTGAAATTTGAGTTAATTTTTTTATTAATATTTAAATAGAAGAACAAGAAGGTATGTACTCAACATTCTTATAAACTTCTTAAATTTTGATAACTTTTAATGATACTTTTTACTACTTCAAAAAGGTTATCATAGTAAATCTTATAGTTTTAGTATTCCTGAAAAGAGTAGGTATTTTATTTATGATATTCCTATATATTTATTTACATTTATAATAATTCCAAATTTTCTTTTTTAGTTGATGATATCCATAAGTCAAGTGATCAGAATAATAATAGTACACGGAAAACGAATAGTATTTTTAAAAGTAAATTTACTTAACCTCTTGTTTATAATTCCATAAAAATATTAAAATATTAACTTTGCAGTTAATAATATAGGAAATAGTAAACCATTTTCTAAAGTACTTCAAAAATTACATATTGGAACAAGTGACGGTAAGTAATTAATATAATTAATTGTATATGTATATATAATAGTAAAATTAAACTCTTTTTAGATAATCAAAACAATTATAAAAGGAAAACTATAAAGCAGCAAGTAAAGAAGCAAGATATTAGTGGTATATATATTTAGTAGCAATATAATATTATTATATATATTATTCTAATTGATTTCTTTTTTATATTTTATAGTCAACGATAATGATATTTTTAATGATCCAAATCTTCATTCAGAAGATCAAGATGAACTAGAAATTCCTGATGGTAATTAAATTTAATTATTGCAAAAATGGTATCAAAATCAAATTTGATGTTAAATAACGATAATTATTTTTATTACTTTTAGATATATTTTAAATTTATTGCCGACGTGCAATGGTTCTTGCGTTACTGCTTATTATCAAATTTGTGTTACTTAAATATATTATTATGCGTATTCGATTTTGTGTTAGCTAAAAAATTAATATACAAAAGCGTAACTTTGTGATAACAGTAAAAAAGCAAAACTTTAATAAATATATAAAAACTTTGTATTAATAACATTTGTGCTTGCATTTTTTAATGAAAAAATAAAAAGAAACTTATTCATAAAAGAAGAGCTGCGGAAGCACTTGATGACCATGAAATTAGGAAACTAAAAAAATTATTAGAAACATCAAAACAACGTGAAGCCTGCTTGGCTAGAAATCGAGTCCAGAAGCAACGAGAAAGACAATAAAGAGTTTTGGAGTATGCAGATGAATGTCTTGATCATCAGGATGAATAGCTTATTGATAATTTTAAGCTTCTGCAAAAATTTTATACAGTAATGAACAAAATTTTTCCTGAGTTCAATAAACGTTTCCCCTTGATTAACCTCGTTTACAGTGATAAAAATGAGGTAAAAAAATTCTCTGCCACAAACTGAAATCAAAGAAATACTTGCAAACGTTTCTGATCGTGACTGTTTATTATTTTCGTGGAGGCCAATATGTCTACAGAGGGATGCTATCAGGATATAGGGGAGTTTGTATCTCGTCTTCCCAGACACTCTTCAATGTTGGATACACTTATCCGTCGACAGTCTGCTGAAGGTTCAACGTCATTAAATTAAACAAGCTCTTTGTTTGCTGAAAAAAATAATCGGTATTATGCAGATATTATCATTTCTCATTGTTATTAAAAGAATATATTTGTTAGTTTGATGTCCATGATAGCTCTCATCCGAGTATGAAAATAAGTCTACTTCTGTCCATTCACTCTTCTTCATCATGAGTGTTGATCCATTGATAATTTTATAAAGAATTGTTTGAGTAGGGGGATTTAATGTCAAAGAGACAAATATTATAACTTTCCAAATGTGACTTCGTGTTTAAAATATTAACATCTGACCAAAATCACGCTTAGTTTAAGTGATAGAAACGCATTAATAATACAATAGAAATTAAGTACCTTTATCTTCGAGAAACCCACTTCTGCAAGCAAATATTTCTTGTAAACATGCACGTCCGGAATGTGTGTCAGGTTAAGCCACACGTATGGCGCAGCGAATTTTATAAAGTAACTTTTCCAATAGAAGAAAGCTTCTAAAATCCAAAAATAGCTGTATTTTTATTCGCTCTGCAAGTTTACTTAAAGTTTGGAACGATGTTAAAAATGCCATTTCTGACTTTAAATATAACGATCAATTTTTATCTTTTTGCCGATCATCTCCAAAGTTGGATTTAAAGAAAAACGGTGTTTTGTCAAATAGACCAAAAATAATGTTCAAAACCGACTTTGTCGCTCTAAGTAAACTTACAGAGAGCAAAATTACGCCTAGTTACTAATTTTTAAAAGCTATATATTGTTATGTACGAATAATTTTCTTTTTTTATAATTTTTGCTGTGCCACACTTGTGGCTTAACCTGACACATTGCATGTGTCACGTAATAAAAAGTTAGTTGTGTCACATGCTGCGTATACCAATTTAGTGGAACAAAACAATAAAACGGATATTCCATTCCGAGTTTTAAATGGACATTCTTTTTTTAAAAAATTTTTTTTGATTGATAAAAACAACTATGCCAGCCAATCGAGATGAATTAATTTTTACAGCCTATAGGAGAGCATATGCATTGATTGAATATAATAATAATGATGATGTTGATAAATATTTTGAATTAATGCAACAAATTATTTTTACCGATAAATCTCTTACAAAAAAAGAAAAATTAGAAGTATCAAAAATTTTAAATAAAGATTGTGATTATTACAAAATTCTTTCAAATAAAGGAAAAAGAAGAATTTGTGAAAATTGTCAGGAAGATTGTTTAGCAACATTATACTGTGAATATTGTATTAGAAATTATTTAAAATCAGAATTTTCAAACTGGAAATCAGGAAATAACGATATTGATGACTTAATTAGGGAATGTCAAGTGGAAACACTTGCTCCTAATAAGGTAGTTGAATGGATACCATATGATGATTTGCGATATATTAGATATTTTACCAAAGGTGGTTTCTCAGAAATTTATATTGCGATGTGGCTTTGTGGAAGGTATAAATATTGGGATTCTAATCAACGACAATTAAGAAGGAATAAACCTTTTCAGGGAGTAATTCTTAAAAAGTTAGAAAATGTTGAAAGTGCTAATAGAAGTTGGTTTGATGAGGTATGTAATTTAAAGAAAAGTATTTTAAATTCAAATTATATAAAAGAATACGTATCAATTAATAAATACTAAAATCTTTCATAGGCCAAATCTCACATAACAATAACTAATAAATGGCCAGATATAGTACCATGTTATGGTCTAACTCGAGACCCATTAAATGGAAATTATATGCTTGTAATGAAGAAATTAGATACAAATTTAAGAAAATATTTACAAAAAAATCATAACCGGCTTACTTGGAAAGAAAGGATTAAAATTGTTGAAGATATAACAAGAGCACTTGGTAGGATTCATGAAGAAAAAGCGATTCATAGAGATTTACATTCAGGAAATATATTACATTGTAAATATTTTAATTCTTGGGTTATTAGTGATCTTGGATTTTGTGGACCTGTTAATAAACCATTAGAAAGTGTATATGGAAATCTTTCTTATATCGCACCAGAAGTTATTGCTGAAAAAGGATATACTTTTGCATCTGATATCTATAGTATTGCAATGATAATGTGGGAAATTTCATCTGGGCAACCACCTTTTGCTAATTATGAAGATAATTATGATTTTGCAATGGATATTGTTAATGGTATGAGACCGAAGATTACGTCAGATACTCCCCCAAAATATAAAGAATTAATGGAACAGTGTTGGGATGCCGATCCAAGAAAAAGACCTGACATTACTACAGTTAAAAATAAAATAAAAGAAATTAATATGTTAGATTGCCAAAACACATCAAATAATAACACATCAAATAATAATACAAATATTTTTAGAAAATTTTTGAAAAATTTTAAAAAATCTAAAGATTTAGACAAAATAAGTGATTTAGGGACAATAAGTAACTCGGAAACAGTAAGTTATCATTATGCGAATAGTAAACCTTCTACAAGTAAAATACATCAATTTAATAATTTACCTGAACCAAGAAATGCGACTGAAGGTAGATTTTTTAATTTTTCTCAAAAACGCTGTTTATACTTAATTAATGTTTTGATTACAATTTTTTAAAATTACAACAGAAGAGCAAGAAGGTATATGTTTTATATAATTATTTATTTTTAATAGTTTATTTTTAACAATGTTTTTACTTTGTTTAAAAAGCATATCATAGTAAAGCTTATAGTTTTAATATTCCCGAAAATAGTAAGTATTTTGTTTATGATATTTCATGTTATATGCAATATAATTCAAATTCTCTTCCTTTTTAGTTGATGATTTTAATAATTCAAGCAATCCGGATAATAATAGTACACCAAAAATAAATAGTACTTTTAAAGGTATGTGTTACTTATTACTTATTTATCACAATATATTAATTCTGTATTTTTGTATTTGTAATATAGGAAATAGTAAAACATTATCTGAAACAGTTCGAAAATTACATGTAGAATCAAGAGGCAGTAAGTAATTTTATAAATAAATAATTATAATATAATCCTTAATATATTAATTAAAGTAAAATTAATTTGTTAAATTTTAGATAATCAAATTAATAACGAAAGAGAAATCATAAGGCCGCAAATAAAGAAACAAGATATTGATGGTATATAAATTTAATAATGATCGTAATATAATTGTATTATACTAACCGTACTTCCATTTTATAGATAATGATGAAATTTATAATAATCCGAATCTTCATTCTGAAGATCAAGATGAATTTGAAATTCCTGACGGTAGGTAGTTAAATTTAATTATTTGTAAAACCGAATTTAATATTAAATACTAATTATTATTTCTTATTATTTTTAGATGGATTTTAAATTATTCTATTACAGTATATTGGTTAATGTGATTATATTCTAGAATTATTCTATAAATACTTTTTTTCTTTTTTTTTTTTTCTTTTTTGATATTTTATTATGTAAGTATTTCTTCTAGTAAAAAATTTATACTTTTTATAGGTTAGATGTGTTAACGTTCGTCTTCTGATAGCCATTAGTTGTCCAGCTATGTTCAAGTGTATAAAGTGGTTAACTTCTTTCTATTTAAGTTATACAAATTTGTAATTTCATTAATTTCATTATAAAATTATGTTTAAAAATAAATCAAATGGAACGTTCAATTTAAGCACATTTAAACAAAAAAAAATATTTTGGTATGCGTCAAAAATTTATGGCTAACTATCTAGTCATTAATGGCTTTCTCAATATCTAGCGTTAATAACGGAAAAAATATGTTCCAATTTCTTAGATAAACGAACTGTTATTTAATACTTAGTAAAATTAAATACATATGCCGATATGCAGTATGCCGAGAATCGGCCAGAATTTTATTTAGTAAAAAAACATAATCGTGTACGTTAATTTTAATGAATTCTTTAACATTACAATATAGTATTAGATAGATAAGAAAAATAGCTTGGATAAATTAAAAAAGAATTAATCATACACGATTCATTTAGTTAAACTTCAGTAGAGAATAGCATTGGCCATTGAAAGCGTGGCCAATAAAGCAAGTAAAATAATAATTTATTTCATGATTTCTTTGATGAATGTAATTATCGATGAGTAATATTGAAGATATTAAAAGTAAATTGATTATAATTGCTCGTTGTCAAAGTAAATGAAATCATCTTTCTCCCTAAATTGATGCGAAAAAAACGTTCGAGCACGCCATGGTATAACGCGTAATAACTAATGTAAACGAATATGCAAAATAATAATGTATAATATGATGTACCATTTAATCATGTAATAAGGTCAAATATTATCAAAGAGCTTAGGAATATAATATAAAGAAATTTTAATTTCCAAATTATCGTAATTTTATAAAATTATTACCGCTTAAAAAATAGGAAGATCAGGAATAATTCCAATTCTTCCGATTTTCCCAAAATTTAACGTAAGAGGGAACCATTGTGATTCGCAAAATTTGGATTGAATCATCGATATCTTATGCGTTTGTTTAAAAAAAAGAAGGTCGGGTCTCGATCGAATTGATCTGCACAATATTAATGAACCAATCGGAAGAATCAGTATATAATATATCATGATTTTTTGTATAAAAAAAAAAAATCAATCTTACAAAAAAATACTTTGCTAATAATCATTCATATTATACAGTACGTGTCAGGGAAAAATTTAGAATTGATTCATTTGATTGGTACTTAAATCACATGATCTGAATAACATCTCGATAATCTGGAGAACAAAAAATAATTATTTAATCGTTACATTTAATCGTTACTAACAAAGCGAAAAAAAACTGTAATTTCAGTTCTCTTGTAACGGTTTAGTGGCTTGCCTTTGAGGAGTTTTTTCATAAAAGTGAAGTAATGGACGATGAAGTGTTTGTTTCTAACGTTTTGATTTATTTTCTTTTTTCTCATTTATCTCTCGTTGATTCTATTATTTGAAATAGGTTCTAATGTGTTTAATCTTGAATAAATGCATTGTTTTCTCCGAATTATTTTCTCTTCAGCTTTCCAATTTACTCGTTTATTGGCCAAACGTCGATTTTCTGCGGCCTTTTCAGCTTCGGTCTTTTTAATCTCTTAACCCATGATGTATATACATATCTTAAACCGGATTCCTAAACTTCTCTCATGTATCAATTATCAACAGCTCCATATTATTACCATATACATGTTCGTGAAAGATACGCCGGTAAATAAATATTGATGAAAGATAAGTAATGACAATTAAGTGACATAAGACCTGGTGTTTTACCCTTTTTCTATTCTTCTTTGAATAGTTAAAGTTCATTGACTTATTGACAAGCATTTGTTGGACAAGATATTTTCGGTACGAAATTCAGATGATCCTGAATCTTGAGCGTTTCTTCTCATCAAGCGTAACAATTTTAGTAGCATGCACTTGAGTAAAAAATTTAAATAAGCTTAGAATTATTTCAGATAAGAGGATTTATCTTAGTCACTAATGAGAGGAAAGAGGAATGTTATCGAACCAAAAGAGCCCATTAATGCGTATTTTTCGTATAATTTCTTTGGGTATATTGCCTAATAATTGGAAGATTTATGTTTGCATAACATGTACAGTATGCACAGTACAGAAACTTGCATGCTTTGTTCACAATTTAAAGATCTGGGGTCCCGGAGAATCTATTTTGATGCTATTCGTTCCAAATGACTTTGACTAGCAAGAAAATATCTGGGTTTCAAATGATGTCCAAAACTTTCAAATTATTTTCAAGGCTTTTGCGACAGTGTCACTATCTTCATTACTTACGAAAAAATGCGCTTCGACAGCCCAACGCCTATAAGTGTTACGAATATGTGTGGCAAATAAACGATATTAGTTTTTGTGGGTAGAATCATTAGAGTTAACCTCTCATATTGTTCAAGATCATTAATTTGATTGGAATGTACAAAACAGCACCACCAGTAGGTTTATGAATAAACGTTCAACTTGGTATTCAAAAAAAAAAAAAAAATAAATAAATAAAAAAAAATAAAATTTTTGAAAATCCTAATTCACTATTTAGATTATAATGTAATTTATACCAAGTGAGCTTTTTGTTCAACTAAAGTTCGAACAAACTTGTAAGCATTTAAGATTTCTCGCTTTCTTTCAACGAGTGTGTTTGTATAGTCAGATGAGTTACTTTATTTATTTCCGTCCTGAAATAAGTCGTGATACTTCGATTTGACAAAACATGATTAACAAGGGCACATTCTTGAATCAGAATTATAACATTGAAATGAGGAACGCGTTCTTGATTATCGGTTAAAAGTGATGAAGTTAAAGTAGACATTGTAGAAGTAGATGGGTTCATATTCATAATTTAAAAGTAGATGGGTTTATACTTTATAGAAGAAAAGGTTCTTTCTATCTAAAAGAAAAAAAAAAGTTTTTATAAAACACTCGTTTTGCTTTTTATTTAAAGAAATTTCACTCTTTTTTGCCGATAGAAAAAAGTCTCTTATACCAAATTTGCTATAATAATAAACAAAATTTGATTATTATTTTCTTTATAAAAATTCTACTATAAAAATATTCGTTATTCTTTAAGGTTTTTTTTTTACTTAAAAATTTCCGATTCTAGATCGGATACGTCGCATGGTTTAGACGCCTTATATTTAAAATTTTATTTAAATTATATAAATTGTTGAATAATATTAGATTTATGTTCTACTTAAAAACTGAAATGTAATTTGAACGTTTCATGAAAGATTTTTTTTTTTTTTTTTAACTAATAGCGCATTTTGTTTTGAAGGAGATCTGTATCGAATACATGACCATCTAATATCCTAAAATACCTATAAAATTATTCCGATGTCGGACAATTTCCCGAATGCCATTTTCCCAAATGTACCTTTTCCCGAAGTCAATTTCCCGAATGCCGATTTCCCGAACTGGACCATTTCCCGAATCATACAATATCCCGAATGCCAATATCCCGAATGCCAATATCCCGAATTCCCAATATCCCGAATTCCCAATATCCCGAATCCCTAATATCTTGAACATATCTTTTTTTTTTTTTTTTTAACTCTTTATTATGAACGCCAAAGACAAAACGATATCCATTTAGTAACATCTTCAACTTAGACATATAACATATGTATCTATACATATAAATCACTATTTTTCAAGTGAAACCTATCTAATACAATAATTAGAAATATTAAAATAAAATAAAATGAAAAAGAAAATAAAATAAAAAAAAAAAATCAATCAATTATCAAAAATAATAAAAAACATAAACTAATCTAATCTAAGATCTAAAAATCGTAACAAATAAAACAAATTAATCCGCAAAATAACCAATAATTAATCATTATTAATCTTTACTAAACAATATCTTAAACATATCACATATAAAACATTTTATTTCACATATACATTATATTTAATTAATATGCTATATTAAATAATTAATCATATTAACTACATTAACTAAGTTGCATATTTTCAATATAAGTTCAAAAGATTCGGGATATTGGAATTCGGGATATTGGGGATTCGGGAAAATGGCATTCGGGAAATCGTACTGTAACCAAAATTATTACATAAACGTTTCACGAAAGATTCTATTAATACCCTTCCGTATGATAAATCAAATTGTGCTAGTCCATTTATCTATCACTGACATGGTTACTATTTCCTTTTTGGATCAAATACTACGCTTTATTTTTGTAATTTCAATTTCTTGCGTAACGCAGATGATCGAGTATCATGTGTTCTGTACTAAAGTCGCGAAATCGCGATAAAAAAAATATTCTCTCATTATGTCTGATAGTATTTCAATCGCAAATATAGTGAATGGAACATAATCGGTTTTTTAAATGAAAGTGATCTAGATCCATTTGATAGGAAAATAGACGATTATCTTAAAAGCCTTCAAAGGATTAAAACAGAGAAAGGAATGAGATGAAAAAAAGCAAATCAGTTTCTCGATCGATACCGAAAGGTGAGTAAAATTTTTACTAAGTATAGGTAGAAAATAGTGGCTTGACGATCGTAGGCCTCCTTGGTCTTTCGTCATTCAAAGCTCTTTGCTGAGCCACAAACCAGTGTTGGAGCTCATGTAACCTCTTTGGTTACTCGACATTCAAGGCTCTTTGCTGATCTAACATTGGACCCATTTGGTTTAGGTGGCTTCCTTGGTTATTTGATACTCAAATGGGATAGAAATTAAATTGTGGGACTAATTGCTAAGTCTTCTATGCTAGGATCCTAAACCGGATCGAAAAACTGCAAGATCTTGGGAAAAAGAACGTACGCGTAAACAAATCCATCTACATCAACCAATAAATGGAACTATAAATGGATCTATTAACACAGTTAACGGGAGAAGAGTTGGAACTGTCAACGAACAAGTAAAGCTTCTTCCCAGAAGAACACAGAGAAGAATAAAGAGAGTAAATTATGCTGAAAAAAATAGAGTGACCAATACTGGCAAGCGGACATTATTAGATGAAGAATCTGAAGTATGTAAACGTTTTTAGTCAATTAAGTCAATATTTTCCGTTTCATCTGTATCTAATTTTCATTTACCTAGGTTTATGACAATAATGATGATGAAATTGAAGAGATGATATGATTACGATCAAGATGACGATGAAGATGATGACGGAGATGATGATGATGATGACGACGACGACGAGAACGAGAAAACCAAGGAGAAAAAGAAGTTAGAAAAAAGGTTGATCGATGATTTTATTTTGAGGTTTAAAGCGATAAATATGGACGACAAACCTTCAGGCAGATTTGTAGAAGATGTCTTGTATGATTGGGCAGTAACTCAACGTTCCGAAACGTAGATATACTATATTAATCACATTGGTTATATTTGTTGCCAAATACACATGCATTGAACTAATAAATTTGTCTAAACTTTTTATAAAGGTTTGCGCATTCTTTTATACTTGATACAGACTGTCAAGAGGTTATGGATCTGTTTAGTCCGGAAGAGATGGAAACAATTTTAAATACCAATAAAAAATCTTTTCCGACTGTTCACGATGATATTAGAAAATAAGTTATGAAATATCATAAGGTATTTGTTTAATATAGATTGATCAAATTATTATTTATACATGGATCTTACAAATATTTTAAATTTTCACAGAAAAATGTCGGTGACCTTCGACAAGTTGTGATGACACCATATTTAAAAGATGGGGAGATCTATAATCCAAAATTACACTACGATCTAGAATGGATTCAAATAAATTGTAAGTTAACTCTTTTACATATTGGTATGATCCTTAGCTGATTTTCTTCTTTATCCATATAGTGTTATTGAATGGGAACAAGGTGTGAATGCTCTAGCTGAAGATAATTTAGAAGCATGGATTGTGAGTCACGTTTGGACCTTTATTGTTGATATGGCATTAAAGGATATTGAAGAAGCAAGAATTGGAAAGTATGTATGATAAATTTTCAGATAATAGTCAATTTTTTGCATTATAGTATTCCTATATAATATCAGTAACTCATGTTTCTTTCCATTTTCATAGATCAGACGGTGACTCATTTGCATCAAAAACGCGCAAAAACAAAAAAGAAAAATCGGGAAATCTGTTATTCGTGTAATATGCCTTTAAATTGTAATCTTATAAATATAGGCATCCTGAGTTAATTCTTTTTCTAATATTATTAGAGCGGAAAGATCGATATATTACTAAAACTCTGTAATAGTTCAAGAGAAATATTCGCTGGAGAAGTAGCTAGAACGGGAGGCATTCATGATAAAAAATATTTATCAGATCGAATGAAGCTATTAAAACTGATGAAAGGTATGCTTGATTTAATAATTGAATCACTCCCACCGACTTCGGTTGATAATTACAGGAGCTTGTGTACGTTTGGGATACAACTTTTCAGTAAGTGAACATTATATATACTGTATGTTATAATATCTTCGTCACTAACCTCTATTATCGACTAGAAAATAAAGGTACTATTTACATTATGGATCACCCTGGCGGTGTTATTACGCGCTTGACTAAGAAAGTTCAATTAGAAGCTCCTATATATATTGAAGGCATTTGCGAATTAATTTTGTCAATAATTACAATATTAGAATTAAAAGGTAATATTTTAATATCGAATGTGTATTTTTAATAAATACATATTCACCTGATTTTGTCATTTTGCAGAATGCAGCCGAGGGATCCTTCAAATAATCGAAAAGTAGAAAATGATGAATTAGAGGCCCAAGTGTTTCGGAGAAGTAATACAGGAGTTCGATTACCACTTGTAGGAACAACACCAACTCCTAGAATTTCGCTTAAAAAAATAAAAAGTAGAATATTATTAGTGTAAATTTGGGTCTTCAATAAAGACAATTCTATTTACCGTATATGTATAACATTCCGAACATAAAATATTAGTATTTTTTATGTTGAAGATATGAAACGTAAAGTATAATACTAGGCAAGTTATTCTCCATTATTTTCTCTTTTTTATTATTGATCAATAAATTTTTTTTTTAATAATAATCTTACTTTTTTTTTAGGGTCGGCTCTTGCAGAATAGATAAAAATAATTTTATAAATTTCATGAAGCGGATAACTCTAAAGGTGGACGATTTCTATTATCTTTTTCTTTTTATTATTTCTTATTAAATATAATATTTTCATCTTTTTAGGATCAGTTTTGTATTTTATGAACAATTTAATAATGGGCGAACGTTCTATATATCGAATCGTTTAGCATAGAGCGGTTAATAATTTGTGAAAATTTAATAATAGGTTGGTGTTTTCTATTATTTTTCTTCTTAAATAATAAATTATGTAATTTTTTTTATAAATAAATAATTTCTTTTTTATTAATGAATAATTTTTTTATCCAACTTTTATTTAGAATAAACTCTTGGCTCGAAACAGATGATAATTCAATAAAGTACGTGACTAATTCTCCAATTTTTTTATTATTAATTAGATTATTAATTTTATCGATAATAATAACATTTAGAAACATAATGTAAACATAGTTAATTCATAAAGAATTTAAAATTTTTTAATTCAATAAAATAATGGTTCGCGACAAATAATAAAAGGAATGTAATTATTTGCAGCATGCAAATCATTGAGTTCGTTCATAAGAATTACACCTGTTTAAAAGGAATGATAGGAAATTATATCATGTACCGTACTTTGTTTTTAACGCATCGTTTAGGGTAAGTTAGAAAGCGATTTAGTAAAAAAAAAAAAACCGTTAGAACATCATTATGTTTAATATCTAATGCGCGTATTTTATTATTAGCTTTTTTAGGTTTTAAATTAGGCTATTGCTTAATTGATTAAGTTTAATTAAATATATATAAATGCTAAATTAAATATTATACTCAAACGTATCGAGAGAGGGGCAGTTAATGATTCTTTTAATTGAACTCCAAGTACTGTAATTTATTTATTTTATTTATTCACATTATGTTCCTTATTTCATTTGCAAATAATTAAGAGCATAAAATTTATAAATAAAATGAATGTTTGATTCTTAAAGTTTAATTAATATGTAGCAATAGCAATAAAAACCTTAGAAACATTAAAGTCGCTTCGGACCCTTTAACGATTCCGTGACTAGTGTATCACATGATTGAGTTAAAAATTTAGTTCCGAAGTGTAACGAAGGGATATATAATTCCTTTATACAAAATATAATAGATAGTTATAAAAACGGGTGTACAAGAGAGGAAGTGTAAGCTATCTTATACTCACAAGTCACAAGCAGGTCTATTCTTCGATAAAGATGGGCTACTTTAATCGCTAGTAGCAAGAAAAACACGGGAAGGTTCCTGTCCAAAACCAAAGAAAAAAAAAGAAAAAGAAAAAAGTAAAAATTACTTTATCGATGTCAATTTCCGCGAGGTAACGTCCGAATTCTTCTTGTATGGTTTGTCATTTTATTAGGAGGGTTCTTCTCAGAATTAGGAGGCTCAGGACTAGTGACAGAACTTGAGACAAAATGCTTCGATGAAGGTGAACTTATTCTTTGTGATGACCTACTAAGTGTTTTTGTTACATCATTAATAATTTTGATCCTTTCTTTCCATTATGATTCTGTTCATCTATTGTAACTATTCTATTAAAAACACGTAGTTAAATATGTAAATTATAGCGTATTTACTAATAAATAGAGTTGGGTTATTACATCGATACGGGAATTAACAATTTCGTCCATATCAGATATGGATCTGTCAAGAAGCTTTAGCGAAAGATATGCGCCAGCGCACATAATAATATGGTTCAAATATGGTTAGTATTTTGTACTTGTATTACAAAGAGCGCCGCGAAAGAATGGAAGATTTAATGACTATACCTAATCACATGCAAAATATGATCCGCATTGCGTAAACAACAAGCTTAATTACGTAACTTGAAGCTTCATTTAAACGACTATTTTAGGACAGTAACCATGCAAGGAGTGCTTTTCGCACATTTTAACATTCAAACGATTGGTTTTTTTATTATTATTTCATTTTTTACATTGTATTTTAAGAAGTTGTAAATAAATTATTGTACTTAACTTACGATTGATTTTATCACGTAGTATAACTATAAGCATAGATACAACATATTTAGCATTATTTTCTCGAAATTTTACTAATAAACTTTTTTTATGCAAACTTTTAGTATATAACTTAAAAAATTTTTAAAGATATTTATTTATTTATGTCTGTGAAATAAAATCCATATTTTTTCTTTTTCTTTTTTTTTTTTAAAAAAAAAAAAATTATGATCTTTCAATGCACAATTTTTTTTTGTGGCGCAATGCATAAGTAATAAAGTGACCTTGTACGACATAATAATAACAATATGTATTCAACTTTGATGCAAATATCTGCACGGGAGTTGGCAATTTGAAAATGATATAATTGAGTAGTACAAGTAATAAAACGGTACACTTTCTCCAATTTTTTTTTTTTAAACCACGAAAAAAAACAGAATAAATAAACAAATAAAACACCATGCCAAAAAATCAAGATTGGTTTAATAAAAAATACTCGAAAGAAGAAAATTTAGATATTGTTGAAAGCGAAAGGCTAAAGCTTAAAGGTTTTTTGAAAGTAAAAAACTTTACAAAGTTAAAAAGGATTAGATTAGAGAAATTTGAGTTAACCAAATTGGAAATTAGTGGTTGTTCTCAACTTACCCAGATTGAGTTAACAGAGCTTTCATTACTTAGAAGTATATCTATAACTAATTGTCCAAACCTAATCACGCTTAATTGTTCATCAACTGGGTTAACTAGTTTGGAAATAAGTAATTGTCCTGAATTTGATTGGTCAAAACTTCCTAAACTTAGGAATTTATCAGTGACTGACTGTCAACAACTAACCAGTCTTGATTGTTCAACAACTGAGTTAACAAGTCTGGAAATAATTAATTGTCCTCAACTTAAAAAGATTATCGACTCGTCTAAGTCTACTGATCCTAAGAGTTTATATGTGAGAGGTTATTCAAATCTAACCGAGTTTGATTGTTTAGAAACTGATTTTACTAGATTGAAAATAAGTGATTGTTCTCAGATTGACTTGACAAACTTCCCTAAAATTACGAGTTTGTCTGTAATTGAATGTTCAAATTTAATCAAGCTTCATTGTTCATCAGCTCAGTTAACCAGTTTAGAAATAATTAATTGTACTCAACTTAAGAAGATTACTGACTCGTTTAGTTCTAAGCTTAAGAGTTTGTGTGTGAGAGGTTATTCAAATCTAACCGAGCTTGATTGTTCAGAAACTGGATTTACTAGTTTGAAAATAATTGGTTGTTCTGAGATTAATGACGTTAACCTGACGAATCTTCCTGAAATAACGAATTTATCCGTAATCGATTGTTCAAAATTAACAAAGTTTTATTGTTCATCAACTGTGTTAAATAATTTAGTAATAAGTGAATGTTATCGTCTTAAAGAGGCTGATTTGTCAAGACTTCCTAATCTTAAGAGTTTATCAGTAACTGACTGCCCAAAATTGACCAAGCTTGATTGTTCATCAATTAATACGTTAACTGAGTTAGGAGTTAGTGATCTTCCTGAGCTCAACTGTTCGAATACCTCAATTAAAGAATTAAGTCTTAATCTTTGTCCGTATATTACCAAACTCGATTGTTCCAACAACAGTGAACTTATTAATATAGATGTAAGCAACTGTTTCAAATTACAATATATTGATTGCTCTAACTGTTCTAACAGTAATTTTACTCATCTTGACCTAAGCTATTGTCCTAAATCTATTAAAGTTAACCCTTCTGATCTGAATATTATTAGAAAAAAAGAAAATATTAAAAATATATTAATAGTTGGTCGCACTGGTAGTGGTAAATCCGCGTTAGCCAATGTACTAACTAACACCAATGAATTCAAGGAAAGCGCGTATGCGTTGAGTGAGACCAGAAATTTCAAGAAACAAGAATTTAAATGGAAAGAGAACAATTTTCGTGTAGTTGATACTATTGGAGTTAGTAACACTAGTCTAGCTTTAAAGGATGTTTTATACAAAATAGCTGATGGAATTTATTCTATGCCAGAAGGGATTAGTCAAGTTTTATTCGTATTTAATGGAGGGTTCAAAAAAGAAGAAATAAATACGTTCAATATTATTAAAGATTTCATTTTAGAAATCAATATCATTGAATATATTACTCTTGTGAAAACAAAATTTGTTAACTTTAGAATCAAAGAAGATTGTGAAAAAGATATAGACAAAATGAAGAATGAAAGCGATTCAACGATTAAAAAAATAGTTGAATCTGTAAATCGTGTCATTCATGTAGACAACCCTTCAGTAAATATTGAAGCAGCTGATGACGCTGATGATGATAACGATTATATTGTGACCCAAATTAAAGTTAATAAAAAGACAAGAGAACAATCAAGAAAAAAACTATTAGACTACTTAGAGGACGCGGCTCCGATTAAGGAAAATAAATATTTCAAATTAAAAACGTGGGATAAGTTACGGGATAAGATTAAAACGATTACCGAACATAATAAAGATGATGATGAAATTTTACAAGAAATGTCAAAGAGCGATCCAGAACTTATAGCACTTTATAATGCGTCTGAAAAACTTTGTTTAATTCTTTAAAAAACTTAATCGACAAAATTTAATGAAATGTATTGAACATACTGAAAGAACAATTTGAGTTTGACGTTATAATTTTTTCGTACATTAGCAGTACAGCTTTTAGATAAAAGCACGAACTTTATTATTTAAAATTAAGAATACAGCTTATTAGTAAGTTATTTGTACATTATTATTTTACTTTTAAATAAATTATAAATAAATTTATAATTAAAATGGAGAGATAAAAGATTTGGGGAAAATATATTTTGTGTAGAAATTTCCCTCTATTAACAGATTGTAAGGTGTAAATTTGTTTGCGTAATGACCAATGTGTAAAATTGCATGAGGAATGAATGATGACATAGTAAAGTATATTCTCATAATTTATTATTTATAAATTTTGAATTTATGAAATTCAACATTAAATGAATTAGAAACTTCATCTCAATGGCATGGCTCCGGTTAATATTTTTCTATGATCACGTGATAATACTACACGTCCGGGAACCTGATATAAGAATTAGTGCAATGTGATTCGATTCAAAAACGACAATAATCATAAAATTTTCGGGTTTTAAATACATTATTATTTATTAGTCATTATTATCAAAGTTTCTAGGTCAATTATTCAACGCTGCTTACGCTCTAGGTCTCAATATATTAATAAACCATAATATCGTTATAATTCAAAAGTAAGCTAAGCATATTGTGATTACACTCGCAAATGATCCGTTCAACATATTCCAATAAGAGAATACCTATTTTTTTTTTCCAGTGCATATAATGATAATTTACGACGGTCAACTTTTGATTTGAACAAGAACCTTTCCTTTATTTTTTATTCATTGAAAATTATAAAAAGGACAAAATTTACTTTACGAATGTGATAAAATGTACATGAATAGATCTAATCTAATTCAGTTAATTACACTACAGTATATTGATAACAAGAAATTTAATAGTCAAAACATGTATGATACTGTGTTTATAATATTAAATATATAAACAGTGCAAAAGTCGTTTAGTTAGTTATACTTACTCACATGTATGTGAGTGCATTCTCTGCAAGTACTGTGGCTTCATAACGTGTACGACTTGTATATACGTGTAATTTCAGGTACAAGTAGAACGTCTAAACTATATAATATAAATTGCTATATGTTATAACGAGCAGAAGGTGGTTAATATACTGTACCTGGGTTCGGAATGAAGAGGAATGAAGAAATTAACAAGAGCACTTGAATAATAATAAAAAGTTGATGAAAGTCTTTACATATAAAATAATCTTTATGATAGGCTACTTTTAAGCTCGATACAATTGATCCATTAGAATATCGTACATTTCTATTTCTATTATCAACCCTGTTTCAATTTTGGTGCTCTCCACAGATCGACATGCAATAACCAATTATAGTTATTATTATTTTTTTTTTTTTTTTCAGTCCGATCAATCAGCCTTAGAATCAGGGCTATTGTTGATATTCGGATAGTGGCTAAAAAGGTTAGATTTTTTTTTTTTTTTTTTTTTATGGTTAAACGAGAACTTAACAAGGAATTAGATTACTATATTTGGTTCATTTATTTTCTGTAATCATCATTTCATATTAATTATGCTAATTTCCTAATTAAGCAATACATACAACCCTAATTACAACCTTATTTCAACAGTGATGTGCATTAATTTTTTCCGTACTGTATAATACCCCTTCTAGTCATATATAAGAATAATATGGCGTTTTTGCGTTGATTATCACACGTTTCTGTCGGATTATCGGAATTTTCGGATCAATTCCCATATACAAAATTCGTAAATGTAAAAAAGTTTCTAATTTTATTGAAATTCTGCAAATAATATATGTTACATTAAAAATACTATAATATTTCCGTGAAAAGTTTTTTTAGAAACTTTTATGCGCAAGTTCTAATCCAACTCCGATACTCCGATTTTTCAATTAAAATTTTGCAGAGCCACATTACACATACCTTATTGTTTTTATTTTTTGATTCGAACATTTCCTTGCATGATACGATTTTAATTTCCTATTTTAGATCTTAAACTTATAATCGTGGCTTTGAGTTGCGATGATTAGATATTGTGAAAATTTAAAATTTTCCTATTATATTCACTTTTATGGAACTTTATTGCACAAATAGTACGCTACGCCGTGCATTATTTTTTTGCATATTTACATATTACCAATGGTGTTGTTTCGCGTGAATGAAATACGAAATTTTTTTATAAAAAGACAGAAATTCAAACTCACTCTGATGAAAGTTAACTGCAATCAATTTGCTTTGAACTAATAACTTTACGATTCTCCTCTGATAATTACAATAATAATCAAAGAAATCATGAAACAAAGTCTTATTTTTCTTGTCGCTTTGTTGGCCACTTTTTCAATGGTCAATGCTATTCCATTCCATCAACTCGATAAAAGAGCTACTATTTTTGGTCCATGTCTTACAGGATCTCCATCTCCAATTAGTGTATCGCTTCAACCCGATCCTCCCGTTCCTGGACAAGATTGTCTCTTTACTGTTACCGGAACGATAAATAGTGGTATTAATCCAGGTGCTTCAATGGTTGTCCAAGCTTTTGATGCTTCTGGCAATCAAATAAACCAACCAATTGTTATCGATATTTGTTCTGCACCTGGAGACTCGTGTCCTGTTACATCATTCAGCTTAGTACAAAAAATTCCAATTGCTGCTGGTTTATCTGGAACATACTCTATTGCAGTTTCAATTGTGGATCCAAGCGGCACCACTTTAGGTTGTTCGATGGGTACTATTACTGGTTAATTATTAAAAATTTATCATACATATTTATTATTTAGATGTATCAGATATTAAATTTTATAAATTTATGATATTGTTTTTTATTTTTATTATACTGTAACGAAATTGATTTGTTTGTTTTATTCTAATTAACATTCTTTCTGTTAAGTATTATGTAATTTACATATGTTTCTAAATAATAAAGATCCATCAAGTTGATATACTTTTGAAATGTGATAATAATTTTAATTGTTATATTGTATGTGCATTCCAATATATACTTTTATTCTCTTGACAATAATCAAAAAAATCTTATTCGAAAATTAGGAAATTCTATAAACGCTCTACATCGCTCAATAGATAACAAACATTGCTCCAGAAAAAACCACATGATGAGTATCATGATGTGACAATTGGATGCAAAAATTTAATACGTGAGTGTAATGCTTAGCCACAATTAAATATAACTGCTGTATATGATTTTCATGACAGATCACGTCACATCTTCCTTGACATAGCGCCAAAAATTATAAAAAAAATTTCCTTTGTACTTTGGGCGTAAAAATGTACAGCACCTATTTTAATTTCTAAGATATTATTAAATTTATAAAGAAAAGAGCAAAAATTTATAGCAACGTAAATTGGCTAAGTAAGTATCATAAAATCATTTTTCCATCTTACGTTACTTACTTATAAATGTCACGTGATTTGTACAGATCTTGTGGTGCGATCAGCTTTTATTTGTTATTTGTTTACCATCACAAAAAAAATTATTTCTCCCACGGCAAATATATCATAATTGATTCAAAGCGGATTTTTTTGATTCATCAAATTGCGTAACTAAATGTTTGTACTTTTTTTTGATTCAGAAGTTTATAATACAGTAATCACGAGATAGTAAATAATAAAATTAATGTTTGTTTTTACACTTTATGGCATATTTTTATCACTTTTTTTTTAAATTAAATAGGCCTTGGAAATTTAGATATTAATTTTCATCATGTTAGTTTTTAAATAATTAGTGTTTTTATGTGTATTTGATACTATTTCATTAGAAATGATGTTTATTTGTTTATTAAAATTGATTTTATTTTAATAAATGTAAAGTATTGATTTATAAATAAATGTGTTATCAAAAAATTTGTTTAAAATAAATTGTAAATTATTTTTTTTTATAAGAATTTTTTTAAGGTAAATGTTACAATACGCGCGAAACAATAAACATTTGCTGTCGTACAGATCACGTGACAAAATTTAGAAGTAACGTAAGGAAAAAAAAATTTCATCTTACGTTCCATGCCTTTATTTAAAGGGAGTAACGTAATTACATAATTTTGCTACTTTAAGTTACGCACTTAGCCAATTTATGTTACGCACTTGCTACCTACTGCTAAAAATACTTGCAAGCTTTGTGTTTTTATTAAACCCTTAATGTAAAAATATATGGATATTTATTATTTGTACAAAAATCTCCAGCTTATTAATCTTTATTATGTTATTTATCCACAAACTAAGTAAGTTGCCTTATCATTGACCAACCACATTTTTCACCAAGTAAAAAATTATAGTTCTTTAAAAGCCATAACTTATAATCTGAACCTATGCTGTAAGTAACAACTAGGGATGGCAACGGTCGGTCATCGGTCGGTCATAACCGGTTAAGGAGTTTTGACCAACTGACCATTTTTCTGATCGTTTAACTGACCGTTTGACTGACCACCTTTTTTTTTTAATGAATTTAATCAAGAACAATACATTAAAAAGTGTTTTTTGTTAGCGAATTTAATCAAAAAAAAAACAGTATTTAACTTTTTTATTTATTAATTCATTAAAAAAAAAAATGTTAAATGAATAAGGTTGGTTAAATGGTCAGTTATCAGTTAAACGGTCAGTTACAGCCGATTTCATAATGTATGGGACACATGACAAATTCATGCCGAGAACTTGTCAGGTTGCCAGGCTACCAGGTTGTCGGCAAATGGAGAAATAAAAATAAACACGCGGATATAAAACAAGTTTTTTGTATAAATATAATAGCTATATATTTATTATCTGACAAGCCAGCAACCTGAACGTCTCGCCAGTCGGCATCAAATTTTGTCATGTATCCCGTACATTATGAGATCAGCTGTAAACGGTCGGTCAGAGGCCTTTGACAGACCGATATCGGTCACGGTGTAAGGGAATATATAGATACAAGATTTTTAACAATAGGTAGATTAGCAAATAATTAGTAGAATAGGACAATAGGTGTCGAATAATAATGTAGCGCAGTAATAGCCGCAGTAGTAATTAATAATTGGTCTGCAATGACGTTAACTAGATATTTGAGTCACATCACATGATTAATGACATCATTAGGTATTCTGAGTAGTAATTCTAGGATCGACAGAAATTTAGGAATTATGTAGATCGGCAGAATTAGTAGAAAATGAGGGCAAAATTAGATATATAATAATTTTTATGAAGATTTTGATTAAGATTATGTAACAGATTTTTATTGATAATAAAGATTATATTTTGTTGAAATACAGAAACTGTTTCAGCTTGAACCACCGAAGCATAGCTTCGTATTTTACAACGGTAATAACCAGTCATGACCGGTTAATAACCATGATCGTTGCCATCCCTAGTAACAACGCTTTCTATTAAATTATTTGAATGTTGATGCTAAAGCGGTGTCATTAAAACTTTCAACCATTCTAGTATTATGAAGTGTTACTGTATATATGTACTGTATATATAAAAATTTTTTAAGTTTTAACCTTTAGATTATTGTAATTATTTAGTAAAAAATTATTTCCATTAGATATCAAAGCAAGTGATAATTTTATAAAATATTTGTGATTTACTATAAAAAAATGGTGAGATGATATAAATTATGTCGAACGGTAGTGCATAAAAATCCTAAATCCTTTCAGTTAACGCATTATAGTTAGAGCGATAGAGTTTATACTTATATGTTAAGTTAATATAGTAGATGTAAAAAAATGATGAATTATTGATACAAGTTCATCTATATGATAATTAATTTTCGTAATTTAAATCTGAAAATAAATAAAAATTAGTACTTCAAAATTTATTTAATGAAATTATTTTGCAAAAATTACCATCAGGAATTTCTAATTCATCTTGATCTTCTGAATGAAGATTTGCATTATTGTAAATATCTTCTTCATTATCTATACAGAATATAGTCGGAATGAATAAATAGATAAATAGTTAAAACAAATTTATATACTATAAATATCCAAGTTTCTTATTTGTCGTTTTAAAATTTTTACTATTTCCTGTATATTCAAATATAAAACCAACATATTTTAATAAATATAAATTAAATTAAATTAAATAGTTAATAATTCCCCTTAATCATACTATTTGCTTATTCATTCTGTTTTGATTTATTGGAATCACTTGGAAAGAGAATTTGGATTGTATATATAATTATATTATATAAAGATATTACAAATAATATACTTACTGTCTTCGGGAATATTAAAACTGTAGAGTTTGCTATGGCATGCTTTTTTAAAATAAAATAAGTATAATATATTGAAACATATAGAATATTAAATTTTAATAAAAATTTTGAATGTATGCTAACCTTCTTGATAAATTTCACTTCTATATATGTTACTGCTCATACTGCCTGCAAGATATCTTATTATTAAATATAAGTAATAAAAGCTTGGAAAAATTAAGAATTTTTCAGTCTCATTATTATCTTGTGTGCTTTGATAATATAATCTGTTAATGTCTTCAATCTTGTCTAATAATGTTTTGGTATCAGGCCGTTTTGTTGGATCAGCATCCCAACTTTGTATCATTAATTCTTCGTATTTTGAAGGAGTACCTGGCACAATCTTCGGTCTTCTACCATTAATAATATCTAATGCAAGATTATAACTATGTTTGCAATTAGTAAAAGGTGGTTGTCCAGACGAAATTTCCCACATTATCATTGCAATACTATATATATCGGATGCAAAAGTATAACCTTTTTCGCGAATAACTTCTGGTGCAATATAAGGAAGATTTCCATATATACTTCCTAATGGCTTATCAACAGGACCACAAAATCCAAAATCACCAATAAACCAAGAATTTGTATATTCATAATATAAAATATTTCCTGAATGTAAATCTCTATGAATTGCATTTTCTCCATGAATTCTACTAAGTGCATTTATTATATCAACAGTAATTTTAATTCTTTCTTTCCACGTAAGCTGATTATGATTTTGTTGTAAATATTTCCTTAAATCTGTGTCTAATTTTCTCATCACAAGCATATAAGTTTTATCAAATGGGTCTTGAGTTAGACCATAACATTGTACTATGTCTGGCCATCTGTTAGCTATAGTTAGATGAAATTTGGCCTACAATATATTCAAAGTAAAATAATTTAATTTTAATTATTATTATTATTTTAAAATACTTTAGATTACAAACCTCCTCAAACCAACTTCTATTAGCGTTTTCTATATTATTTAACTTTTTAAGTATAACTATATTACTTCTATTACTTCTATTTCTTTTTAATAGCCGTTCTGTAGAATTCCATTCACAATATTGTCCATCAAACCATTCTGCTGTATAAATTTCAGAGCATCCACCTTTAGTTAGAAGTTTAACATTTAGTAAATTATAAAATGGGATCCACTCAATTATCTTACTAGGGCCAAGTGATTCTATTTGACATTTTCGTATTAAATCATCAATATCGTTATTTCCTGATGTCCATTTTTTGAATTTTGCTGCTAAATAATTTCTAATACAATATTCACAATATGATGTTGCTAAACATTCTTCTTGACAATTCTCACAAATTCTTTTTTTTCCTATTTTTAAAAGAATTTTATGATAATAATAATCATAATTTAAAAATTCTATTACTTTTAATTTTTCAACATCTGTAAGAGAATCGTCAGTATCAATAATTTGTTTTCTAAATTCATGTCGTTTGTCAATATCATCATAAATATTATAGTCAACTAACGCATGTGCCTTATCATATGCATAATAGACTATATCATGCCTAAAGTTTGACATAGTAATCCAGTTGAATATTTAATTTTTATTTAAGATTTGATTTTATAAATTAAAATATTTAAAATAAAGAAGTTACTTTTTTAACTCCAAAGTTTGTTTCACAAATCAAAAATTTATGTCCAAATCGGTTGATGTAGGATTTTATCCCTTACTGGTTGATAAATAAAATGTATAATTTTATTTATCGAACAAGGAATGTAATAAATGTAAAACAAGGGGGTATATTAAGAATAAGTTTGGTGTGGGTATGACGAAAAATCAAATCAGGATTACAAAAAGTTACTGTGTAAATAAGCAGTATTTTTATTATTAATCTGCAGTATCACAACTTTAAAAAACGTTAAGATTTGAATAATATTGTTATCAATCCCTATGAAAAAAAAATTTCTCTAAAATATACTAAAAATATACTTAAATCTTAAAATATGCTTAAAATGTACTTAAAATACACTTAAAATTTTTAAAATGTACTCAAATTATATCTAAAATTGCAATTTTAAGTGCAAAAAATTTACACTTAAAATATACTTAAAATTGCAATTTTAGGTATAATTTAAGTACATTTTAAAATTTTTAAGAACATTTTAAGTACATTAAGTATATTTTAAGTACATTTTAAAAGTGCATAAGTATGTTTTAAGTATATTTTTTTTCATAGGGCAAGTTATTATAATTTAAAGAGAATAATTTTCTTAAAGCTATTTAGGTTTTGCATTTTTATTATTAAAAAAAAATAACTTTTGTAGCGAAAAAGCAAGTTATTTCACCATAAAAATACAGTTTTATCAATATTGTATTACTCGGTCAAGCGGTCGGTCGGTTTTCCTAAGTCTTAACGAGCTATAACTGACCGATAACTGACTGTTACTATTGATAAAAATAATGACACAAAGCTAAACTACTGTATACATAGTTTTCAGGAATGTTTTAAAAAATATTTACAGTATATAAAAGAAAAACGAATAAGCTCTATTGATTATCTTTTAATATCACGCACTTGACAAAGAAATTTTTTTATTTACGTTAAAGATCGACTCAAAAGTTTTGGAATGTTACTCAATGTCACGCAATAAATAAATATGCACGCCAATTTACGCCATCATTGTTAAATGAATGAATATTTAGATAATGAATTGTTATTGGTCATGTTTTGAATGATAACTGACTTATCAGGTGGCAAAAGGCCACCTGATCAGTTAATATTTATCAGATATAACGTGACTAATAACACGTTTATTGGATATGTTTGACGTAAGCAAACTGGGCCTTTTTCGTGTATCTTATTGATTATTTTATAATAAAGTGATTAAAATTTGTGTATCACTATTTATCAAGTGATCAAAATTTGTGTATCACTATCATAAATCAATAACATATGTGGAAAATATCCAGTGCTTACATAGAACATGTACAATAATAGTGCTTATCAATCAATCAAATATGGTGTTAAACATTCACAATATGATGCATACATAATTAAACACTTGAATATTATAATTTAAGTTATATTGAGAGTTCCCTTCATTAGAAAAACAGTAATCTATTTCAGATCAAATTTTTAATCTAGTGTCACGTGATAAAATAAATTAATAAATGGGATTTGACGACGAAACTTTATTAATAAGGAGAAACGCATTTGCATTTAATAATTACAATTAGAAACCCATTCCCGTTCTTTCCAGAAGTCCCAGGTGAAGCGAAACAAAGGACGAAAGAAAACCTACGCAGAATAACGGTAATTAGCGTTGGTTTACGAAAGAAGTGCCCCACTGCTAAAGGCGATGACAGTATTAGAGTAATTAGACTAACCTACAGTATTACATTCGTTAATACGATAAGTATTAATTTTTAATTAAAAAACGGCAGAAAAATGGTTATACAAATTTAAACTGGCCCTGGAGGAAATAAACTCCTCCGGCACTAAATGAAATAGAGTTGACAACAGATCCACAACTAATTTATCTCCGTCCTCACCAGAAGATTGAGAACTGTCTTTTTTTCGGTAGATGCTAAAGTTAAAACCTCCTTATTTATCCTGGTATAACTATCACTTTTTTTCGTACACGTAATTTTAAGACATAAGTTAGCCACATATTGACCTAGATAACGAATAAAAAATTCTGATCTCTTTATAATATTTAATTATGGTCTATTGTTTTTGAATCTTTGTCTAAAATGAGCTATATATATACAGTATATATATGTAACAACTCATTTCCAAATTAAAGTTTTGGAGGTAGTTTATATTGTGCGAAACATGGTGAAACGCTTTTGATTTTGAGAATAGGTTTACCTGAAACGCAATGTGTTAGGATACGTAATATAAAATCAAATTTTTTATTCATACTGACAGATTTATGATTAAAACAGTGGCAAAAGCCATATCCTTATATTCGTGTGATATATATAAAAATAGTATTATAAATAAAATATTACGCATATTATATTACAGTGAAACGAATTATAATGATCGTGTTCAAAAAAATATAAGATGAAATAAAATAATAATTCAGATAGCATATTTTAATTATGCGACGTTTGCTGCGTCCGCGGCCCGCGCCTGTTCTATGACTAACCTTTTGATCGGCAAATTCGTTGATAAAAAAGTTAATTTTTAGCTCCTGGTAAGTGATTACTGGAAAAGTATTGGTTGATTAACTTTTTTAGTGATAGTAAAAAAATTTTTTTCTGCGGCTTACGTTAATCAGCATCCAATCAGCTTCAAATTTGGTGCCTTTTTTTACGGCTTTTAACACATTATTTTTCTTTCTATTTTTATTTATTTAGTTTTTGAGTAGTTTTATTCAGTGTTGGCCTAAGGTTATGACCTTATGTCATTTGGACATATTTTTTATTTTTATCTGGCGTACAAACAATTAGAACAGAAACAATATTGTCGACCAAGAAAAACAAGAACGAAAATAAATGATCCATAACTAACTATCACCGTTTCTAAAAGACCCAGCTTTGTCCGCCTTCGAACCAGAGGAAGGTTTTAAACCAACCTACCGAGTCCTAGGAGAACTTCAAATTAAACGCACCAGAAAAAACTATAAGCTACAGAAGAACTAGAATTACAAAAAGAAAAAAGAAAAAAATCTATATTATATGAAGAGGTCGTATCAACGACATGAGAAGACCATGGACCATGGTGGCGAAAGTTACTCGACGTTGCATATATAAAAGCAACGCTGTGATCTTGTAAACTCCTAAATGAAGCGGTTTGATAAAAGTGTCGGGTGTGAAATTTATCAGCACGAATATGTCGTCGGTGGGATTCATGATCAGCGTCAGCTCTGTACAGATTAGCATCGTCCGGGCTTGATGTTCGTTTATGTCTTTGACGGTGTTGACGATATGTGTGTTTTTTCACCTGATGAACAGTTTTCCATTTCTTGAAATTATCATTTCGGGGTTTCCAAATAATTCGTTTAATTAATTGAGTAAGTTCATAAAATTTGTGAAGTATAGTTAGATGTAGTGTCTTTTTATTCTTGTATTTGCCTTTGAAGAGAGCACTAAAATCGTGTGTGATAATTTGTCGACATGTAAGGAGGAAAGGGCTAGCCGCGTCCGGTGGAGCTGTACTTCCTATTGGTGTCAGGAAATATTTAAATATGGCGTTGTTATTGATCTCTTGTGTGAGTAGAAAATCTCCATGATCACACGTTTGTCTAATATATTGCTGTAAGTCCTGTGTGTATTTAACTATATGAGGGCGTAATACTTCAAGGTTGATTGAGCAAAGCCAGAGTGATGTGTTAGTTTCCGGGTGTAGTCTGCAACTCCAACAGTTTAATACATCGCGGAATAATTTGGGATAGCGTAACGACATTATGTCCATGGTGGGGACGAGGTTATTAATTGCTTTGCGTTGCCAGGCTCTAAATTTGGTGAGTTTATGACTAGTAGGTCGGTCGTCAGGGTTGAAGTTAAAAAATTTTTCTGTACAAGGCCAGTCAATTATCTGATTGAAGGAAGCAGTCTTTAAATCGGTATTGGTGTTATAATCTAACCATGCATAGAACTTCTGTCGGTTACCAATGTCCCGGGCAATATGGCGAATATTGTGGTCGATCGTAATATTATCGTGATGTTGATCCCACACTATGTGGATGTTCGTCGGTACGTGATGTTTGTCGAGTACAATTAAGTGTGGTGATGTATGGCCAGTCTTAGCCAAGGTATCCGCTTTGTCATTGTGTTCATTATCTGAATGTGCTTTGACTTTATGAAGGTTGACTGTTAACCGGTTGTCTTTGATAATTTTCATAATTACAAACTATATATGGTGGTTGGGAATTTTCAATTGTCTTCTGGGTGTGACAAGGCGTTGTGTGATATTATGGAAGGTGTTGATACAACACTGTGAGTCTGTGTAAATATTAATAGTCGAGTTTGGGGGACAAATAAGCAGAGCTGTACAAATCGCGTATGCTTCCGCTTTAGTGGATGACGGGAAATGTTTACAGGCGCCCGAAAATGAAATCGGAGTAGGAGTAACAGGACGAGTAACGTGCCAACCTAGTCCCATGGTCACATCTTGATGTTGATCGAAGTTACAAGAACCATCTGTATATATATCTATAACTTGATCAAACGAAAAATTTAATAAAACATTATAAAAACGATATAAATATTGTTTCGTGTCATGAGATAAAGAAAAATAAAAATGTAAAAATGATAAAGGATATTGGTATGGTTCAACTCGGGAGTCCATTGTATCAGTATTAATTGTTGATATTCGGTCCGAGTTAAGTAATTGATGTATACGTAAATAGTCGTTGTATGCTAGAGTTCGTAACGTATGATGACTCTTGGTAGTTTGACAAAGCGGTTCTTGCCGCGATTTACGTGTCCGTAGTGCATCCTGGTTGATAGGAAGCGAACTTTTCGGTTTGATCTTTAGGTCTAAACTTTTGTCTAAAGCTTGAAGTATGATACATTTGGGTCTTAAATCCGCAAGGTAATACGGATAGTGTAGATTACATCCTTCGCATTGTTGGAGGATGTTATCACGTGATTTGGGCGTACGTTCGTTATCCTGATTGTTCGATGTGTTTATAGTAGTAGGAACCCAATGTTCTATAATCATCATTGGAGAGGATGGGCTATGGTTGTCTTTACTAAGAATCTTGCCGTATACTACATCCTTAATTACCGGTGACCAAAAGTACGTCCATGTGTTACGTGGATAAAGTGTTTGGTTGGGTGATGTAAAATTTTTCTTAGGACGATTTAATCGTAATTGTTGTTGTGGTAACCCAGGTAGATCAAAATTAAGGCGTAACGTGTTGGGGTTAATGGTGTATTGATCGATCATATGTTTGTACCATAGCGGAACTGGTCCTTTTTTATTCGGTGTTGTGCATCGGATTTCGTCCCAGGATTTGAAAAATGAACTGTCAGGTTGTATGATTTGGTCAAGGAACATGATCTTCTTTGTCTTCAAAGATTTGATATATCTGAAAAAATAGGTCGGATTAATAAGGTAATCGACAATTGGAAAGAAACCTCCTTTTGTTGAAAACGCGAAATTTGTAGTAAAAGTGAAGTTATAATTTCGTAATAGATGTATAAAACGTTCAATGTTATTAAATTTTGTGAGCGGTTTCGGAAATGTTTGTATAATATTAATGGGCGAACGGGGGTACCAAAAATTGGTTTGTGAGAGTAAAAGGAGAATTTTAATACAATCTGATGTAATAGGGTTAAATGATGCAGCATAAAAATTAGCCATTTTAGCACGAATTTGTAAGTCGTGAAAGTCGATGATGTTAGGTGCGATAGGGGTATGTATAGCAGCTGTGTAAAAGTTTTTTGGTAGATTAGAAACAGATTTGAAAGCTGATCTCAATATAATATTAATTCTGTTGTTAATGTGAGCAGGTACTATGATATGTTGTGTCATGTATTCAACTCTTGGTAGTATAACTTTGTTGATAACGTATATGATCATATCTTCCGTTATCTTCTTTTTCTTTATCATGTGCGTCATATGATTAGTGGTGTTTATGATCTTATGGTAGAGTTTGTTATGATTGTTAAAGGCGTTAAAATGCGCTCCTAATATTCTGAGATTGTCATTTTTTCCTACTACATCAACAGTGATGTTAGTAGAACCAAATTGAATATTTGTAGTACCTTCTTTAACTAATGCTTTATCGTTTGTTAAGAGGTGACATTTCGACTTGTTGATTTTAATATTACTAAAGTTATAAAATTCGTCAGCGATTCTTAAATGTTCTTCTAGGTGGTGTAATGAATTGTTAAGCCACGTCGTGTCGTCTAGATATCCTTGTAATTTACAATTTAGCTGTAATTTGTGCGAGTTTTCTGTCAAGTTGGAGTCATAAATATCCTTCGGATGTTCTGCTTGTAGGTCGATACCGCCCATCGTAGTGTTGTTGATTGCTTCGAAAAGTGGGTCATAATACAAAACCCATAATATAGGAGAGATAACTTCACCTTGGATAATGCCCGTGGTAAGGTCAAATGAGTTCGTTAAATGGTCACCTATAATGACCCTATTTTTGTGGCCTTTAAAAAGGTTAATTATCATCATTTGGAATAAATTTGGTAGGTCAAGGCGATCCATGGCTTTAGTTAACAGGTCAAGATTAATGCGGTCATACGCTTTGCTTAAATCTTGAACCATGATGTAAAATTTGCGATTTTGTGCTAAATTGATATCTATGCATGTTTGTATTGTTAATATGATTTCAGCAGTCGATGATCCTGCGATGCCAGCCTGATTATTCGGTTGTAGAGCATTGGTAGTGTGTAGGAACTTGTTGAGACGATCAGTGATGATTTTGACGAAAATCTTACGTAATGATTCAAGTAGGATTATAGGTCTGGTTTTTTCAAGTTGGTAATTCCAAAATTCCGGTTTGGGTATAGGATATAAAAGTGCTGATTTCCATGCTGACGGTATATGTCCCGTTTGCAAAATATTATTAAATAAAATTAGTAATTTCGTATAATGGCGTTTAGGGAAATGTTTCCAAAATTCATAGGTGATCCCCGTTGGTCCTGGGGCTTTGTTGTTTGGTAATGATTGTATGGTCATTTGCAATTCATTACTCGTAATGGGGGCAATTAATTGGTCTTTAAGTATTTGAGGTTTCGGTTTGGTTCGGTAGATATGTCGCCAGAAAGTTGGTAAGTTGTCCATGGTGGTGAAGTTAGTTGAGTCGTGTGATGACGAACCTATATTTTGAAAGTGATTGATTGTTAATTTGTCTATATCTTCCTCGTTTGTAATTAGCTGTATTTCATCCGTATCTGATGTGATGATCAAACGGTCGATTGTAATTTTTTGTGGTTTACGTTCTAGTATTGAATTTAACATTCTGGTTTGGTTATTATTGAAGTCTTGTTGTCTTCTTTCGATGTATTTGTTGATATTGTGTAGGTTGTGTTTGTTGGTTGCACGTGCGTATTCTTTGTTAATGCTTTCATGTAAGTTTGTTAATTGAAGTTTAATTTCAACGTGATTTTGATCATCAAGTGTGTTCGGCCAGTTATACATAAAATTGAATTTTTTACTAAGCATTGTTAGTTTGGTTATAGCTCGTTCGGTCCAAAATTTGTCTTTGCGATAATACTTGTCTAGGTCAGGTGGTAACGTATTGGTGTTGTGTGGGTCGGTCGGAAGGATGTGTAGTTTAACAAAAAATTTGAAATGGTGTATAAGTGTACCAATTTTCTTTTTTGCATTGCTAATTTGTCTGATTAAGAGAGGTTCCTCGTATCTGTCTTGAGGTTTGAATTTCTTAATCTTAAAATTGTCTTTTGCGATTTTGACTAACGTTTGGTGAAGGGTTTCAGCTTGTGTATTAATTGTGTGTGTGTTGGTTGTGTTTTTGAAAACTTTATTATAACTTGGTTCATTTAGTTTATGATTGACTTTGTTATGATATTTTGACCAGGTTTCATTGTCTTTGACAAAATAATGGTCGTTGAGGGTTTTTTTGTTGGTGGGTTGTTCCGTGTCGTTTGATCGTGTCCTATCTACGTTAGGTCTGAAAAGATCATTTGTTAATATATGCATGACTACCATGTCATGGTCTGAAGCGTAACAGTAGTCCGTTATTACGTCAGTATTATTAATACGGTCGAGTATGAGATTATTCGCGTAAATGTAATCTAATCGAAATTCACCATGATAGTTTTTATATGTGTTGGGTGGGTGTGTTAATAGCTTTTTTTGGACGTCACAATATTGTTGATCTCTTAATAATTCGAAAAATTTTTTCCTATAAATTGGTACTGTTTTCTGATCTGTTCGTATAGGGATAAGTTGATCTTCGTTAAAAAAGACGTCGTTGTCATTGAAGTCCCCTAGTACGAAGTTGTACGTGTGTGTGTTGATTTTATTGCAAAAGTGTTGTTTGTATGTATCAGTTATTGTGTTGTAAATGTTTTGTCGATTGGTGGTACTGTTCGTGGGTAGGTAGAAACCAAAGAGATTAATTTGATATTTGTTTTTGAAAATTAGTTTTATATATATATAACGTCCCGGTATCGTGTGGATTTTGCCTATGTGTTTGTAAAATAGGTCTGAAATGATGATGGCGTTGCCAGCGTTTCTGCTACCATCATTTATTGGATTGTTAATGATATGGAATTGTGTATTTTCTTCCATGTCGGAGTGAAGGTTTGGTGTGTGAGTGACTTTTTGTATGGAGAAAGATCGATGTGCTTTAGATGATTCATGATGTGGAGCTTGCGATTCGTGTGTTTCACAAATGTGTAGGATATGTATGTTGTTGTTGATCATTGTATTGAGTATGTCTGGTAATTTATTTTTGAAATTACCTCTAATATTGTGTGTGGCGATACCTATGCATGGTGTGTAGTGTTTGTTATTAGAGAAGGTGATGTATGGGTTAAAAAATTGACCTATGTTTTTAAAGTTAGGGTTAAAGAATTGTCTGTTTGTGTCGCTAGTTGGGTTGTTGGTGTCATGATTATGTAGTAAATTTTGGTCTATTTCGTCATGTTTTCTTTTTTTGTGATTTTTATTGAAGTTATCTCTATTTTTTTGTATTTTTTGTTTTTGTATTATAAATTTGTTCGTTCTGATGCTAGGAGTTATCGAGGCTCCTAGTCTATTCATTTGGTCAAACAGGGCGATTTCAGTAACGATGTGGGTTAGGCGGTCTGCCTCCAATATAGTTGGTGAAACGTGAAAGAAGTCCTTCGTTTCCTTCTGGAGTTTCCATATTATTGTAGTTATATTCAACTTCCTCGTTATTTTGGTCATAATATTCGGCGTCGTATTCTCTTTCCATCCTGCCAATTTCTGAATGGCCTTGGATTGAATTGATGTCTTCCATTGGGTATTGTACGGGTGCCGACGTGGTATTTTGGCCTTCGTATTCGGGTAATGAAACCATTTGTATTTTTCGTTGTCTTTCTGTGGAAATGTTATTATTAGTATTGAGCGTTGCGTTGGGATGTGATATAGTGGTATCAGTCATTTGATTTGCACATTCATTTCTATTAATGTGTGGAGGTGAATTGTTTTGGTATAGCGCGATCTCATCCAGTTTTTGAATCATGATGTCTGATTTGGTGTTAACATGGTTAAGTTGTTCTTTCATGTATAATAATTCTTTAGTATTGGTCGCGATACTTTCCTTGACTATCGTAAGTTCTTTCTTAAGTGAGTTATTTTCATCGGCTAATACCTTAAGTTGGGTTTTTAAAGCATTAATTTCTTGTTCTAACCGATTAATTTTCATTGAGTTATCTGGTATGTTGGGAATATAGGGAGTTGGCTGGTTAATTTTTGTTTGTTGCATGTGTTTATTTTGGTCCATACGGATGATTCGTTCTCCGTTTTGTGTGGCGATAATTGATTTGAATTGATTGTAGATTTGTTGGTTGATGGTTGGTTTTTTGTTGTGATTTCTATCGATTGTTAACGCTCTAGGGCGTTGATTGGGATCTTGCTTGTTCATACAATTTGTGTATTCATGGGTTGGATCTCCACAAATAGTGCATGAAAGGCGTATGTTTTGTGGAAAAACATAAATGATTGTGTTGAAACATTTGATTCGGAAGATTTGATCTTTATAATCTTTTTCTTTAACATAGACGTAAGCAGCTTTTTGCAATTGTCTATTGTTTGTAGGTGCGAATGTGCAGGTTTGTGCATTAATGCGTGTAAGGATCGGGTGTAAATCTCCTAGTTGTGCATTCATTGGTAGACCTGTTATTTTGTATCCGAATTTACTTCTTTTATCATGTTCTGGATGAGAATGATCAGCGGGTAAAATACGACATACCCAATTTTCTATTTTAAGACTGTAGATCTCTTTCGCGAAGAAATTTTTGACTGGTTGTTCGTCTTTAAATACAATATGAATTTGTTTGTAGGTAGGTGGTTGTGGTTTATAGTTTCTTTGATTTGGTCTTTGTTGTTGAGTGGTATTACGTCTTTGTCTGATGATTTCTTTATATGTGAGTATTTTTCCATATTGATTTTGAACGATGTTGACAAATACCTCGGTTGGGTATGATTGGGGTATGTCAACAAATTTGATGCTGCGGTTGAATATGTTTGTTAATTCTTGTTTGATGATATTAGAAGTGTTTTCTTCGTTAAAGTCATGGAACGTGACTCTTAATGAGCCGATGTTAACGCCATCTAATGCGCTTTTGTCGACATCACTCGTAAAGGTTAGGACTATTATGGAGATTTTGCATATGGTGTCGATCGAACATCCTTTAAAACTTTCTTTGTTAGCGAAATGTGAACGTACTTTGTTAAGTACCTCGTGTGGTTTATCATTATTGGGAAAATGATTGAGAGGACAAAATAATCTAAAAATTTGTTCCCCCTTAAAGTTGGACAAATCAAGTTGTTCGTGCATAAGTGTGTCCTGATTGGTGTCTGTTATTTTATTCTTTCCTTTGTTAGATAAACCGGTTTTTGGATTAGCCCCTGATTGATCTTCATTGGGCGCAGTAACGAGAGGATTTCCGTCGTTCTTGGGAGCATGAAGAGACTCGTTCAAGGAAACTAAGACTGGAGTTTTTGATGTTGTTGTCTCGTCTGTATGTGTTTGAGTGTCTGGGGGACTGATATTTTCAGTCATGAGTACATCATTATTGCTTCCTTCTGTTGTTCTGACTCTTTTGTTCGGGGTGGCTTGTCTATTAGGATCGTTCTTGGTAGTAGAAGTTGAGGAAATGGAAGTGTTGTCTTCTTGCGGGTTATTATTAACCTGAGTTGTGTTGTTGGCACTTTTAAGCATTTCTTGGTTGTTGTTATGGATGTTTGAAGAGCTTCTTTTTGTGTTTCTAACAGAACTTCTGGTGGAACGGGTAGACATATTGAATTTTATAGAAGAAATTTTTGCTCTGATGTTTTTGTATACTTTTGTATATATGTTTCTCCTGTAATTTCGATTGTACGATTCAAAAATGTGAAGAAAAATAGGTTTTTGCTTGTGAAATAAAATGTTTTCTATGTACTATTCTTCTCTGAAAATTTTGGACGTGTTATTATCAGAAATGTCTCAAAATTGATTCTATGTCATTTGGACATAGTCATTTTGTCATTTGTTATATAATTCACGTCACATGTCATATGACTTATATGACAATTAGTCATATGACGACCTTAGATCATTTGTCATTTGTCATACAATAACCAATTAAAATTAGCCAAGTGGAATTTAATTCGTTCAGTGATTTTCTATCAATTGATGATAATCGCGTTATCGCAATGCTCACATCACACAAATTCCGAAATTTTTTTAGTTTAGTCCCAACCCTAAAGCTAATTTGTGTCACAACCATTTAGCAAATTGTGCTCATTTTAAAGATGTGTATACCGAAGAGAAATTTTATCCCAACCAGTATCAGAAGATAAACGAAAGTTAAATGAATCAAGTATGTTATAATTCTGTGTTAATAATGCATGTAAGTACAAATTCTTCCTCCTAGATATCGTAAATATTCTACTTCAACTATATCTAATACGGCTTCAAGATAACCTTAACCAGATGGTGTTATAGACACTTATCTAGTAAAGATACGTCTACATTTGAAACGTTAATGATTAAAATTATATTTCAAATGGCCTTCCTTTTTCCTTTGTGGAAAATGAGGAAACTTAAGCATTGTTTAACTTTATTGCTCCTAGTCTTAAGCTTCCAAATCGCAAAATGCTTGGTGGAAAGCTCTTATTAAAAACATCAAACAATTTTCAAAAAGTATACTTAAAATAGAACAATCAGATGAAAATGGTTTAACTGCCACTTTTGACGGCTGGACTAATATAAAGCAGAGAATATTTGGGGCGTTGTATTGATTACTTTAATAGGGCAACCATTAATTTGGGATGCTCAAGAAACAAGTTCTGAACGATCACGAACGGAAGATGTCATAAGACACATTGAACAATTAATGGACAAAGCCCAAAATGAAAACATTATATTAAAGCATTTGTATCAGACTCTGTGGACTGTGGGAGAATATGTTGCTGCCAGGAAGCTGAATTAAAAAATATAGCTGATATAATAATATATGTATATTAAAGATATTTGGTGAAAACAATTACGACGAAAATATTCTACAAAAATATTTCTTCCTTGTATGGTAGCCATCAGATGAGCATAGTATTTGGTGATATATTCAAGGAAACCCAGTGTTCCAAAGAATTTCTAAGGAAGTGGTTCGGATTATTAGTTATTTTCATGGTTCCACATTTTTTACACGAGATGAGCAGTAGCAAATTTATAGAATTTACGGTTTCGTAGACTTACGTAATTTTATTGAATTAATATCATCTTATGATACAAGATGGAATTCATATTAAAACGCAGGCTGCCTTAAAGGTAATTAATATTTAATTTCGATTTACCAATTTTTCTAATTTACTAATTTTTTAAATTTTTTGTAATAATTAGTTTTTATCTGCAAAGTTAAATCCAGAACATGCAAATATTATTTGTACAAATGGTATTCCTAATGTTGAAGTTGATAAACGATCTAAAAAAGTAATGGAGAGCGTAAATTACCTGATGATATTGCGGACAGTATTAATGATTCAATATTCTGAACAACATTATTTCCTTTACAAAATTTATTGTATCCTTTATGTGGATTTTAAACAAATTGCAAAAGGATACCGCACGACTTTATGAAGCAGTACATTGTTTTGCGTATACTACAAAAATTTTTTCCGAATATCATGATCCAATTTTTTCAGAAAAAATGGTATCTAGAATGGAAAATAGATGGAAAGATTGGGAACATCGGCTACTATTGCTTTCCATTACTCTTCATCCATCTTATAAGTTGTCAATTTAATGTGAACACATATCGGGCAATGGTTGAAATACTATTATCTTACTTTTTTTGGGACTCCGGCTAAATCAATTTTAGCAGAATGAATTAATTACAAAAGAGGTGATGATCCATATGATAATGATCAATTTCAAGGAAATGTGTTGGATTTTTGGAAGTCAACAAAAGGAATTGAACCTGAACTAGCTAAAGTTGCTACTCATATTCATAGTATTTGCGTGAACTCTGCGTCAGTCGAACGCTTATGGTCATCAATGGGCTTTTTTCATACTGATAGGTGAAACTGTGATATTATATTTAAAAAAAATTATAAGAAAACGAATTTATTTTTTAATTTATTATTATATAGCATACAAAAGTCCTTGCAATGAGCAGCGATATTTTATATCAATGCGAAAATTTCTGATGACATGATGGTATTGCTAAATTAAAGAAGCTAATCAAGCTGGCAAGAATATGCGACAGCTTTATATTGCAACTCCGTTGCTGCTGATGATGATTTTGATGATTTTGATAAGGAACAAAATATTGATGAAGAGGATTTGATAATAGTGAGAGATGACGATAATGATGATGATAATAAAAAATGAGATTCGCTCTTATTTCGCAATGGATTGAAGAGGCTAAATATGAAAATCGGGTGGCAAATAGTAATGATGAACTGCTGCTTAATGGAGATTTTGATAATGATTTTTGGTGGAAACACATAATATTCATCTTGCAGAAGATTAAAATGCAAAATGGAAATTATCACTTCTTTTTACAAATAGTTTAGAACCGCCTACATATGTTTGATTTTTTCCTAATAATGAATGAATTCATTGAATTGTTATTTTCATTAATCTTAATTTTGTTTTCATTAATTTTTTTGTTAATTTTTTTTCTAATTTTTCATTACTTTTTCTTTAATTTTTTAATTTTTTCTTGTTTTAATTTTTCGTTACCTTTTTTTAATTTTGGTTTTTTTTTATTATTAATATAATAATAAAATTTACAAAGTTAAATAATTAAATAATTGATAAATTTATAGTACATTTATTTCATTAACACTTAACGACTTAACGTTTAAACTATAAATTATAAATACAATCAAAAAAATAGAAAATAAATATCTGATTAATAACGGTTCAATTTTTTTTTTACGTACGATCTTAAAAAATTTTATCATATGGTGCGCGCAATCTAAAGCCACCACTTTTTTATTTTGCGGCCAAATTTTAATAAATCACGTGAAAATTTTATTGGTCAATACTTTATATCATGTGATTGCGAATTTAATAGACCAATAGTTTTTAGGCATATAAAGCTGCAGTGCCTGTTAAACCTTTTCTATACGCGTCCATAAACCTCCAAGAACGATGAGAATATATATCATCTAATTTGTTCTAATTTAATGCTTCCGGAACAGTACTTTCTAATGACTTAAATGAATAATCACAACTATTACGGGTATATCATTTAGCGGCACCCCAAAACATCTCGATAAAATTGAGTTCATAAAATATCACCTTATGACTCCGGCCAAATTTTTACTAAATTATTATTAAACTTAGTAAAGTTACTGAAATTTAAACTTATATAGCTCATGCTACAATAATCCAATTTGAAAAATCTCTCTGTTATATAAAAGAGCAGTGTTCAAACTATAATTTTACAGAATAAATTACAAATATATATTAATTAATTTTTTTTTCTATTCATTTGAAGTCACATAGTAAAAAGTGGTGGGTTTAGACTGCGTGCACCAAACTTAAATTTGGTGTTGTTACATTGCCGATAAACTTTATAATTATAATAAAAACTTCCACAAATAAAGTCAAATTACAGAATTAAATAATACTCTATTTTGGTTGGTTGAATCCATATGACAAAGTCATAAGTCATAAACCTTTGCAAATGACAAATGACAAATGACAAATCATGTAAGTCACCCTACGAAAAAAAAGTGACCAGATTTTGTACGGAATTTATCCAGAAAATAACATACAATTTCCGGACATCTTCATTGTCCAGAAAATGTTCCAAAACATGATCGTTTCCGGACGTTTGGTATTTGACCAGAATTTGTCCAGAAAATGATTTCATACATAATAAAGGATGATCAGCAGATTAAGTGGTTAACTATGGAAAACCGTTCTATGTCAAAAGTCTGCTGATTTTCAACAGGCCCCCTGTGATTTTTAGCAGGGAGTCTGCTGTTTTACAGCACACCCCCCGCTGTTTTCTGCAGGTGCCTCTGCTGTTTTACAGCAGGTCCCCTGCTGTTATTGTAGCAGGTGATGTGTTGTACAAACAAACTGCCTTTTGCAATAGTTTTACCAACCGGTTGGAAAATGATAACTAAATTTAGTAATTTATGGATAAATTTGGAAATTTTTGCAGACCTTCTGGTTTGTAGGATAAAAATTCAATTTTACCACAAAAATATTGAACTTTACTTGGAATTAATTCTAGGCAAATAAATTAAATTTAAAAGCCATTTTATAAGTATAGAAATATTATTAAATTTAATTATAAGCAGAAAATAAACATACAATTAGTAAATTCTTAAGAAAAATGAATTCATGTTGCATTATGTGACATGATTTTTCTAAAATTAAAAGAGAATCTACCAATTGTACAATGATATTTATTTTCTGCTAACTAAATTTAACACTATTTCAATATTTTATGAAATGTCTAATGTCTTTTGAATTTAAATTTAAAAAAATTTGTTTATCTAACATTAATTTTTAAATGAAGTTTTGTTCAATGTTTTTATGATAAAATTGAATTTTTATCCTACAATCAAAAGATCCGCAAAAATTTCCAAATTTATTCATGAACTACTAAATTTAGTTATAATTTTCCAACCGGTTGGTAAAACTATTGCAAAAGGCAGTTTGTTTGTACAACCCATCACCTGCTGCAATAACAGCAGGGGACCTGCTGTAAAATAACGGGGCACCTGCAGAAAACAGCAGACTCCCTGCTAAAAATCACAGGGGGTCTGTTGAAAATCAGCAGACTTTTGACATAGAACGGTTTGCCATAGTTAACATGATAATCATTATTAAGCAACAATTATTTGCATTTTAAATTAACATTATAGATATTATTTTTGCCTTCTTTTCAAGTTTATTTAGTATGTCAAGAGAAGTTTTTAATATCACTTTTGTGCTTTTTACATTTTTTGATTTTTTAATTAAAATTTGACTGAAATTTTTCCATGTCCGGAATTTATCCAGCTGGAATTTTATGTCTGGAATTTGTCCGGTTTGACTTGTCCAGAATTTGTCCAGAATTTTTTTATGTACGGAATTCGTACGATTTAATTTTCCAGAATTTTAAACTCTGACAAATTCTGGACATAAAAGTTATGAAAAAAAATTCCGGACAGCAAATTTGATCAACTTTCCGGACAATTTTCATATATACTGGACAATTTCCGGACACTTTAGGTGACATTTTCTGGACATTCTTTTTTCATAGGGTCATATAGGTCATATGATGTCATGTGTTAAACACTGTCAGTTTTATTCATCACACATACGATTCACGTTGTCTTATTAAGTGATTTATTATTTAAAATTTTGTACATTTGTTTAAATTTTTTATAACTTCTTTATTAATCATTAATATGTTTTTAACAAACAATAAAACTAGTGCTCCTACTGGGTCATGTCGGGTCAGGTTTTGAAGATATACCCGACCTGACCTAAGTGAAAAAAATCAAGACCCTAAACTCGACCTGAGTATTGCTTGACCCGATATCCTGGGTCTAAACCCAAATTTTTAAGGAAAAAAACACCATTATTATAATTAATTAGTAATCTATCAATAACCCGGGTCAACCGGGTCGAATCATGCGGGTCACCGGGTCATAAAAATTATTAAACTTGACCCGAGCTTTTAAGTCGGGTTGGGTCGCATAACCCAGGTTAACTCGTATCGATCGGAGCGCTAAATAAAACAAACAAAAATATATATATTAAAATGAAAAATAAGTGTAAAGGAACGGAAAATGAGTATAGATAAACGTGTAATGAAACGAAAAAAATGAGTGTAATGGAATGAAAAGAAGGTGTAAGAAATGAATAGGAAAATGAAAGGAAATGGTAAAAAAAATTTTGAGCAGAAAAAAATAATCCCTATAAAAAATAAGTGTCCGGATAATGTCCAGAAAATGTCTGGAAAAAAATTCTAAAATATTGTCCGGAAATTCTGGACACTGTGTGTCCGGAAACTGTTCCGAAAACACTGCATTTTCGGGATATTAGGAATTTGTCCTGAAATTGTCCAGAAATGTATTTTCGTAAAATTTTGCCACAAAAGATGATCAATGGATAGATGATCATCATTATTCCTTAACCCAAAATTTTTATATCATAGATATATAGTATTTTTGCCTGCTCTGCAATTTTAATTAGTACGACAGAAAAGGTTTTGAATGTCAGTTTTGTGCTTTTTGCATTTTTTTACAAAATTAATTTATCCTTTTTTGGAAATAGTATCCAGAATTTGTCCTGAACTTTTTCATGTCCGGAATTTGTCTATCTCGTTTTTTTACTATGTCCAGAATTTGTCCAGGTTTAACTGTCCAGAATTTGTCCAAAATTTTATACCGAACAAATACTAGACGAATTCAGGACAAAGTTAGGACATGTAAAAATTTTAAGTATCAGAAGTGTGTCAGACATGTACCAAAAAAGTGGACATTTTCCGGACACATCAGATTTATTCCGGACATTTTCCAGACATTTTTGATAACATTTTCCGGACATTTATTTTTTATAGGGAATAAGAAACCGGAAGATCTACTGTACCTTTATAATTGGTTCTATTATCCAAAGCTTCAAATTAATCCTTAGTTTTCTACGACCTTAGTTCAGGAAACTTGAATATTTTAGAGACGAGTAACGGAGAAGTCTAAGGCAAATAAAACATTAAGATCACCTTTTCAATATATCATTATATTGATTTAAACCAACTTATTAGTCCCAGTGCGAAGCAATGGGTGACTGTTTGTTATTAATTAAAGAATTTAGTTCTACTTGTTGAGTTAGGATGCTTATTTTTTAATCTTAGAAATATAAGGTGTTATGATAGAAATAGTTAGTTAGCAATAAATTTCCTTAACTATAAGAATTATAAGGATAAAAGAATTGACAAATATAACAATAAATCCAATCCAATGAATTTATTTGTTTTCATCGCTCTTTAGAAAGATTATATATTTTTTTTTTCATAGAAAATAAAATTGGACAACTTAAATCTATTTCATATAATAAACACATTCAACGTAAATATATCCATCTTAAGTGTTTCCATATATATAAAAAGCTAATAATTTTAATAGATTTTGGATTCGTATATTAAACTTAAATTTGCTAAACAAATCGAAAATAATAAATATAAATAATGTAAATCTGTCTTATAGAGATAATTTGGTATACGAATTAATTCCTCCTGCAGTCTAAATGTCACTGATGTAACGTAATATTTAAATATAACAACATTTGATTCTTTTTACTTTATTGGAATTAGTAAATTTTAAATTCTAAACACTTAGAAAGTTCAGTAAGTTTTCGACTTGTATGATATGCTTGTGAATGAGATTGTATAACAGGAACTTGTTCTTGTGCTAAAGGATTGTTTGCTTTTACAAATTCAAGCATATCATTTTTTAGTTTGTTATCAACGTTAGGTACTTCAAACTCATAACTTCCATCTTTATTTATTTTATAATATTCATTAATACAACTAATCCATTCAGAAATTTTAAATTCAAGCTCTATTATAGTTGGTCTATTAGAAGGATTTGAATCCCAACATTTTTCCATTAAATCTCTATAACATTTTGGAGTATTTCTTATAATCTCAGGACGCTCGCCTTTCCAAATATCTAAGATAAGGTAATGATCATGTGCTTTATTATTAAACGGGGGAATACCTGATGTAAACTCCCACATTATCATCGCAAAACTATAAATGTCACTTGCTGGAGTATAAGTTTTGTTTCCTAATGCTTCAGGAGCCATATAAGGTAAAACTCCATAAATTTCATTAGATTTTTTATCAGAATCTTGTAAATCACTCATAGATTTACATAATCCTAAATCAATGATAAATAACTCTTGATTATCTGACATTAAAATATTACCATCATGAAAATCACCATGTGTTAAATTTGATTCATGAATTACTTTAAGCCCTAATATAATTTTTTTCAACAATTGTAACTTGTCTTGCCACTTAAATTTAACTATATTAGATAAACATTTCCTCAAATTTCCTTTTTTCGCATAACTCATTACTATTATATAATTTAAATTATGTGGATCTTGAGTAATTCCAAAGATTTGGATAAATTTTGAAAAGGATTTTTTCTGACAATTATAATGATATTTCCACTATATAATAAAAATATTATCAAATATGTTATTAAATTTTTACAAAAAAAAAACAAATTTGTTGTAAATATAATAAATATAAGTACGAGTATACCTCATTCAGGAATTTACTATTTAAACTTGATGAATCATTAAGTATTTTGAGGATAACCTCATAACCTGTTTGAAAATTCCATCTATTCCATTGTTGTTTATTAAAATTCCAACTATCAATAGGTCCATCTGACCAGATAGCCTTATAAATTTTACTAAATCCTCCTTTATCATAATAATTAATATTTGACAACTTATTATAAGGTATCCATTCTAAAACTTCATAACTGTTTTTAGCATTTAATTGTGCTTCTTGAATAAACTTATCAATAAATTCATTTTTACTTGTCCACTTTGAAAAATCTTGTTGAAATCGTTTAGAATTACATTGTTGACACCATTGATAATCAATATATGGTTGTTTACAATCATTGCATAATTCAACTTTAAAACTTACTTTGTCACTTTCTGCTACCTTTTGATACCAGTAAAAAGCCTTTTCTAAATTTTTTTCTGTTCCTTCACCATTTTTATAGCAATTGGCCAAATTATACATTGCCATTTCATAACCATTTTCTGCTGATTTTTGATACCAGTGAAAGGCTTTTTCTAAATTTTTTTCCGTTTCTTTTCCATTATAATAACAATTAGCTAAATTATGCATTGCTTTTTTATTGCCATTTTTTGCTGATTTTTGACACCAGTAAAAGGCTTTTTCTAAATTTTTTTCTGTTCCTTTTCCTTTGTAATAACAATTGGCTATACTATGCATTGCTTTCTCATCACCATTTTCTGCTGCTTTTAGATACCAGTAAAAAGCGTTTTCTAAATTCCTTTCTGTTCCTTCTCCATTTTTATAACAAATGGCCAAACTATGCATTGCTTTTTTATCACCATTTTCTGTTGCTTTTTGATACCAGTAAAAAGCTTTTTCTAAATTCCTTTCTGTTCCTTCTCCATTATAATAACAATTAGCTAAATTATGCATTGCTTTTTCATTATCATTTTCTGCAGCTTTTTGATACCAGTAAAAGGCCTTTTCTAAATTCTTTTTTATTCCTTCTCCATTATAATAACACCTGGCTAAATTAAAAATTGCTACTTCATCACCATTTTCTGCTTCTTTTTGATACCAGAAAAAGGTTTTTTCTAAACCATTTTCCACATAACTAGCTAAATTACTATACATAGCCTTTTCATCACTATTTTCTATTGCATTTTGATACCCGTGAACGACATTTTCCGAATTTTTTTCCATTCCTATTCCATTATAAAAAAAATTTGTTAAATCATGCATTGCTTTTTCATTACCATATTCTGCTGATTTTTGATACCAGTGAAAGGCTTTTTTTAAATTCTTTTCTGTTCCTTTCCCTTTGTAATAACAGTTGGCTAAATTATGCATTGCTTTTTCATCACCATTTTCTGCCGTTTTTTGATACCAATAAAAGGCTTTTTCTAAATTTTTTTCTACTCCTTTTCCATTATAATAACAATTAGCTAAATTATACATTGCTTTTTTACTGCCATTTTCTGCAGCTTTTTGATACCATTGAAAGGCTTTTTCTAAATTCTTTTCTGTTCCTTTTCCATTGTAGTAACAATTAGCTAAATTATGCATTGCTTTTTCATAACCATTTTCTGCTGATTTTTGACACCAATAAAAGGCTTTTTCTAAATTCTTTTCCGTACTTTCTCTATTATAATAAAAATTAGCTAAATTATGCATTGCTTTTACATTGCCATGTTCTGCTGATTTTTGATACCAGTAAAAGGCTTTTTTTAAATTCTTTTCTGTTCCATTTCCATTATAATAACAATTAGCTAAATTATACATTGCTTTTTCATCTCCATTTTCAGATGCTTTTTGATACCAGTAAAAAGCATTTTTTAAATTCTTTCCTGTTCCTTCTCCATTATAATAACAATTAGCTAAATTATGCATTGCTTTCTCATCACCATTTTCAGACGCTTTTTGATACCAGTAAAAAGCTTTTTCTAAATTTTTTTCTGTTCCTTCTCCATTTTCATAATGAGTGGCTAAATTAAATATTGCATTAACCTGATTTTTTTCCGCTGCTTTTTGGCACCAATAAAAGGCTTTTTCTAAATTCTTTTCAGTTCCTTTTCCATTATAATAAAAATTGGCTAAATCATACATTGCATTTTCATTACCATTTTCTGATGCTTTTTGACACCAGTAAAAGGCTTTTTCTAATTTATTTTCTGTTCCTCTTCCTTTATAATAACAATTAGCTAAATTATACATTGCTTTTTCATCACCATTTTCCGCGGCTTTATAATACCAGTAAAAGGCTTTTTCTAAATTCATTTCTATTCCTTTTCCATTGTAATAACAATTAGCTAAATCATATATTGCTTTTTTATAACCATACTCTACTGATTTTTGACACCAAAAAAAAGCTTTTTCTAAATTTATTTCTGTTCCTTTTCCATCATAATAACAATTAGCTAAATTATACATTGCTTTTTCATAACCATTTTCTGCTGATTTTTGATACCATTGAAAAGCTTTTTCTAAATTCTTTTCTGTGCCTTTTTCACTGTAATAACAATTAGCTAAATAATACATTGCTTTTTCATAACCATTTTCTGCTGATTTTTGATACCAGTAAAAAGCTTTTTCCAAATTTTTTTCTGTTCCTTCTCCATTATGATAACAATTAGCTAAATCATGCATTGCTTTTTCACAACCATTTTCTGCTGATTTTTGACACCATTGGAAAGCTTTTTCTAAATTCTTTGCTGTTCCTCTTCCTTTATAATAACAATTGGCTATACTATGCATTGCTTTTTCATCACCATTTTCTGCTGCTTTTTGATACCAAAGAAGGGCTTTTTCTAAATTCTTTTCAGTTCCTTCCCCATTATAATAACAATTAGCTAAATTATACATTGCTTTTTCATCACCATTTTCTACTGCTTTTTGATACCAGTAGAAGGTTTTTTCTAAATTTTTTTCTGTTTCATTACCATCATGCATTGCTTTTTCATTATCATTTTCTTCTGCTTTTTGGCACCAGTGAATGGTTTTTTCTAAATTTTTTTCTGTTTCTTTACTATCATAAATTGTTTTTTCATAACCATTTTCTGTCACTTTTTGAAACCAATGAAAGGCCTTTTCAAAATTCTCTTTTATATTATTACTTGACATTTTAATTTTTTTTTTTTTTTTTTCCTAATTTTTATATAAAATTCCGAATCAAAAATTTTATTTTATTTTTTTTTCATTGTATAAATAGTATGCAAATGCATGCGTACAGACATTATGTACAATAATATAGTCTAGTCCTTCGTTACACTACGGACCGTATTTAAAATTGACTTAATTGACTTAATTGAAAAAAGATCTGCAACCTTATCTATGCAAAATTTTTTTATGATAATGCATCATCCGGACCCGGTTTAATCACAATAAATCCACTGGAATTCCACGACGATCTATGCATGATCCGGGTCCGGATCACGTTTCGGCTGATTATTTTTCAGCTAACTACATCGTTATCTATTTTGTCATTGCCGTTTTCAAAAATGTTGTAACGATTATTTCTACAAAGTCGAACAATTATCTGATATCGAACACACACCGAACACAATAATTAAAAATTTAAGAAAAGAAAAAAAAAAATCGTCAGAGAAGCAAAGTATTTATTTTTGATAGACTGCGGTAAAATTTATTTTTGTATTCTACAATTATAAAAAATTTTGTTTAAATATTATTTCCAGCATAACATATAAGATATACTGTAAATAGTAAATAAAAAAAAAAAAATTAACTATCAAGAATGTTAATGCGTTGGAAAAATGATTGAGACCATTTCTAAAACCGGATTAGCAACCTCTAGTAAAGGTACTATAAAATAGTGCGTTTATTAGGGAGCACAAAAACCCTATGGTAAAATTATAGAGCTTTATCATCAGGAATTCGAAATAATGTTATAATCATAACAAAACATCTAATAAATTTTCTAATATTTTGGATTTTTGCTATCCTCAATTTTTTTGTACTAATGTTTAACGTTTAAATGTATAAGATCTAAAACAAAATGTTTCACATGTTTAAAAGTAAAATAATATACGTAAATGTAAATTCCTAGACAATTGATCCCGTCATAATGAGAATTTTAATTCAGAGTATGTCATTCGATTTATTTACAGTATAGTTAATTTAAGTCTAAACCACGCGATTATAACTCCGGCCAGAATTAATAGTTTCAGCCGCACTGTCAGTAATGTGACAAGATTACTCAAACATTTGATAATGGTATTATTATTAATAGCAAAGTTGTTTTAACAAATATTTCTTTAACTAATGTGAAAAAAATTATTTGAAGATGAAATATGATTAAAGATAGCACAGACTGTTCTTGCATACGATAAGTTTACTTTTCTCTTATGCCTTTACGCCTTTTAATTTCCAATGAAAGAAGCTATAATATTATGAACCAGTTCCTTCGCAAGTCACGTGTTAATACTATATCCTCTGCTTATTCGGCGCTAAATGTATTTAAATTAATTAAACGAAAAAAATGAATTTTTTTTTTTTTTGTCATGAAATTATTCATAAAAAATTTTGCAACTAATTCCTTATTTACAGTATAAGATATTGATACTTTCATTCAAGGAAACAATAGGTTCTGATTCAAACGAATGAATTAAAGCATATTAATCAATAAACAAAAAGTTTAATTATAACAACATAATTGAAAATTCTCCAAATTCGAACTATTATGCAAATTCTTTTAAACATCTATTTGTTGTAAAATCATGTTATTAGTTTATATTTTCTTAATTGCTATTAAGTGTACGCCGAATACTGAATTAATGATTTACAAAATTTTTATAACAATATTATGAAACTAAAGAGGATAAAGAACGGCAAAAAAGAAATAATTAAATTTTTCTTAAAACTATCTGTCCTTATCGCTTTTCTTGCAAAGTTCATTATAACCAGAATTTAGATACTTTTTTTTTCCAAAAAAAAAAAAAAAAAAAAAAAAAAAAAAAAAAAAAATACGCACTAAAAAAGGCAGACAAAAAATAAAAAATTATTTATTTTATGACTTCTGTAATTTGGCGCCATGGCGTAATGATTCTAAGAAGCGTTTTTATATCATTTCTATTTTAGTAATTGGACAAAAGCAATTTATCATTAGGCACAATTCAACAAATGTCGCAACGCCGATCATCGAACTATAATTTAGCGACTTACCAGAAAATATGAACACAGTGATAATAATGATGAGTCATTTAGCCGACTATTACTCACAATACAATATATTTATGTGTTTTTTTTTTTTAAAAAAAAAAGGCAACGCTTTAGTGAACAAAATTGGAAACAAAAAGAAAAAAAAAAATGTATTTTGCGTAATTTAAATTTAGAAACAAATTTTACATATGACCTGTATTTTGTTTCTTACTTGATGATCATGTTTTTGTCATTAGGTTTTAGAGAATTTGTACGACATAGATCACGTCATATGAACTTTGATTTCCTAATACGTCCTAGTAGATCGTGCAATAAAGTTAAAATCACATGCTTAAACCTGTTGATCACGAGTTGCTTTCTTATATATTCTCCATCACAACAATTATAAATTGCTTCTTTCTTCCTTTATTTCTTCAACGAAATGGATTGTAATATTAATAAATCGCTTAAAAGAATTAACGTAGTAAGTTTATAATGTAAAAAAGGCATAGCCTTTTAAAAATAATTTAGCGTTAAAGTACGCCAAACATTAAAGTTTAACGACTGCGGTTTTATTAGGAATTACGCAATATAGAACGTGACTCAGCCTCAACGCCGTCTATCAGTGCTGGACCTATTGGGAATGATCCATTCCATTGGATAGCGACAATTGCGGGTCCAGTATGTTTTTCATTTACTAATATTCAATTCATTACTTGGTTATTATAATTATTATAATTTAAACAAGTCTGATTCTCCATACTCGGGTGGAACATTTTTTCTTGATATTCGGATTCCTCAAAATTATCCGTGGAAACCACCAACGGTATTTTTTTTTTTGTACATATTTTATATATAAGATCACTAACATATGTTATATTAAAGATAAACTTCACAACAAGAGTCTATCATCCGAATATCGATAGTAATGGAAATATAGGGTTAGATCATTTGATTCATCAATGGTCCCCAGCACTGACCATTTCAAAAGGTAAAGGTTTTTGCGCTACCCTTTACTTCAAGCAAAGAGATGTTTATTAATATCTTCTTTTCTCATCACCAAGTGCTCTCATCGATTTGTTCATTGTTGGAAAATCCAAATCCTGGTGTGTACTATATATATATATATCAATATTCTTTTTTGTCAATTGTATTTTATCATCTGCGATTCTTTTTTTTTAGTATTAGATTTTACATTTGAACCTGAAATTGCTCATTTATATAAGACCGATCGCTCTCGTTATGAAGCCATTGCGCGTGAATGGACAAAGCAATATGCTAGTGAGTAAAACAATCAATATTTATAATGCTTATTATCATATAATTAATATATCGATTTATTTGATGCTAGTGTAAATTATCAAGTCGATATCGTGTAAGATGCATTTATCAATGTTAACGGTTTATTAAAAGTAAATATTAAAGTGATGATATTTTTATCACTTTATCTAATAAGAATTGTAATTAATTCAACATAGTTCAGCTCCTTATTTAACTAATTTTAAATGCTTTTCAGATTTGTCATTTCAATTTAATATAGTAGTAAACAATAATAATGTTATACAATGTGAAATCAGATATTTATTTAAATTCAAGAATAAAATATTAACAAAGTACATATTTGAATGTTATTGAAAGTTTTAAAAATTAATTTCTTTGATTATATTATTACTGTATCTACTTTATTTTTTAACATGAAAGCGTGTTCTTGATAATTTATAAATAAATTTCCAATAAACAAGGAAGGATATATTAAATACCTTATTATAGCCCATCAATACTCGATCTCTCATTCACATTTAAAGTTATTGCAAATGATAGATACCATAGTATGGTATAAATTTTATTTTAGGTGGACTCTCTCTTGTTGCCTTTTTATTCCAGGGCAGAACTTGACTATCATTAAACATCATTGTCCCTTACGCTGGATAATTAAATAACGTATTGTAATTCCAAAAGATCTGTTCCTAAAAATTTTAATTCGAATTTAGAAATAATGATAATGGTATGACGGGCATGTTGTGATGGAACTCATGGACTTCTGCCCCAAAGATGATGGGATCAGTCAGGAAATTAGGATTTTTACTACCAAAATGTTTGTACCTGTCAAATATCTCGTATATAGAAAATAAGTATAATATGATTATTATGTGCGCGGAAATTTTATGTGTACGATTTTTTACCATACATAAGATATTGAACCAATATATTTTATACCAAAAATAAGCAACCATATAAATAAAATATATTTTATTAAAAAGTAAGATAATATACAAAATATCTTCTAATAAATATAAACTCTTAATTATAAAATGATAAAGTTCAGCTTTAAAAGTTGTATTGCTAATGTACGAAAACTATAACGTCGAAGTCACTTTGTTTGTTCAGGATATTCCATGTATTTCACTAGAGAATTAAACAAAGTTCTTTTGACACATTATATAATGCTATAAGTTCTGGATCGTTTTTTAAATTTTTTTGTAAAATTTTACTATTAATCTCATCCCGTAACTTATCCCACGCTTTTAATTTGAAATATCTATTTTCCTTAATCGAAGGTACGTTCTTCAAGTAATTTTGTAGTATTTCTCTTGATTTTTCTCTTTCCTTTTTATTAATTTTAATTTGGGTAGTAAGATCATCATCATCATTATCAGTTTTTTCAATATTTATCGGAGGATTGTCTACATGAATAACACCATTGCATAATTTAATTATTTCAGCAATTATGTCGCTTTTTTTACACATTAATTCTATGTCTTTAGCACACATTTCTTTATTTTTAAAATTATCGAATTTAGATCTCACAATAGTAACATAATCGAGAATACCAATATCAAAAAAAGTATTGATAATTAAATAAAGCAATCTCATTTTTTCTGACATGAATCTTCCATCAACCACGAATAAAACTTGGCTTATCCCTTCTGGCATCGAATAAATTCCATCTGCTATTTTATACAAAACTTGCTTTATAGTTAAATTAGTGTTTTCAAATCCAGCAGTATCTACTACACAAAAATTGTTCTCATCCCATTTAAAATCATTTTTTTTGAAACTTTTAGTCTCACTAATTGTGTTTCCGCTTTCTTTGAAATTCTCAGAGCCTGCTAGTACATTTGCCAATGTGGACCTGCCACTACCAGTGTGACCAACTATCAATATATTCTTAATAATTTCTTTTTCTTGAATAATAACCAAATTCTTAGGAGGTTGATTAATTGTAATAGATCTAGGGCAATAGCTTAGGTCAAGATGAGTAAAATTACTGTTAAAACAGTTGGAGCAATCAATATATTCTAAATTGGAACAGTTGCTTACATCTAAATTAATAAGTTCACTGTTATTGGAACAATAGAGTTTTTCGATATTCGGACAAAGATTAAGACTTAATTCTTTAATTGAGGTATCTGAACAATTGAGCTCAATGAGATCATTAACTTCCAATTCAGTTAACGTCTTAATTGACGAACAATCAAGCTTTTTCAAATTTGGACAGTCAGTTACAGATGTAAGTTTGAGATCAGTTAATTTACTATTAGAACAGTTAAGACTAATCAGATTTTGGCAGTTAGTTAAAGAGAAACTCGTAAGATTAAGAAGTTTTGACAAATCAATCTCATTAAGAGTATAACAACCACTTATTTTTAAATTAGTCAACTTATTTGATGAACAATCAAATTTTGTTAATTTTGAACAATCGATCACAGATAAACTCGTTATTTCAGGAAAGTTTTTCAAGTCAATCTGAGAACAATCGCTTATTTTCAAGCTAGTAAATCCAATTTCTAAACAATCAAGCGTGGTTAAATTTGAATAACCATTCACGTGCAAACTCTTAGGATTAGTAGAATTAGATAAGTCGATAATCTTATTAAGTTGAGTACAATTGATTATTTCCAAGCTGGTCAACTCAGTTGATGAACAATCAAGTATGATTAGTTCTGAACATTTAATTAAGACTAAGCTCTCAAGTTGAGTGAATTTTGATAAGTTAATAAAAATAAGTTGTGAACCGTTTATTTCCAAATTAGTTAATCCAGTTGTTGAATGGTCAAACGTGATTGGACATCTAGTTACAGATAAACTCTTAAGTTTAGGAAGTTTTGATAAATCAACATCTTGAAGTTTAGGACAATCACTTATTTTTAAATTAGTTAATTCTTTTGATGAACAATCGAGCCTAGTTAGATTTGAACATTTAATTACGGATAAACTCTCAAGTTTTGTGAGTTTTGACAAATTGATTTCATTAAGAGTATCGCAACTACTTATTCCCAAACTAGCTAGTTCTTTTGATGAACAATCAAGTGAGGTTAGGTTTGAACATTTAATTATAGATAATCTCTCAAGCTTGGTGAGTTTTGATAAATCAACCTCATTGAGAGCATCACAACCACTTATTTCCAAACTAGTTAACTTCTTTGATGAACAATCAAACTTTGTTAAATTTGAACAATCCATTACAAATAAATTCGTAATTTCGGGAAGGTTTGTCAAGTCAACCCCATCAAGTTGGGAACAACCAGATATTTTCAAACTAGTAAATCCAGTTTCTGAGCAATCAAGATCGGTTAGATTTGAATAACCTCTCACACATAAACTCTTAGGATTAGTAGAATTAGATAAATCTATAACCTTATTAAGTTGAGTACAATTAATTATTTCCAAGCTAGTCAACTCGGTTGACGAACAGTCAAGCCTGGTCAGTTGTCGACAGTCAGTTACTGATAAATTCCTAAGTTTAGGAAGTTTTGACAAATCAATCTCTTCAAGTGTATCGCATTCACTTGTTTCCAAACTAGTTAACCCAGTTGATGAACAATTAAGCGTGGTTAGATTTGGACATTTAGTTACAGATAAATTTCTAAGTTTAGAAAGCTCTGATAACTCAATCTGAGTAAGTTGAGAGCAACCATTAATTTCCAATGTTGTTAACTCAAATTTCTCCAAACTAATCCTTTTTAACTTTGTAAAGTCTTTTACTTTCAAAAAACCTTCAAGCTTTAATTTTTTGCCTTCAACAATATTTATATTTTCCTTTTCCGAGTATTTTTTATTAAACCAATCTTGACTTTTTGACATGGTGTTTTATTAGTTTATTTATTCGGTTTTTTTTTTCTTGGTTAAAAAAAAATTGGAGAAAGTGCGCCTTTTGTTACTTGTATTACTCAATTATGTCATTTTCAGATTGCAGATATTTGCATTATGCAGCGGATACAAATTATTATGTCGTACAAGGTTTATGCATTCATTGCGTCATAAAAAAAGTTGTACATTTGATAGATCTTTCTTATAATGATTTAATAAAAAAAAAAAAAAATGTAATTTATTTCTTAGACATAAGCAAATAATTTTTCATAGGTATTGTTTAAAATATTTTAATTATAACTTAAAGGTCTACATAAAAAAAAGTTTAATAGTAAAATTTCGAGGAATAATATTAAAATATGTTGTATTTATAAGTTATAAGTGATAAAATCAGTCACAGAAGGTTCGTAATGTTGAAAAGTTAAGTACTATAAATTATTTCCAATTTCAAAATACGATATAAAAAATGAAATAAAAGCATTAATCGTTTGAATAAATTAAAAATGAAATAGAATGTGCGTATGATGTAAGTATTCACCAATAAATAGAGTCGGGTTATTACATCGATTCGGAACTGAATTTAAAATTGCCAAATTCGTAACCGTATCACCGTAATGGATCTGTACTAGTTTAAAATCATTGACGATGGCATTTTATGTATGACAAAAACTTCCTGATTCCTCCTTACACATACCAATTATTAACAATTTTGATAACTGATTTGCAAAATTATTTTTTTATTTTATTTTATTTTTTTTTTATATTTGCGTTAATTTTCATAAATTTTTTTATATTACTTTTTTTTCCTTTGTAATCATTATTTTTTCGCAAAAGTGTCGATCCAGTATGCCAGGGAAATGGTTCAATAATAAAATAAATGAGTTTAAAAAGTGACTGCGCCTGTCTCTGGCATTGCAGCTATCAAAATGGTTTAGTTACATTTAGCGAAAGATATGTGCTCACATTTTAACTGTTAATCATGTGGTTCAAATACTATTCAAATCTGGTTAGTGCTTGTATTACAAAGAACGCCACAAAAGGATAGGCGACTAATAATTTTTTATATATTGCGTAAAGAGTAAGTTTAATTGTACAATTTAAATAAATATAATATACATATTTATCTACATACTTGCAAAGAGATGGTTAAATAACAATTAAGAGAATATTTACAATAGAATCGTAATCAACTTGCATGAAAAGAAAGAATCAAATAATTATTAATCATATTCGCATATGATCATCCACTCAAGGCGTAACACTGTCATGTGTCGATCGAAAAAAAATTCATACTTCACACTTCATACAAATGTATTAAATGCATCAATCACAAAAATAACTTATTTCTTTCAACTTTTCTCCATTACAATTTTATATCTAAAATCTATCATTACATATTTACATTCAAAATTTCAAATACCAAAATTTGTATAGTTTTTACTATATTTTGATCCAGCTTTTATTTGCATTTTAACCTGATTTTTAGGTTTTTTTTTACCTATTATATAATAAAGTATAATATGCAACTATAAGATTAGTAATATATAAAATAAATAAACCAAACTAAATAAACAAAAAAAAATATTAAAAATCAAACCAATTACAAGATAACCTTCATTAAAGGATATGCTGATTTTTCCATTTATTGCCCGTTTTCAAAATTATTGAGAAAATCCGATTTGCGAGTTGTTATGTGATTTTCATATTGAAAAGGTGAATCACTTTTTTACACGAATTTTTAATATTTTTACACCGGATTTTTTTTTTTGTGAATCGTATAATTCAATATATAATGCTATTCTATTGAAAGTTTCAATACATACTTTCTATTTGAAAATTGCATTTCCCTGCGTTTTTTTGCATTTTTACCACATTTTTTGATTTTTTAAAGGTGAATCATTTTTCTAGACAAATTTTTAATATTTTTGTATCAGATTTTTTTTGTGAATCATAAAGTCCGAAGTATATGATTGTTATTCCACTGAAAAATTTATCATATATTTTATAACAAAAAAGATTTTTCCGCATTTTTTTATATTAATAAGACATATATAATATATTGATATATAATTATGATTCACTTTTCCGCATGTGTTTATAATATTTTTATACTAGATATTTTTATGAATCATGAAATTTAATAACATAGAATATTTTACAAAAAGTTTCAACAATTATTCATATAAAATAATCAGTTTTTATTAATTAGATAGTCAAAATAATAAAATACAACCATAAACTATTTTATATACTAAATAAAATATGCATCAAAAATTCTTCATAGAATATTCTGACATTGATTTACAGGATTTATAAAAAATTCTGGCACAAAAAATATTAAAAACATATGCGGAAAAAGTGTTTCACAATTATACTTCAATATACTATATATATTTTAAGACAAAAAAAAAATGCAGAAAAAAATCCTTTTTGTTATAAAATGTATGCTAAACCTTTCAGTAGAATAGTAATATATATTGAAATTTATGATTCACGAAAAAAATCTGATATAAAAATATTAAAAATTCGCCTAGTAAAGTGATTTACTTTAAAGAATCCCAAAAACAGTAAAAATGCAGTAAAATGCAGAAAAAATCAATTATCAATATAAAACATCTGCTGAAACTCTCAGTAATATAATGTTATGGATTGGATTTTATGATTCACAAAAAAAATCAGGTACAAAATTATTAAAATTTCATCTAGAAAAGTGATTCACGTTTTAAAACATAGTAAAAATGCAGGAAAATGCAGAAAAATGTGGAAAAAATTTTTTTTTATATTATAAAATATGTATTGAAATTTTCTGTTAATTAGTATATACATCGGATTTTATGGTTCACAAAAAAAATCTGATACAAAAATATTAAAAATTCATCAAGAAAAGTGATTCATTTTTAAAAAACCCCAAAAACACAGTAAGAATGCAGATAAATGTGAAAAAAATCAATTTTTTAATATAAAGTAGGTGCTGAAACTTTTAGTATAATAATGTTATAAATTGAATTTTATGATTCACAGAAAAAAATCTGATACAAAATTATAAATAATTTGTCTAGAAAAGTGATTCACTTTTAAAAAATCAAAAAAATGTGATAAAAATGCAAAAAAATGCAGGGAAATGAATTTTCAAATAGAAAGTATGTATTAAAACTTTCAGTAGAATAGCATTACACATTAAATTATATGATTCACAAAAAAAATCTGGTATAAAAATATTAAAAATTCGTGTAAAAAAGTGATTCACTTTTGCAATATGAAAATCATATGATAACCTCGCAAAATCAGATTTTCTCAATAATTTTGAAAATGGCAATAATACAAAATATAGTAAAAGTACAAACTAGTGAACTAAAAATGGGATTATATACTGATAAGACAGTGATACAACTAAGATCAAGATTTTAAATCTAGATTACTCTTACTTTTAAAATGAAAAAAAAAACACTTTATAAAAATTAAATTTTAATGCCATTAATTATAATAATTGTGTTACAGAAATACGAAAAATTATAGTAAAATCATAATGTTAGTAATATACTAAGTTAAATAAAAATTAAAAAATAAAATTAAAAATTAAACCAATTCCATGATAATCTTCACCCTATATTAATTAAAAAAGAAAATAAAATTTAAATAAAATATATAGGCCCCATCAAATCAATTGATTTGATAAAGTATATGCTCCAGCCATCGCAAAATACTGTGCCATGCAACCATAGATTAGTAATATGCAAAATAAATAAACTAAACAAACAAAATGAAATTTAAAAATCAAACCAATTCCATGAAATATTCATTAAAGGATATGCCTAACCTTTTCATTTATTACAAAGTAAAAATACCTGGCTTGTGAACTGAAGATGGGATCATGCACTGACAAGACAGTGACATTACCAAAATCAATATTCTATAACCAGGAATTACTCTCCTACTTTTGTAATATGAAAAAGAAAATACACCTTTATTAAATTTAAATATTAATTAAATTAAACCAATTTCATTGGTTATCAAATATTAAAGATATGCAATCTTTCATTTATTAATAGGAAAGGTACATAGTTGATTCCTCCTTCAGAATCAACAGATCCTATTAGCAAAGCAAAAGTATCTAGTGAACTGAAGATGGGATTATGCACTGACAAGACAGTGACACTACCAAGATCAAGATTCTAAATCTAGACTACTCTTAATTTCAAAATGAAAAGAAAGACACCTTTTAAAATTAATGCCAATAATTATAATAATTGTCTATGGCATTATTTTATATATTTCAGAAATACAAAAATTATAGTAAAATCATAGTTAGTAATGTAAGTTAAACAAAAATACAAAAATTAGAAAATAAAATTAAAAATTAAACCAATTCCATGATAATCTTCACCCTATATTAATTAAAAAGAAAGTAAAATTTAAATAAAATATATAGGTCCCATCAAATCAATTGATTTGATAAAGTATATGCTCCAGCCATCGCAAAATATCGTGCCATGCAACCATAGATTAGTAATATGCAAAATAAATAAACTAAACAAACAAAATGAAATTTAAAAATCAAACCAATTCCATGAAATATTCATTAAAGGATATGCCTAACCTTTTCATTTATTACAAAGTAAAAATACCTGGCTTGTGAACTAAAGATGGGATCATGCACTGACAAGACAGTGACATTACCAAAATCAATATTCTATAACCAGGAATTACTCTCCTACTTTTGTAATATGAAAAAGAAAATACACCTTTATTAAATTTAAATATTAATTAAATTAAACCAATTTCATTGGTTATCAAATATTAAAGATATGCAATCTTTCATTTATTAATAGGAAAGGTACATAGTTGATTCCTCCTTCAGAATCAACAGATCCTATTAGCAAAGCAAAAGTATCTAGTGAACTGAAGATGGGATCATGCACTGACAAGACAGTGACACTACCAAGATCAAGATTCTAAATCTAGACTACTCTTAATTTCAAAATGAAAAGAAAGACACCTTTTAAAATTAATGCCAATAATTATAATAATTGTCTATGGCATTATTTTATATATTTCAGAAATACAAAAATTATAGTAAAATCATAGTTAGTAAAGTAAGTTAAACAAAAATACAAAAATTAGAAAATAAAATTAAAAATTAAACCAATTCCATGATAATCTTCACCCTATATTAATTAAAAAGAAAGTAAAATTTAAATAAAATATATAGGTCCCATCAAATCAATTGATTTGATAAAGTATATGCTCCAGCCATCGCAAAATACTGTGCCATGCAACCATAGATTAGTAATATGCAAAATAAATAAACTAAACAAACAAAATGAAATTTAAAAATCAAACCAATTCCATGAAATATTCATTAAAGGATATGCCTAACCTTTTCATTTATTACAAAGTAAAAATACCTGGCTTGTGAACTGAAGATGGGATCATGCACTGACAAGACAGTGACATTACCAAAATCAATATTCTATAACCAGGAATTACTCTCCTACTTTTGTAATATGAAAAAGAAAATACACCTTTATTAAATTTAAATATTAATTAAATTAAACCAATTTCATTGGTTATCAAATATTAAAGATATGCAATCTTTCATTTATTAATAGGAAAGGTACATAGTTGATTCCTCCTTCAGAATCAACAGATCCTATTAGCAAAGCAAAAGTATCTAGTGAACTGAAGATGGGATCATGCACTGACAAGACAGTGACACTACCAAGATCAAGATTCTAAATCTAGACTACTCTTACTTTCAAAATGAAAAGAAAGACACCTTTTAAAATTAATGCCAATAATTATAATAATTGTCTATGGCATTATTTTATATATTTCAGAAATACAAAAATTATAGTAAAATCATAGTTAGTAAAGTAAGTTAAACAAAAATACAAAAATTAGAAAATAAAATTAAAAATTAAACCAATTCCATGATAATCTTGACCCTATATTAATTAAAAAGAAAGTAAAATTTAAATAAAATATATAGGCCCCATCAAATCAATTGATTTGATAAAGTATATGCTCCAACCATCGCAAAATACTGTGCCATGCAACCATAGATTAGTAATATGCAAAATAAATAAACTAAACAAACAAAATGAAATTTAAAAATCAAACCAATTCCATGAAATATTCATTAAAGGATATGCCTAACCTTTTCATTTATTACAAAGTAAAAATACCTGGCTTGTGAACTGAAGATGGGATCATGCACTGACAAGACAGTGACACTGCCAAAATCAATATTCTATAACCAGGAATTACTCTTTTACTTTTGTAATATGAAAAAGAAAACACACCCTTATTAAATTTAAATATTAATTAAATTAAACCAATTTCATTGGTTATCAAATATTAAAGATGTGCAATCTTTTCATTTATTAATAGGAAAGGTACATAGTTGATTCCTCCTTCAGAATCAACAGATCCTATTAGCAAAGCAAAAGTATCTAGTGAACTGAAGATGGGATCATGCACTGACAAGACAGTGACACTACCAAGATCAAGATTCTAAATCTAGACTACTTTTACTTTCAAAATGAAAAGATAGATACACCTTTTAAGATTAATGCCAATAATTATAATAATTGTCTATGGCATTATCTTTCATGTACTAGTAATGTGAAATAAAATAAAAAAAAAATAAATAAATAAAATAATGAAATAAGCAAGTAAAAATTAAATAAGTAAAATAATAAAAAGAAACTACAAATTCATTACCATCAATTCTCTCCAATCCAGAATATTAGTGATAGGTGCAAATCGTAAGTCACCTAGAACATATACAATATTTGTAAAAATCATAAACCCTTGAGCGCAGAACTGCAAATACAACAAAAAAATAATAAAAACAATAAAAAAAAGAACGGAAAAATAATAAAAAGGAACAATAAAAAACAATAAAAAAATGAAAGAAAGAACGAAAACCAGCGAAAAAAAAAATAAAAAAAATGAAAATAAAAAAAATAAATAAATAAAAAAACGGGAAAAAGAAAAAAATAAAAAAAAGTAAAAAAAAAAAGAAACAAACAAAAATAAAAACGAAATATGAAGATAAAACAAGAAAAATAAAAATAAAAATGAAAATAAAACGAAGACAAGTAAAAAAAAATGTATAAATAAACGATAAGAAAAAGATAAAAAAAAGGTTTAAACTCATCGAAGTATTCACTTGTTCAAAGAACCATCGATAAAGAATATTCTTCCCCAAATTTCTTGCGAGCTCAAAGAACTGAGAAACCAACTGCTAAAGAAAGAAAAAAATTATAAACAGAAAGAATAAATAAATAAACGATGTATGAGGAAAAGGGGAATTATAAAATAAATAAATGACGGGAAAAAGGGGGAATTATAAAAAATAATAATAAATAAACGATGAAAAAAGGGGATTATATTAAATAAATGAACAATAAGATTGATTATGAACTTGCAATGATGTAAAAATATCCGAAATTTACATCATACATGTATGAGTCATCTATTATCAGCCTTGGGAATTAATAGTCACATAAATCTCATAATTACTCATTAACAGTCAACATTACGTATTTTTTTATGGCATGTGACGGTCCGTTTCAAATACAACGAAATTTTTATATTTTAATAATATAAGATAAAATTTATTTAATAATACAAATTATTATTATCGTCATAATTCACTATCATCTATTTGATCAATTAAATTCGTTAATGTATCTTTTTATTACCTACTATTTTATTATTATTATTATTGTTGTTATTCATTAATGGCAAATTCAATGATCTCTTAAAAGTATTAGACGGGACGTCATCACATAATATCAACCTAATCTAGTTAAAATAAGTAAATTTCGTGATTTGATAAATAAATGAAATTTTCTTTTTTGTCAAAAAAAAAGGTCCATTCACTTTTTTTTTTATTTATTAAGAAAAGCGTAAAAAAATTAGTGGCATTTGACGGTCGATAAATCGTTTTCGTTAGAACGATTCTAACCCGGATAAATCGATCAACGGTTTTCCTGAACCGATCCGTGTCGAAATTAAAGACATTATAATTTTGACTCGGCTCGACTCGACTCGTTCGAGCACTAAATATTAAGTTTCGAGTTATCATTAAATAAGTTAGGACATCACGCGATCACAGGAATTTTCATAAAGTTTACAATGGACGATCAATAAGTTCTGAAGTAGCCTATTATTATTGGTTGGAAACCAATATGTACATTTATTGTAATTTACATTCTGAAACTCCTTTTTCTGTTAATATTCTATTCTAGGATAAAGAACCCATTATTTTAGTTAATAGCCAGATGATTTTTTCGTGGGTTTTTTATTGTTATTATTTTAAACTTTGTGATTAAAGCCGTGTTCGTGATCGAATTATTTTTGAATTTTATTTGTAGATAAGACGAATCCACTAATATTATTATTGCTAGAAGAGTAACCGTTGTTTAAAATTAGAGGTTTATGATTTCTAATATAATGAATTTAATAAAAAGTCGCAAAGCCCAAGAGATCTATACAATTATAAAATACCACAACTTGATTATTATCTTTGTTTCCTCTAGGACGATTATTCTATAAATTTAAAATATCATTATAAATTATTTAGTCCTTACTGAAAACAAATGATTCATGATGTAGTGGTGGAAATATATTTCATCTATTAAATTTAAACTAATAATAACACTTCAAACTGAAATTATTATCAAATTTTTTCTAATAAGGAGCTAAGGCAAGATTGGAAGAAATATTATATAATTTACTCTCTTACACAAAACATGAAGTTCTTCTATGTATTAGATTTTTTTCTTTCTATTTAGTCTTTTTTATTTTAACTGGAATGTTTCTATTAATTATTTAAAGCACTTATATTTATGAAATATATAATATTTAGAAGTCTTCGAATATACACTGTACATATCTATGCATGGTTTACAAAATTATAATTGAAATTACTTTATGTTTTGCAATTCTCTTTCATAACTTAAATGTAATCATATTTATTTAGTTTTTTTCCGATATTAAAACACATATAAACGTTAATCGCTTATTATATTTTGAACCTGTATATTTTTTTAAAACACTTTAGACGATATTTGCCAATTTCTTATATTTTCAAATATAAATTAATATAAATTATACTCGTTGTGAGTAAAATGTTATATTTACCTATTTACCTTTAAAAAATTCTTTTATTCTACTATGATTATTTGTTTTATCGAAATCATTAACTTGAAATTATATATTGTACACAATCGTTTAAAGGCATTATCGATAAAAATACTCACTATTTTCAGGAATATTAAAACTATAAGGTTTGCTGTGATAAGCTTTGGAAAATAAATTAAGAATGTCAATTATAAAAAAGTTTTTTTTTAAAAAATATATTTATAATACATAAAGATATTTACCTTCTTGCCCTTCTATATTAATTATTTAAAAAAATAATAGTTAAAAATTAGCTTAAATTTTAATCGATGTTCGGAAAAAATTTAAAATATCCCAATGTATAGTACCTTCTGTTATTCCTGACCCAGGTAGATCAATAAATTGATAAACTCTACTTGTAAGCAATTTACTGCTTGACGAATAATAGCTTATTATTTTCGAATTATGTGAATTATCCAACTTATTATTAATTTTTTTAAATTTTTTTAAGAATTTACTAACCATATTTTTATGGCCATCTGGTGTATTTTGATAATACGATTTATTAATACAATCAATTGTATTTAATAATGTATTAATATCATACCTCTTTGTTGGATCAGCATCCCAACATCTTTCTATTAATTCTTTATATTTTGGTGGTGTACCTGGTACGATCTTTGGTCTTACACCATTCACAATATCAATTGCGAGATCATATTCGTCTTCATAATTAGCAAAAGGTGGTTGCCCGGACGAAATTTCCCACATTAACATTGCAATACTATATACATCAGATGCTTTAGTATATTCTTTTCCAATTATAATTTCTGGTGCAATATAAGGAAGATTTCCGTATATACTTTTTAATGGTTTATTAGCGGGTCCACAAAATCCAAGATCACTAATAAACCAATAATTTGTGTATTTTAAATATAATATATTTCCCGAATGTAAATCTCTATGAATTACATTTTCTTTATGAATTCTATTAAGGGCGTCGATTATATCAACAGTAATTTTAATTTTTTCTTTCCATGTGAGTTTATTTTTGTTTTGACGTAAATATTCTCTTAAGTTTGTATCTAATTCTCTCATTACAAGCATATAACTTCCATCTGATGGATCTTGAGTTAGACCATAACAGGGTACTATTTCTGACCATTTGTTATTTATAATTAAGTGAGATTTGGCCTATAAAATCTAAAGGTGTTAAATATTCAATGTTTTTACGAAATTTTGATTTTAAAATACCATTATCATTATATTACTAACCTCTTCAAACCAGCTTCTATTAGCACTTTCAACATTCTCTAGTCTTTTTAATATAACATTTCTAGTTCCATATCTTTTTAATTGTTGTTTTATGGAATCCCATTCATAGTATTGCCCGCCAATCCATTCCGCTGTATAAATTTCGGAAAATCCACCTCTAGTTAAATATTTAATATTTTGTATATTTTTATATGGAATCCATTCAACTATCTTATTTGGAGCAAGTGATTCCATTTGACATTTCTGAATTAAATCATTAACATCATTATTTCCAGATGTCCAATATGAAAATTTCTGTTTTAAATAATTTCTAACACAATATTCACAATATAAAGTTGCCAAACATTCTTCTTCACAGTCATTACAAATTCTCCTTTTTCCTTCATTATGACGAATTTTATCAATATCATGATTTTTACTTAATTTTTTTATTGCTACTAATTTTTCATCCTTTGTAAGTGATTTATCCTTAAGAATGGTTTGTCGCATAAATTTATATTGTTTATCTAGGTTCTTATTATAATTATTTAATGCAAATGCTTTTTGAATTGTGGCAAAAATCAAATCTTCTCGAATAGTTGCCATAGTGATTTAAAATGTTGAAATTTAATGATTAACTTTTTTTTTTTTTTTTTTTTTCAGAAAAAAAAAAATATTTCAGCGGCCTCGATATTATATAGATAAGTAAAAATAGATCGACGCTCATTCTCGAAGTTTCTCATTACTAAAAAGGAATGATCTGCATATCATTCTGTTTACCATTTTTACATATTGCTGTATTACTAGGGGTTATTCTTTTTTTTTTTTTTTTACTTATTTAACTCCGAAATTTCCGCCATTAATCAAATAAAGAAATTAGTAAATGAATGGATTGGTTTAATTCAATGAATTAATAAAAATGTGACTAAATATTAAGTCATAACGTTTAATCACGTTGGATCTTTTTATGGTAAAAAAACTTTTTTGTTAGTATAGTTGGCACATAATTAATTTTTATTAACGTTTATTTACAAGTCATCAGTTGGTCATGGTAGTCAGGAGAAATTAATAATTCATTTAAAAAACTTTTTTCCTTACAGTACATTCGATGTAGAATATTATAGGGATAATAATATGTTATAATACAATAAGGTCTTATGACGGATAATACTTTCAATTATTATACATAATAAAATTATTAATAAACAATAAGCGCTATGTGACGAAATTTTTTTAATATAAAAAATAATTCATAAAAGAATGTCCGGAAATTGTTGTCGAAAATGTCCGGAAATGATTCGGCCCTCGGAAAAATTGCAATATTCCAGACGTTGAACATTATGATTTTCTAGAAAATGTCCATAAAGAATGACGATTCGGGTCTAGTGTCAAGAAAGTGTCCGGATATTGAAAATTTTCGGATATTTTCCCAATTTTCCGGACATTTTTAACGACAATTTCCGGTCATTCTTTTTTTCATAAGGATTGCCCAAAGATAAATTACGTCATACGATAATTTTATTCGAGTAATTCGTCATTCGATCACGAGTCATCACCTGAGTAAATTGATCGACTGAGATCGATAAATAATCGTAGCGAAAAAAAATAAGCTATCAACTTGTCACATCACAGCACTAGATAAAATTAAGATATTAGATGAAAATGGAATGATCAATGGGTAATTATCGATCAACTACAGGACAAATTGATAGTGGCAATTAGTGTAATTGGTCGTTCTTATCGGCGGATAGTATTAGTAATAATGAATATTATTTTGTTACACAAAATATTAAGTATAGGAGTAGCAAATAAGGTTAGGTACGAGCAATAATAAAATTTTATTTGCTTTTGTCAAGTCATATTTAATACAGTAGTTTGAAAATTCATTAAATATGGTTTGGTAACGATGGTATAATAAAATCTTTCTTTATATAATAGCAAGATCTTTTTTTGCTTAGAAGTATATAATTATGCAGTATGTGCACGCAATCATTAAAATTCTAAGATAAACGTTAATTAATGTACAGTATATTTTTAAATAAAACATAATGTAAACATTAACAGTTATTATTTGTTTTATTTATTAACATAATACGCACTCGTATGAGTGAAATGGGTTTTATATGGTTATTATACGCTTAATAATTTGAGCCCCGCGCGTTTAATTAACTATTAGTGATCGTCTGTCAAATGATTTTTTGTGTTCCAAATAATTGTAGTGACATATCTTTAACACAAACAGTAATTAAACTTGGGTGCCGAAACCTGTATATGCCGAAATATATTTGGGATTTGACATATGCCGAAATATAGTTTCGGAATTTCGACAAAATCCCAAATCCCAAATCCCAAACTATTGTCAAAATCCCAAATTATTGCCGAAATCCCAAACCTTTATCGAAACCCCAAAAAACCCATAAGTATATTTATGTAGATTAAGAATAGACAACAAACAAAAAAATTTTAATTGTAAATGAATGGTAGTGCTTCTTAATTAGCTTTAAGAAAATTCCTTATTTTAGCTTCTATTATACTCACATCATACCTAACAAGAAGATATGCGTGTTTGATGTATTACATGGGGTTATTAAATTAATTTACAGTTTTATAAATTACGGAAACACTAGAATTTGGGATTTCGGAAATGGTTTGGGATTTGGGATTTCCGAAATTGTTATATGCCGAAATGTATTTCGATTTCGGCATATAGCCGAAATATTTCGGCACCCAAGTTTAAAACAGTTCTCTAAAAATGACGATGAAGTCTTATAATACTTTTTAGTTTTTATTTACCAATTAACGCCTGTGTATTTTTTCGATTTATTATAAGGTTAATATTAATTAACAAATATGTACAGTACGAAAAAGTGCATTTTTAGAATATCATTAGAACTTTTCGCCTTGTTTTTCTTTTCTTTGCCAACAAAATTTTTTATTTGGATATATTTCGACAATTAATGATAATAACTTATTTCTTTATTTATTTTTAATATTGTTTAAGTAAATATTCTTTGGTATTTATTTTGTATTAATATAAACATTAATAAACAAAATTAATACAATAGTAGGAATGGGACCTTACCTTAATTTTATTCTTATATCATCCTGATTCAATCTTAACCGACTGGCAGGATAAAGTCTTATAAGCTTTCGAATTCCTCTAATGAAATTATCGGACAGTATGCTTAAAACATTTATGAGAAAATTGAGTCAACAGACGTTCAAATTTCAATCATTTTATTTTTAATTTAAGAGAAAAGAGACATAACGTTAAGACAAAGAAACAACACTTAATTTCTAATATTTTTTTTTTTTTTAAAAAAAAAAAAAAAAAAAAAAAAAAAAAAAAAATACAAAGTATTGATAGTCGGCCACGCTCACAATTTTTGAATGATGTCATATTTAATTATTTTATTTTATGCAAAAAGATTTTTACGGAGTCGTTATAATGTAATGTGTCAATACATGATTTAATAATCTTATTTGTGAAAAGTGATCAGCGATTTAATTTCTAACATGTGATTGACCTTGATCGCACATTATGATTACAACGGATTTTGGTATATAATATTCCAAATATTCATAATTATAATATAAAATTTTTAAAAAACATCGAGCTCATTGATGCTATGAAAGTAGAGTAGTTGTTTAGTTACTGTTTTATCATATTTATTTCGTATGCGGCAATTTATTAGAAATAAAGACCAAACAGATCACGTGACTATCTGTAGCTCATTTTTATCCAAACAAACGATTTCGGACGTCGAATTGCGAAACTAAGGAAGGGGTATCGGCCGTTCTTTAGTTGCACAGATCTAGGTCTTCGTTGTTTAAAGAAACAAAGGAAAAAACAAAAAATTTGATTGGCTAGATTTCCTTATCGAATTCCGTTGTCGATCTCGTTACACCCCTCATTTCTTCTCTTCGGGTATACCTGAAACAACAAACAATTATCATATTTATGTTAATATTACTAGTATATCAGAAAAAAGATTTATACATGGGTATACATGGATACTTACGGTTTGGGTCATGAAAAATAAAAATTTGTGTGACATAATTAATAATTAAAACTATTAAATAAATTAGCTCAAAAGTGAAAAACAAATCACATGGAAATGTTTCTCCAGAGCATAATCACTTTCCAATAAGCGGTTTAGCTATAATTACTAATTTGGTAGTTATAAAATGATCTCAATATTTCATATGCACGTGTTCAACAAAAATGTGTATCAAGCTAAATTATATTTCTACACATGAACAAATTATCTTTAAGTTGTTATACTAGTAAATCGTAAAAATGACGAAATAACGGCGGAATATTTTACCTGCCAATTTCAAATATATAAAGGATCAAGATTTCCTTAGCTTTATTTTTCTTAAATTTATTAACTCTCAAATATATAAAAATATAGTTCTAATTAAATAATTACTCTCATTAAATCTCGTTAAATCTCATTAATAAAAAAATGTCTCAACAATCGCCAAAATTTATTTTTGTTGATACTATCCAAGATCCTGAATCTTTAATGCAAGAAATAAAAGAGCTTGCCTCAAAATTAAAGTATTCATTCACGTTATCAATTGAAGAGCTTATCATTCCGAATAGCTCTACTCCTCAAAATTCATTTTTTATGTTCAAAAGAGATCAGATGGCGAAGACGACGGGAATGGTGAATCTTAAAACAAATTATTACAAATATAAGCCACTCTTCGAGCTTTTATACAAACTCCAAGTCATGTATAGCAAGGAAACTCAACCAACTCTTACAAATCAACCAAACTCTAATGATGCATTCAATGAATTTGGAAGAACAATAGATGATTTCATTGATAATGATCCTGAGATCAAAAGTATAGTGTAATTATCAGATTTGTTTATGTTATATAATATTTTTTTACTTTCTATTTTCGAGTATATTACTAATTTTTTTTTAATTTTCTTATTAGTAAAGAGTTGTTAGATGAGATGGAGAAGAGAAAATATTAGTTCACTTTGGATATTTTTAAATTATCAATTAATTTTACATCTTTTCATTTATATCTTTTACCATTTTCTTTCTTTTTACTTTCTCACTTTTTACTTTCATTTTATAAAATTATAGAAAACATATTATAACAAAAAAAAATTAATTTACTATATCAATAATTAAGTGCGACACGATTACGTATTTAGTATAACGCCTTAATGTAACACTTTGTTCATCACCTCTCAACGATATTACAATTTATTATATTATTTAATTTAATTTAATGATTTTTTTATTCTACTTTATTATATAAATCATTTTAATAAGTACATGTTCAAAATTCCCATACCTGAACTGTTAATACTATTGGTGAAACAGAATTAAAATGACAGCACATAAAAATTTTCTTTCATTTTACCAGAAAATTCTGAAAAAACCATTTTACCTGTTTTTTAAATACTGATATTTTAGATAAATTATTATTGCATAAATTTTTTCATATCTTGTATCTTAAAAGCCCATTAATTTTTGACATTTTTTACTTATCCGGTATCACGTGATTTTTATAATTGATCAGGCAGAAAAATCGCGGGATACCGGATAAATCACTTATTCGGCACTTGGTAGCGAATCAAATTTAATCAGTTTGTGGAACCTAGACCAACAAATCAAATTTGATTTGCCAAATTACAGCTGATTTCATAATGTACGGGACATATTCATTTTTATTTACATTCGGCAAACCTCGGTAAAACTCAGAATAAAGCAAAAGCAATATCATTAGATTTGGAGCATTGATTTGAGTGCAGCGGTATAGTTTTTATTTCATTTTATCCTCTACCGAGTTTTACCGATTTACGCTCGGCAAGAAATGTGTTCTGTACATTGTGAAATCACTGAAATACTTATTTGGCACTTCGTGCCTAATAACTATTATGTATGGATGCACATATTTGATCACTTTAACAAGATACACACACGAAAATGGACTAGTCACTTACGTCAAACATTGCTACCGTGATATTACATGCATTTTTTATAGCTGATATGATGATTAAAAAAAATCTTATATGCAAATCAATGTAATATTATATTTATGCAATTTAATACCAAAACCACTTATGACGTTCTTCTTGCAAAATATCATTGGACAAACATAAATCATCTGTTTGTTGATATTATTTTGGAAAAACATAAAGTTGTCAAATCATTAATCATAATTGATAACTTTTTTTTTTTTACAACACAACGACGTTACAAACCATTTTCCATTTACTATTTTCTAAAATTTTATCTGCGATATTATAATAAACAATAATAATAATTGTAATAGTAATAGTAGTAATAGTACACAATGATCCAAAAAAACAACATTATATTTCGATTATAAAACTGATGCTTTCATAACCAAACTACAGTTGTTTATTGTTATTTTAGAATAATTTTAATCTTTATTTTTATAACAGGTATAATAAAAATTTCATGGCATTATCAATTAATAGACAGTCAACTTAACAAGTTCTAACGTAAATCAATGGTTTATTTAATACCATCTCATTTCTATTTTTAATTCCACTAGTGGAGACGATGAACTTTGCAAGGAACAAATTTTATAGATTTCCCACAATTTATTAGTTATTTATAACACACGGATAGCACTTAAAAGAATTATAAAATAAGTTCATTTACTTAAATGGATTTTTTACAACGCACTCTTAACTGCTCTGTTCGAACAAATGACCCATCATTTTAAAAATTTTATGTTAATTAATTGACGATCCCGTAGGTACAAAAAGGTTGCTCAACTTTCATCATGCGCATGCCCAACTTTCCCCATGATCATGGGGAACATTCTCCATAACTTTAAGCATACTTTGGGCATGCCATGATGAACTTTCAGCATGTTTCCTAATAAAGAGATTAAAATTTTTTTGGATTCATCATTTACGAATTTGGACTTTTACCGAATTTTTGGTCAAAATTCGTATATCAATTATCACATATTTCAAAATTTCGCCTCTCATATAAGTGTTATTTTTTTAATAATATCTAGATTTCAATCATTTATCATCAAGAAAAAGTTCGCAACGTTTTCATTATAAATTAATTATAAAAAACTTTTTTTTTTATTATCAAAATGCCAAAAAAGCATTCATTTTTTTTTTTAATTAAAACGACTAAAAAAATGATTATTTTTTTGCTAAAATGATTTTAAAAAAATGATTTTTTTCGTTAAAACAATTAAAAAAAAATATTATTTTTGTTTTTTTGGTTAAAACGATTTAAAAAAAATCATTATTTTCGTTTTAAACGATAAAAAAATCATTCTTTACATTTTTTTAATTAAAATGATTTTTTTCGTTTAAAACGATTAAAAAAAAATGATTTTTTGTTAAAATGATTAAAAAAAAAAAATGTTGAAAAAAAAATCATTTTTTTTCGTTAAAACGATTAAAGAAAAAATCGGTTGTTTTTCGTTAAACGATTATAAAAAAAATCATTTTTTTTTTTTCGTTAAAACGATTAAAGAAAAAATCATTTTTTTTTTTCGTTAAAACGATTAAAGAAAAAATCATTTTTTTTTTTCGTTAAAACGATTAAAGAAAAAATCGTTTTTTCTTTTAATTTAATATTTACGTATATATTATATATTAAATGATTTTTCTTAATTGAAAAAACCGTTAAAATCGTTTTTTAATCATCAAACGATTAAGAAAAATGATTAAAATCGTTTTTTAAAATCATCTTTTAATTAAATGACTTAGAAAGACGTTAATATCGCTTTTTATCAAACGATTTAGAAAAAAACTGTTAATTCATTTTTTTTTTTTTTTTTTAAAGATAAAATTGTTTTTTTATAAAAAAAAACGTTAAAACCGATTTAAAACAAACGATTAAGAAAAACGAATAAAAATCATTTTTTTTTTATTAAAATGATTTAAAAATTCATTTTTTATTAGAGATTTTAAAAAATAAATAATACTTCTCTTTAAAACAATGAGGAAGCGGTATCAGCTTTGAAAATATATACAGTATCATCTGATCATTACGTCAAAAAAAATAAGTGCCCAAAATTAATTCGCAGAAAAGTATAGTTTCAGTTAAAAAAAACGATTTTTTTTTTAATTGTTTTTTTAATCGTTTTAGTTATCGTTTTTTTTTAATCGTTTAATTAAAGAAATGAAAAAAACAATTTTTTTTAAATCGTTTCAATTAAAAAATGAAGTAAAACGTTTTGATTAAAAAAAGTCGAAAAAAAAACGATTTTTTAATTCAGCATGTTTCCTAATAAGGAGATTAAAAATTTTTTGGATTCTTCATTTCCAAATTTGGACTTCTACCGAATTTTTGGTCAAAAATTCGTATATCAGTTATCACATATTTCAAAATTTCGCTTCTCATATAAGCGTTACATTTTTTAATAATACTTAAATTTCAAACATTTATCATCAAGAAAAAGTTTCGCAATGTTTCCATTAAACTACGAAAAAAACGTTGTGAAGCATCTTTTTTATTAAATTAATTATTATGATAGTAAATTAATTAGCGACTTCGCATCGGTTTTCTTTTTTTTTTAAAATGTTTTTTTTTTAAATTATCAAAATGCCAAAAAAGAATTCGTTTCTTTTTAATTAAAACAATTAAAAAAATAAATATTTTTGTAAAATGATTAAAAAAACAATTTTTTTTTGTTAAAACGATTTTAAAAAATGATTTTTTCGTTAAAACAATATTTTTTTTGTTAAAAAGATTTAAAAAAATGATTTTTTTTGTTAAAACAATTAAAAAAAGCATTATTCTTTTCGTTTTTTTTTTAATTAAAACGATTAAAAAATCACTTTCTTTCGTTAAAACGATTAAAAAAAAAAAATTGATTATTTTCCATTAAAACATTTAAAAATAATGATTATTTTCGTTAAAATGATTAAAAAAAAAATGACTTTTTTTGTTAAAGTGATTAAAAAAAAATCGTTAAAATTCATCGTTTTTTTCATTTCTTTTAATTAAAAAAAAAATGAAAAAAAAATTGAGTTTTCTTTCGTTTTTAATTGAAAAGATTAAAAAAAAAATCGTTATTTTTTATTTCTTTAATTAAATGATTAAAAAAAACAGTTTTTTTTATTTTTTTAATTGAAACGATTAAAAAAAAAATCGTTTTTTCTGGAGCACTTACTAATTAAATTTTGAGGCGATCGTCATATGAGAATCCCAAATGCACAGTAATCATTTGATGTTAATTACACAAAAATAATATGTAACCTGAAATTTTTTTTGACGAATAATAAATTAAATTTAAGTTTATTCGTTAACAAACCATTTTTTTGTTCTTCTCAAAAAGTTTACTATGGAGGAAACGGAGATTTCAGTTCTTGGTTCAAAATCATATAGTAAAAAAACTTCATACGAAAGTTTTGTAATAATAGCATTAAAAGGATAAAATTTATATTATTAAAAAGCTATGATTCTACATTCATTTTTATTCAAAAAAAAAATATATATATTTATTTAAAAAAATTTTTTAAAAGTTTTTATTGTATAAGAAATTTGAGTATCACTGGCGAAGTAGTAATTAATTAATTTGTTCAAACAACTTAATAAAATTTTATAATTAGAAATCAACACTAAATTTAAAAGAGGTAAATTAAATAATAACAATAATTTGATTAAATAATTTACTCATTGTACGATATTATTCAGGATCATAATGAAAAGGTTCTAAGATTATTTAAAAAATTATTCAAGATTACAAAATCAGATTTTTCGTTTAATGATACCCACAAATAAGTTTTTTTTTATTCATATAATCTAATGTTTATAAAAAAGTCTAATAAGAAATTCTTTAATAATTTAAAAAAAAATCCTTCTGATGTATCTATCATTCAACTAAAAAAAAAAATCGTGTATCACAAAAAATGCTCCCTTTAATTATTAATAATTATACTTTTAGGTTTGAATTATATTAAAAATTAACGTAGTATTTAAGTCTATTATTAATATTTAAAAGCGCCCGCTTAATTTTACTATTCATTTGGCACATGCCTAAGATACTTGGATCTAAATTTTTCATTTTTACGCTTTTTATAACATAGAAACCCAATAATACTTAAAATAATTATGATACTAACTGAGACTCCAAATACAATAGATGCATTTTTTAGCCTTTGAGCTGTTAATTTTGTTGTAATTATTTGATTTGTTGGATTTGTTGGATTTGTTGGGTCTGTTGTATTTGTTGTTGTTAGATCTGTTATATTTGATCTCGGTTCAAATTTATGAACCCATGTATAGTTTCTTATATCCATTATATAAATATCTGAATTATACTCTTTATGGTGTTGGTGCGAGGCCGTGGTGATATTTCCTATATTCAGTTCAAAATTCATTATCTAACAATAATTACAAAATAATAACATACAATATGGATAAAATTAAGTTTACCAAATGCTATAATCATATAATCTCCAATTAAATTGGCCGTATGTCCACTTGTTGAGTTTATATGATTGATATTTTTAGTCACATGTGGAACAGTCCACTCAAAAGGTTTTTTCTGAGTATTTAAAACAATTACATCAGGATTAACTTTTTTAGAGGTGGTTTTTGATTTTGTTCCACCGTAAACTATAATAGTTTCATTATAAACTTAAAAACAAAGTATTAGAATATTCATAATTGAGATAAATTTATTTTGTTACAAAAATAAAATAGTTCTATAATATTGTAAATTACTTTACCTAATACAGCCGAATGAAAAGAACGATCATCTATTGGACTAGTATTATTTGCAATCTAAAAAAAACAGTAACATTCAAATTTGGTTTATGATTTTTTTTTTTTTTTAAAAAAAAGAAATATCATAATATAAACATTAAAATTTTAAATATTTATTATTTTATTCGTACCATTAATGACCAAGTATCTCTTGTTGTATCATAAAGATCAATATTATTGATACGAATATTTTTCTCATTTTCTAATACTCCACCAATATGTGCAATAACACCATTTTTTAGTAAAGTTGCACTATATCCAATACGTCCAATAGGCATATTTTTTGTTGAACCATACGACCACATTGAATTAACTGTATCAAAAATTAACATTTCATTAACAATATCTTGTTTATGGAAACTTAGTCCACTAAAAATATATAATTTTCCATTATCATCATCATAAACACCATTTATATTTTTTCTTTTTTCAGGTATTTTACCATTACCTTTAACGCCTTTAACGGAAACTGTCTCCCATTTGAATGTTTTTGGATCAAAAGTATGAACATTTGAATCAGATAGATCTTTATCTGTATTTATATCTTGCATCTCTCCACCAAAAAGATAAACAGTAGATTTGCCATTAATATTTACTAATGACATTGCAGCACTTGCACTCGCAAATGGTATTTTTGTATAGTCTATGAGTTTTTTCCATGGCGGTGAATCAATATCGAATGATTTAGAGACGTCGAGATAAAATATTTCATCCGAACAATATGAATCGATTTTTATCCCACCAAAAAAATACAATTTGGAATCTATAAGAACAGTAGAATGACCAACACGCTCTCCGACAAATGAATCAATTTTGATAACAAAAATTCCTAATACTAAGATATTAAAAATAAGCAAAGTTTTTTTAGCATACAAATAATTAATAAAGTTCATTTTTTTTTTTTAGAAATGAATTAAAACTACTTAGTATGTGGATGAAATGACCATGTCAAAATTTATTATTGTAAATTTATAATAATTTGATCGACATAATATTTTGTTTAGTTGTTTGAAAATGCCAAGCAATTCTGCATTTCTTTCAGTAATTTTTTTTTGTTAGAAATGAATTAGAACTACTTAGTATGTGGATGAAACGACCATTTCAAAATTTATTATTGTAAATTTATAATAATTTGATCGACATAATATTTTGTTTAGTTGTATGAAAATGCCAAGCAATTCTGCATTTCTTTCAGTAATTTTTTTTTTTAGAAATGAATATGAACTATTTAGTATGTGGATGAAACAACCATGTCAAAATTTTATTATTGTAAATTTTAATGCAAACAAACAAGCATAATAATTTGATATTTTGCTTAGTTATATGTGACACAAAATGCCAAGCAATTCTGCATTTCTTTCAGTAAATGTCATAAAGTACGCGAATTCCATTATTTACATTGATCGATTAAGCGTGTATTTGAAATCAGTTTATGATTAATTGCATAAATGTTCGTAGCAACGTTAATTCAGAAATGAGTAAAATGAAAAAAATTTCAGTTTACGATGCGCCTAATATGCATAATGCACATCATGTTGATACTACTGTATATGATACTATCAGTTATATCCTGGCCGAAGTTATGCACGAATTATGCGGATGGCACATCTCTAATTTAATATTAAACAAATGACATATGCCTTGCAGCTTGTTTAACATTAAGGTATTATGGATTATGTCTTACCAATTTCACTGTGCACAGCGACCCTATACTACAAACACCCCCAGATAATATCAAGACGCGGAGTTTATCATACGTAATATAGATAATCATAAATAAAGATTTACATATTTATTTAATAGATGTTTATGCGTCGCAAATTAGTGTATTGTTCACACCCAGCGAAAAAAAATCTACACTACATACAAAGATATATCTGGGTAGAAATCAATAATTTTAGTCGGCTTATTTTTGTTATCTTTATTAGAGAGTTTCATCCGGATATAATCCGAATAACCCGGATATCTAGATAATTTATCCGGATATCCAGCTAATTTACCAGATATAATCAATATAATCCGGTTTTCCGGTTAATTTATCCGGATGTTTAGAGGATATCCAATTATTTTTACAGACTAATTCAGACCGAATTTTAGATGATCGCTTTTTGGCTCACATGCAGATCATTCTCATTAAAATTATCTTGCGTAACATCAACCGCATTACTTCATTTAGTAGTTAAACTAAATTTTTTAAATGTACTACACTTATACAAATTAAGAAATTGATAGATTATCATGTGTTCTATCATTACTTTCCGATCTTGTAGTGTTTGGATCCGTAACCGGATTCAACCGGAAACCGGATGAATCCGGATAATTTTTTTTTTTCGGATATCCGGATAATTGCGGTTTTTACCCGGATAAGAATCCGGTTAAAAATTACCCGGGTTGACCCGGAATCCGGATAAAAAAAAATTTTTTTTTTTTTTGATTTTTATTTTATTCTTTTAATTTTTATTTCATGGGTAAAATATTCTATTTGTATCATTGATTTATTAATCAAAAAAGATTTATTTGTCTAATAAAATTATTTTATCATGATTTAGAATTTATTTTATATAATACAATAAATCTTATACTGTTTAGAATAGAATTATTCAATAAAAGAGTAAAAAAAATATAATTTACTACAAGATTTATCATTTCATTTAATAAAAGTAAAATTCATTTTATTTAAAAAACATTTTACATAATAAAAATAAAATACTAACAAAAATAAATGCACTATTTATTTATTTCAATTATGGCTTAGAGCTAGATTAATTTTGATAAAAAATAAATAATTCATAAATCAAAATTTTATTAATAAAATTTTGCAAATTTTAATTGGCACAAATGTGCATAAATTTCAATCAAATAAATGCCACAAATTTAATCATATAAATGTCACAAATTTAATCATATAAATGCCACAAATTTAATCATATAAATGCCACAAATTTAATCATATAAATGCCACAAATTTAATCATATAAATGCCATGAATTTAATCATATAAATGCTATGAATTTAATTTAAATAAAGCTATGCACAAATTTAAAGCCATCAATTAATCAAATAAATGCCACGAATTTAAACAAAATTTAAAGCCATCAATTAATCAAATAAATGCCGCCATGATTTAATTAAATAAATGCCACGATTTTAACTAATAAATACTATTGTTTTTATGATTTTAATGATTTTAATTAAATAATTGCCACAAATTTAATTAAAAGCCACAAATAAGTACTATGAAATTTATTTATTAGGTTCCACAAAATTATCTGTTAAAACCAATCTACAAAAAAAATTTTTATATAAATTTATCCAGATTTCAGTTTTTATCTGGATATATCTGGATTTTTATCTGAGACAGATAACCCGGATAAAAACCAGATAATTTTTTTATTTTATCCGGATGATGGTTTCTATCCAGATCCAAACACTACAATCTTGAATAATAAAATTTTTTTTATAATGTACGAGATTGAAATTGAGAAATAAAAAAATATGCAATTTTAAAAGTAAAAATATATGTAATTTTACGAGTAGAAAAAGTTTTTCTAAACTTGTAATAGTGGTTATTCAGGTAATTTTTGCATAAAACATAAATAACTAAAAAAAAACACTACTTTGACCAAGGTGATGAAATTTTGCTCTGAAATTTATGTACATTTAACAATATTAAAAAATAAAGTACCTTTTATTGCTTAAGTCTTAAATTTTATAATATTTGTAAAAAAACTCGCATTTTTATAATGGAACTGACAACTAAATTGGCTATTTTTTATTTTACATATTTAGAGCGTAATTTTGGTATTTTGGCAAAATGAAATCACTTACTGCGCTTAAGTGATGTTGTTCAGAAATGTTAAAAATATTTATATTGTAAATTTTTTTAAGCATATAATAAACATTCATAGAGTAATATTTATTTTACAAAACTGTACTAATTTTTAATTTCTAAATTTTTTTACATCTGTTTAGTGACTTCAGAGCATAATTTCAACACTTTAGTCAAACTATTTCTTTGCGGAAACTTTTAAAATTGAAATCACATCATGATCAAGTTGAAATTATATCATAAACCTTATAACTAAGATCTGGTTGCAATATGGTTTCATGCTCTTATGATAAGTTTAAGTGAATCGTGTGTATAAAGTTGATGCATATTAAGGAGATCGCCACCTGATTTAATTGGGTCATACAAAAATAGTATCGAGATTAGTAAAGTTATGTTGAATTTATATTAACGTTATATTCAATGTACATTAAAGTTATGTTTAATGTATGGTAAAAATATATTAATGTTATATTTAATGTATAGCAAAGTTATATTTACTGTATCGTCAATATGTATTAAAGTTACATTAAATTTATATTAAAGTTAAATATAATTTTTATTTTTGATGTCACAAATAAATTGTAATAAAGTGTTCTATGAACTTTAATAAATGAAGTATTCTATTCTAAATCCAATTATATACAAATCTGTAATGCTAAATTGTAAATAAAATAAAATTGTTCTATGAATGATAATTAATAAACATTAATTAATAAACATTAAATGACTTTAAAAAAATATAAGTTTCGAATATACTGTACAAATATACAAATCATTTCTTGAATCGTGATCACTTTCAATACATTTTTCATTACAATGTATACTAGAGATGATGATGGATGAAACTTAGTTATAAGAACCAAGAAAAAGAAAAGGAGTAATGAACTAATCACGGCAGAAATTATTAAAACATTTCACCGAGCAAGTTAGTGGAAATTGTTAATCAACACCACAAGAATAAGCTCTGAAAAGAAACAGGAAATTAAGAAAAGGCAATGTACAACCAAAAGAAGTTGTTAGCGTAATCAAAGAATTGCGAGAAGAGATGAAACTCAGCCGCGAGCAGGTTCAAAGATCACTTTTGGAAGAAAAGATTCCAAGTCCTGGACGAATGGAAAGACACACCATTAAAAATGGTAACACACATAAGACATACAAACCATGAGCTACAAAAAGTGGTGATGGAGTATGGAGATTTAGTGTTTTCAGACAAAACTTGCCATTGTTCAAAAATTGAACACTAGAACCTAAAAAAAAAATATTAAGAAGCAGTCAGTAACCGCTTCATAAATTAAAAAAATATAAAGTTGAATGTGAAACTTATTATACATTCAAAAACTTGCTAATTGATATATCAAGTTGAAGCTGGTTTTCCTACAAAGTTAAAAAAAAAGTTAAAAAAAAAAATCTATTAATTTTTGAAATTTTTTTCAAAAACTTACTAGAATCCTAGAATCCAAGTTAAGCCAGAGTCCTACAAAATATAAAAATGCAAATATTGGTTTTGTTACTTTAAAATCGGAACTAGCCATCTAAAAAAGTAAAAAATGGAACATCAGTAAATGTTTCATTAAAATAAATCAAAAATAAAATAATTCCTCAGATCCTTCTACCAAAATCTCACTCTTCTAAAATTTTGAAGTAATTTCAGCTGTCTAAAAAAAAAAAAAAGAAAAAAATAAATATTAATACAATTTCATTGAAAAAAGAAAAATTGCAAAACTCAAAAACTCACGTTCTGAATCAGTCTAAAAAGAGGAAGAATGAAATGACATTTTGTTAAAAAAGTAATTAAATTCGCACATGTTTGAAGGCTGAAACAAAAACAAAACCTAAAAAAAAATAAAAAAAAAAACAAAAATCCACCATTTTCATAAAGAGTTGAAAAAACCTAAAAAAGAAGTACCAAAATCTAAAAAAAGAATGCCAACTGTTAATAGTGAAGACAAAAGGATATAATAAACTAAAAATAAATCGAATATCTACTTTTATTTTCAAAAAGAATAGCAAAACATTTTTTAAAAAAAAAGTATGAGCTGATCGGTAAATTTTTTTAACTTTTAATTAAATTGTGATCACTGCGGTTAATATTTATACTGTATTGTATCACATAATGCACGTGTAGTAAAAAAATTATACCCATATTATCATAGATAAAATTGAAGCAGGTACTTCATATCATATGGTATAAGAAGGTGTCTCCAAGGCCATTTCAATTCCTCATAAGGACTACTTTCACTAGAATACTGTAGATCTTTCTTTCCTTTTTTGTCATTATTGTTATTAGACTTTTTTATAAAAAAAATTAGATTATTTAGATGAAAGAGAAAGAGGGAAAGGAAAATTATGAAAAAAGGGATAGGGAAGTACAAAAGAAAGTAAAAGAGGAAGAACAAAGAAGAGGAAGAATAAAGAAAAGGTTTAAAAATAGTTAACTTTAAAAAAAAGTTTAAACTTTAAAAAAATAGTTTAAACTTTAAAAAGCTTAATCTTTTAACTTATTGAACTGCAGCTAAGAATCATATATTATTATTATTATATGAGTTAAAAAAAAGTATTTATATACATCACATGTGTCACGGTAATTGATAAAAATCAGATTTAGACTTTTTAAGCTTTAAGCTAAAACTTAAAAGTTTTGACTGAACTGTCAAAAATTTCTTTTTAATCATTTTAAGTTTTGATTAAACTATCAAACCTTCTTTTTTAATTTTTTTTTTTTTTTTTTTTTTTTTTGAAAAGTTTTAATCGAACTATTTATTGACAAATCATGTTCTCACCTTGTTATAGTTGTATCACAGAGGCACTATATCAACAGAAATTTAGTACGTTGATCGCTTAAAAATTCATGGTCATCCAATTATAACAAGAGAAACATTAGCAGTTAGATTAATAAAATAATATTACAATTAATGTTATACTAATTACAATGCTGTATCACACATTAATTAGATATTTTTTAAAATAAAAATTTTATAATAATAATATTTTAACATTTAAATAAATTAATTTTTATAAAAATTTCTAATATTATACAGTAACCGCACAACATAATGAATTTTTACACAAAATTTATACAAAGTTTTTATAGGTACATAATAATACTTTTCTAAACAATGTTAATAAAGAAGTAAAAAAATATATTATTATAGACTAATTTTATTAAATGATGGTCACGTTTTTCCTATAACAAAAAAATGTTTAATTACAATGATTTAATAACTTTTTCTAATAATATTTTTTTATAAATAGAGTAGCATATTTTTTTATTTATAATTTTACAAATAATAAAATTGTATTATAATTTTACTATTAAAAAAAATAAGTACATCGTCAAGTAATCTTTGATGAATCGAAAAAATAACTTGGATTAATTTTTTCAGTTAATTTTTGATGGGTTTACTTCTTAATTATCACTTATTTACCATCTATTTAAGACTATTCTTTAATACACTACGACCTTAAAAATGTATATCACTGATAATTTCACGAGATTATCTGATACTTTGTTGTCATGTGTTAGATACTAAATCATTATAATTTAATAGCGATCATTTAACTGCATAGCAACAAATCACAGGTTTCTGCAAAGTTTTTATTGCTTAAATAAAGTTATTTGGACAGATAGATCTATTTGTATCTTAATTTTTATAATGCTATGATTAATATACTGTATATAGAGAAATTAATGTTTATATTTTTCACACTTATTTAAAAATTTTAGAGTATAATTTCAACACTTCCCTATAAAAAATAAATGTCTAGAAAATGTTATCAAAAATGTCCGGAAAATGTCTGGAATAAATCTGATGTGTCCGGAAAATGTCCACTTTTTTGGTACATGTCTGACACACTTCTGATACTTAAAATTTTGACATGTCCTAACTTTGTCCAGAATTCATCCAGTATTTGTTCGGTATAAAATTTTGGACAAATTCCAGACAGTTAAACCTGGACAAATTCTGGACATAGCAAAAAAACCAGATAGACAAATTCCGGACATGAAAAAGTTCAGGACAAATTCTGGATACTATTTCCATAAAAGGATAAATTAATTTTGTAAAAAAATGCAAAAAGCACAAAACTGACATTCAAAATCTTTTCTGTTGTACTAATTAAAATCGCAGAGCAGGCAAAAATACTATATATCTATGATATAAAAATTCTGGGTTAAGGAATAATGATGATCATCTAACCATTGATCATCTTTTGTGGCAAAATTTTACAAAAATACATTTCTGGACAATTTCAGGACAAATTCCTAATATCCCGGAAATGCAGTGTTTTCAGAACAGTTTCCGGACATACAGTGTCCAGAATTTCTGGACAATTATTTAGACAATTATTCTGGACATTTTCTGGACATTATCTGGACACATATTTTTTATAGGGCTTTGGTTAAAATAAATTGTCTTTTACTGTTAAGCAATATTATTCAGAAGGGTCTAACTACTTGTATGTCAAATTTTATAATGTGATGTTAATACTAATGAAGGAATTGGCATTTTTTATAATGGTATTAATTTCTAATCTTTAATTTTTAATAAAGATTCAAATTGAATAATAAAGATTAAATGGAAATTATTTTTTATAAAATTGTAAAAGCATTTAATAAGTTTATACTTTTGCTTTTAAATTAAAGTATTATATTTTATAAATATAATATTATAGCTAACCTGTATTTTTTTCAATTTTAATTTAATTTAGGCCAAAATTATGTAGGTTTGGCTAGAATTAACAAATTTTGGCCAGAATTATGAATTATTGATCAGCAAATTTAACCAGGTTTAATTAATTTTGGCCAACTTTAATTATATACATATATGCACTATACATTTAAAAACTACTCCAGTCACACTGACAATAATTTTGCAGTTACGTTATTTTTGGCCACATTACAGAATTATGTACTAATACGTGAAAGTATCCAGTAACAAATAACGTGACAATTAAATTTCATCTACTTGAAAAAAACTGTTCCTCAGATAAATATAAATAATAGAAACGTGGAGGAATATGACAGATGTGAAGATTAAAATTTCAATCATATGACTACAAAATTTTTGTTGGTGTGACTGGGTTAATAACATTTAGAGGATACTGTACCACAAATCTTTTTTTGCCAACCTTAATAAAAAAATTTGTCTTCTTTTTTTTGTGATATTTCCAGACTGATATCTATTTCATGAAAAAATCTCTTTTTAAAAAACAAACTTTTCCATTTAAGAGCTTGTATAATGTAAGTAGGATCCTGAAATATAGGTCAGATTTGAGTTTGCATATAACCAGTCAAAAAAAAAATCATGAAAATCTTTTCCCTTTTTGATAATTCCTGGTGAAAATCCATTACCAGTTTTGGGGGATGTCTAAGCGGAGCAGATTTGACCAGAATTACGGCATTAAGAAATTACATATGTGACAAATAATGGGCATGACAAACAAGTTTTTACTAACTGAAAAAATTGTCCCCAGAATACTTAATAAAAATAAGAAAGTAAGGGGAGTGACACTGGGTGACAAATATTTTACTACAATCATGTGATTTTGCTTCTCTTTAGACCCCCTGGTTTTGGATAATAACCAAAATTATCATAACTCTGGCCCTGTAAAAATGCGTATAGTTAGTAGTAAAATTTTTTTGGTTGCCTCTGACCTTTATATATATATTTTGGGTCTTACATAAGTTTCCAGAAAATGAAATAATTTTTAGCCGGCACTATGAAAATTTGGCCAAGTTACTGTTGACGGATATCTGTTGAATTATCGAGATATCCAAAATTCTATATCCATTCAATCCTGATATTCAAATATCTGCAGATATCTATTTTTTAATGATACAAACTCCTTTACAATAAATCTAGTTCTTATATAGATTTGGTCATGATATGGCTTTATATCTGGTATTCTATAGGATCATGATCCAATTATTTTGCTCATATTCGGCATGTGATGTCATTTATTGCTAGATACAATGTATTTATTGCTGGTAATATGCATTACAAACTATAAAGATCTGGTTTTTACTTTATATTTACATTAATAAATTAGTTGAATAATCAGGACAATTATCAGTAATTCCCAAATTTGCTTTAACATTGATGTGGTATCCAATTTATTATGATCATTAAAGCTACTAGGGATATAACCATATGGTCAATATTTCATGATTGTTGTCATGTGCCACTGCGTGACACAATGACAGCCAATCATTCCACACTATCAACCGTATGATAATATTTATGACGCAAGTTTAATCCTTTTAATAATAAATGTAAAAAGAGAAAAAATTATTGACGGAACTCCTGATGAATATAGTAAATTATATACAGGTAATAAAGAATTCCATTATTTAATTATTGTTTTTATTAACGTTAAATTGAAATCTTACTTGATTCAATTAGAATGTTAAAAATATGAACCAGATGAACGTCCAATATACAGGATGTCTTTTCAACTCTCAGAGCTTTAATCTCTCCTGAAATAAATGATACAACTTCATTAAGGTTAATAAAGGAGGAGGTATCTCAGAAAAATATATAACAATTCCAAAAATCGAGTGAAAAAATTATAGATACAAATAGCTCAGTTATAAATAGTTGAGATATAAATAAGGATTTATCAATAGGTTCAGCAGATGTTATCGGATTAAATAATATAGAGTCTGCAAGCGATTTAAGTTTGAAATACCAAGTATCTGTGAAAATTAGGAATTTACTAATAGTTGGCCGTGCTTTAAGTGGTAAAACCACGTTATCCAATGTATTATGTAATACTGATGATGAATTTAGGGAAAATAGATATATAATTAATGAGATTAAAAATTTACAGAAAATAGATTTCGAATGGAATGGAACGAGATATTATGTGATTGAAACTGGAATTGGATCAATTAAAAGAAAACCTTTTACGATTAATTAATAAATTTGATTCCAGAAGGGATAAGCCCAGTTTTATTTGTAGTTGACAAAAGTTTTATGTCAGAAGAAAAAACAAAGTTTGAGGTATATAAAAGAATTATTGCTGAAACTGGTATTCTTAAATATGTAACTATTGTGAGAAATAATTTTGAGATAAAATGAATGTGAAAAGGATAACAAATGTGCATTTGAAGAAAACGAAATTATTGCTAAAATAGTTAATTCATGTAGTGGCATTATTTATGTGGATAATCCTTAATAAAGTTGTTGACAGTGATGCAAGGATTATATTACTAAACCACCTGGATGTCAAGAAATCAACTATAAATTAGAAAAATGGGATGATTTACATTGAAAGATTGCCAGTTATACTGAAAATTTTACGCGTAAGAATAAATGGCTTTAAAAATTTAGGTTGAAGAATCTCAAGTTAACTAGTTTAATAATAATCAATTGTTCTCAACTTAATAAGGTTTACTTGTCTGAACATACTACTAAACTTAAAAGTTTATCTTTGATTAAATGTCCGAAACTAATCACGGAAAATTGTTTATCAATAGGGTTAACTAGTTTAGATAGTTTGAAAATGAATAATTGTTCTGAATTTAAAAACATATTTGACTTGTCAACTCTTCCAAAACTTGAAAGATTATCTCTAATTGGATGTTCAGCTTTAACCACGTTCGATTCTTCATCAACTGGATTAATTAATTTGGAAATAAGTAATTGTTCTCAACTTCTCGAGCATCAAAACTCGAATTTAAGTTATTCGATATTACTTCAAATTTAGTTTATAAATAATAAAAGTCTACCTGTGTAAACTCAAATTATAAAGCCAATAAAAAACAATAACAATAATTTATAATTTTATACAAAATTATAAATTATTTAATTAAACTTACCTTAGATATTGTACTCCTTCCTGACCCATAAATTAATCCAATGTACTTTACCTTCAACTATTTTCTTTTTTTGAGTCTTGGATCTTTTCCTGAATGATAAATCGCCAAAGATTAATTGCATTAGAACCAATCTTACAGTACCAAATTTTTTTATTCCTAAGATTTAAGCTAATACTTGGTATATATTTCAGTATATCATGATAAGTTTTTCACTTATGGACAATTAAGACACTGGACGTCTGGACTAATAAGTTTTATGGAAGTTTTCTTTTTCAAAGTAAAAAGTTCACTGCATAAAGTCTTTAAACGCTGAGTTTGTAGATTTTTTAGTTCAGTTAAGTCAACAGATACTGTAACAAAGCTAATAATTGATAGTATGAAATATAAAGTTGCTTAACATTTTTGTATACTGAGAGATACGTCTTGATACGTCCAGATACGTTTAGAGATACGGAAAATTTCATAATTCTGTATCTTACATGATACATTTTTCAGTATTTCCGTATACAAAACGCATCGTACAAGTAGTGTACAAGTTACTACATCTTCTACTATGCTGATATAATCAAAATATACTTGATTAATCACCATAAAAAAGAATTGTCATTAAAAATATCCGGAAAACGTCAGCTTTCTAGAAAATGTCCAGTTGTTATTAAAAAGTTTTCTAAGATTAATATTAAAAGCTATTCAAATGGATTAATATTAGTAGATTACAGAGTTTAAATTGCTTGCTTGGCAACAACATACTGTATTAATAAAGATAAAATTACTTTGTAAAAATAATTTCTTATTACTTTAAAATCGAATTAAAAATTGTAGAATAATTCATTAAAAACTACAATATTATCATTTAATATTAAATTCTCAAATTCACTGGAACATATATTTATTGTATATCACTATCCAAAATAATCGATTTGAAAATTTCATGATCCATATATAATTAAATGTTAATAGAATTTCATATTAACAAGAAGCATAATTCGCTATATCAAAATCTGTCCATATCTTAAAAACTTTAATTTGAAAGTGAATATTATCGTTATAGCATATAAATGAAAAAAAAATCTTATTGTCAATAAATACTCATCTTAAAAATATTATGTGTAATTCAAGTAAAAAAATCGTATATTACAAAATAATTATTTCTTATTATACTTTTAAGGTTTGACTTTTGATATAATAATTAAAAATATATCAGATAAAATATAATAAAAATTGGCTTAATATTTTAAACTTATGACTGATATTTTTATATAACTCCTTCGTTTGACACATGACTAAGATTTTTAACCCTAATACTTTCTTCATTTTCACGTTTTTTATAACCTAAGAATCCAAAAATACTTAAAATTACTAAAACTATAACCCCAGAAATTACACCAATCACGATTTTTATTTTTTGTATGTTTCCTGGTAAGTTTACAGATGTTGGTATTGGTGTTTCTTCTGTTTTATTTTTTGTATCTTCTATTGCTTCAAAATTTTCAACCCATGTATAATTTCTTATGTCCATCATATACATTCTTGAACTATACATTCTACTACGTGAGAGTAATTCGGTGATGTTCCCTATATTTAGTTTAAATTAATTACTTAATAAATAATAATAAAATGTGACAAAATAATAATATTATAATAAAAATTTGCTTACCAAATGCTACAACCATATAATTTCCAACTAAATTGGCCGTATGTCCACTTGTTGCTTGAACGTGACCAACATTTGTGGATATTATTGGAGCAGTCCACTCAAAAGGAGTTTTACGAGTATTTAAAACAATTACTGCCGGTTCTACTTTTCCGAATCCAACTTTTGACTTTCTTCCACCATAAACTATAATATTTTCATCGGGATCTTAAAAAAACGAAGTAATTAAAAAGATGAAAAAAATCCTAATAATATATTGTAAATATTTCACCTAATACAGCTGAATGAAAAAAACGAGATTCCATGAAACTAGTATTCGTTGCAATCTAAGGAAAATAATATATTAAAATTTAATTTATAGTTAAAAAAAAATACATATACAGTATATCACATAACCATAAAAATTCTAAATTATGCTCGCTCGTACCATTGATGACCAAGTATCACGTTTTGTGTCATAAAGTTCAATGTGGTTGATATCAACTGTTATTTGTTGTTGATCCATTGATCCTCCAATATATACAATAACACCATTTTTTAACATAGTTGCACTATAACCAGCACGTCTGATAGGCATGTTTAGTGTAGAACCATAAGACCACATTGAATTAACTGTATCCAAAATTACCATTTCGTCATAAAAGTAAAAATCAGAGTTACGAAACCCGCTAAAAATATAAATTTTTCCGGTATCATCACTAGCACCACGTATATTTCTTCTTTTCAAAGGTTCTTTTCCTTTAATGGATGGAACATTCCATTCTAATGTCCTTGGATTAAACGTATGAACATTTTTATAATACATATTTATATCTGTATATGAATCGTCCATTAATCCACCAAAAAGGCAAGCAATAGGTTCATTATTAATATAAACTAATGACATTGTAGTCATCGCACTTCCAAATGGCATTTTAGAATGTATTGTAAGGTCTACCCATGGTGGTGATTCAATATTAAATGGTTTAGAGACGTCAAGATAAAATACTTCATCAGAAAGAAATGTATTAATTTTGAATCCACCAAAAAAATATAATTTAGAACCTATAAGAACAGAAGAATGACCAGCGCGTTCTCCAGTAAACGAATCGATCTTGATAACAAAAATTCCTAATACTAAAAAAAGAAAAATATGCAAAGTTTTTTTAATATATAAATAATTAATAAAGTTCATTTTCCTCCCAGGCATAAGTTATAAAAACGAGAATTACGAAAATATTTATGTCGGTCCGAAATTTTAAATTTTAGTAATCATAAACAATTTGACGACATATCAATTGTATGTAACACAAGTAACACAAATAAAGCATGTCGTTGATCTCCGACATATTGTGGCTCTAATTTCACCAAGTTTCTTAGAAGTACATGAATTCAGTGACCATCCAAACAGAGATTTATTTGAAATATGAATAATATATATACATAAGGGAATATAATAAGGTTTAGTGGGTAGACACAAAATAATCAAGTAATATGCCTGCAGTTTGACATTAACTGCAGAATCATCCGGATAAATTAAAAAAAAGAAATACCCAGGATGTCAATAGTTACACAAATTCGGATATACGATATATTGGATATGTTCGGATAGAAACAAATAATCGTTGATACATTTCACCTCTATATATGTGCAGTGTTTTTTTTTCGGATCGGTAAGAATGATAAGTCTTTCTAATTATGATGGATATATGAAATTAAGAAAAACCTCTACTGCGACCTCGAGAATTAAATTGACATAAAACTGATTGAACATATTATATATGAATTTGTTAAAAAAATTGTCAAATAATAACGCACTCAATATTATCTATTACATTTTAATTTAGAATTGTTGTTTTTATTGACGAAAGACAAGGTCTGCAAAATTGTGTGCAAGTAATAATTGTCAACATTGTCGAATAATATCCATGATGTTTTATATTGTTATTTATGTTCTAAAGTAAATTGAGTTCTTATTTTTCAAACAAAAAAATTTATTTTAAAAATACTCTTTCTATATCTGATATGATTTCATTTCTGAAATAAAAACAATGATTACGATAATTTAGGATGAACGCTTTATTTTATAAATTTCTGCATATTTTACTAAAAATTTTTTTTTTAATTCCATTAGTGTAAACGGTTCGAAGCTTTTATAACAATGATGTAGCACAAATTAATTAAACCGTCAATATTAAAAATTTATATCTATAAATTTATTTTTTTGGATACAATAATCGGAATAAATATATGAAACGATTATTAAGGTCAGAAGAATTCTTATATAGACTAAAAATTAAATTGAAAATAAGTGGCTCAACATCAATAGGATGTTAGTAATTTATTAAAAAATAATTTTAAAGCATATTAAGATTAATTAACCATAATAGTTTCGATAATGGCAAGAACTAAAAATTCTTAAGATCCATAATAATTAATAAAAAATTTATATATATCTTATTTATTACGTTTTCATTTATTTACATTAAAAGATTTTCGGTTTTCATTTTTTGTGATATTGAAGTTGATTTGTTGATTTTGTATTTTCCGTTACTTCAAATGTATCAACCTATGTATAGTAATTATTTCTTATAATATCCATTATATACATTCCTGAGTTATGCATTTATCATGTGAGTGTAATTTGTTAATATTATTTTAAGGATATATTAATTTTGTAATTTCCAGAATTTTCTTAAATACGTGAATTCATTATTTGCGACAATCAATTAAGCATATACGGTATTTGAAATTATGGCATGATTATCATTATCCAGAAACTACTTCTCCAATAAAGTTATTGTCTCATCACGGCTTTTAATTTTTTCTTGCAATTAAAAAATATCTATATGTGCCATTTATTAAAAATTATAGATGAATTCAATTTGCATGTAAAAAGTTTACAAATAAACTGGTAGATACAGTATTAACAAACCACTTAAGACTGGCTACAAATGTATTATTAAATAAACTCCTAGAAGTCTTGTTAAAGAGCATATCAGAGAAGCCCGTGCTATACTAAAGATCCTAATAGGATTACCGGAAGTGGGATTGGAATCGATTAATCGAAAATCGATAAAACATAGTAAAATCGATTCTCGAGAATCGATTCTGAAAAATTTTTCACATATTAGCCGACCTGATTCCAAAGTGATTTCCAATACAGGCCAAGTACTGATTGTTTTGCTATAATTAGAAACTGATTTGAAGTCAAGCTGATCATCTATAAAAAAAAAATACTGAAAAGATTCGATTTTCGATTCCAATCCCTAACCGGAAGTCTAATCGAATTGAGTAATGTTTGAGGCACACACATATTATTACATATCTTATACGGGGAATTGCATTAGAACATGACCTGCAATCATTTTGTTGTGAGAGTGCTATTATCAGAAGAGTGTGTTCTGATTGCTAGATTTACTCCTTATAACATTCAGTTTAATTGTAAGTTACTTTAAAAATTTTATTATGAGAATTAAAATAATATCCAATAAGAATCTATAAATAAAATAAAGTCAACTAATTAATTTTATTACAAATCATTAACTTGATAATAAGCTGATTAAATCAAAATATACTTGATTAATCCCCATAAAGTCCGGAAAATTTCAACTGTCTAGAAAATAATCCAGTTATTATTCAGAATCATAATGAAAATTTTTCTAAGATTATTATTTAAAAAATTATTCAAATGGATTAACTTTTTTGATTACAAAGTTTAAATTGCTTGGAAACAATTATTATTAATGATAAATTACTTTACAAAAATAATTTCTTAATACCTTAAAATAAAATTAAAAATTGGTAGAAATTTTATCAAAAGCCATTATAATTTAATGTTAAATTCTTAAATTCACTGCAACTTATATTTATTGTATATAATTATCAACAATAATCTATTTGAAGATTTCATATTTCATAATTAAAGGTTCATATTAATAAAAAGCATAATTCACTAAATTAAACCTGTCTATATCTTATAAAGCTTAAAATAAATATAAATGAAGAAATCATTAAATGTTCATCCAAGCTAAAAACTCTTGTAAATCAAAATTAACTTAAAATTCTACTAATTATTCTGATTGTATTTTAATATACTGTATATAGTAATAAAATTAACATAATGGTTTAAACTTATTATTAATATATCACTATTCATTTGGCACGTGCTTAAGATTTCTGATTATACTTTCTTCATTTTCTCGCTTTTTAGTATAATCTCGCTTTTTATAATCTAAAAATCCAACAATACCTAAAATAGTTATTATACAAATGACTCCAGCAATGATTCCAATTACAATTCTTATTTTTTGAGATATCGGTGTTGATTCTGTCGTATTTTTTGTGTTTTCCGTTACTTCCGTTACTTCAAATGTATCAACCCATGTATAATTTCTTATATCCATTATATACATTCTTGAATTATACATTTTATCATGTGAGTGTAATTCGGTAATATTTCCTAAAATTATTTAAAGTTATGGTTATTATTTAATATAAAGTCAAAAAACAACATCATATAAAGAATTTGTTTACCAAATGCTACGATCATATAGTTCCCGACTAAATCGGCCGTATGTCCACTTGTTGATAAAACATAATCAACATTTGTGGATACTAATGGAGCAGTCCACTCAAAAGGGGTTTTCCGAGTGTTCAATACAATTAAAGGAGGTTCTACTTTTGCGAAACCGACTTTTGATTTTCTTCCACCATAAACTATAATATTTTCATCAGGATCTTGCAAAAAAAAAGATAAAATATTAGAATATTCCTAATATACTGTCTTCCAAGGTAGTTCAGTTTTAAATTATTTTACCTAATACTGCTGAATGAAAAAATCGAGAATCTATTAAACTAGTATTCTTTGAAATCTAAACATATATATTGAAATTAAAGTTAATAATTTAAAAATTTAAAAGTTAATTCGTTATATCGTACCATTGTGGACCAGGTATTGAGTTTTGTATCATAAAGCTCAATTTGATTGATATTAATTATTATTTGTTGTTCAGCTAACGATCCTCCAATATATACAATAACACCATTTTTTAGTATAGTCGCACTATAACCAGCACGTCTAATAGGCATGTTAGATGCAGTAGAGTATGACCACGTTGAATTAAACGTATCCAAAATTAACATTTCATCAAAAAAATGAACTAAAAGGTTTGCATTTAAATACGCATCCTGAGCTCCACTAAAGATATAAATTCTTCCATTATCATCACTAGCACCACGTATATTTCTTCTTCTTTCAGGTTCTTTTCCTTTGATGGATGGAATCTTCCATTCTAATGTTTTTGGATTAAATGTATGAACATTTGAAACAAATAGATCTTTATATGTAATTGGATCTCTCATTATTCCACCAAAGAGATAAACAATAGGTTCATCATTGATAGTTACTAATGACACTGTATTCATTGCACCTCCGAATGGCATTTTTGCATGTATTGTAAGGTCCACCCATAGTGGTGAATCAACACTAAATGTTTTAGAGACGTCAAGATAAAATATTTCATCCGAACAAAATGAATTAATTTTGATTCCTCCAAAAAAATATAATTTGGAACCTATAAGCACAGAAGAATGACCAACACGCTCTCCGGTAAATGAATCAATTTTGATAACAAAAATTCCTAATACTAACATATAAAAAATATTCAGAATATTTTTAGTATATGAATAGTTAATAAAGTTCATTGTTTTTTTTTCTAGATTCTCTAAACATATATTATAAAAATTGAAAATTACTTATATGGACGAAAATGGTCAAGTTGAAATTCCATTTTTATAATTCTTTAATGCAAAAAAACAATTTGACGACATATCATATTATTTAATTGTGTGTAACACAACATAAAATCAGTTTCATAGGATTTTAAGGAATCATCATAAACTTCTCTTGTAATTTAATCAATTTTCTTAAGAGAATTCATTATCTGTTATTTACGATAATCAATTAAGCATATTTGAAATTAATGCATGATTATTTACAGTGTTTACACTTATTTCAGGTAATATAACCTGCAGTTTAACATTAACTGCAGCGGATAAATTAGCCAGTGTGTTACACAAATTCGAATATACTGGATAGAAACCAATGATATTAAAAAATAGTCTTATTTATTTAAGAACAAGGTGTTACATTATGTATATTTTAGTCAGCTTATTTTTTGGGATGGTAGGGATGAAGATTACCTTTCTTTATAATTTATTGTGAACGAATAATATTTGTAATTTTCAGATACATTGCAGAAATTTTTTAAAATCGAACTATATCATGACCAACTCTGGATCTTATAACCAAGATTTGGCCCCGATATGGTTTTATATCGTTAAGGTAAGTTAACGAAATAGTTGATACATGTTAAGGAAGTCGTAAATAAATTGCAAAAATGTATAAGTTGTAAACGTATTTTTGGAATTTATCAACAAATCGTAAATTGTATTTTTGAATTTATAAAAAGATTTAAATATATTGTTGTAATAAGAAAGTCATTCTTTAATTATAAAATTTCAAAATTTCAAGATTTCAAGAGTTTGCGTACGTTAATCATGTAGATTTTTTCTTTTATATATAATTCATTATTATTTAGAACCCAGCTGAAATTATCATAATTCTTGCCCTGAAAAAATTCGTACATCCAGTGGTAAATTTTTTTCGTGCGTTTACGTTATTACTCGTTATTATTGTTATTATTGTGACAGGGGAATCAGATTCCTCTTATGACTACAAACTTAACGTGGCACTTTGAACAATTCGGATAAAACAATATCTAAGATACACTGTGATTGTCATTTTGGAATAAATAAATTAAATAAACTAAATAACAGCAGGAAATATTGAAGCGCCCGAGACGATATAAGGAAAGACTTTTTATTATTTTAATTTCCTATTATACTATCTAATCAATTTATTGTTAATTTAATACCGATCTAAATTGCAAAATAATTGGTAATTTACGTGTGCGAACAGACACTTACTCTTAAAAATTTGTGTTACCTTTTGAGATCGATCTGTACAACAATATATAATCTGGTATATACAGTGTACACTATACAGTATAAATGTCTTCAAAATTTTACGTGATAAATTATGATCCTAATGTGGTAATAATAGCATTATTAATACAAATGATAGATATGTATAAATTATTAATAATTAGTCAACACAATTAAATGTGAATCAATATTTGTCATATATAAAGCAGTATTAATTAGACTAGCACACTATTAATATAAAATATCCAAAATTATTATCAATGTTAGATTGTTTTAGAATAGGAAAAGCGTGATAAATTATGATCCTAATGTGATAATAATATTTAATGAGTTAACTGACACATTATTAATATAAATGACAGATATGTGTAAATTATTAATACAATTAAATGTGATATGTAAAGCAGTATAAATTTATATTAAATAAAAATAATAATATTTTTTTTTTTGACTCACAGTATCTAGTTTAACATTATACTGACATTCTTATAGTCAGTCAGTCGCATATAATTTTGTGCATTGATATGTCAGTTTAAGTCTTTTTTTTTGTATTTAAGATCCTTAATTTCTCTTTTGCACAAATACTTATACTTTATTTTATTACTTTTATTTTATACTTTTTTTATGCACAAATGATTTTATAAACAATTAACTTTTATTATCTTTTTTTTTCATAAACACTTTATAATTTTTTCTTTCATGATGAGTATAACAACTAAAAACTATATTGGTTATGAAGGTAAGAAATTGTGTAAATACTTGTCAAGACTTCATTCAGCATCTAATCAACTTTTTGATTTGTATTACAATTATTAGCTCTTGTTTCTTACTTAAGTGAATCAAGAAATTGTTCTTACAAAAGATTTTTGAATCTTAACCGAGATACCATAATTGCTTCACTAACTTCACTAACTAATTCTCCATTAACATCGGTCAAGTGGCAAACCTTTAATATTACTTGGTATAAACGCTTTCTAACTGAAGCCAAAGAAATATTAGAACCAAATACTTTTGCTGAATTAAAGATAAAGGTGTGTTTATTTTTATTTTGCAAAGTTTGGGTAACTCCTAATACTCCCCGTAGTCACTTAGTGAGAATTACTGTTTTGACACCCTTGGTAACCACCCCAAGCTCTCATCTCAGGCACCTTAACTTTGTTGTTGATAAAGTCTGCTAATTCTGGAGGAGGAATTGGCTATGTACCTTCTTTAATCACTAAATAAAATTTAGCACACTATTAATTTCTTTTTTAATTTCTATAACAGATAAATGCAGAATATTCATGTTATACAAACAAGTTGCAAACATTCTGGGAAGGAGTTATCAAAGAATATGAAAAAGAAAATTTAGAATCTGCTACTGCAACTGTTACATCTCTTCCAAATCAAACACAAAGTATTCATATTGAAGATTATTCTAAAATTTTACAATCAGATTCTCTTAGAGAAAATTTAGAATCTACTACTACTGCTGATACATCTTTTTCAAATCAAATACAAAATACTTATATTAAAGATCATTCTAAACCTTTTCTTTCTAAAAAGAATATCAAACTTATTAACTTCTGTTATGATATTCTTTATGAGTTTGAAAATATGGCTTACGCTCAAGCATTCTTTGAATATGTTGAAAAAGATGCTACAAATAAGATTGCAAGCCACCCAATGGATTTTTTTACCATAAATTCAAAATTAGAGAATAATGAATATACAATATTAGAAGAATTTGAAGAAGATATTCGTTTAATATTTCGCAATTGCTATATATATAATGATGTTAAAAGTGAGATATATTGTTTAGGTGAAACATTAGAATCTCTTTTTAATAAAAAATGGAATGAAAAACTTATTCTTCAAGACAGACAAACAAGAAAATTAAAAAGAGCAAGAGACAATGATGATGATAATGATACAAATTATAATTCATTTAAGAAACAAATTCAATTTTTAGAACAAAATAAGGATAAGTTAGTATATAGACAAGTTATTAATAATGGTCTTCTAATTGCTTCAGCATACGAAAGCCTTATTGTAGGTGATATTATACCTTTTATAAAAAATTTAAAAACATTTTTATTAACAAGATCACAGATGTCTTTATTTTCTGCTAATGAGCCTGTTCTTCAAGCAATTGTTGAAAGCCTATTGCCATTAAAATATTTTATTCCAGAACTTTCATTAATAATGGATGGTAAAAAGCGAAAAGGATCTGGTCGTTTTGGCTATTCAGATATTTTTGTATTAAATGAAACAGGTGATAATAATACTATTAGTTTAGAACTAAAATACATTTCATTAGTTGGTTTAATAAAAAATCAAAAAATTAAATTTGGTGCAAATGATTTAGAAAATTTGGATGAAATTCTTGAAAAAGAAGATGAAGGAGTTTTATTAAAAAGGATATACCTGAATTAAACGAAGCTTACGCTTATCGCTAAAGTACAAGCCCAAATAAATGATTCTGCCTTTATGTTCAACGGCTTTGTGAACGAATATATCATATTTGGCGTCAATGATAATACCTACGCCTTGGCCTTTGCCCCCTAATTGTGAATAATTAAAGTAACTGCGAACACCTAATTGATGCTGCCATATTTTTGCTTGTTATTCAGAACAATTAGTCTCTGAGAGACCATAAATATTGATATTGTGATCTTTCATAGCGTCAATTAAACTGATAAATTTGTTTTTATTTAAAGTACGAATATTCGTAAATATGATTTTTGTTATAGTGGAATCTTAAAAGATCCTTTTTTGAATGAAAAGATGGTGATGAGTCAAGTTTGGGGGAATTGTTTTTTATTAAATGAGAGGATAAAGAGGAACCAGAGGGAATATTGTTGTCCATCATTAAAAATGATTATGCAAGATCAAAAACATCAGCAACTTTATCGTCTTCCCCCAAAGAAGATGAAGCAGAGGTACCAGTAAGTATTTCAAACATTTTGGTCATGGTTGAAGAGATAGATTGAAAGGATGATTTCATTTCATTTTGTTGAGTCAGAAGAGTTTGAATTTGAGCGACTGATTGGCGAAGGTCTTGAATGTCTTGGATAAGTTCAGCTTCTTGATCAGAGTCATCAGCGCTCTTAACGCGTTTCCTGGCTTGGTCAGGTGAGGAAGCTGAAGAGAACTGTGTGAGGGATTTTTTCTTCATGGTACCCTCCAGTTTGGAACCTTTTTCAATGTGTAAAGCTTTCTGGGCAGTAACGATTGTGGCGATTTGTTTATCAGTACTTTCAAGAGTTGAACTGATATTCATGATCTTTGTCTCTAGTTGACGTAAACTGTTAAGGATTGTTTCTTTAAATTGGAGAATGGCAGGGTCTTGGTCAAAACAAGGTTCATCCTCATCCATTTCCTCGTGGTGTTGAGTATTACGATCAAGTCTCTGCTGTTGAGTGGAGCGAGAAGGTCTTGCAGATTTATTAGCACCTTTAGATTTAGCAGCATCAGCGTACGATTTCTTTAAATTCTTTCAATTATCAGCGCCACTAACAAACTTTTTGCCAGGGGTTTATTGATATTCTTATTATTACAAGTAGCAGCTATGTGGAAGGGATTACCACAGATGTTACATATACGATCTGATTCTTGGCTCCAGTATAATCGATGTGAATCCATATTGCCCTTTTTGAAGTTGATCGAAAGCTGTAGCGCAGCCTGTTGATCTTCATCACAAGAAAAGTGAATATATGCGTAATGACATTTAGAGTATCTCCCTCTGATCATAGCAGCAGGAATAAAGCAGGATTTAGCTTTACATTTGAGTAAAACAGGTTCAAGATCATAGCCACTAGTGTTATAGGCCAGTCCAGATAGTTTGAGAGGAAACTGCTTACGTAAAATGCGATCATCTTGGTTGAGAGAAAGAGAAAGAACTCTAACTGTGTCTTTTTCTACATGATATTTCCAGTTAGTCTCAAAATAGGTAAGAGCATCTTGAGATTTATATGTAATATAGGCGATATGGTAAAAACTGGCACCTTTAGTATAGAGTCTCTCGATTTCACCTAAGATTTCGAAGCTTGCTCTAATTTCAGCAGCTTTTCGGTATGCAGGGATATCAATCACCTGAATTGTACGATGGTTAGTATTTTCTTTTTGTTGGTCAGGAGTTGTGACTTGCTTTTCTGGTTTAAGCAGAGAAATTTTAAGGGTGATATTTTTAATATCATCCGAGTTCTCGTCTTTAAATTGCAGGATAATTTCCATTTTAAGAAATTTGTCATAAGAATCCTTGTCATTGAAAGTGACTTTTGCTTGTTTTTGGAGACACGTAATACCCAAGTTGATGTTGTACTTGACATTATATTTAGCAAGAGCCTTCTTGATGGTGATAATTTTTGAAGGTTTAGAACCAGTAATATTATCAAGTGCCACGAGGGCAACATAGTCTAACAGTTTTTCAATAGTGATCGACTGTTGATCAGAATTTTCATTGTTGTCAGAAGGCGGATCAACATCCATGGCAGAATTGACAATTTCTTTATCTGGTGTTTGGTCATTCTGTTGTTGATCATTTTGATCAGTGATTTCAGGAGTAACTGCAGGAGCTGCAGGAGTGGGAATACGATTAGTTCCATCTAGGTTGTTTACTATATTTTGTTGGGGAGGCGCTTGAGCACGTGACAAGTGTGAGCGAGAATTCTTGGACTTAGTTTTCCTCTTAGAAGAATAGGTCTTAGGCGAGTGGTTGGGAGTGTCTGCAAAAAGGTCACTAGTAACGTCCCTTTCAGATTGCAAGTTGCTCTGCTTAATACGCTCTTTATCAGCTGTAAGGTCAGCCTGTAAAGCGTTATTGGTAGCTGTGTCTTTAGACCACGGTGTAGGATCAGCAGCGTTAGAGGCGAAAGTGAAATCAAAGGTGGCAGCAGGTTGCGCAACTTTTGAGCTGCTTCGCAAAGTACGAGCACTGGTATTGTTGTTTCTGTTGTTATTAGACATCTTAAACTAGAAGGCATGTAAAAAAGTTAGGTCTCTTGAGAGTTACTGCGGATTTTCAACAATTTTGGAAGGTAACGAGAGAGAGTTTTTTTTTACAAATAATTTTTTTTATTATATAAGATATAATACAAATTGTGGCTGAGCTTTATCACTAAATATAGTATATATATATGTAAATCATAATTGGTTAAAATTAATTTAATTGGTTAAAATGGACGATCTTTTAATTTATAATTCCGGCCAAAATTTTCTTAATTCTGGCCAAATTCGTAACGCCGGCCCAAAATCGGTTAAAATTGAGAATTTCAGATCAAATGTAACACCGCATTTTTGCAATGTAACACCTCAACTCCAAAAGTAAAAGATATTCCTATTGATCTCTTCTTCGAACATAATAAAAAAAATTTTCTTTTAACTTCTGTTCTTTGAGTTAGATCTTCAATGGAAGCTGGTATGTTTTTGTCTTTTAAAATAAAGAAAAAAGAGAATTATTATTTATTTTTTCATTATATTCTTTTTAATTTATCTTTTTTTTATAGATTTCATTTGAACTTATTTTTTTCCTCTGAAATTCGGATTTTGGACTTCTTCTTTCTATAATTTAGGCGTTTTGTGTTTGTATTTCATAGGTAGGAGCGGAAATCTCTATAGTTATTTTAGCTTAATGAATGGAAAATTTATTATTTTTTTTTTAAATAAATTTTTCTTTATTTCTAAGGACATTTTTGAGATTTCACTTTAGGATTTTGCGCATGAGTTTTATAGGTGAAGTTCTGCCTTTTTTTATTAATTTCATTTTTTCTTTTTTTTTAAGAATACTTTAGAATTTTTATTTAAAATATTTATATAGTTTTTGAGGTTGGTCTTTTTTTAGCTAATTTTATTTATTTTTTTTTTTAGGAAAACTTTACAACTTCTCTATTTAATATTATTTGGGACCTTCATCCAAAGCCTTCTTATTAAATTCAATAGAGAAAGGGATTTCATTCGCGTGACTTCCAAACTGTCATTAACTAATATAACCTAAAATAAAAGTAAGAACAAAAATGAGAACAGAAATAAAATTTAAAATAAAAAAATAAGGTGATGAGTAAAAAAATTTCCACTCCATAAAATCACAAACTTGTGCCTAAAACCTTCAATAAGGCATTAAAACACAAAAGAAATAAGACTTTTACCCATAAAATTCATATCTAAATCAAAGTGAGGATGTAAAAAATAAATATTCCTAATCAAAAAAAAAAAAAAATTAAGATAATGAAATATTCCTACCCACAAGCTTATACCCAAAGTCCAAAATAAGTTTTAAAAAGAGAGAAGTTCCGACGCGCCTCTAAATAAAAAAAAATGAAATTAAACAAATTAAATAATAAAAAAAATAATCTTCATCCGCAAACTAAAAAAAATAAATAAATAAAATTGGGAAAAAAAGGAACATACCTCAAAATTTATATGCACAAATATTCTGAGATAAAGTTCTGAGGCATCCCAAAAGAAAATAAAATTAATAAAAAGGCAGGACTTTTACCCACAAAATTTATACTTAAAGTTCTAAAGTCTCCAAAATTTCCCTAAAATAAAGAATTTAAGAAAAAATAAAAATCCCACTATTAAACTAAAATAACTAATGACTTCCCATGTCTATTTACAGAATACAAGTTTCAAACGCCTAAATTATAATAATAAAAATACATGAACTTCCATTGAAGATCTAACTCAAAGAACAGAAGTTAAATAAAATTTTTTTTTATTACGTTCGAAGAATTAGTCAATGGGAATATCTTTTACTTTTGGGTTTGAAGTGTTACATTTAAAAAATGCGGTGTTACATTTAACCCAAAATTTTCAATTTTAACCGATATTGGGCCGGCATTACGAATTTGGCCAGAATTATGAAAATTTTGGCCGGAATTATGATTTAAAAATCGTCAATTTTAGCCGAAAAAATTTTTTTTAACCGATTTTGATTTACATATATATATACTATATTTAATGATAAAGCTCAGCCACAATTTATATTATATCTTATATAATAAAAAAAAATGAAACTCTCTCCCGTTACCTTCAAAAAATTATTGAAAATCCGCAGTAATTCTCGAGAGACCTAACTTTTTTACGTGTTATTTTTGTTTAAGATGTCTAACAACAACAGAAACAACAACACCAGTGCTCGTACTTTGCGAAGCAGCTCAAAAGGTGGGCAACCTGCTGCCACCTTTGATTTTACTTTCACCTCTAATGCTGCTGACCCTCCACCGTGGTCTAAAGATACAGCTACTAATAACGCTTTACAGGCTGACCTTGCAGCTGATAAAGAGCGTATTAAGCAGAGCAACTTGCAATCTGAAAGGGATGTTGCTAGTGACCTTTTTGCAGAAACTCCCAACCACCCGCCGAAGACCTATTCTTCCAAGGGAAAATCTAAGTCCAAGACTTCTCGCTCGCACTTGTCACGTGCTCATACGCCTCCTCAACAAAATATAGTAAACAACCTCGACGGAACTAATCGTATCCCGGCTCCTGCAGCTCCTGCAGTTACGCCTAAAGTTACTGCTCAAAATGATCAACAACAGAATGACCAAACACCAGATAAGGAAATTGTCAATTCTGCCATGGATGTTGATCCGCCTTCTGACAACAATGAAAATTCTGATCAACAGTCGATCACTATTGAAAAACCGTTAGACTATGTTGCCCTCGTGGCACTTGATAATATTACTGGTTCTAAACCTTCAAAGATTCTCACCATCAAGGAGGCTCTTGCTAAATATAATGTTAAGTACAACATCAACTTGGGTATTACGCGTCTCCAAAAACAAGCAAAAGTCACTTTCAATGACAAGGATTCTTATGACAAATTTCTTAAAATGGAAATTATCCTGCAACTTAAAGAAGATAACTCAGATGACATTAAAAATGTCACTCTTAAAATCTCTCCACTTAAACCAGAAAAGCAAGTCACGACTCATGACCAACAAAAAGAGAATACAAACCATCGTACAATTCAGGTGATTGATATCCCTGCTTATCGAAAAGCTGCTGAAATTAGAGCCAGCTTCGAAATCTTAGGTGAAATTGAGAGGCTCTATACTAAAGGCGCTGGTTTTTACCAGATTGCCTATATTACATACAAATCTCAAGAAGCTCTTACTTATTTTGAGACTAACTGGGGATATCATGTAGGAAAAGACACGGTTAGAGTTCTTCCTCTGTCTCTCAACCACGATGATCGCACTTTACGCAAGCAGTTTCCTCTCAAACTATCTGGACTAGCCTATAACACTAGTGGCTATGATCTTGAACCTGTCTTACTTAAATGTAAAGCTAAATCCTGCTTTATTCCTGCTGCTATGATCAGAGGGAGATATTCTAAGTGTCGTTATGCTTATATTCACTTTTCTTGTGATGAAGATCGACAGGCTGCTCTACAGCTTTCAATTAACTTTAAAAAGGGCAATATGGATTCACGTCGATTATACTGGAGTCAAGAATCAGATCGTATATGTAACATCTGTGGTAATCCCTCCCACATGGCTGATACTTGTAATAATAAGAATATCAATAAACCCCCTGGCAAAAAGTTTGTTAGTGGCGCTGATAATTGGAAGAATCTAAAGAAATCGTACGCTGATGCTGCTAAATCTAAAGGTACTACTAAATCAGCAAGACCTTCTCGCTCCGCTCAACAGCAGAGAATTGATCGTACTACTCAACAACACAAGGAAATGGATGAGGATGAACCTTGTTTTGACCAAGACCCCGCCATTCTCCACTTTAAAGAAACAATCCTTAACAGTTTACGTCAACTAGAAACAAAGATTATGAATATCAGTTCAACTCTTGAAAGTACCGATAAACAAATCGCCGCAATCGTTACTGCCCAGAAAGCTTTACACATTGAAAAAGGTTCTAAACTGGAGGGTACCATGAAGAAAAAATCCCTCACACAGTCCTCTTCAGCTTCCTCACCTGACCAAGCCAAGAAACGCGTTAAGAGCGCTGACGACTCTGATCAAGAAGCTGATCTCATTCAAGATAATCAAGATCTTCGCCAATCCGACGCTCAAATTCAAACCCTTCTGACTCAACAAAATGAAATGAAATCGTCCTTTCAATCTATCTCTTCGACCATGACCAAAATGTTCGAAATGCTTACTGGCACCTCTGCTTCATCTTCTTTGGGGGAAGACGATGAAGTTGCCGATGTTTTTGACCTTGCATAATCATTTTTAATGATGGACGACAATACTCCCTCTGGTTCCTCTTTATCCTCTCAACTAAAAAAAAACAATTCCTCCAAACTTGACTCATCTTCAATTTTTCATTCAAAAAGGGATCTTTTAGATTCCACTATAACGAAAATCGCATCTACAAATATTCGTACCTTAAATAAAAACAAATTTATCGGTTTAATCGATGCTATGAAAGATCACAATATCGACATTTATGGGCTCTCAGAGACTAATTGTTCTGAACGACAAGCAAAAACATGGCAGCATCAATTAGGTGTTCGCAGTTACTTTGAATATTCACAATTAGGGGGCAAAGGCCAAGGCGTAGGCATTATCATTGACGCCAAATATGATATATTCGTTCACAAAGCAGTTGGACATGAAGGTAGAATCCTTTATTTGGACTTATACTTCAGCGATAAGCGTAAACTTCGTTTAATGCAGGTTTACCTTAATGCTAATCAAAAAGAAAGACCACAAATTGAAGCTTTATACAAATACATTGACGATACTATCAGCGATGCTCAATCACGTGATATGGAAGTCATCATCATGGGAGATTTTAATATTAATTATAGAAAATATTTAATGGCCTTTGTCAATAATAAATGGCAATTTTCCTTGTTTCGCACTCTGGAGAGTAAAAGATTGTTAGATACCATTCCAATCTTCAACGACAATGATGAAGAAATGTATACTTACACGCCAGCTGATTCTACTCGACAGGAATCAAGATTAGATTATATTTGGGCGTCTTTATCTATGTTAGAGAAAAGTGTTAATAGCACAGTAATAGAGAACGATCATTTTGATACTGACCATAAAACTATAACGTTGTCATTGGACACAGTACAGATGACAGGTGTTTCCTTGAACGCAACCAATCAAAAGAAGAAACATATTAAAAGGACCGTATTTCAATATGATGAAATGGACAAGGATGATGAATATACCTGGGAGAATTTCAGCACCCATTTGGACCTAGAGATTGAGAATACACTGATGAAAGATTTCTCCATCAATAAACCTCGTCACATCAATACCCTCTGGGACATGTTTAGACAAACCCTTATGAGAGTAGCTAAATCTCGTATAGTCAACAAGCAAGTCACTAGAAATAAAGTTAAAACTACACCAGAAAAGAAGCTTTCAATTTACTTCGATCTAAGATATATCATTAATCGTATACTGGAAACACGTTCGATACTGAATGCTTCCGCGTCTATTACTTATAGTGTCTCTGCTAAATGGTCCAAGTTCCAACGTCTCATTAACACGACATTGGACAAATATGAATGCTCAGACCTTTCATCGTCCTTCAACTTTCTGATACTTGACGACTTCAAATTATTTTTGAAGAATCTATGTAAAATTAGAAAACACTTGCGACTTCTTTTCAAATTGGAACTTGATATTATGGTTCAGGAACAAATAGTTTCTAATATCAAGAAACGCTGTACTAATTTCAAGGACAACCAAGCCTCTATGATTCGCTCGATCACAGAAGAAGAGATGGTCCATATCTCGATTGAAAAAATATATAAGAAAGACGCCCAAGGCAATGAATCACTGATCACAGGTGAATCAGCTGTTCTCAATGAAACCAATCATCATTTCCAAACTATTGCAGGCTCGATTAATAGGAAAAAGCCACTTCAAGGCCGTTGGAAAGATCAATATCGACCTTTACATCATGTTAATGAGAATATTTACTCAAACCTCATGGACCTTCCATCACGTGATGAATGGCTGGATGTTATTAGAAACCTTCCTAAAGGCAAAGCTACAGGCCCCTCAGGAATATCTAATGAAATGTTACAACACCTTAGTCCCACGGCTCATGATATTTTATATTATTTGATATGTAAGATTATACAATTTGGTTACTTACCGAAACAATGGAAAGAAGCAACCGTTTTTCCTATCGCTAAGCCAAAACCCTTTAATTGTGAATTATCAAACTCTCGTCCGATCACCCTACTTGAGACTGCTCGTAAAGCACTTATTACGTTACTCAATCGTCGCCTAACTTTAACGTTGAAACAATATAATGTTTTACAGACAAACCAATTCGCTGGTTTACCTAAACAATCTACCTTTGAACCCATAAGGATCGTTAATGAAATTATTCAGGACGCTATTGATAACAATAATGAACTTTGGATTTTATCACAGGATATGGGTAAGGCCTATGATCGTGTCAATACCTTCCAACTAAAGAAAGCGATGGACAGAATCAAACTACCTCAGCAATTCACTCATTTAATTTTAGATTTGTTTAAAGATAGAACGAACCAAGTTATCACAGCCTATGGCAAGACGACTGCTTATGATGTTCTTACAGGCATAGACCAAGGAGAAGTTATTTCACCTGTTTTATGGTGTATTTATTATGATCCTTTACTTGCTGAGATTAACCAACAAAAATTGGGATACACGGTATCATGCAACAACATACAGCAAGTACCACAGTTGAATTCAGCTGTGATAGAACAACATGTCCCGGCCTTGGCATTTATGGATGACACGCAGTGGATTACTGATAAGAAAGATAAGCTGGAATCTATGCTCTCTATCACTGACTCCTTTTATAGACTAAATGATATCCAGATAAATAAGGAGAAATCTGAACTTATGATGAGAACTAAGATGTATAAGCGTCGCTATTCTCACATTTATAATAACAAGATCGATATTCAATTTGGAAGGGAATCTATTAGTATTAAGGCCAAACACCCTCATGAACCTACTCGTATTCTGGGAGTTTATTTTAATATTGAGAATGATGAACAATATTTAATTTCTAAAGTTAAAGCAGAAATTGACCACCTAACGAACCTTATGTGGAAAAAGAAAATTACTGATAAACATATCCTATATATTTTTAATAGGATTATTATACCTCGTGTTGAATACTGGTCACAGGTTTTCGTCCTATCGCCAGATTTAATTCATCGTTTATTTGTTCCCTTTCGTCGAATGTTTAAAAACAAGCTCAAATTTGCTCGTACTGCCCCTAATGCGATACTAGATAATTCCTATATATATGGTTATCGTAATCCTTATGAGAATCAACTTCAAGCAAAAATTACTAATTTTTGCATTCAATTAAATGACACTGGAATCTTAGGAAGAATCACTGAAATTCGCTTGAAACTGCTACAACAACTACTCTGGTGTTCTCGACCGCTGATAGAGGGTATTCCTTTTGATAAAATCCCTAGACGTATGAAGAATAATTATTTACTTAATATGATCAATTTAATGAGACAGAATGATTTTACACTTCTTGTCATAGACAAAGGCAGATTTCCTACCATAGCAGGAGGAAAAAATGATTTTACATCTGTAGCTACTTTTAACTTTTTGTCCAAATATAGCACAATTTTACGCTCACGCCAAATTATGTTTGTAGAACAAATTATTTCAGGAGACAAGCGTCGCTTACTTAATTGGACTGATATATGTAATAAACATTACTTTCAATCCATTCCTGGTCGTGGTAACAAAGAAGAAAAATGGTATATGGATATCCAAAAACTCATTACAGTGGATGGGCTTAACATTAAACCGCAGATTTACAACAAATTTACTACATTCTTTGATAATATTGAAGATACTAAATCCTATGATATAGAAAAACAAGATAAATCATTATCTGTTGTATATAGCCCTCAACATAATTCGATTTTATTTGGAAAAGTTCAACGCCTTCTTGATGAAGATACTATTCTTCTTCGACATTATCATGCTGATATGTCTCAATCAACCTCAACATCTACCTATGTTACCATCTGTGATGATACACTTTGTGCTGCTAATACTGCAAATCGTTCAAGCATGGGTGTTTGTGCTTTTACTGCCAAATCAAAGCATATAGTACCGCTTTTATCGGCTGCTAAATTTACTAAAGAAGATGTTAAACGTAGAAAAATGATTAATTTTAATCTTTTTAATCTTTTTGATCAAGCTAAGAAAAAATACGCTCTTTCTCAAAGTACATTAATGAGAAATCACGTGATCAGACAAAACAATATTATTTTAGAATTATTAGAACCAGGACTTTCTAGGAATGAATTACTTATAATTCAACGAAAATTCGCTATATTTGATAATCCAAATTGCTGTATTTTTGAATTTTTCACTGATGGCTCTCTTATTGAATTAGGCACTGAACAATGCAATATTAGCTGCGCGTTTGCTCACCTTGACAGATCCTTTGGTATTCCTCAAGTAGAATTTTATACTACAATTGATAAATGGCCTTCAGCATATCGAGGCGAACTCTTAGCAGTCATTTTAGCTCTTATGGTAGTCCCTTATAGAAGTAAAGTGAGAATCAACATTGACTCTTTAAATGTGATTACTATGTTTGAGGGATTTAAACATAATAATTTCTCTCCTACATCACGAGATTATTTTAAACTTAACAATAGCTATCTATGGTCAATTTTGATTAGAATTATTCGTCAACAGAACTTACATGTAGAAATGTTTAAAGTAGCTGCACACACTGATTGCGATGGCAATAATTACGTGGATAGATTAGCAAAATCCGCTCACATTGACCAAGATAGATTTATTAACTTTATAGATACTGCTCCTGACATTAAAGTACTTCCGTTATGGAATAATATCATCATTGAAACTCACTTACGAAAATTCATCAAGATGGTTAGTCATATTAAAGGACTGGAAAAATTTATCAACCTACATAGGAATACTAAATATCGAAAATTAGAAGTTGATTGGACTTCTACCTTTGAATGCCTCAAGTGCGATATTGCTAATAATGAAACTTCAATGTCTTCTTCTAAAATTAAAGCTCATAAAGTTCATCTCCTTATAGAAGAGATTCCTACAATTGAACAAATGAAGAAATCATTCCTAGAATTATACGATGGATGGAAATGTCCTAGTTGTGGATTGGAAGATGAAACGTTTGATCACGTGTGGACATGTGATGAACATCGCTCTCTTCTTTTAAAGATTAAAAATAATACAATTGATCTTTTATTATCATTGTTATTTGAATATAATCCAGATATTACAGATTATTCTGTCTTATTGACGCTTAATATATGGACAATTAGTACAGACCCTGACAATTTTACTTTTGTGGATCTCATCAAAGGCTTTATACCATTGGAGTTGACTCAACTTCTCAACTTGTGGATTCCTCGTAAACAATTACTGTTAGTCATTATTGAGATCAGGCAGTACATTTATGAACAAACATTTAAAGAAATTTGGATACGTCGTTGTTCTTTTATAAAAGAATTTGAACGTTCGTTGGGTATTACAAAAAAGAAAAAATTAACTTTAAAAAATTTTCGACCGTTTAATAATATTTTGAATAGTGATAGAGAATTAGAATATAAATTTGATGCTCTAGATAGTATTCGTAATAATATATATTTTGGTAAAAATATTATTGAATTTTACAGTAATCTTACTTCGTAGCGCTAGTAGTTAGTTAGTATACTTTATATAGAATTTTATATATGGTTTTATTACTTTCTTTTCTGCAGAGCGGGCTTCGGTTTACCTGGTTTTTAACTGGCTGTAAAAGAGGTAGTGGGTTAATTATTGAATGTTTCTAGAAGTAGTTGGTTAGTTTTAGATAGTTCGTTATATAATTACTCCACCGTCGAAGTAGATTTAGTTCGTTTCTATTAGTTAGTTTCATTTTTTATTTTCATGTATCAATTTTGATGTGTTTATAATTTATGTGTTCGCTTCTAATATCTGTTCAATAAAAATAAAAAATAAAAATATAATAAAAAAAAATTAGGGTGTACTGTACATGCGCAGTGACTGTTATGGAGACCTGTTGAAGAAGTAATATCTAACTATATATATGATAAGATTTAATTTTAAGCATATTAAAATATGGAGAATTAAAATGTTTTAAAAGACCTCCCAAAGAAGTTATATATTATAAGATTTAAATTTGCTATATAAGTATATTAAAATATAAAAAAATAAATATTTAAGGCATTTCAAATAAATTACTTGATGATCTTAGACATAAAACTTGATACCTTTCTTCCGTTTCATTTAACAATTTTTATTTTTGGATTTTGTAACTTTATTTCCGACATAATAATACTATTATTTTTCAGTTTACATAATAATTGTTTATATTACAAATATTGTATTAGTTGCAAAAAAAAAAAAAAAAATTAAAAATTTTATATATAAATTATAATTTTTAATTAAAATTATTTAATATTATTCGATTTTTTTTATGTAAGCATGTTTCCAATTCAAATTTTTCTGATTTCGTATTTTTTAGTATATTGGTAAGAATAAATATATAAATTTAAGCAATGCGTATAATGAAATAATTTTTTTCTTTAAAAACAAATCACCATTTTAGCAACAGAATAGTCTGTTTGTTTTAATCTGTCAAACCTTTCAACCAATACGAATTTATGAATTATTTCTAAAGAATAATATATTTACAAGTTTGGAGTTACGCTAATTCATTCATTTTATTTTATAATATACATTTAATTACTTTAAATTACTTATGAGAATTAATAAATTTATTTTTATTTAAAGGCTTGTTTTAAATAAATAGAGTCATTTGTGACGCGATAGCTAAATGACACGTACTCTGTAGTATAAATTTATAGGACACGATAATGAAGAATTATAAAACGTTTAAATGAAAATAAATGAATAATTATCTAGTAAATGTCAAATTTGTAATATTAATCAATTATTACAGTAAGGCTTTTAAAAAACAAGTAGTTTTTTTTAATCATTCTGACCTCTAGATAAATTCGCATAATATTTTTAACATGAAGAATTTCGGTTGGATTGAAATCTGGAACAGCATCAATTACCACAGGTATATGAATGAGGATGGCCTCCACTCGTAATTTTCCCCTTTAATAACTATATAGGTGAGTAACATTTAAGTCTATTAATTTTATACATAATAAGATCAAAAGAATATTATAAATATCACCCCGATTGCAATATTTTTTAATGTGTTTTCTTTTTTACTAATACATAACTTTAGAAAATTGAAAAGTTCATCGGTACTCCTATTTCAAGGAAAAGATATTTATAAAATTACTAGTAGTTCACGAATGCGTAACGAATGACGCAATAAAACTAAATGATTTACATGTGATAGTAGATCATCCAGTCAAAAGTGGGTACTTTATAAACAACCATCCAAAAGAATTCTATTTTAGGATTCATTGAGGAAAAAAAAATTCTCACAGTAATGTGTATTTTAATAAAGTCATTTACAATCAAAAACTTTAAAAAGTCAATCTTTTCATATTTTATCAGATTCTTTTTAACGATTAAAATGGCATTAAAATGCATTAACAAAGTATATTTAGCGTTGTTTCATTTAATTTTTAATTTCACTCTACGGAACAGTTTTTTATATTTCAACCGTAATTTTTGATAGGATTCTAGTTAATTTATTCTCATTTTTTTACTGCATATATTTTGTCAGCTACTTTACTTCTTAAAACGTGATGGCCCGCCTTATCCAATTATCAGCACTGGCCCTATCGAAGACGATCTTTTTCATTGGACTGCGACAATTTTAGGACCTGTAAGTATTTTTTTGAACAAATTAACAGCCTATAGTTAAGTTTATCTGTAAATGCTAATTCAAAATTATTACTTCTTATTTGTTAGCCTGACTCTCCATATGAGGGTGGTATATTTTGTCTTGATATTCATTTCCCAACGGATTTTCCATTTAGACCACCAGCGGTATGTGCAGTTTTATAATCAATTTTAAATATATACTTATCAATATATGTTATACTAGGTTCGTTTTACAACGAAAGTCTACCACCCAAATATCACCAGTCATGGATTTATAGACGTAGATATTTTAAGAGACGGGTGGAGTCCAGCACTTATTGATATTACGAAAAGTAATATTATAAAAGTTTGTTATGACATTTTAGTAAATATTAATCTTTAATCAAATCTTTTACTCTATCTAGTACTTTTGTCAATTAGTTCATTGTTGACTGATCCAAATCCAGGTATACTTTACTTTATTATGACATCATTCACATTCATATTTTTTTTCGTTACTATCAACTAAAGAAAATTTAAAAACTGAATAAATTAGAGTGTGATTTAATGCCTGAAATATCACGTCAATACAAGTATGATCGTAATCTTTATGAAGCCACTGCTAGAGAATGGACTCGTAAATATGCAAATGGTAATATAGTTAATCATTTGACCTTTCATTAAAGTTTCAATATTTATTTTCTTTTCAAAATTCTTTATTCTCTTCAATAAGATTATTACGCAAATTGCACTAAAAAGCGATTCGAGGAATCATTCACAGAATTGCAATATATAGATACGGATATTAACTGGATTTTGGATTATTGGATTATAAGAGTCGAAAAAATACAAGGTATATTTCGCGAGAAAATGGTTTGTAATGTAGTAGATAATTCTGGCACCCGATGTGGAAAATCTTACATTATAAATGATAAGTTAATTGGAAATGCAATAACTCACTTAATAAATTATCACGATATGACTCGAAATGGGAAAGTAAGTAAAAAATTTACTTACATTTTAAGGATATAACCTCAATTATTATGTTTTGGTTAATCTTAAATTATTATTTTTTTTTTTTTAGCCAAAAATTTTCAATAAACAACAAATATTAGATTCAAATAAACATCCTGAAAATAAACAAGAAGAATTATGGAAATTACTTACTGATTGGTTAATAGAAGATTCACAATCTATTAATGCTATCACAAATTCAAAATTTCATCGATTTATTTACAACCTTAATCCTGCTTTTGTTATGCCAAATCAAGAAACTGTAAATTCAATCATTTATACATCCTATAACTCTTCATTTTTACAACTTCAACAATTTATCAAAAATGAAGCTACTTCCATTTCTTTGGATGTAAATATCTGGACAACTAAAAATTATCAAAGCTATTTAGGTATCAATTGTTCATTTTGGGATAAAAAATCTCAATTACGTGAAATTACCTTAGACATTGCTCATGTCAGATATCCCTATAGTTCAGAACATATATTGGATGTTCTTGGAGATGTGTTATTCAGATGGAAAATTCGTGATTTAGTATTTACTATTACAACTATTAACAGAAGTAATATTAAAAAGGCAATCCTTAATATGAAAGAAATAAATTGGATGTGTTGTACTGCACATACTATGCAATTAGTAATTAAAAAGGCATTAGAACCAGCTGAAGTATTAATAGCACGTGCTAAACATTACGCAGATTGTTCAAAGCAAAATGAGTTTCTTGAAGTAGATAATAATAAAATTGTAAGTATATACTGTATATATATATATGAATCGTTTTTTTTCAAGAAATTGCATAAATAATTTTGCATCTATTATAGAATCTTGCAGAACTTTTATATACTGTTATGAACTTTCCAGAACAATGGGATTCCAATAATCTTGCAAGAAAGAATTACGAAAAGTTTGAAAAAATCAGGTTAACTCATGATGAACAGAAATTGATTAATGATCTTAAATTAATCTTTAAGCCTTTTTTAGAAATTACAGAACTTTTAAAGGAAGGTAAAAACTGCACTTATTCTTTGATAAATCCTCTATTACTTGAAATTAAGAATAAATTTTGCTCAGAAAGCATGATTATAGAGGAAGTTAATTTTGATGATGATGAGGTAGATTTTGATATGAATAACAGGAAATTTCAAATTAACGAACCTGTAAATTGTACTGACCTTATTGATAAAATAAAGCTCAATCTTACTGCAGCTTTAGATCATTATTGGGAAGATCTCTCGGATTCAAAATTAATTCTTTTTAGCCTTTTAGATCCTAGAATAAAAAGATTATCCTTTTTATCCACTTCAGAGAGATATGCTGCTGAAGATTTATTACGCAAAATGTATAGAGAAATGAAACCAATTATAAAAACTGAAAATGATATAGATGTAAATAGGCAAAGTTCAATCTTGGCTAATTTAAAGAAACCAGCTTCTCCAGTATGTGCTGATGAGGTTACCGAATATTTATATTTGGAAGAGATTAATCTAGAAAGCAATCCATTTATATGGTGGAAAGAAAGAGAATACAAATTTCCTATTTTATATTCTTTTGCTGTGAAGTATTTATCTGTATATGCGGCTTCAACTGTCAATGAAAAATTATTTTCCGATGCAAATAATTTAATTAATGAGAATAATTTTGAATTATTTAAACATCTATTATTTTTAAAACATAATAATAAGAATTTAGAGTCAATTAATAGTGGTTCTTAAAAAGATCATTTAATATTTCTTATATTATATTAAATCATAACTTTATCATAATTATTTTTATCATAAATAGTTTAAAGGAATATTGATTAAAAATTGATTTATAAATTTTTTGAAAAATGCACGATAAAGTACTATCCTAGCTATCATTTAACTTCTGTTACTTATATCTCAGACTATATTGTAAATTGGCTTTTTGGTTATGAAATTTTTTTAGTTATAGTAAATAAATTTATTTGTTAAAATAACAGTTTTCATATTAACCTTTCCTACTTAATAGTAATTATAAAGATAAAATATATAGCAATGTGCAATACATTGAATACGACGGCTTTTAATAATCTTAAAATCGATAATATGATATAAAGTTATTGAAAATAAATATTATTCTTTTTAATGCCGTTTATAGCACAATAACTTTTATCATCTAAATTTTGATGAGATAGAATTCCGATTTTTAAAAAAGTGCCTAATATAGCTAATAACTAATAGAGATGATATATAATAAAACATTGAAGGCTCCAAAGTTGAAATTGAAATTCATTCTTATGATTTGAAAATCAAGCGATTAAAAAGAAAAAAAAGACAATCGATAGGAATTTGTAATACTTTTGCAGAGTGTTCAAACTTTAACAACGTAAGATCTTCGTTAATTTTATTGTATTACAGACTTATGGCGTACCGGATACATTAATTGGCGTGTATATTTACTTGTTGCACGACGTTGAGTAACATTTCATCAACTTTGGAATACAATTGACGATCCGTTTATACTTTTTATAAAAAAGTATTTTTGACTGTGTTATTTGGGTGCAAACTAAGCAATATTTATTAATATTATACATGACGTGATCAAGTACATTGACTTTAATTCCACATTTCCTACGTTCCTAAAGAATTTTTTTTTATTAATATTCCGCTCAATTATTAAAATAATATAAATAATTTTTTTTTTTAGTTACTACTTTTGTTCTTATATAAATTTGCCAATAACAAATTTTTAAAAGTTTCATAGTATATTTGTATTTCATCTGATATTAAAATGTTATGATGCAATGGTACCTCATTCAAATTGACCAAATTTGAAAATATGCACATTATGCACATTGCGGATTGTGAAACAATTTTTGAAGTTAAATCGTGAAAAAAAAAAAAAATAAATTTAACGTTAAGAAAATAAAAAATTTTATCCAAATTATCATATCAACTATACGAAAAGAATTAGTTTATGCTGCAATTCAAGAAGTATACATATTAACAGATTATAGCATTCACGATGATATAGACGAACGATATGAATTTAGAAAAAAAACTATTCTTAAGGATAAATCACTTACAAAAAATGAAAAATCAGAAGCAATAAAAAAATTAAATAAGAATTATGACGGTGATAAAATTCGTCATAATGAAGGAAAAACAAGAATTTGTGAATACTGTAAAGAAAAATGTTTAGCAATATCATATTGTGAAAATTGTATCCGAAATTATTTAAAAGCAAATTTTTTAAATTGGACATCTGGAAATGAATGATATTGACGATTTAATTCGGAAGTGTCAAATGAAATCACGTGCTCCTAGCAAGATCATCGAATGGATTCCATATAATAGTTTACAGAACATTGAATATTTAACTAAAGGTGGTTTCTCTAAAATTTATACAACAGACTGGATTGGCGGAAGATATGAACGGTGGAATACCGAGCAACAACGACTAACAATATCTAATAAAATTAGGTGAAAATGCTAATAGAAGCTGGTTTGATGAGGTATGTGATCAATAATTAATAAAAATTTGGAATCATAGTAATGTTAAGTCATAATAAATATTTTGTTGGTCAAATCTCACCTAACTATATCTAACAAATGGACAGTAATTGTACAATGTTATGGATTAACTCAAGACCCATCAGATGGAAAATATATGCTTGTAATGAGAAAATTGGATACAAATTTAAGAGAATATTTACAACAAAACCATAATAAACTTACATGGAGAGAAAGAATTAAGATTACAGCTGATATAATTATTGCACTTTATAGTATTCAATGTGAAAATGCAATTCATAGAGATTTACATTGATATATACTATATTCCAAACATAATAATTTTTGGCTTATTAGTGATCTTGAACTTTGTGGACCTGCTGATAAACCATTAAAAAGTATATATGGTATTCTTCCTTATATTGCACTAGAAGTTATTGTTGGAAAAGGATATACTTTTTCATCTGATATATATAGTATTGCAATGATAATGTGGGAAATCTCAACTGGACAACCACCTTTTATTAATTGTAAACATAATTTTGATCTTGCAATGGATATTGTTAATGGTATGAGACCAAAGATCATATCAAGAACTTCTTTAAAATATAAAGAATTGATGGAACGATGTTGGGATGCTGATCCAGCAAAAAGGCCCGATATTAATACTATTGAAAATATAGTGAACAAAATTTACAGAATATATTACCAAAATATAGTACCAAACAGGAATAAAAATATTATTGGAAAATTAAAAATATTTAAAAAATCGAATAAATTAAAAAAGATAAATAGTCTACAAGTAATGAGTTATTACGTAAATAGCACAAATAGAATCAATTTATCAATTTGAAAATTTACCTGAACCAAAAAATACAACTGAAGGTATTATTTAAACTATCTGTAAAATTATTTAATTTTAAACTAATTCATTAATTATTATTATTTTAAAAATTATAGAAGAGCAAGAAGGTATATATATATTATATATATAGTATTGTGGAATTCTTGATCTGCATCTGATAAATCCGTATTGATTGACATATAATTAATACAATATTCTTTATTTTTATTTTAAAAAAGCTTTTCACAGCAAATATAGCTTTAATATTCCTGAAAAAAGTGAGAATTTTTATTTATTTATTATTGTGAAATCTTTGTATAACTTTGCTGAAAAAGTTCTCCTTTTTCAGTTGATGATTTCATTAAATCAAATGATAAAAATAATGACAATACATCAAAAACAAATAGTGATTTTAAAGGTAAATACTAATCATCTAAATTTTACTTAAAAAAAAAACCATATAACATATTAATATTGCATTGAAACATATAGTATCTAAAGTATTTCATAAACTACACATAATATCAAGTGATAGTAAGTAATTCCCAGCGCCACACTGTAGAAAAAGCTCGGGCACGTATATCTCGTGCCCAAGCTTTTTTAATGGTGGCGGTTTTTTATCAAGATAAAAATTTGAATTAAATAATTTAATTTTATTATTAGATAATCAAAACAATTACGAAAGAAAAATCACAAAACAACGAGTAAAGAAGCAAAGTGTCGACGGTGCGTAAATGTTAGTAAATTTATTAGAAACATAATAAAATTGTTTTAATTTTTAATCATATTTGGACTTTTCCAGACAATGATGAAATTTATAATAATCCAAATCTTCATTTAGAAGAACAGGAAGAATTAGAAATTCCTGATGTTAATTAAATATATTACTACATAAAATTAATTTTAAATACTAATTATTAATTACTTTTAGTTGGATTTTAAATTATTTTACTATACTGTAAATTACAATGTCAATTATTCATGATCTTATTAGATTTATTTAAACACAAGGATCAGAATATCATGTTATTCTTAGTTCGAAATTTAAATAAATCAAATTTCTTATATTTATTATGATTCTTTCATATTTAGATATTCTCTATGATTACAGTTGTTGGATAACTTTATGGTCTATCACACATCCAAAGTTTATCATGAAAAATCCCATTTGTGTTATGCTACGGTGTGTCTTCGGTCTAAAAACTCCAAAATAAACATAGTTTCCTCAATAAATTGTTATAAAAAGAACTAATCCAAAATGCAATATCTTCCTTTATAGATTTTCAGTATAAATATATTTTAAATTTATTAAATTTATAAATAACTGTAAAGATTATGAATGGATCAATTTTGTAGTTCTGATGATATTTAGTACTTTCATATAATCCAGAATAAATTAATTACATTAAGTTTGAGTTATAAAAGAGTTTGATAGTAATATAAAATTTTCGTATAATATATATATTTGCAATTTACAACATTTTTTTCTGAACTTTACATATTATTTATTACATATATTTAACATATTAAACTTATTTCTTAATTAATGAGCAGCTTTGGCTATAATTTTGGATTGAAACCCCAAATGAGGTCACTGGTTGCCGAATAAATTCTTTTTATATTATTTGGATATTCTAAAATAATTGATAGAATTATGAATTTCACCAATTCGAATACTTCAAGTCTTCATAATAATCTTTGCTATTTAGAAATATTGTTCTAAGAGTCAACCAGTCTTCTATGATACAGTGATTAAATTAAAATCTATTATAAAAAAAATACTCACTTTATTCCTTGAATCGCCAGTGAACGTTTTTTTGCTGTAAATCTTACATCATGATTAAGATAATTAAGTAGCACTGAACTAAGAGAGTTAAATCATTTTTGAATAGTCTTATATGTGTCTTCAACTGTGTGCCGCTTCCAAAAAATCTACAAAAAAGACAAACTGTCGGCTGTCTGAAAGATGGACTCCAATTATGTCTGCTTTCATTCAACTTTTATTTGTTGTATTTGGATACAAGTCATTCATGTGTCGGTTCAATATCATGTCTAATCCTTCCTCTGAAAAAGTACTTATAAGCATTAAAATAGTTTGAACTTCTATGTAACAGTGTAATATAACACTTCTTTCTGTCACAATTATTGCTTCAAGTGTTTGAATAACATGAATAATTCCATTAAATAATGCTAATAATTTGTGATTATATGTAGATGATTAACTGAGTTTATAAATTAGAAAAAGAAGAGGATTTACCATTGGAACTGAAACTTATTCATGAATGTGACTTGCATATAAATGAATAATGGTGAAATTTATTTAATGATCTAATCTTGTTCAATTTGGTCAATAGTTATATATGATTGGAAATATCAATTACTTTGCTTACGCTAACAATCAAATAATATTTTATTATACATGGTTTAGAGTAGATATTACACGTTAAATAGATAAAATAACTTACAAATCCATGAGGAATTTCCAATGTATTTAAACATAAGTTCTTCAAATTGATTTGCAGGTTTGTATTGATATATTAAAATTATAATTTAGACTTCTTCTATCAAAGACTGTGAAAAAACAATGAAAAAAAAAATGAAAAAAAGCTCAGCATGTAATTGATTATTTAGCAGTTGATTTTATAATGATTTTATAAATGGTTAACTCTTTTACTGACCTCAAGAATCATTCCAAGCCATTCATTCCAATGTACTCATTGTACTGCGAATAGATTTTGATCATTCAGACATCTTTCATTGGAAATTCGATTCATCTTCAATAGTTTCTTCTAATCCAATTACTAAAGTAATCTCGGCTCTTGATCATATTTTTCCGAACTTTATAACTTGTTTTTTTGACTCAACCTCAACTTTGACTGCATCAATGACCTTTGTTTTTTTTACAAATGAAACAAGAAATTGATTTATTAGAAGAGAGTTAGAAGATTATTATTATGAAATTTATGAATATTATGAATTATCATACATATTGTTAAATCCTTTTCATTATTCCATTGTGAGGCCATTTTAGCCATCTGTTTTTTATAATATAATAAAAATACAAAAATAAAAAATGACCTTCAGAAGGTCTCATCTTGAATTTTTCACCTTCATTTTTTAAAAAATACAAGGCACGCACTTGTCGGCACTAACTGAAAAATGTAATAAAATTTAATTTAGTTACAATTAGACTAAAAACATGTTCAAAATGAATTAGTTACTGTAAATAACTAATTGTAATTGTTTCGATGCCATCTACTTTAATAAAAGCATATATTCCTATCATATGACAATATCATTTTCATTAAGAGGTTGTCATTGCTTTGAATGCAATATTATAGAACAATTTCCTCCAAATTCTGTGTCTGACTTTTTGGTCAATCTAATAACAAAAAACACTTAATAGTAGTTTCCATTTTGGTTTTGGTTTTTTTTTATTATATCTTGTCACAAAACTTTCCTTTTTATGAAAAATGAACTTCGTGAGAATTTAATTGACAACCAAAAGATGAAATGTTTATTATATTCCTTTTTTAGACTGGACGATCATTTTTTCACGATCTTCCACCGAGGATAAAATGAGAAATAAATTTCTTTTTTAGGAATCATTTTTTTTTAAATCAAGATATAATTTGTAATTTCGTATTATTTATTTTATGATAGATAAAAATAATGATCAAAATGTATCATAATATAGTTACTACTGTATATTATATTTTATGACGAACAACTGACGATTTTGTTTACAAAAGTCTTATAAAAGAGAAATATTTACTGTACAGTACATATTTTTTATTTGTCATCCAAATTTGGAATTATGATTAGGTTAATTGTTAAAACTAAACTATAAAATCATTAAAATTCGCCCAATTTTTCATCTTAAGATATGATTGTCAAAGAACTAATGCATTTAAGGATATGATCTTCAATTTCAGTATAAAAAAGTCGGATAATTTGTGTTAAAAAAAAAAAAAAAATTAATTAATTTGCGGATACATTTGCCTCATCTCTGTCGATAATCGGGTTATTAAGTCTTGATTGGTAACATTTGACCACGATGGTGGGAGGAATATTGGTATAGTTTGCAAGCTCAAAGGTACGATTTTTAATGTAGTATAACTTATATTTGAAGCAAGCTCATTATTGTTGTTCTCTATCTTTAAACTTATCAATTTGTTTATTTTATCATCACTCAGATCCGGATCATAATCACAGATCACTCAGATCCGGATCATGCGTCACAAGCCACACAATCGCAACCTAACAGCTAATGAGTAATTTAATTCAGTATTAATCATCTTATTGTGTATTGATCACAAATAAAGAGTATATCAAGAGCTTGTTTACGACTTATTCATAAAAACTCCATTAAGAATTTATTTACGATTTATTCGGAAAGATGCAGCTTTAAATCACTATCATTCTTAATATAAACGGACTCCAAAACTTCATCATGGGTCCCATAGGAACACAACCACCACAATTAGATACAGCTTTCGTAAAAGCTAAATGGACAATTCACTTTCTTAGTACCATAAGTGTGAAGCCTAAAAAAGCTACTATGAAATCATCAATGGAAATTTTTTAAGATGTTATATATTTAATGATATTTACCCGTGCGGAATTTCATGTTTTGTGCCTTTAGGAACCCCACTTCATAATACTCCATTGAGTAAAAAAACTGACTGCTATGTTATTCCAAAAGGCACTTACCTATCCAGTGGATTAGTTCTAGTATATACAAATATTATGAAACTCCAATTTCCCTTTGGAATTCAGGATGTGTGGCATTTTGTTATCGTTCCCACTGAACGTATGACTTTAATAGATTATACAAATTTAAAAAAAGATCTTGATTGGGAACTTTGTGGAGTAACGATTTAAAAGAATTAACCTTTGAAGATAGTGATTTAAAAAGCAAAAGGATGTTCGAATGAATATGTTATATTGGCTTATATGGATCTGGTATGAACAAACAGAAGATGCTTCGGACCGTCTTCTTGTCAGACATCCATACATTGATATCAATAAAAAAAAACAAACCTTCAAAGAACTGATTTGTAACAGGCAACGCGTCTGTGCCACATTCTCTGCACTTTCTCAATTAAATACAGAATCCGTTACTTAGGAAACGTAAAAATATGTATATAATCTTAAAGATATCTTTGTTGTGGGTGGAAAGAATCTTTTTATATTGATTAATTGTAAGAAAATCTCGTTTATTTTTTTTTTCAAAAAAATAAAGTTTGAAAGAATAATGTTTTAATTTCATAATGATTTCTCTGATGGAGAAGACAACTCTGAGTCGGTTTTTGTTGTTCATACTGATGTCAGTGAAAAGAATTATTATGGTGATGAATAAATATCAAAAAATTCTGGGGAGAATAAAGTTCCATTCTCAACCGATATGGTGATGAAGGAAAAAGTAATAGGAATAGAGATATTGTTTACTTATTGCGACATAAAGGTCCACAAAAAAGGGTATAAACCTTGTACAAGTGTAGCATCAATTATTTCTATAAATAGTAAAGCTCTGTTATGATTGATCGGCAAAAATGACTGTATCCAATTCGTTCAATTCATATTATTAATTACTGTATGTATCTAAATTTTTTTTATCATAACTATATAATAAGAAATTACTTAGTTTCGTAGTGATATTTTTTTTTCTGATATATGAAGAACTATTATCTGTCCTCTTATCAACAATATAGTAAAGAAGTCTTTTTTAGGACATCCTAGCTAATGGTGGTTCTTCCCTTAACTGAGACTCGGTGACTCCATTAATCATACACAATAATTAATGACTTTCTTATTAAAAATTAAAAATGGATGATATTATAATTTATTAAATTATTAATTAGTCCACTATTATCTAAAATTACATTATTTTTTTAAAAAAAATAATAATAATAAAATATACAAATAAAAGGTTAATAATTAGTCTAAAAATAACACATTTCCTTTTTAATATTAAGACCCAAATATAACATTTAATAAACATTATAATGTCAAGCGATGTCGGCTCATCCTATCCTAGAAAAAAAATGAAAGATTAAACTTTTTAATGATAAAAGAACTTTTTATTACAAAATTATAAAAGAGGAAAATAAATATAATGTCTTCCTTCCGAGCAAAAATCCAAAATCACTCTTCCTTTTTGGACTCGAAAATAAATATCTTGAGATATGTTATTTCTTTTCTTTTAATATATGTATTCTTTTTTAGATAATTTTAGGTTGGTTTTCTTTGAAAAATCGTAACTGGAGTTCATAAGCTTTCATATATTTTTATTGTAATATATCCGTCATTTCAAGATATTTATTATTTTCATGTTGCTTTCTTTATAATTCTCATGATGTTTCAATTATTTCGTGGCACTTCGTCCATCACTCTGGCAGTAATTTTATGATATTTCATCGTTTTCACAATGTTTCCATCATTTTGTGATTGTTTATTTCTTTAATTATGGTAATTGGACGCTTCATTAACAACTTTGAACTTTAATTTTTGTAGTATTTCTTTTGTTAACTTCGTGATTCTTTTACCATTATAATTTTTCTCTGACATTATTGTGATTCTTGTGATTGTGTATACAATTTTTAAACTTTTTAGCCTATCCTTAACTATTAAGAATAAATTGTAATTATCAACATTAAATTTACCAATAAGATGAATTAAATCATAATAACGAGTGCGTTGACATAAATTTATTAAATCTTGAATATTTTTTATGTGAATTTTTTATCTTATTTTTTTTTCTTAAATAGGTCGTTCCAATTTGATTGTTTGTTTAACGTCCTCCGCGGCTCACTAAATTTAAATTGCAATTTTCTAAAATTTTCCGAAATTTCCCAACTTGTTTGTTTATTTAGTACCCCCTCCCCTGGAATTTTTCTCAAAACTGGACGTTAAACAAACAATCAAGTTGGAACGGTTATATGTTTATTTACTATTTTTTATTAAGTTTCATGATTGTGAATCTTTCAATAAACTTATTATGAAGCGGAGAAGTATTCAAACTCTCTGATGATGATCGCTAGCGTTTTTTATTTGCTCTTTGTACAAATATGTTTCAAGTATTTTTGGGAATTAAGTGCAATTTATTCTTTATTTTTGTCCTTAAGATAAAAAATAATTACTAATGAAAAATAATCTTTGATACATCAATAATAGTAAGAATGAGAAGTTATGTGACAGTGCCTATCTTAGCGAAAGAAATTTGTACATATGTATGAGAAATTTCGAGTTATCCAAATAATCCGATGTATTGACCAATTAAATTTTTTTTTTTTAATGCATGATCATCCTCATGCATAATAATGCACATTACAAATATTTTTTTTTCAGTGAAACATTCCTTCAGAACTGATTTTGGTATACGGTATACCGAATATTTCAGATAATATCATAAAAGTGGTTATTATTGTTATGTTTCATCATATGGATGTCGTTTGAAATGAGAATTAGCAAGTCACACGGCTACACGTAAGAATTCGGATATAGAATTGCGGATTAAGTGTCGGCCGCACTGCGTTATGTTACACAGGTCCAATTTTGTCGTTAAAAGAACGTTAAAAGAAAATTTGATTGGCTAGTAAATTTGTTGTCGATCACGTTACACCTCATATTTTCTTCCTTTCGGATATTCCTGAAACAGCAAATAATTATCACGAAGAGAATGGATATGAATGATGTTATTACTAGTATATCGGAAAGAATGTTTTTTTATACATGTGGTTGTTCACAATTTTGGTTCATGAAGAAATCAAATCTTGTGCAATTAAACTCCGGAAAAAATTGGGAGAATATTATATAAAATGAATTCAAAAATGAAAAACAAATTCAAATGGAAATACTTCTCCGGAGAATATCACACTTTAAGGTAGATGAGAATTTAAATGATTTAGTTTATAATTACTTATTTGGTAAATTATGAATGATCACAAGAAATTTCATACATCCAGTTTCAGAAAACGCGTAACAAAAATGTGTATCAAGTTAATAAAAATTTTTAAAACCAACGATATTTCTATATTGTCAAAATTTTCTTTAAACTATTGTGCTAGTAAATTACATGTGATCGTAAAAATAACGACGGAATACTTTACCTTCCAAATTACAAGTATTTAAAGGATCAAAATTTCCTTCACTTTGTTTTTTTTTTTCTTAAATTTGTTGACTTTCATATTTAAAATATAAACTCTAAATAAAAATACTCATTAAGAAAAATGTCTCAAACACCAAAGTTTGTTTTTGTTGATACCATCCAAGATCCAGAATCTTTAATCCATGAAATTGAGGAATTGGCCTCAAAGATGGATTATTCATTTACGTTGCCGATCGAAGAGCTCATCATTCCGAATAACAGTTCTACTCCCCAAAACTCCTTTTTTATATTCAAAAAAGATCAGATGGCGAAATCGGCGGAGACGATGAGTCTTAAAACCAATTATTATAAATATAAACCACTCTTCGAGCTAGTATACAAGCTACAAGTTATGTATAGTAAGGGAGCTCAATCAACTTTTACAAATCCACCAACATTTAAAACTACGCCCAATGAATTTGGAGAAGCAATAGATGATTTCATTGATAATGATCCTGAGATCAAAAGCATGCTGTAATTATCAAATTTATTTTATTTATCATACAATATTATTACTTTTCATTACACAATTTTTCTCAAGTACTTTGCTAATTTTTTATTTTTATTTATTTTTTTTTTATTAGTAAAGAGATTTTTGATGAGATGGAGAAGAAAAAATATTAATTCACCTTAATTACTTATTTTAATTAATTCTATTAATTTTTCGTCAATTTGATTATTGATGGTTTTAATTATTAATTTTTTTTTATTTTAACATTTCTTATTCATTTTTATAGAATTATAGAATATAGCATTATAGTTAAAAAAAAACTAATATATTAATATATTGTAATATAGTAATTAGATTATATAAAATAATAATCAGGAATTATGAAAATTTTTCACTGTAAGTACAGCAATTGTTCCAAATAAATCAGATAATTTTATATTTAATTTTTCATTCATATTATCATAAGAGAATAAGTGATACATGGTATCAAGTTTGATTAACAAAATGCATGATATCGTGGAGTACTGAGCCAAGCACTGAGCCAAATCACGCGAGATAACCAATCAAATATATTACACGTGACTAATTTATAACGTGTAACTCTCGGTTATTAATCCTAAACTTTTTGCAGATCTTACGGTCAGGTCTGCATGAGATTAATTTTTATATAGAACTCGATCTAGAAAGTGAAGCAAATATATAAAAAAATTTTGATTCAATTGTATTGTATTATAAAATATATAAATTTAATATGCTATAGTTTATGTTGCAATTTAAAAATGTGCACCCAAAACTAATGAGAATGTTTGCAATATACTATTTATTTTGAAAAACATTTCTTAGTTGTATTAACGCTTACAAAGCACTGAAGTCTATTTTGTCATGGTAAAATTTTTATTTTAAATCTTCAAGTATAAAAAAAATGATTAATTTGTTGACAATCTAAAATATTTATGATGTTAGGTGTGTACCGATATTGCATTACCAAATAAGTATGCGACGAACACATCTGTGACAGACTATGTGGCGCAGATGTTAGTTTGTGACGCAGCAAAAAAAAAAAATACTAAAAACCAAACACTTCAACATATGGCTTTAAAAATTGTATAATAGGTGCAATTATGACTGCTCTGCAAGTTTACTTAAAGTGACAAAGGCGGTTTTGATTTATATGATAGTACCAAAATTGAATTATAAAGAATTAAACAAAACATATTTGTCGAATAGAGTTGTATCTTAAATTTTTTAAAATCGACAATTTATTTATACAAAATATTTAATATTTACAAAATAATATCAACAAATAAGTGCACGTCCTTAGGGATGGATCGGTACGGTCTACGGCCCGGTCTGGTCCCAAAAAGACCGGTCTTTCATCCAGGACCGGACTGGAGGACTGGACCGTTCATAAGTTAATCTTTTATTATTATTTATGTCAATTAGAGTAACAACGAGATGATCGTCCATAAGGTCTCACAATAAGTTTTTAATGTTTTAATGATAATTAACTGCATTTAATAAATGGGAAACAATTTAATTATTAAATAATACAAGTATTGAGTGGTAAAAAATGTACTGAATAATTTAGAAGAAAATATTGAAGAATCGATTGAATTAGATGAAGCTAATCATGGTATCATAAATTAGCAGAAAATGATAATAAATTCGCACTGTATAAATTAGGTGAGTTACATGAATTAGGTGGGACTCTTGACTCATCAAAAAGACGAGCATTTGAGTTTTATAAAAAATCAGCTGAACAAGGTATCGCTTCTTATTATAAACTTGGACATTTTTATAAATATGGAAATGAATTTGAAATTAATCTTGAAAATGAAATTGTTGCAATGGGACAATGTTGATACATAACAAAGTCTTGCATCTTTATATGAAAAAGATGAGTGAATTTGGAAATATAGATAAAGTTATTTATTGATATAATAAAGCTACAGAAAATGGATGTTTAAAAGTCTAAAGAAAGTTTGAAATTTTTATTAAAACAAGATGATTAAATTTTATAATTAGAATCCAAAAAAGAATCTTATGAAATAAATCACACAATCTGTCAATTTTAAATTTATCATCATGTCAAAAAACTTGTGCCACGTTGCTTGAACTTTTTTGTAGATAGCCTGATTTTTTTAAAAATTTTCTGTCGATCATACTAACCAAGTTTCAGTTTATAGTTAGGCTGATTACTAAATAAGGTTTAAACATTTGTGACGTTTTTATAACTTATGCTTATCCGATCGTCTGTAGACTTTCACATGCTACTATGTTTATGCAGGCAAATTTACCTGCGTTGCAGACGAAGGGATAGCTTATAGCATAGCCTATAGCCTATAGCTTTATGCTTTATGCTTTATGCTAGCAATCAATTTTTTTTTACGGATAAGGGTTTATTCTATTTTAAAAAAGAAAAAATTTGGTAAAAAATTTTTGTGTACAAAAAAAAAAAAAAATTTCTATAATTATTTAGGTTAAAATACATCTACGGGTAAAAAAAAACTACGATAATTGGGTTAAACTCACAATGGAACATATTATTATTGCATGATCAGTTTAATTTGTGATTACTAATAAAAAATAATTAATGGTGTTGGAATAATTTTTTTAATTCTATAAATAAAAAAAAAAATGAATTATTTTTATTAAGATACATTTGTGGTTAAAAAAAAAATACAACAATTGGATTGAACCTGCAGTAGAACATATTATTGCATGATCGCTTTAATTGATGATTACTAATTAATGGTATCAGAGACAGTCCTTTACAGAAAAATTTTTTGGTTTTTTTATATCAAATTAATTAAATTAATTAATAACTTATTTACTAAAATTAACATGAAAAAAAAATATTTTTATATTAAATCAATGCACCATATTTTAATTTAATTAACTATAAAAATCATTGAATTCCAGTTTTTTCACGTGCTTTTGCTTAATACATTTAGTTGGCGCAGTATGGGTGATTGTAATGTCAAGTTTGAATTTGTTAGTCTAGTTTAATTTATTTTATTCGTAGATTAGGGAGTTATGTATTCTTTTTGTCTTTTTGAATTTTTTTACTTTTGTATTGAATTCTTATTTTAATAAATTAAATATGAACATTATTATTGGTAAATAATTTTTTTTATTTTTTATTTTTTTAAAGATTGGCATATAAATTATACTTTATTTTTAGAAATACAAAATATGCGCATTGATTATTTCGATACTATAAAAATCTTTTTTTTTACATCATTGAATTCCGGTTTTTGACTTGACATGATATAAAGTGAATTGTACTTTATTGCTATATAGAATTCATAATTTTTGATTTATGTATTGTACGAACCAGGACCCCGAGCAATATATGTATAAGTAACAGACAAATTCAAAAATTTAATAATAACTCTACGCAAGGTTTTTTACTAAGATGAATAAGCAAACTCAACATGTAACTTCATAAATTGCTCAAAAATAAGCAATCTAATCATATGACTTTATAATTTTTATCATCTGAAAATATGCTGATTACTTCCAATACTTCAATCGTTATTTATTGCTTCGTGATATACAATTAATATTTCAATAAAATCATCCTGACCAAAATATTTATTACAATATTTAATTTCGTTCCCTATTTATTAACTTTAATATATTACCATCAATTGAAACCTTCGTTTCCAAAATATGATAAAATATTACAATATTTAATTGGTATGAACGTACAACGATAAAATTTTTTATTATATAGTATATATTATATATTATCAAAAAATAAGCAATCGAAATATATGACTTATCAAAAATTCTGCAAAAAATAAGCAAATGAAAAATATGACATTGGTAATAAATATCATCAATTCTAAGCAAATTTAATCTCTAACTGTGGCTAAAATAGTATATTCTAAGCAAATAATTCTGTTACCTATACATATATTGCTCGGGGTCCTTACGAACCTATAATTATGCAGATGACCAAAGTTATCATCAATCCTGTAAATTTTCATGGTTGTCAAAAAATATTTGGGGTCGGATACGTACGTAGCTTTCATTAAAACCCATGTACAGAAGCATGACCGATGGACTTCCAAAGTGGATTGCAATTACATTTCTAACCTCTAATATGAATAGTTTTATCGAAAAAGAAATTCAAGAAACAAAGATGGAGGAGTAAATGGAAATGGTTTCCTTCGGCTAACTAAAAAAAAACAATGAGAGGATCAAAAGGAATGAAAAAACAATGGGAGGATCAAAAGGAACAAAAAAACAATAGGAGAACAAAAAGAATAAAAAGAACAATGAAAAGATCAAAGGAACGAAAGAAACAATTGGAGGATAAAAAGGAACGAAAGAACAATAGCAGATAGGAGAATAAAAAGAATGGAAAAACAATGGGAAGATCCAAAGGAACGAAAGAATTAATAATGGAAGGATCAAAAGAAACGTAAGAACAATGGGAAGATAAAGAGAACAAAAGAAACAATAATGGGAGGACAAAAAGGACATTAACATTAAAATTTTTGTAACAATAATAACTTAATTTAGATATATTCTTAAAACAATCATTATTTAAACAATAATAACTGCAAAATTAACCAGCTGATTCAGTTTTTTACAATCATTGTTTAATAGGAGGAAAAATTTGAGCGAATTTTTCTTGCAAAAAATAACTGTTAAGACATATTTAAAGCGATTTTTATTCAATAATTCGCATAGTTATTATAATTTAATCAAAAATTTACCGTATGATATAGAGATGCTATTGGAGAAATATAAAATGGAAAAAATGAAGCTACGTTTTTTTTTGAATAATTTTTACCCCTACGAATTCCACTTCATTATAATTATAATTTTTTGCCTTGCTTTCATTTCAGTTTCTCTTGAACTTTGTGTTATATGTAAGCATTCGTTTGATTGGTTGTTTCTTATTGCGTCACCCATTATCTGAACACGTATGCACGATCATGCACATGTTTGCTATTCAACATGCATTTTTTTTTAAAAAAAAAAAAATAAAATAAATTCGCGTCTTTCTTTTCTTGCACTTTTTTTTTAATCTCTTGATATTTTATTCTCGTTATTTTTTTACTTATATTTTTTAATATTTTAATATTTATAGCAAGAAGATTTATTTCTAATACTAACAGCTAAGGTTTGAAAATGTATTATTTAACTAATAATTACTTATTTTTAATATTACTAACGCATGACATTTTTTTTATTTCTAATATTATTTTATTTTTTATACTAATATTACTTATATAATATACTTGCTTATATTATATTACTAATAGTACATTTTTATCTTTTTACTATTTAAATATTACTAACAATAATATTTTCTTTATTCTCTTATACTAGCTAACAGCTAACGTTTTTTTATTTATACTAATATCCTTTACTTTTGTTATTTATTTTTCATAATGTATTTATTGTTATTTAAATTTGTTTATAATATATAATAAAGATAATTGTATTATCAACCGAAATTGTATTTGATTTTGTATTTTTATTATAATTTGACAAAGTGTATTGATATTTAAATTTGTTTATAATATATAATAAAGATAATTATATTATCAACCGAAATTAAATTATAAATTTGACCTGTACTATTTATAATTTCAGCCGAATTAATTACAAAACCTTGTAAATTTCACGTAAATTCAATGATCAAATCACTATCAAATCTTGTAAATTCTATGAACAAATCATAGCCAAATCGTGTAAATTCCATGTTTTTAGTGATATGAAATTGTGCATTTTCCCGTATCTTTTCAATGAGCCGTTATAATACGTTTTTTATAAGGAAAAAAAAACATATAACCTTGTAAAAAATGTAACCAGTTTTTTTATAGGGTCGTTATTATTAGAACATATTTGACTTGGTTTTGGTTTTTGTTGTTGTATAAGGAAAAGTAAGTTTACTTGTTTTGCATGACAATAATTACAAATCTTCTTATTTTCAGAAATTTCGCATAATTCATCACAGCCTGGACAAATTTCTATCTTGGGTTGAGACTGAGAAGATTGATAAAGAGGATTAAAGTTAGCATCATCCATGTAGTCATACTCTTTGAAATATTGATCATGACAATTTTGTTATTATCATCTAATCTTGCTTCTTTCTCACACTTTTCGCATTTGCTTGTGTTGCAAAGATTGTGCAAATTTAATTGTTTAAAAATATTACATTTTGAACAAGGGAGGAGTTGACTAGGTACTAAGGAGTGATTGGGTGACAGGAGGTGAAAATGGTGAAATTTGTGAATTGAGGTTGAAGGGTTGTTGTCTGTGTATGTGGTGAGCGTGGGTTAGTTCTTTATTAAGGGATTAGAGATGATAAAGAGTTTGATTTTGAAGGATGAGGAGGATTCTTGATTATGATAAATATTTCGTTTCTTAACTTGACAATATTGAATTATTATATAAGTTGGATATCCGCTTTTGAATTAATTCATTCTAAACATTTAACTGAAAGTAGTACATTGCCGCTACTAAGTTAATTGGCCAAATATTTTAGACCAAGTGATTACTGTCATTTTTTACACATTGAATTAAATCTTGAAAAACTTGTTCTTTGGTTTTTGATTCATTTATCACACAAAAATAAACTCGACTTTGTTCAGAAAAAAAAAGTCAGATTATTTTTAATATGAAATATGAGGTTATTGTTATTGGTAAAATCACTATTGCAATAGTAGGAGAGTTTTTGTTCAAGATTGATGAGGTATCAGTATCCGTGGATGTAGGTTTAACAAGTTTGAGTCATTTTTTTCAAAAATCAAAAAAAAAATTAACAGAGAACTTAAAAAAAAAACAAATCCTTCAAGAGGTGATTTTATAGCTAAAAAATGCTTTCTAAGCCCGAACAAGTTAACATTTAAAATACCATTTTATCATCTATTGTATTAATAGTTAAATTTCTTGTCGTATCAAACCTCTGGGCTCTTCATTTGTTCTTTCTTCAGTCAGTACCAGACTACCAGCTTTTCATCCATATTAAATATGCAGTTGATAATTGCTCACATTTTTTTAAGAAAATTGTTACATAATGATTTGAAACAATGTCAGTTAATTCACTCTAACTTGAAGAGTTGTTGGGAATTTAATGATGTATAAAAGGTTTATTTTATAATTAAAGGAGAAATGTGCTTTTATCTTATTAATGCTTTATATTAGCAGATATAGGAAATTTTTTTTAAGTTATCCTATCTCAAGTAAAGAATTTTTGTTGTTTGGTCGATTTTGACACCCTTTTTATTACTGATTTTGATTATTGCTTGACACTTGTTGTTATTAGCTAAGCTTATGCTGCATTATAGTATATATGCGGTATATGAGTGATAAAAGCATAATTAAGACATCAAAAAGTTCCTACCATTAAACTCCTTATAATATAAAATTTTAATAATTTAAAGTTCGGAGAATAATGTCTAATTTATTAAAAAATAATTTAAGTTATGCGCTCAAGCGACACAATATTTATATGATTTATGCCATACAGGAAACCTTTTAAAGCTAATGAAACTTTGATGCATACTTTTCTCGTACAGGCTATTTGCATAGTTCAACAAACTTCAATAATAAATTTTACTATATGACGAGATTTAATTTAAGATCTTTTCTCATGGTCTTTTAAAGTTGATGTGCTTCAAAAATTCCTAAATCAATTATTTCTTTTATGTAACTGGTTGGTTGCTCAAAAAAAAGCATTTGAGCTTCGGCAATAATAAGTACATACTCTTGATACATTTCTGTAGAAAAAAACTTTTTTCTTTGGCATTTTTCAAGAAGCAAGGGGGCTATGTTATTCATAAAGTTTTCCTGTATGCTGTATTCTTTAAATTTTTAATATTTTTTAATTGTTAAACTGAATTAAATGCAAAGTTATTGGATTTTAAAAACGTGGAATAAAATGCAAAGTTATTGGATTTTAAAAACGTGGAATAAAATGCAAAGTTATTGGATTTTAAAAACGTGGAATAAAATACAAAGAAAATTTCCAAATTTGAATTTATAATTAATTATAATGTTTTTATTAATAAATTTTTATGGATTCTACCGATTCGTTAAATCGTACAATTTATTATTATAATAAATATAATTAATTTATAAAGAGGATACCGAAATTTATTATGAAATAAAGAGCATTATTATATAAATTACATAAAGAAAAATTTGTTCAAGAATATAGTTAATCTACAAACTGAAAATCTTCAAAATTATAACCTTCATCATCAGGATATATCCACCTTAAAGATTAAAATTAAAACCTTCATCCTGTTTATCCAGATAATGATTATAGTGGTTATACTTTATAACAATTCCTTGTGTTATATATTCTTCTACTATATCATAATACTTCAATATGCTATAAACTCCCAAATTACTATCTTGAATGATTGATAAATAAATAGAACGTTTACCTTTCCAATCATTATAGTTAGGTGCCTTATCAAAATGGAAATTAAACTTGAGTAAATTAGTTGGTGATGAACTAACCAAAATTTCAAATAAATAATGTCAATTGAATATTTGGTCACCAAAAAATCCATTATCAATAATAATATATAATCCATTTAAACTTTGATGATTGATAAATAAATTTTTAAATTCTAAAATATTACAAATTCTAACCACTAATTTAAGATATTTGAGGTATGGAAAATTGTTATAAACAACTTGAATAAATCTTCTCTTCATGATGCAGACAATCAGATTTTAATTGTAGTTTCAATTAAACTTGTTAAGCTTAAAGATTTATAAGAATGGTAGGGATACTTTCTCTAAATAATTCCATGGCATTAATAATTTAGTTAAATTAGAATTGTATGACTGTGTTATTGATATAAATCATATAAAGGGTGAAATAATTTTTGTGGTAGGTCGCTTAGTCACCTTAAAATTTTGTATAGTACTCGCATGTTTAACCAATGAATTTTCAAGAATTTCGCAAAATTGTTCGTTAGTTCTTGAAAAATTTTTGGTTAGTAAACAAACGTTAAATAGATTTTTTGGACTTTTAACTAATTTAATAATTCCATAATTGTTGGCATCCTTTTCAATAATAAGTTCTAATTCTTTAATTGATTTACATAATTCTGTTAATCCGAACAAAATATCATCATCTATGCAAGTATTACAGCTAAGAAATTCAAGCTCTGAAAAACAGTACTTGGCTTCAGGAACAAGATATATTTGATAATTAAATCGATAAGGTATATAAAGATGCGTAAACCTAGTATCCTTATTAATAAAAAGATAAATTATTTCATCAATAATTAAGATTTTACCAATATATGATAAATTAATAGTCTCGGCCATTTCAATTAATTCATTAAAATTTAAATGTTTACAGAGACTAACATAATTAAAAAAAGGTCTTTGATAATTTGTCAAAAAATCAATTCCTTGACCTGATAAATAATTTCTTGAATCATCTGATAAATGTGAAATTATTACATCTAATAATATTTTTTTTCTTTTCAAAAATTTCCAAGGATTCTTCCATAAAATTGGAATAATTATTTCACACAAAGTTTTATTAGTGTAAGGCATGAAATAAGGGTTTTATCATCATCTTGTAATTCTTGGAAAATTAAGTAAAAAATATCTTCGTTTAATTTGTACATGACTAAAGGTGCAAAAGGAGCATATGATCATCCAAATGACAATATTTATGTCATGCATGTCGTATGACGACGGTACGTCGGTACAAGGTATTTTGTGTGTCAATTATCACGTGACATTTTGCAATTACCCGCGTGCGTCAGTTAAAAAGGAGGAAATCGATCTCCCAATCAATTTTGAGATTTTTGGCTCATATGATGTAAATTAATGATGTGCTACTGATGTGCTTCTTTATTTCATTTCTGATAATCGTAAAAAAGTTTTGAATATTTAACCTAACTTCGTAATATCTCATATTCATTAAAGTATAATAATAAATTCGGAAACAAATATTAAATCATTAGAAATCGAAATTTCGTTTAAATTATCCAATAAATTTCGGTTTATTGACTTATCTATTCTAAAAAAAGAAATATTAAATTTGTTCACTTCTTTGAGTTACAAGTTTTATGCTTTTATTAAACCTTTGAATGTAGAAGTCTATGAACTTTTAATATGAAGTATACTATGTCCACTGTTGTGAATGGTACCAAAATTACACGTTTTAAAATACAAACCTTTTAAAATGTCGTCACTACATGTCAAAATCACAAATTCTTAAATATCTAAAGCAAAATATGCAAATAATTATTTATCAAATTATTTAAGCAAAGTACATTATCTCTAAATAAAGTTTTATTCATTTGCTAATTTGAAATGTTACAAATATAAACTCCTTTAGTTTGTAATCTATTGAAACTTTATCTGATCAAAAACCGGTTAAATTATTTAATCCAAGAAATAAAATTAATAAAATCTTGAAAATAATGAAAGAAATTTAAATTTCTCGTTGAAAAAACATATAAACATGAATAACACTTTTTGAAATACTATAAATTACTAATATAACCTAGCAAAATTTAAAACAATTAATAAAACTTATTACATTATTACCGTATATAATAAAAAAGTACTCCGGCCCTGCCACAAAGGGACTTCCTAAGAAGTGCACTATGCTCCACCCTGCAATTTCGCATAGCACCATGCCGGCCCACAACCAACCGGTCCTATCGCAGGACTGCAGCAACAAACTGGTACCCACGAGCTTACTGAAAGTAAGCGCCTATGCTCCAACCCTCGCATAGTACTATACCGCTCCGAAAAATTCCCAACCAGCCCTACTGTGAGACTGCAGCAAAACTGGTACCCACAGGCTTACAATGTAAGCACGCTATGCTCCCACCCATGCATAGCATCATGCTGCTCCAAAAAAGTCCCAGAAAAGCTGAAAGAGAAGATATACAAAGGAAAAATGGAAAAGATAACGTACCCACCCACCCTCCTGAATAAAATAAAATAAATAAACTATATTATTTTTATGCGAAAAAAGAAATTTTTTTTTTAAAATAAAAATTTTTCTTAAAGATTAAATTTTCTTAAATAGATGTTTTTTTCGTATTTCTTTTTTTTTTATTTTTTTTTTCGTTAAAAAAATGGAGAAGGAAAAATAGGCCTTTTTATATAATTTTATGTTATACAAAGCTAGAATAAAAAAATTTGCTTATACACAGTAAAGCTCCGTCATATTAAATCATAGTAAATACAACACATGAAAATTCGCAATGACTCATATTGAAGCACCAATAAACTAAACGACTCGTCAAAATTACATATTTATGATGACTCATCTTAATTTAATATTATTAATGCAGTAATGTTGAATTTTTTTTTTTTTTACATCATTGCAAACTTAACATCATGCGATTACATGATTACTAATAGATTGTTTGTGTACTGTATTTTTTATTTTTTATTTTTTTTTACTAATTTTTACTAATTTTTGTAAGTACCTTGTAATTAAAAAGAAAGATAACGTAACATTGATAAAATTAGACCACTTGTATATACAAAGTTATCAGTAGTTACATTTATTTACTAAATATAATTCCAGCTGACTCCATAGATTAGGGAAGTATGTTACGTAAGTGCGTAATTTTTCGTATCACCAAAGCTGACCATATTCTTTTTCTATTAACACCAGCTATTTAGAAATTTCCTAATTTGCATAAAAATACAGGATAATTTGTTCAGGTAGCTGAAATAATGACTAAAATTATCAGAAGTATTTTTTTATTTATTTATTTACTTAAAATCTTTGCAGCATAACTGCTCGGTATCTATATAAAGTAAATTACCTATACTAAATACAACTAACTAATAATATTTTCTCTTTTTCTTCCTTTCGATCGAATATAAGGTCTCCTTTTTGAGCTTCTAAACATTTTTAATGGTTTTATACGTGTTCGTTACTGGATTATTCTAATTTGCATGTTTTCATTGCTAAATTTACTAAATACAGGAAGCAAAAAAACACATGGTATTTTGATAGAAAAATGGACTATTTTCGGACAAAAAAACTGTCTATCTATATAAATCATTCTTATATCTTTTCCACTTCCTTTTGCTTCTTTATTTGGCTCTGATGATCTGTCTTGGCACTCCTCGTTTGCTTTTACAAAAGGGTTTTGACATTCTCACTCCTTGCCAGAAACCTTCGATACATTTCAAGTGAATCACTCGGATCATTGTCAATCTTGTACCTTCACGTGACTTCGGTTAAATTTTCGGGTCTTGATCTTCCTTAACCGATCCTCTGATTGGTCCGCGTGCATACGACAACTTGGAATTTTGCGTCCAAAAGACTACCTCCCTTCTTGTGACTCGAAGGGATTATCAAAAGAAAATTCACTTCTTGAACCCTTTTTCGTCTTTTTACTGTCTCTTTGACCACTGGTATTCTTTTTTGTAATATTCTGGGCTTTTCGTATTAGTGTATCTTTTTAAAGACGTTTAGTTCATATTTTTGCGTTTTTAATATTTAGGGGATCATCTTACAACACCACCCTCAGATGCAGATCATTTTAATCAGCATCCCGATGTTTCCTTTTTAGCGTATTCCGACCACTATTTATGATACAATTATCATGAATAAAATTGCATTTTTTTTGTTCTCGCGAAAAAAAAAAACGAAAAAAAAAATATAAATAATTTTTTTTTTAGCATATTTATTTAGCACATAATGATAATAAAATAACATAATACTCTATTTATATTAAAAAGAAAAAGTATTTTTTAAACAAGAATATACAAAAAAAAAAAAAAAACAGTAAATTATTATAAAGATGGTACAGTCGTACCTCCATATAGTCACCCCCCATATAAGCACATCATATATATAAGCACACATTTGAGCTTTTTGAACGGTAAAAATTATTAGAAGAATCCTTCTCTACAGTCACAATCATAATAGCCCCTCTTTATAAGCACATTGTGCTTTAAAAGTCACTATGTGCCTGACTGCGTGACTATAGGGAGGTACCACTGTACCTTTAAACATAAATATTCTTTTTTTTTTTACATGTAATAAAATAGCATATTTAATAAAAAAAAAAGTATTTTTTGATAAAAAAAATTATAGTACTTTTCACTTGTATATTTATCGTTATATTTTAATAAATTTTATACATTTTCATTTTAGGAGATTTTAAAACACCCTTAGATATTAATCCTAACAAACGTTCACGAAATTACAATTTTAAAATTATTAAACTCTTACTAGTGTTTCGATCCGGATAGAAACCGTTATCCGGATAAATTAAAAAAATTATCCAGTTTTTATCCAGATAATCCAGTTCGGATAAAAATCCAGATATATCCGGATAGAAACTGAAATCCGGATAAAAATTATACAATTTTTTTTTGTAAATCAAGAAATTTATAGCATATATTAGATTTAATTCATAGCATAGATTTAATTAAATTCGTGGCATTTATTTAATTAAATTCGTGGCATTTATTTAATTAAATTCGTGGCATTTATTTAATTAAATTCGTGGCATTTATTTAATTAAATTCGTGGCATTTATTTAATTAAATTCGTGGCATTTATTTAATTAAATTCGTGGCATTTATTTAATTAAATTCGTGGCATTTATTTAATTAAATTCGTGGCATTTATTTAATTAAATTCGTGGCATTTATTTAATTAAATTCGTGGCATTTTGATTAATTTTGTGGCTTAAATGTGTGGCTTTATTAATTAGTTTCATGGCACCTATTTAAATAATTTCGTAGAATTTATTTAATTAATTTTGTGGCTTAAATTTATGGCTTTATTTAATTATTTTCGTGGCATTTGCTTAATTAATTTCGTAGTGTTTATTAGTTTAATATCATAGTATTTTCTTAATTAATTTTGTAATTAACTTCATTTATGTCTTTGTTTAATTATTTTCGTGAAATTTGTTTAATTATTTTCGTGGAATTTGTTTAATTATTTTCATGGAATTTGTTTAATTATTTTCGTGGAATTTGTTTAATTATTTTCATGGAATTTGTTTAATTAATTTCGTATTATTAATTTCATGGAATTTATTGAATTTGTAGCAATAAAATTTTGTAAAATTTTACAATATTAATCAGGTAAATTTATTATTTAGACCTATTGATTTATAACAATTATTATTTGTTTATTAAAACTTTTACAAATAAAATCACAGTTAATTCAGTTCTAAGCCATAATAAAGATTAATAAATACTGTACATTCCCTTGTTGAATTTTTCATAATTTCAATTAAAGTTTATTTTATTGAAAGCTAAAATAATTCACAAAATTATGGAAAATAACAATGATCAAGATTACATTATTACCTTAAGTGAAAATGAAGGTTCTAGTGATGAAATTGTTGAAATTACTCCAACACCACTAGCAAAGAAAAAAAGAGGACGTCCTGCAAAATTATCTAAAGCCCTTGAAAAACAAAAAATGACAAATACTACACTAGAATCAACAGATCAAGCACCAAATGATTCAAATCCCTTTAAACAAACTGCTGCAATAATTAAACCACAAACAAAAGTAAGTTGGGTATGGGATTATTTTATTAGAAAACAAAATGATAAAGGAGAAATACGTGCATATTGTCAGTTTTTATTAGATGATGGAGAAAAATGCTCAAAAAATTACAAATATGATGGGTCTACAGGAAATCTCAGTTACCATCTTATTAAACATGGAATTATACCACCTCTAGAAAGCGGCATTATATCACCAATGCATACTCAATCTGCATCCAATAAAAATGGACAAAAAGAAAAAGAATTATCAACACTACGGTGGATTTTACTTACAACTCAACCATTATCAACCATAACTCAAAAGGCATATATTGAGCATATGCATATTATAGATCCACAATTTACAGTTCCTGGAGAAAAAAAATTAAGAATGATGATTGCTCGCAGTTATGGGTATAATAAAGAAAAATTGAAACTGCTTTTAAAAACTGCTCAATCAATATCTTTAACTACTGATTTGTGGTCTTCTCGTTCAAAACATGAATATTTAGGCTTAATAGCAACTTGGATCAATAAAAATTTTGAAATAATGGATGTTTTGCTTGAAATATCCTATTTTCCAACACCACATACTGCAAAAGCAATTACTGAAGGTATTAAAAATGCTATGCAAAAGTGGGAAATTGAAAATCTTGTTGTATCAATAACAACAGACAATGAAGCAAATGTAGTAGCTGCTATTCGAGATTTAACACCAATTAAAAGACTCTCATGTGCTGCTCATACTTTGCAGCTGGCAATTAGTAAAGGATTAAAAGTTGTAGAAAATTTGGTATCACGTACAAAACAACTAATAAATTTTTTTTCTACTCAAAAACAAATTGAACGATTGATTAAAGTGCAAAAAGAGATTGGTTATGAAGAACCATTACATTTAATACAAGATATATCTACTAGGTAAATATTTTAATTCAATTTAACCTAATTTATATAATTATTGTTGTTTAATTACTTAAGGTGGAACTCTTCATATTTGGCATGGGATCGGCTGATTTTTCTTCAATATGCTGTGCTTCAACTTAGTGTAAACTTGTCTTGTTCTCTTATATCTGAAGAAAAAACTGATGGAATTAGATTAAAAAAAATTATGATAAAAGATAATGAATGGGAGTTATTAGATGAATTATGTAACATTTTGGCACCATTTGAGAAAGCTACACGAGATTTTTCTGGAAATGCTTATGTTACATTAAGTCAAATGTTTCCTATTATTACAGATCTCACAAATTCTTTAAAACCATCTGATAATTCATATGAAGTATTAGAAGATTCTGATGATAATACTATTAATTCTGATATAGTAGAAGAAAGTTCACAAATTGAAGTAGATTATAGTAATATTTCAGAAGTATTAAAAAATGTAAAAAATAAAATTTATTTAGGTTTGAAACATTATTGGGCAATGCCAGATGAGTTTGGCATTATGGCAGCACTTTTGGATCCAAGGTATAAAGATCTTAATTTTATAACTGATGAAGAAACAAAAGTAAAAATTCATTCAAGTTTACAAATACAATATGATCAATTAAAGAGAGAAATGCAGCAACAAACTAGTACTCCACCATCACCCACAATTTCAACAATTTCAACTACCTCAACAAGTTCAACTCCTAGCATGAGATCTTTACATGAGCATCAAGAAAGACGTCAACAAAAAGTAAAAAAAGTGTTTCAAACAAAAGAAAGTTCTACTTCATCATCAGCAATAGCTGATGAAATTACTACTTATTTTCTTTTACCAGTTGCTAGGGAAAATAAAAACCCATTAGATTGGTGGAAATCAAAACAGGAAATTTTTCCAGTTCTTTCTATTATTGCACAAAAATATTTAGGAATTCCTGCTACTTCTGTAGCTTCTGAATGACTTTTCTCAGATGCAGGAAACCACATTACAGCAAAAAGAAGCTTATTGGATCCTGCTTTATTAGGTAAAATGGTATTTTTAAAACGTAACATGAAAACTATGGATCATATTAATATATTTCCACCAGATTTGGATGTGGAAAATAATGATTATGTGGAAGATGAACACGAATTGGAAGAATTATTAGATGAATGATATTACATTTTTCATTATTTTTTTTATTAAATGTATTGAATTTTATTCTATTAAATATTTTTTATTAAATGTATTGAATTTTATTTTATTAAATAAAGAATTTTATTATAAGAATATTTACATGTTTTTAATTATTAAATTATTCTATCATATACTTTGAAATAAAAATGAAAATTAAAAGAACTATTATTTAAGATATTTAATATTAAAAAATTTTTTTTTTATATTTTTTATCCGGATACCGGATCTGACCCGGATATTTTTATCCGGATAATTATCCGGATAAAAACCGCGTTTATCCGGATATCCGAAAAAAATAAATTATCCGGGTCCAACCGGTTGGACCCGGTCACGGATCGAAACACTAACTCTTACACAATAAATAAATTTTACGACCTAGTATCACAACATAATTTGCAAGACTCACCTCCCACTATTACACATATCAATAATAGAATAGATGACATATTTTGTTCCCCATCTCTCATTACCTCTACTATACATACTTTATCAAGTCCTGTACCAAATTCTTATTTTTCCACAAATCACAAATATGTTTATTCATTTTTATATCGTAACACTTTTAGAAATAAATCAAAATTTTATTCATCCTTTTACAAAAATATGTTAAAACATATATACCTTATAAAAAGATAACACCAGTAATTTGGAAGACTATAAATCAAAATCAATAGATTATTTTAATGCAATGATCAAGAATCCTATTAGCAATGTCACATAGTTAGAGGAAGCATGGAATGGCTTCTCTAATTAAATCATTCAATCAAAAAATGACGTCTCCCTAAAGCCAATCGTCCTTCTGATCCAGAAAATTACATAACTCAATTTTATGCGTTCAAAATATTAAACAATTATTTAATTTTTCCAGATTAAAACGAATTATCGCCAAAGACTTTACAGGAAATCTCAACGCAATTACATCTATAGATCAACTTCCAGACGATTCATGGATGACATTTTGGCAAAGCACATGGAAATTTACAAGAAAACTTTTAAAGAATAATCCTCAAAAACTAATCGGCTCGACTGTATCCTCCATTATTTCGAATGATCTTACAGAAAAGTTATTACAGACAAAAAAAGGATGTCAAAAACTATTTTCATTATTGTATCAAATCCACACTTTTGAAAAAGAAAATGGGTTAATAACAGAATTAATTATTTTATTGAACAATGTAACAATAATCTATCCTAACTCAGAAGAACTCTGCTTTACTACTAATACAGGAAAGATCCATGATTTAGTAATTGATCATTTTCAAAATCATGTCAAAGTTTCAAATTCTAAGACGTTTGCATCAATAGAGGATCTTCCTCATCCTTGGAAAGAAGTATATACACCCGCTTCTCACATTCAAGACATTTGACGGAGTTCTTTTACAAAACAAATTACCTTTATTAAGCGAATTCTGTAAAAATTAATAGTAAAAGTACACATGCCAAAATCAGACTACATGAGCGAAAAATTTAACAAATAGCCATACATATTTTACCAGAAATCGCAATTAAGAAAAATTTAAGTAATTATTCGTTATCATCTATCTATTTAAGATTAATTTTTTTTTTCTATTATTATGAACACATTAATTTTATTAGTCAATAATAAACATAAAAAATTGTGCTTAGTACATAACTATACATAATAGCCATTCAATTGAGAATGGTATCCCATTCTAAAATAAAAAAAACCAAACTATATACGATCGAAAAAACTAAATTATAACAATCAAGCGTCACTAGAATCTTTTTGTGACAGATTAAACAAAATTAATACATAAAAAAAAAACAATAAATTGAATAAAACGATTTAGTAAAGTCTATCTAAAAGATAAACGAAAGCTATTCTAGATCTTTGTATAAAGTGTCATCGCTATGCTCGCTAACTGATCTCGTGTCGCTAGTATTTTTTGCAACAAATTTTGTTTTAATTGTATCTGAATCTAAATTATTACATAAAGTAAAAAAAATTATACATTAGGGATTAAGAATTAAATCTTGGATTTCCCATAAATCTATGTTGATCCCATTTGCCAATCCATTTGGAATACCACCTGGAGCACCGTTAAAGAGAGCGTTTGCTGGAATATTTAAAAGATAATTTGGGATATTTGGTCCATTGCAAGGGGGTGCTCCGATTACAAAACCAGTTACATTAGTTCCTACAGTATTCTGAACGTATCTTACGACTGAATTATTGAGCCGAGCATTTCCGAAAGATATTGCCGTGACTGGAACATTTGGAGTTGGACTTGTGCGTAAATACAACATAGCTACCATCGCTCTCGTACCATTTTGACGGACAGGATATATTTTAATAAGAAGAAAAATCATAATTGTCGTACGTCGGGAAAAGTAAATTGGCGTTAGTTCATGCAAATTACGGATTGACTGGCCAAGTCCAACTTCTATAACCATAGTTGGATAAGCATATCCTGATGAGTTGCAAGCTTGAGCAAGTGGAGGTGGAGGAACACGTCTTGGTCGAATGGTGGCATCAGCAGTGAAATAGCTATTCGGGCCAACAATAAGATTTTCCTCACTTGCACCAACCAATTGATTTGCATAGGCAAGCGCTATCACATAACCTGTTACAACTCCATGAGGTGTTAAAACAACTTCGTAAGCTATGACTTTCTTGTCAACCAATCGGATTTTTACAGGAAGGTCTTGCTCGTTTTCAATGTAATCAATAAAATTTTCGATAGAAACATTTTCGGCTAGGGTGACTTGTGTTTCTTGTTCGAGCAAACGAGCTCTAGCCGACTCAAGTAGTTTTTGGGACAATTTGAATTTTGATGACGTTGAGGTTCGTTGTGATAAAGAAGTTGAAGCAGTCAAGCCTGTCGATATCGATGTCATTTTTTTTTTTTTTTTTTTTTTTTGAAAATTTTAAGCGAGTTTCATAGGAAATAAAACAAAAGATGACTCCTTCATTGTTCCAGATGTGGTAATCGCGCAGTTTAGTAGTTACAAGCGCTGTCTATTTATGTCATCTATACAATTCGAAATTATCAATGAAAAGATGAGTATATCTGAAACAATAATTTAAACAAAAAAATGTAGTAGTTTAATCAGTTGATTGGGATCGACTACAATAAAAATTTTTTTTTTGATCGATAAATTTTATCCATCTATTTTTTCTTTTAATTAAAATTTTTTTTTTATTTTTTTTTTATAAATTATGATAATTTTTTTTTTTTACATTTACTTACTATAATCATATTTTTTCCTAAGAAATTTCCAAAATTTCGGAATTCTATGCAATCCGAAAGTAAATAATTTTACCCCTGAAAATTACAAGTCTATTTGTTTAAGCTTAAAAATAAGAAAAGTTTATTACGTCTATTTAAGCGAATAAGTTAAATAAACTCTATATATGCCAATAAATAGACTTTACATCTATTTCGATAATAGAAAATGAAAAAACTTGTACAAAAAAAAAAAAACTTTTTTTCAATTTTTCCAATTTTTTCAATTTTTTAACATAAATAATATCATGATAAGCAATATCAACTGATAAGCCTTTGTTCTTGCACTCCTATTTTAGCTAACACCAATTGATTAAAATAAAGCCTTCGCCATTACATGTATGAATTAAATATTATTAATTAAAAATAGCAAAAGTTTTTATATTATAATAATAGTTAGCTAAAGTTTAAAATTGTATATATTGAAACCTCCTCAAATAAATATATTATTTTTTAAATGTTGTGACATGAAAATGCGTAAAAGTCGTCTTTCATTAACTAAACCATTATTTTGTACGAAAATACAAATTTTTCTGAACGTAATATTCTTTCAAGGCACAAAAAAGTTTAAGTTCGTGTTATTAACAGTTTATTATTTATTGATTATATGTATTAAAAAATAATAATAAAAAATAATAATGAGTTCACACGAACTTACGAACTTGCATAATATGAATTCATAGATGAGATATATCTTGTCCTACAATTGTACTATCTACACTTATTCTCACTTGTTGTCCAGTTTTGGTCATTTATTTTTGGGTAGCTTGTACTCATTATCAATGTTCTGCTATCTATATTCTCCAATCAAATGGATTTCCCTAAGGAGGCTTATAGTACATCCTATCTAATACATTACCCAATGGTTTTAACTTTTTCGACAGTATTTGATGGTGTGATAAAGAAGGTGATAAAGAAGATGATGAATGAAATTTCAAGATGAAATGGAAGACAAATGCGATAATAACTTCGGAGAGAATTATAACAATAACAATGGACGATAATGGTGAAGAAAAATCATAACTACCACAAAGGTGAGAAAATTTTTTTAGATAAGTAACCTATCTAATTTCAGGTCTTCAACTATCCAAACTAGCGTTAATTAATTTAAAAATACTCTAAACTTTTAGTAAATCTTTTCCTGTCCGTTCTTTATCATTAATGTTCTTCTCATCCTTATCTCTATTTCCTCCTTTATCGTTTCAAATTCAGCATTAAGTTCATTGTGTTTTTAAACTAACTCTGATTTTTCCGCCTTTCTATTGATCCACATTCTCATTCCTTTCTCTCCCTTATTGACAATAGTAACGAAACGAAACCATTCCTTGAAAAACTCTAGATACTTTTAATATTCTTTATTTTGTACCACGACTTATTTTCTATATACCCTATTACTTTTTCCCATGTAGTATGTATATTTTTTACGTTCTTTTATCCCTTTTCAATATTCTTTTATGATATTTTCTACCTCTTTCTCCATAGGCTTGGCTCTATTATCTGAAATATCTACATTCATCTTCTGCTGTTCTTACGTATAATTTTCTTTTCATTATTGTTTTCTTTCAATTTATCACTCCTATATATTTTAACGATTTCAGAAATTCCATTTGCTGAAGGTAACTTGAGGGTATAGGTCATATTCATCATTCCAAAATTTATCGTCTCATCAAATTTGCAGAGCAAAAAAAGGTAGTGAAGGGACAAAGGAACCAATTTTAGCATCATTAAACTTAGAAGATACAGCACTGACCTCAGTGAAAGGTAAAGAAAAAGTAGTTCCATCATCTTTATCTACAAAGATTACAGAGGAAGGAAGAAACTGTTCTAAATCTCAAATTAGTGGTACCATCGGTTAAACCTTTTCCAAGCATCAAAATTATCTTTTTCACATATGTTAAAATTTTCCATTCTATTCTTATTTTTAGAACTTTTGTAAATGGGAAGTCTTTATTATTCAAAAATCCTTTAAATTCCAATTCATTCTTTTTATATTGTTCAACTTCTTCTTTTGTTAAGTCTTATATTAATTGCCATCTATCTTTCTTGTATTGATGTATTTCCGTCATATATCCGCAGATTTGCGGAATCGTTTCATCCTCCTTTATTTTTTAGATTTTTTTACATAGGAATATCCGGATTATACTTTCGATTTAATAAAAGTTTATAGCTTAATTGTTATTTAAATGTAATAAATGGCAAGTTAAGCTTCATAGAGCTTTTTAACTCTTAAAATAGTTACCAGTGATAATAATAAAGAAACCACACTAGCACAATATGAAATAAATAATAAATATCGAATATGTCACAAGTGACTGTGAACAGTCTTCTTCAAAATCTTTAAGCACCTTTACATTAGTCTTTGATAATATGAATGAAGTTACATACTGGGATTTTGGAAATAAAATACTCAGCTTCCGGGCCGATTTGGTCGAGGTATTACAGGCCCTCTAATTTCATAGTTTTCTTATTTTGATAGATTATTGTAAGTAGTAAATGAAATTTTCATTAAAAACACGTCATATATTAATGTATCTTAGTATTTAAAAAAGCTTTAAAAAGACAATATTCTCAACCATAGCACTTTTTTGGTGACAAAATAGTACTTAAAAGAATTAATAAATTAATTGAATCACGTATGTTTATTGTTTTTCATTTATAAATGGGAATTTTTTTAATTTTCAACTTGTAAACATTAATTTATATATATATATACTGTATATATATAATTTATTTAAATTACATTGCTTAGAACGAGAAATCCATGTAGTGCTGGTCGCTGACTTGCATTAAATATCAAAACATAACTTTATCGGTTGCTTTTATCAATGATCAATTATTATTTGTTATAACCACATTAGGAATAACAATTAAATAACCTGATAGAAATCTTGTAGTTGAATAGAAAAAGTGTTTGAACAATCATTCTGGAGTATAGTATTCTCCGAGTGACAATTTTCTCAGTCGAGCTGAATAGATAATGCATCTGTACTTTTAGATAAATTTATACATGATTACAGGACTACATTTTATGAATTTGTGCCCCTGCAAGAAACCTGTCTTTTAATTCCACAGCAAAGATTTAACCATATTATTGACTTTTTAATATTATTGTTCTTATTTATATTTCGCTGATAGATAGTAATAAAAAAATTTTGAGATTATTATACTCTTAAATGAATATTGCTTTTGATTTTGTAAATATATTTTTTTTTTTGTTTTCTTGTTTCAAAGTATATTTCAATTGTCACCAAACCTAGTCTATAGGAACAAATTCCTTTCTGAACAATAGCTTCTTTCTTAAATCAAGATGTATCTGAACGGTCGGGAAAAAAATATTCAAAATTATTAAGTTTTTGACTTTAATTTATTTACTAAAAATCATAAAAATTGTATAGATATGAAATATTTATATTAAAAAAGTCCATACTCTTATAATAAAATATGCACAGTAAAATACAAGACAGTATTTTTAACTCATTTACGCTAAGAAACTGAAAATATTGCAGAATTAAAATTCAAAATTTATGAATAAAAACATTCACTTTTAAAAGATTTATTCAATAGCCTTAAATTTTATTTTTATTTTTAAGAAAAAAGTCATTCTGAAAGAAGCGTGATTACGTTGAATAGGTTATGTTTGGTGTTAAAAAATTCATTTTCTTTATTAATAATTGTGAAAAATAGTTATCTCATACTAACATCTTATATAAAGTTGGTTATTTTAATCACATGATACGTTTTTAAATTAATTTCCAATGAAACAAGGTTTTCTTTTATTTATTTTTCCTGATAAATATAATATAAACTTTTGTATAACATGTAGTCTTAATTTATAGAAAAAAAAATGGAACTAATTTTTATTTATTTTGTTAAATAGAACCACAATTAAAACCCTGACAATACAAAAGTTTAATATATATAAATCACGTGATATTGTCAAAATATACTAGTTTGATTTGACATAATGATCTTTCATTAAAACGAAAAGATCACACGTGCTTTTCAACTAATACAAATTTGTAAAGTATTTATTTCTGTTACAAGTAAGATATACAGTAAATCAATTTCATTAATTTCATAATCAATCTCAATTTAATTTCAAAAAGTTGGAATAAGGAACTCAAATTTGTTTTTCCAATTTTGTTCTTGATATTAAAGAATTAAGCAAAATGTTTCAGACAATCTCAAAATGTCTGGATCAATTTCCAATTTGTCTAAATTATTATTGCTTATATATTTAACGATCTTTTTACATAATTCATCCCTATAAAAAAACTGGATACGTTTTTAATAAGATTTTTATACGATTTTTTTCCTTAGAAATAACGTATCACAATAGACCGTTGAAAAGATACGGAAAATTGCACAATTCCGTATCACTATAAATATGGTTTGGATACGGAATTTGCATGGAATGCATACGGAATTTACATGATTTAATCACTGTTTTACCATGAAATTTATATTATTGCTTATTAAATTTACTGTTTATATTACAATTTATTACAATTTATTACTAGACTTTATTTACATAAATTTAATTTTATTTATTAAATCAAAAAATAAAAAAATAAAATAAAACACAAATATATTATGAATAGTTTATTCCTATCAAACCAACTATTGCAAACCAAAACAAAAAGAAATATTAATACTATTTCTACTGATGTTTCTTTAAGAAATTTGATTTTTTTTAAGAAATCAAAAGTCTCCAGGAGCACTTAGTCCAAAGAAATAACCTATTCCTTCAAAATAAATGAAAAAAGACACTAGTACGTTTCTTTAACTCAATTAGACCAATGCTTCTCTATTGTGCCTATAATTCTGGATTCGTCCAAGTCATCAGGAGTCAGACAACCTAAAAGCAAAAAAAAAAAAAAATATAAGCTCCGCCTATATAGTACCTGCAATCATCCAAATCTCCAAACGTCTGCCCTATAAGAAATCTGTATACGGAAAGGATACGTTTTATAAACATTTGATATATGTTTTTACCAATTCCGTATAATAATTCCGTATATTTAATACGTAATTCATTTTAGAATGTTTTTTAAAAAATTGGTGCATATGGAATGTATGCGGAAAAATTAATATGTACGGAACGTATACGGAATTTTTGAACTTGTTTTTTTTAAATTATGATTTTATCGATTTTATCGTCATAAGTCATAACACGTGATCACATGATTTTTGTTATGATACGTTTTTTGTTTATATAAACCCAGCTTTGATCTTCCACCCTGTCTTCCTGTCTTCCTCTCTGATTTTTTATTTCGCTATTTTTTTTTTTAAAAAAAAAAAACTCTTTTTTTCTTTTATTTGTTGCCCCTCTTTTTTATTCTTACTTGCTACTCTTCTTTTAAAAACTTCTTTTCCTTTATTTTTCTAACTTCGTTGCCCTCTTTAAAAAAAAAAAAAAAAATTTTTTTTGGTTTTATTCTTTTATTCCCATTTATTACCCTCTCTTCCTTTTTAAAAAAAATTTATTTTTGTCCCCTTTTTTACTGAATTATTTCTGGATGTTCTCCTCTGGCAGCATAGGTTAAAGGTTAAAGATGGACTAACCGTGACTACTGACACGAAGTTTGTCAGGACTGGGGAATAAAAGGCCTTATTTAGTGCAGGTATTTCCTGAGTCTCTAATTTAAAAAGAAAGGTTCCTATAAGCCGGGTTATGTAAGTTACCTTTGCATTATTTTTCTAACTTTGTCATCCCCTTAAAAATCTTTTTTTTATGTCTTTCCCTAACTTCATTATTCCTTTTTCAAAAAAAAAAAAAAAATTTTTTTTTATTTATTTTACTTTTTTACTTCCACCTCACTATCCTTTCTTTTTTATTTATTTTTATTCTTTTATTTTGTAGATCAGATTTTTTTTTGGCTGCTTGGTTCCTTTTTTCTTATTGCGGGTCAATTTTGAAGTACTTTTTTTTGTAAGTCAGGTAGGAACCGGACGTTTGGAGACTTGGATGATTGCAGGTACTATATAGGCGGAGCTTATATTTCTTTTTTTTTTTGCTTTTAGGTTGTCTGACTCCTGATGACTTGGACGAATCCAGAATTATAGGTACAATAGGGAAGCGTTGGTCTAATTGAGTTAAAGAAACGTACTAGTGTCTTTTTTCATTTATTTTGTAAGGAATAGGTTATTTCTTTGGACTAAGTGCTCCTGAAGACTTTTGATTTCTTAAAAAAAATCAAATTTCTTAAAGAAACATCAGTAGTAATAGTATTAATGTTTCTTTTTGTTTTGGTTTGCAATAATTGGTTTGATAGGAATAAACTATTCATAATATATTTGTGTTTTATTTTATTTTTTTATTTTTTGATTTAATAAATAAAATTAAATTTATGTAAATAAAGTCTAGTAATAAATTGCAATATAAACAGTAAATTTAATAAGCAATAATATAAATTTCATGGTAAAACAGTGATTAAATCATGTAAATTCCAAATGCATTCCATGCAAATTCCGTATCCAAACCATATTTATAGTGATACAGAATTGTGCAATTTTCCGTATCTTTTCGATGGTCTATTGTGATGCGTTATTTCTAAGGAAAAAAATCGTATAAAAATCTTATTAAAAACATATCCCGTTTTTTTATAGAGCTGGTGCCTACCTGACTTACAAAAAAAAAGTACTTCAAAATTGACCCGCAATAAGAAAAAAGGAACCAAGCAGCCAAAAAAAATCTGATCTACAAAATCTACTATATAATAATTGTTTTTCTGTGTTACTGTAATGTTTAGATTACATATTTATATTTGTGTACCCGTAACGTTTAGACTACAATTTATACCTGTGTATCCGTAATGTTTAGACTACGTATTTATACTTGTGTACCTGTAATGATTATATAAAATTGCGTTTATAGAACCGTATAAACCAGTAAATTGGAACCATTATAAAATTTTATGTTTTTGAACTATGTTATAAATAGTAATAGTAATAAACAAATATAACAAATGTAGTATAAACCGTAACATAGAGTTAAAGATCCGCATGAGCCAAGCTGGCTCGTGAGCTTTTCAAGCTGAACCAAGCTGAGCCAAGCTGAGCCATGTTTAAAATGGCTTGATGGCTCGCGAGCCAGCTTGAAAAAGCTCAAGCCAGTTGTTGAGCTCAACGAGTCGAGCCGAGCCAGTAATGGGGCTTGGCTCAAAAAGCTCGAGCTGCCTCGCAAGCCAGCTCGATCTATCATACTTTTAATAATTAAAATGGTTCACAACGTTTTTTTAATTATTTTTAATGAAAAACATTGCGAAAATGTTTTTCAGCATTATTTTAATTAAAAAAAATGTTTTGCAACATTTTTTTTAATTGTTTTAATGAAAAATGTTGCGAAACGTTTTTCTGATAATAAAACTTGAGCCAGCTCGAGCCGGCTCATGCGGAGCACTATATAGAGTAAACTGCATAAAAAATCACGTTTATAGACTTTAGACTTGACCGTCGTACTGGTAATATCACGTATATGTTTATGTGACGTTGTGGAGCAATGGGTTTAACTGCTAGTAAAAGAATAAAAATAAATAAATAGTGAGGTGGAAGTAAAAAAGTAAAATAGATAAAAAAAAAATTTTTTTTTTTTTTGAAAAAGGAATAACGAAGTTAGGGAAGGACATAAAAAATGATTTTTAAGGGGATGACAAAGTTAGAAAAATAATGCAGAAGGTAACTTACATAACCTGGCTTATAGGAACCTCTCTTTTTAAATTAGAGACTCAGGAAATACCTGCACTAAATAAGGCTTTTTATTCCCCAGTCCTGACAAACTTCATGTCAGTAGTCACAGTTAGTCCATCTTTAACCTCTAACCTATGCTGCCAGAGGAGAACATCCAGAAATAATTCAATAAAAAAAGGGGCAAAAATAAATTTTTTGTAAAAAAAGAAGAGAGGGTAATGAATGGGAATAAAAGAATAAAACCAAAAAAAAATTTTTTTTTTTTCAAAGAGGGCAACGAAGTTAGAAAAATAAAGGAAAAGAAGTTTTTAAAAGAAGAGTAGCAAGTAAGAATAAAAAAGAGGGGCAACAAATAAAAGAAAAAAAGAGTTTTTTTTTTTTCAAAAAAAAAAAAAATTTTTTTTTTATCTATTTTACTTTTTTACTTCCACCTCACTATTTATTTATTTTTATTCTTTTATTTTGTAGATCAGATTTTTTTTTGGCTGCTTGGTTCCTTTTTTCTTATTGCGGGTCAATTTTGAAGTACTTTTTTTTTGTAAGTCAGGTAGGCACCGGACGTTTGGAGATTTGGATGATTGCAGGTACTATAATATAAACAGTAAATTTAATAAGCAATAATATAAATTTCATGGTAAAACAGTGATTAAATCATGTAAATTCCGTATGCATTCCATGCAAATTCCGTATCCAAACCATATTTATAGTGATACGGAATTGTGCAATTTTCCGTATCTTTTCAATGGTCTATTGTGATACGTTATTTCTAAGGAAAAAAATCGTATAAAAATCTTATTAAAAACGTATCCAGTTTTTTTATAGGGCATGAACAACGCCATTACATGAATTGATTATTTCGGCAACTATGTCGCTTTCATTACGCATTATTTCTATGTCTTTATAACACTCTTTTTTATTTCTAAAGTTACTAATTAGATCTCACAATGGTAACATAACGAAGAATATCACTTTTAAAAAGAGACTCTTTAATCAAATTGAACGTATCTATTTCTTCTTTTGTGAATCTTCCATTAATCACAAATAAAACATGGCTTATCCCTTCCGGCATTAAAAGGATTCCATCTGCTATTTTGAATAAAGTATTTTCTGTACTTAACTTAGTATCTCCAACTCCAATAGTGTCAACTACGCGAAAGTTATCTTCCTTATTATCTTTCGTTTTATCATCCTCATTCCATTCAAATTCTTTTTTCCTGAAATATTTAGTCTCATTAATCGCGTACGCGCTTTCCTTGAATTCATTACTATTAGTTAGTACATTAGCTAACGTAGATTTACCGCCACCAGTGCGACCAACTATTAATATCTTTTTTTTTCGAGCAATAATCAAACTAGGAGAATATTTAACATCAATAGATTCGGAGCAATATCTTAAGTCAAGAATAGTTAATTTATTATTGGTACAATCAAGAAACTCTAATTTTGAACAGTTGCTTGCATCTAGATTGGTTAATTTATGGTTATTAGAACAGTTGAGAGTTTTGATTTCCAGACAAAGATTAATGCTTAATTCCTCAATTGAGGTATTCGAACAATTGAGCTCAATAAGATCACTAACTTATAACTCAGTTAAAGTCTTAATGAATGAACAATCAAGCTTAGTCAGTTTTTGACAATTTCTCACAGATAAAGTCGTAAGATTAGGAAGTTTAGAAAATCCAGTAATATGATTAATTTGAGAACAATCACTTATTTCCAAATCAATTAATCCGGTTGATGAATAATCGAACGTGATTAGGGCTGAACATCCAACAATAGATAATTTTTTAAGTTTAGGAAGAGCTGTCAAGTCAAAAATCTTTTTAAATTCAGAACAATTGTTTATTTTCAAACTATTTAAACTAGTTAACTTAATTAATGAACAATTATCCGTGGTTAATTTTGGACATTTAGTTAAAGATAAACTCGTAAGTTTAGTAAGCTCAAACAAGTGAACTTTATTGAGTTGAGAACAATTACTTATTTTCAAACTACATAACTTAAGTTCCTTTAAATTAATGAACTCTAAATTTTTAAACCTTTTATTTCTAAAGAACCTTCTGATTTTGCAAATTCTGATTTAAAAAAATCAAATATGCCTTTGCTACCAATATTTATCTCTTTCTCGTTCGAATATTGAGTATTAAACCTTTCTTGTTCTTTTGACATGATATTCTATGAGGGATTTTATTTTATTTTATTTTATTTATTTTTTTATTGGCCTAAAAATAGGAGTGAGAAGTATACATTCTATTATTTATTTTTTTTTAAGTGTACATATAAAACTTTCTCGGCTAAAATCATTAACAGGACGTGATGATTAACGTAGTTAAATATTTGTATGTAGTCGTACAATAAAGAGATTTTTATGCACATAACTCGTTTTTCTTACGTGTGCGTCTTTGTTTTTTTTTTTTTTTAAAGTACTAGATTTACTTCATACAATCAGATATCAGATAATGTCAAAAATAAAATAAAAAAAAAAAAATTCTTTTTTCATCTGCTATGTATGGTTTATCAATTACAAATAAAAAATTCTGCTTTAACTAGATTTCCTACATAAACCTTTTTCCGATACAATAGTAAGAAATAAATTTGTTTTATTTGTTTTTCATTAAATCATTTTTTCTGAAAATATTAACTGTATATATTTGCTTTCCTCAAACCCATTTGAATAGTAACAATCAATTTAATTTCAATAAATTGAGAATAAATTATTTAGAGTTTTGTGTTTTCACATGTACTACTAAGAAATATTGCATGGTTACTATTCCAAAATAATCATTTTAAATGAAATAATACTCCATGACGTCTATGTGTTAAGGACTAACTAATTTTAGAAACAATCTATCCAAAAAGTAAATGGACAGGCTAAAACTACGCCAAATAAATTTTGACAAAAGATTATTATGAACAATATTGCCCAAGTACTTCGTTTAGATATTCGTTGAATATCTGATCTTTTGATGATGGGCAAATAGGATAATAACTAACGTTATCTGAATTTTTAATGAACTTTATGGACAGAACTAATAGTAAGTTAAAGAGGCGTTTATTTTCTTCAACTTTAGAAACTCTCTAATGTTTCTTTTTCTATTTTTTTTTTTTTTTTTTGTAGTTTCTTGGACTATAATATTTTTATTTTTTAACAATAAATAGCATGATAATTGCTATTTATTTATTAAGTTTGAATTTAGAATTTTAATCCGTGATTCGCAAAGGATCTAAAAAAGATGTTGCTCGCACCAATTTTAACCCAATCAAACGGTATGTATTTCTAATATTTTTATTCAAAAAAAAAAAAAAAAAAAAAAAAAAAAAAAAAAAAAAAAAAAGAAAAAGAAAAATTCCATACATTAACCCAATCCAACATCAGAGACACAGAAATAACATTATTATAATAAATGAATAAAATTAGGAAGTTTTGAATATTAATTTGTTTTTTTACAACACGTGATATATCATTAAAAATCCCGTGAGTAATACTTTTTTGAATAGTCATGTGATTAAAAATGTTGGCTGTGCCGTTTTTATTATGCAGCTCGATGAAAACACAAAGAATGACTCGATTAAAGAACCTAGCTTTGATTGGCATGATCAATTAATAATTGACAAATTGTTCGATTCCCTCCCTAATCGATTAACACCACTTGGAAAAACAAAAAAAAAAATATATAAATTGATCGATAATTTATTTCGTTAAAAATTAAAAGTATAATCAATTTTGTTATTATTTGAAATTAGTTGTAGTTGGAACAATATTCTTTGGATATTTATTTATTTATTGCATTTTGGACACAGATCTGCGGTTACGGTTCGTCGTCGTCATCATCAAGAATGTTTATCGGAGGATTGTCTACATAAAATTATTCTACACGAATCAATTATCTCACACAATTGATTTTGTCTCTTTCACACTCCTCTCTGTTATTAAAATTACTCTTAGTTCACATAACAGTTTCCACGTTTGATCTTTTCCCCAGCACCAAATAATTTTTCCCAACTACAACCATGTAATATTTATTCCCTTTCCTTAATTAATCTAGTTTCGAACAATCACCTGCTCAAAAGATCAGTTGAGAACAATTACTTATTTCCAAATTTGCCAAAAAAGTTTTAATGTCTATTTTTAAAGGATCGGCAAGGTATATTTTCGTTCTCGCTTCATCAAGTCATAAAAAAAATTCCGACAATTTTTTGGAAGTGATAAAGATATAACTGATAAGGCACGTATGGCCGCATGCCACATACACCACCCGGATCCTAGTCACTCATTTTTTTTTTCATTTTTAATTATACAACTTTACCAAAAAAAAGAAAAAAATTAAATTACACAAATTGTTTTCTTCGTCTTAAACTTAGTTTTCAACACGATTGTGAAACGATTTACTTTTATTAATGTATTACATCTGTAGTAATATTTCATTCTGACATACTTTCTCCAAATGATCTAATAGTATAGATCTTGATTTTTCTCTCGTTTTTTTGTTAATTCTAATATTAACTTCTTTATCATCGTCATCATCATCATCGTCATCATCACCATCATAACTATCAATATTTATCGGAGGATTATCTACATAAATGATTCCTTTGCATGATTCAATTATTTTAGCATTTGTTACGCTTTCCTCACGCAGCATCTCTTTATCTTTTTCGCAACTTTTTCGACTTTTAAAGTTACTAAACTTAGTTCTCACAATCGTAGTATATTCGAAAATGTCACTTCCAAATAATCCCAATGTGTTTACTTCATCTGTAAAATTTTCCCCGATCACAAGTAAAACTTGGCATATCCCTTCTGGTATCGAATAGACTCCTTCTGCTATTCTATTTGTAACTTTTTTTATAGGTAGCTTAGTATTCCCAACTCCAATAGTATCAATCACACAATATTTTGTTCCTTTCCATTCGAAAACTTTTTTATGAAAACGTTCAGTCTTACTAACTCCGTACTCGCTTTCTTTGAAATATTCAGTTCCAGTTAGTACATTAGCCAATGTAGTTTTACCACTACCAGTACAACCGATTATTAATATATTTTTAATTTTTTCTTTTGTTCGAGTAATAATTAAGTCAGGAGACTTAATAATTTCAATACTTTCAGGACAATTTCTTAGGTCAAGACTAGTTAATTTACTCAGAGAGCAATCAAGAAATTCTAATTTGAAACAATTACTTACATCCAGATTAATTAGTTTGTTGTTATTAGAACAAATGAGCTTTTTGATATTCGGACAAAGATTAATGCTTAATTCTTCAATTGAGGTATTCGAACAATCGAGTTCAATAAGATCACTGACTTCTAATTTAGTTAACGTCTTAATTGATGAACAATTAAGCTTTTCCAATTTTAGACAGTCAATCACGGATAAACTCGTAAGGTTAGGAAGTTTTGGCAAATCAACCTCTTTAAGAGTATAACAACCACTTATTCTTAAATTAGTTAACTTTTCTGATGAACAATCAAACTCTTTTAGTTTTAAACAGTCAATTACAGTTAAACTCGTAATTTCAGAAAATTTTGACAAGTCAATCTGAGAACAATCTCCTATTTTAGAACTAGTAAAGTCAGTTTCTGAACAATCAAGCGTGGTTAGATTTGAATAACCTTTCACATATAAACTCTCGGTCGTAGTAAACTTCTCAGCAGTAAATTTCTCAGCAGTAAATTTCTCAGCAGAATTCTTAGTAGTATGAGATAAGGCGATAATCTTATTGATTCGAGTACAATTAATTATTTCCAAATTAGTTAACTCAGTTTCTGAACAATCAAGCTTAATTAGGTTTGAACATTCAACTACAGATAAACTCTCGAGATTAGGAAGATTTTTTGGGTTAATTTCACCAAGTTTAGAACAACCACTTATTTTTAAACTAGTTAACTCTTCTGATGAACAATCAAACTTGATTATATTAGAACAGTTAATTACAGATAAATTTTCAAGCTTTGAGAGTTTTGATAAATCAATCTTATTAAGTTTAGAACAATTACTTATTTTTAAACTAATTAATTCTTTCGATGAACAATCAAACTTGGTTAGATTAGGACTATCAATTACAGTTAAACTCGTAATTTTAGAAAGTTTTGACAAGTCAACCCGAGAACAATCACTTATTTCCAAGCTAGTAAAGTCAGTTTCTGAACAATCAAGCGTGGTTAGATTTGAATAACCTTTCACGTACAAACTCTTGGTCTTAATAGACTTCTCAGCAGAATTCTCAGTAGTAGTGATAATCTTATTAATTTGAGTGCAATTAATTATTTTCAAATCAGTTAACTCAGTTTTTGAACAATCAAGCCTGGTCAGTTTCTGACATTCAGTTACAGATAAATTTAAAAGTTTAGGAAGTTTTGACAAATCAATATTTTTAAGAGTGTCGCAACCACTTATATCCAAACTAGTTAACACAGTTAACGAACAATTAAGCGTGGTTAGGTTTGAACATTTAATTACAGTTAAATTCTTAAGTTTAGAAAGCTCCAGTAAGTTAATCTGAGTAAGTTTAGAACAACCACTAATTTCCAATTTGATTAATTCAAAGTTCTTCAAACTAATAATATCTACCTTCTCAAAGTCTTTTATTTTCAAAAATCCTCCAAGCTTTAATTTATTGCTTTCAGCAATATTTATATTTTCTTTTCCAGAATACTTTTTATTAAACCAATCTTGATTTTTTAATTTTGATTTACTAAAAAAATTATTAAATAAATTCCTGGGAATATTTAAAGTCTTATCTAAATTAATATCAGTAACAGATTATTAATAAATAATAAATTCTGATGCTAATCAATATGATTAAATTTACTTACTTGTTTCCACCTCAGCAAAATTATCTAATTTAGCGCAACTAACAATACTACTGTGTAGATCATCCCATTTTTCTAATTTGTGATATTTTCCCCGGCATATTTCCTCTAAATAATTCAGCAGTATAATTCTTGACTTTTTCCTTATATATCTATTAACAATAATTCGATTATCATAATCATAAATATTAATTGGGGGATTATCCACGTGAATGATACCGTTACATGACTTAATTATTTCAGCAATTATTTTATTTTCTTCAAATATATATTTTTTATCTCTTTCACACTCGTCTTTATTTTTAAAATTACTAAATTTATTTCTTACAATAGTAACATATTCAAGAATACCAGTTTCAATAATAATTTCTTTATATAACTCAAATTTTATTTCTTCTGCTGCTGTAAAGCTTTCATTGACCGTAAATAAGACTTGACTTATTCCTTCTGGCATCAAATCTATTATTTCATCATAAAATACTTTCTTCATAATTGACTCAACTCTGATTTCAATCACATTATATTTCGTCCCATTCCATTCGAAATTTTTTTTCTGTAAATTTTTAATCTCATTAATTGTGTATTCGTTTTCCCTAATAAATTCATCGTCAGTATCAGTATCACACAATACGTTAGATAACGTAGTTTTACCACTTAAAGCACAACCGACTATTAGAAAATTCCTAATTTTCTCCTTTCTTCCTTCTTCTAGTTTTTTAACGTCATTCGAATTACCATAGTGTGGTGGATCAAAAGCATCCTGTCTTGATTTTGGGTCGCCATTTTCATCTAATTGATTATCGAGTAACGAATAAAACAAATCATTAATATATATGTAACTCAATATTTATCAATACAATTAATATATTTTTAAAACTTACTTATTAAATTTGAATTTTGATTGCCAGAAGAAATATTTAAGTCATCATTATCACTGTTCAAATTATCTTTATCAATACTGCGCACATTAGCTTCATTGTGTACAATAGGTTGTAGAGATTGTTTCAATTTGCTTAAAATTTCATATACTATTTCAATATCTGGCCTTGATTTGGGTTCGCCATCCCAACATTCTTGATAAAGATTTAAATACTCTGGAGGTGTACCCTCGATTGGACCTTCTCTGAGGTTATTATAACTAATGTGAAAAGCTAGTTCATTTTGTGAACGACCAAGAAATGGAGGAATACCACTTGAAATTTCCCATAATAAAACACCTAAACTATAAATATCGGACTTCTTATCTTTTTTATACTTGTCATCTTTAAAACGTTGTGGTTCAATATATTCAAGCATCCCATTTTTATTACCCATTGAATTAGTTGTTACTTCTGACAAATTTTTAGATAATCCAAAATCTGCGATTATTAATTTTCTATTATTCACCAATATGTTTTTTGAGTGCTATAAAATGATTGACTGTATTTATTAAAATTTCATCAAAAACAAAATCACGAGCAAAATATTATAAAATAAATACTCCTTTACCAAGTCTCTATGGATTATTCCTTCGGAGTGTAAAAATCTCAATCCATTAGAAATATCCAACGCCATTTGAATTTTATCATTCCATTCTAAAGTAGTAAATTTTTTTTCCAAATATGCTCTTAAATTTCCTCCGTCGGCATATTCCAATACTAAAGCATAATACTCAGAATCCATTAATCTTAAACCTTTTGTTATTCCAATAATACGATTGATGTTTGGATGATAATTAACCTTGAGAAGGAGGTTTAACTAAAAAAGTACAACAAAATTATTTTATTTATGTACCACAAAACTAATGTACTGCACAGCATAAAAACCGATTTCTACCTCCTTGACAAACTCATCATTAACATCAAGTTTCTGTTCTGAATCTTCATTAACAATAACTTTTAGTGCGACCAATCCCGTATTGACCAAATTTGCTTTATACACTATACCGAACCTTCCATTACCTATTTTGACAATTTGACTAAATCTTTCATATTCAAAATAATGAATATATTTCTTTACATTTTCCTCAATCCATTCTATTATCGGAGTCATTTTGTCATTTAAGTTATTATTGTGAAAATTTACTTTTTTTTTTTTTTTTTTTTTTTTAAAAAAAAAAAAAAAAAATTTTTTTCGTTACAAGCCTGTTAATCCTGTTAATGCATGCATAATAATGCAATTGTTGCATACAGTAGAATGATAAGCTCAGTCATGCTGCATTGATCAACTGTATGCTTTCTAATTTTACACACAGATAAGCAAAAATGGATTAAATCTGTAAATCATTCCATTTTTGAAAGAACATCCGGCGTATTTTGCATAGAAATTTCTATTTCATTCTATCATCAATCTAATCTAATTTTGTAGATAATCCACATGCTAAATTGCCATGAAATCAAAAATAATTTCCTTTTTGGTAAAAAACGGTCCACTTAATCTTTATGTATATGTACTTTATGTACTATGAACAGAACATTGAACATGTACATGAACATGTACAGTACATACAAAGGAAATTTTTTTTTTATTTTTTTATTTGATTATTTTGAACACTTTCTTTAGGAAACTTTTGCCACTGACCTCGCCTGTGTCAGTAATATTATTAATTAAGTTGAGCCATCACAAATAAATTACATTTTTTAACCTCGTATGTTGATCCTTTGCAAAAAAATAAATTTATTCAAAAACCAATTTTTCTGCACATGAAATGAATTATTTTCAATATTTTGAAAATTATTTTAAACAAATCCTGCCCGCAGGGCTATCCTTAAAAGAAAAAGAAAAATTTGCAAGAATTGCAAATTTTTCTTAAAGTTTATTTTTAAAATTTATTATGTTTTTTTTTGCACTAAATTAAAAAAAAAAATTAAATAAATCTAGAGTTAATGAGCTTACAAAACTTTAAATTGTTAATAAACTCCCTTTCGAAACCTATGATGAATAAAAAAAGATTCAGAGCGTAACATACCTCTGAATTCAAAATTATCAATAGGTTCCCATCTGGAACCAATAAAACGTATAAAAAATCATTTTTTTTTAAAAATAATTAAGATTTGGAGATAGGTCAGGTAATTGACTTAACCCGATCCATGATATTCAAGTCAGGTCAACAAATTCGTGACCTGCTTAGGGTACCTGAATTTCATATACCCTATAAAAAAACTGGATACATTTTTAATAAGATTTTTATATGATTTTTTTCCTTAGAAATAACGTATCACAATAGACCGTTGAAAAGATACAGAAAATTGCACAATTCTGTATCACTATAAATATGGTTTGGATATGGAATTTTCATGGAATGCATACGGAATTTACGTGATTTAATCACTGTTTTACCATGAAATTTATATTATTGCTTATTAAATTTACTGTTTATATTACAATTTATTACAATTTATTACTAGACTTTATTTACATAAATTTAATTTTATTTATTAAATCAAAAAATAAAAAAATAAAATAAACACAAATATATTATGAATAGTTTATTCCTATCAAACCAACTATTGCAAACCAAAACAAAAAGAAACATTAATACTATTTCTACTGATGTTTCGTTAAGAAATTTGACTTTTTTTAAGAAATCAAAAGTCTCCAGGAGCACTTAGTCCAAAGAAATAACCTATTCCTTCAAAATAAATGAAAAAAGACACTAGTACGTTTCTTTAACTCAATTAGACTAACACTTCTATATTGTGCCTATAATTCTGGATTCGTCCAAGTCATCAGGAGTCAGACAACCTAAAAGCAAAAAAAAAAAGAAATATAAGCTCCGTCTATATAGTACCTGCAATCATCCAAGTCTCCAAACGTCCGGTTCCTACCTGACTTACAAAAAAAAAGTACTTCAAAATTGACCCGCAATAAGAAAAAAGGAACCAAGCAGCCAAAAAAAAAATCTGATCTACAAAATAAAGAATAAAAATAAATAAAAAAGAAAGGATAGTGAGGTGGAAGTAAAAAAGTAAAATAAAAATTTTTTTTTTTTTTTGAAAAGATAATAACGAAGTTAGGGAAGGACGTAAAAAAAGATTTTTAAGGGGCTGACAAAGTTAGAAAAATAATGCAGAAGGTAACTTACATAACTCGGCTTATAGGAACCTCTCCTTTTAAATTAGAGACTCAGGAAATACCTGCACTAAATAAGGCTTTTTATTCCCCAGTCCTGACAAACTTCGTATCAGTAGTCGCGGTTAGTCCATCTTTAACCTCTAACCTATGCTGCCAGAGGAGAACATCCAGAAATAAATAATTCAGTAAAAAAAGGGGCAAAAATAATTTTTTTAAAAAAAACAAGAGAGGGTAATGAATGGGAATAAAAGAATAAAACCAAAAAAAAATTTTTTTTTTTTTTTTAAAGAGGGCAACGAAGTTAGAAAAATAAAGGAAAAGAAATTTTTAAAAGAAGAGTAGCAAGTAAGAATAAAAAAGAGGGCAACAAATAAAAGAAAAAAAGAGTTTTTTTTTTAAAAAAAAAAAAATAGCGAAATAAAAAATCAGGGAGAGGAAGACAGTAAGACAGGGTGGAAGATCAAAGCTGGGTTTATATAAACAAAAAACGTATCATAACAAAAATCACATGATCACGTGTTATGACTTATGATACGGAATGATGATAAAACCATTATTTAAAAAAACAAGTTCAAAAATTCCGTATACGTTCCGTATATATTAATTTTTCTGCATACATTCCATATGCACCAATTTTTTAAAAAACATTCAAAAATGAATTACGTATTAAATATACCGAATTATTATACAGAATTGGTAAAAACGTATATCAAACGTTTATAAAATGTATCCTTTCCGTATACAGATTTCTTATAGGGATATAAAACACCGAAATGTTGCTGTTTCGGAGTTTTTTTTCAAACTGAATAAAAAACCAATCGTTTTTAATATAAAAACTAGAGTCATACCCTAGGGCCGGCCTGAGGCCGGCCCTTACTAAGAGTATGACATATACCATAAATTTTAACACTTATTTGCAGAAATAAAAGTATTGGATTTAATGTTCGTTTGAAATAAATGAATAATTTAATTTATTATTTTTTTTTACATTTCGATTTAATAATCTTGCAATTGGGCTTAAAAGAAGAAATATTATCATTATAAATTTTTTTGAAATAACATTTGACAATTTTTTTTTTAAAAATATTTTTCTTTCTAAACAAAATAAAATTTATTTCATATGATTGATTCAAATTCAAATTTAGACAATCTATGTCCACATACCTTAAATAAATTCGTATGCATATTTTTTTTAATAAATTCGTGTGTATGTTTTTTTTAATAAATTCATGTGTATATTTTTTTTTAATAATTCGTGTATAATTTTTTCAATAAATAAATTTGGGTAATGTTTTTTTTAATTAACATTTTTTTTGATAAATAAATTCGTATAATGTTTTTTTTAGTATAATTTTTTTTCAATAAATAAATTCGTGTAATGTTTTTTCTAATTAACATTTTTTTTGATAAATAAATTCGTGTAATATTTTTTTGATAAATAAATTCGTATAATGATTTTTCCTAATAAATTCGTATAATGTTTTTTTTTAACAAATCAATTTAATAAAATTCTGGATATACTTTTTTCTTTTGATATAATTAATTTTTCAATAAATTTTTCAATAAATAAATTCATGTAATGTTTTTTTTAATAAATCAATTCGTATAATGTTTTTTTTAATTAATATTTTTTTTGATAAGTAAATTTGTGTAATGTTTTTTTTTAATAAATTCGTATAATTTTCTTTTTAATATATTTTTTTTTTTTAATAAATAAATTCGCATATTATTTTTTTCAATAAGTAAATTCGGGTAATGTTTTTATTTAATTAATATTTTTTTTGATAAATAAATTCGTATAATGTATTTTTTTAGTATAATTTTTTTTTCAATAAATAAATTCGTGTAATGTTTTTTAATTAGTATTTTTTTTTGATAAATAAATTCGAGTAATATTTTTTTTAATTAATATTTTTTTGATAAATAAATCGTATAATGATTTTTCCTAATAAATTTGCATAATGTTTTTTTTAATATAATTTTTTTTTCAATAAGTAAATTCGGGTAATGTTTTTTTTTTAATTAAATAATTTTTTTGATAAATAAATTCGTATAATGTTTTTTTATAATATAATTTTTTTTCAATAAATAAAATTCGTGTAATGTTTTTTTTTAATTAATATTTTTTTTTGATAAATAAATTCGTATAATGTTTTTTTTTTAATATAATTTTTTTTCAATAAGTAAATTTGGGTAATGTTTTTTTTCTAATAAATCAATTCGTATAATGTTTTTTTTAATAAATCAATTTAATAAAATTCGGATATATATATTATTATTTTTAATAAATTCTTATTTTTTTTAATAAATAAATTCGCATATTATTTTTTTTCAATAAGTAAATTCGTATAATGTTTTTTTATTAATATAATTTTTTTTCAATAAATAAATTCGTGTGATGTTTTTTTTTTAATTAATATTTTTTTTTTGATAAATAAATTCTTATAATGTTTTTTTTTAATATAATTTTTTTTCAATAAGTAAATTCGTACAATATTTTTTTTTAATAAAATTTGGATATATATATATATATATTAATATAATTCAGATATATATGTTTCTTTTAGTAAAATTTGGATATACACTCCCCGATCAAAAGTCTCCGACCACCCAATTTTTTTATTGCCGATCATTACCTATTAAGTTTGTTTACGCCAAATCCATTAAATATAAACATATAAAATTTTTTTTCCCATGAAGCTCTTGTTTTCAGTTATCCGAAAATAAAAAAAAAAAATATATTTTTATAATGTCCCAAAGACGTGAACTTACTGAGTTTGAGCGAGGAGAGATTATTGGTCTCTGGAAAGGAGGTCATAGTGAACGAAATATTGGGGAAATTCTTGGGCACCCTAAAAGCACTATCCATGATACTATAACGAGGTACAAAAATTCAGGACAAATTACAGCTTCTTCACGTTCGGGAAGGCCACTAAAACTCACAGAAAGAAACGTTAGACAACTTGTAAGAACACTTAAGGAAGACCGGCAACAATCACTAGAGGAAATGACAAAAAAATTTAGTGAATCTTTATCAATTTCAGTATCCTCTAATACTATAAAACGTACCACTGGTCAAAATCGATGCTATCGGGTACATATCGGGTACATATCGGGTACCTGATATGTACCCGATATGTGTGAAATATGTGTATGCTATTTAATAATACTACACATATCGGGTACCCGATATGTACCCGTCGGATGCAGAAAATCGGTGACATATAACGTACATATCGGGTACATTTCTCATACATATTGGGTAGTTAAATATCGGTTACATATCATAGATTTATTGGGTACCCGATATATTTTAAAAAAATATCGGACAGATATTATACACTTATCGGATAGTGCTAATAAGTATCCTATATATACCCGATATGTATCCTATTTGTATTTGAAATATAAGCATAATTTCATAATTTTCACACATATCGGATAGCCGAAAAGTATAGCATTTATGGGGCATTAATAGTAGTAGATTTATAATTTAAATACAATTGTAATTTAAAAGTAATTTAATTCATTTAATTGTAATTACTGAAAGTTTTATTTATATTTTCAATCGATAATAAAAAAAATATTATACAAAAAATATTATAAAAAAAATTCACTACTCTTTACACAAATTTACAATTAATGTTCACTTGTTTGCTTGTTTTCATTTCATTATATCTATTTAATTTGAAAGAAAGTAAAATGTTAGTAATAAAAGTGTTAGTATGAATATTAGTAGAAGTGTTAGCAAAAGAAAAGGAACGTTAATAAAAAAATTTTTACATTAGAAAGTGTTAGTATTAATGTTAGTATGAAAGTTAGTAGAAGTAGAAAAGGAACGTCAATAAAAAAAAAATATAAAGTATAAGTATTAATGTTAGTGTTAATGTTAGTAGAAGTGTTAGTAAAAGTAAGAAATAAAAAATGTTTAACAGTAGAACATTGTTAGTAGGAACGTTAGTAGGAGGAAACACATTAGAAAAAAATATTAGTAAGAGTGTTAACAGGATGGAAAAAGAAATTTCAACAAAAAATGTACCTTTGTATTTATTTTTTAGAAAAACCAATAAAGTAAAAAACTCGATAGTAGAACATTGTTTAGGACATTAGTGAGAAGAAATACATTGGAAAAATATATTAATAAGAGTGTTAAGAATAACATAATAATGGGAAAAGAAATTTCAACAAAAAATATACCTTTATCTTTATTTTTTAGACAAAAACAATAAAGTAAAAATTTGAGAGAGAGAGAAAAAAGTTTTGAAAAAAAAAAAACGATAAATAAATAATTAAATCGTGATCGTGCAATCACATGATCAACAAAATTATCAATTTTTATTGGTTATTTGGGTAATATTATAAATAACATAATAATGGGAAAAGAAATTTCAACAAAAAATATACCTTTATCTTTATTTTTTAGACAAAACAATAAAGTAAAAATTTGAGAGAGAGAGAAAAAGTTTTTGAAAAAAAAAAAAAAAAAAAAATACGATAAATAAATAATTAAATCATGATCGTGCAATCACATGATCAACAAAATTATCAATTTTTATTGGTTATTTGGGTAATATTATATTCAGCCACATCAGCCACAAAATCGGTCACCTATCGAATGCACAAGTCAATATTAGCGAAGCAGCACAAACTTGATTATTCACTATTCGTGCTCAACTTGAGTTGATAAAATTATTAAAAAATCACTGATTTTATTAAATTTATCAGAATTTTTATACCTAATTAAAGATGATTAAATTAAGTTTTACTACCGATTTCATTATAACGTTACCAACTTTTTTGTTAATCTTGGATATTTTATTTTGAATTTAAATTGTTCGCTTTGAACTCGAGTTGAACTCGAGTTCAACTCGAGTTTAACTCGTTCGCTCAAGATCTTTGTGTAATGTATTGTAGATCCGTAATTGTTTTATTTGTAGTCTATAATTGGCAAAAGCTTATTATAAACCAAAATAAAAAACACTATTTATTTACGTATCTGTATTATTAGATTTTACCTTTTTTAGATTTGATATATAATTAAAAAGAAGACCTTTATCTTGATATTTTGGAATCACGATCATAACAATTGACTTTAGGTCGAGTTTAACTTGCTCATTGTGATTGATTGTATTGTAGATCCGTATCTGTATTATAATTAATATAAAGAAGACAGATCATAACAATCATGACATATTTGAGAAATTAGAACAATTTACGTAAATGTTCTTGAAGGGTAATTAATATAATAATACAAGGTGATAAAAAATTGTTTTTAAAAAGAGGTTTCATCTTTTTTTTTTTTCTTACAATAAATTTGTTGTCGTTATTTCTATTATATATTCTTTTTCTTAAAATTTATTGCCGTTATTTTTTATTATTATATATTCTTTTTCTTAAAATGCCCGCAAATTGGACTGATGCAATAACTGAATATTTAATAAGATATAGGAGGTAAAAAATTAAATGAAAACTAATAAATAACTTTGATCATATTCTAGTTTTTTTTTCTCTTACGTTTCCTGATCTAAAAATTAAATAAATAATGTAAAGGAGAAGGAACAACTACTACCATGACATACCCGGGAGGGACCGCTCCGAATTCTGGGAGAGCCTAGCTCGAAGAATTCGGAGACGGTTCCGCATGAGGTTCACTGGCCAACAGGTAGAAAGAAAGTGGAGAAACTTGGTCAGGAATTTTAATGTTAGTAAAATAATAATAAATCATAAAAAAAAAAATAAAAAAAAAATAAAAAATTAATAGTATTAACATTTTTAGAATTTCTGTGAATGGAGGAATGGTGCGCGAAATGGAAGGTGGTCCCGGGAAGGAGAAAGATATTATAGGCAGTTCCGCACAAGGTTTTGGGACAGACCTGGTAATTATTAAGAATTTTTTTAATTTATATTTAAGTTATTTAAGTTCTAAATTTATATATATTTCTTAGGGAACCACCACAGTCGTAGGCGGCGTAGAAATACTGCGCATCGGCGGCCTCGGAATCTGTAAATTATATTTTTTTATTTTTATTTTTTTTTTATTTTGTATTTTTTATATTTTATTTTTATTTTTATTTTTTATTTATATTTTTATATTTTTATTATTTTTATTATTATTATTTTTATTTTTTATTATCTTTTATTATTATTATTTTTTATTAAATATATATATATTTTATATAGTCATCTAATTATTATTTTAATATTTTTACTATTTTATAATTTGATTTAATATCGGCCTATATTCAACTGAAATTAAAAAATTCGACCTCAATTATAAGTAATTAAAGCTTATTATAATAAATTGCTTTTATTCAATAAACATTCATTTTTTTTTTTTATTAAAGTATTAATTAAATAAACAATCTGTCGTCATATATTATATAATATATTGTAATGATGAAATGTCCCCAATAAATTTTAAAAAGGTACATTTAGGCGTGACAGATCTAATACCGCTGATTCTTCCAAAATGTTACTAAAATCTTTCCATAGATCAAATTGAGAGAACTAATCTATCAATTTACAATATAAAATCTTGAAATAATCTTTCACATTTTCAAAATACGTGATCAAACTCATTTTTGCTAAACTGCCGAAACCTTTTGGCGTTTACATGCAATAGTTTCGGCATTTTAATTTAATTTGACGATCATTGATTATCATGATCAATCTATTTTTTACGGTTTTCTAAACCATAATTTTTTTTTTATTTTTTTTTTAGGTTGCTGGACTCCCGGACTTGGAATGTAAGTTGGAAGGGGTGGGGGGAATTTTTTTTTAATATTAAAGAAACGTTACTAACGTTTCTTTCTTTATTTTTTTTAGGTTGCCGGCCTTCTTGGACGAACCAGACTTGGGAATGTAAGTTAGAAAGGGCGGGGGATTTTTTTTTAATATTAAAGAAACGTTACTAATGTTTCTTTCTTTATTTTTTTTAGGTTGCCGGCCTTCTTGGACGAACCGGACTTGGGAATGTAAGTTGGAAAGGGTGGTGATTTTTTTTTAATGTTAAAGAAACGTTACTAACATTTCTTTCTTTATTTTTTTCAGATTGCTGGACTCCAGACTTGAAATGTAAGGAGAGAGGGAGGGATATTTTTTGAATATTAAAGAAACAGTTTAACGTTTCTTTTATTTATTTTAGGTTGCAGTTTCCCTTGTTCCTCTTGATCCTAACGTGATCACGATTAAGAAAAGTTTGAGCAAACTTTTCTTAAAATTGTATTATAAATGACTGTAACTTTTTTATTAATTTATTGTAATAAAATACGTAATAAAATAAAAATATTAACAATAATAATTATACTTTTAAACACTTTACAAAAAATTTATAAACTTGATAATGCATTCAATAAATAAGACAATAAAAATTTTTTAACTACATTAAACGAATTAAAAATTTCTAAAAAGAAAAATCTATAAAAAAAGTAAACTCTAAAAAATTTCTTAATACGTTATATAATATGAAATCTAACGTATTAAAATTTGTATCACATATCGGGTACCCGATATGTGTAAGATAGAACTGTGCCCGATATATATTAAATAACATATCGGTGACCAATAGTTTAGATATCGGGGTCTTGGTAATTAGGCATATTTTGAAGTGTAATAAATCGGGTACCCGATATGTAAAAATACCCGATATTTATCCGATTAGCCGCCGATATATAAGTCCCTGATATGTACCCAATAGAATTGATTTTGACCAGTGTACTTTACACTCTGAGGGTTTTTTTGGACGAGCTGGAAAGAGAAAACCATTTGTTTCTGAAGCAAATCGTAAAAAAAGACTAGAATGGTGCCGTGAAAGAAGAGATTGGGATGATGAGTGGAATTTTATCATTTGGAGTGATGAATCCCGCTTTATGATATTCCAAAATGATGCACACCACTGGGTTTGGCGTAAACCACATGAAAAATATGATGTGGATTGCTTGATTCCAACTGTAAAATCCGGAAACCAAGGTGTTATGGTATGGGGGTGTTTTGCGAAAGATAAAATTGGTCCTTTAATCCAAGTTTCTGGTAGTATTAATGCTTCTGTATATATGGGAATATTAGAAAACACTTTTTTACCCTTCTATAATAGTTTAGAAAACAATTCACAATATATTTTTCAAGATGACAATGCCCCAGTGCATAGAGCAAGAACGGTTAAATAATGGAAAGAGGATAATTCGATAATAGACTTTTCATGGCCTGCACAGAGCCCGGACCTTAACCCAATTGAACATTTGTGGGATGTTTTGGAAAGGAGAGTCCGGAAACACAAACCTCATCCAAAAAATATTGAGGAATTAATGGTAATCTTGGAGGAGGAATGGAATAAAATCGAACCCGAAATTTTAACAAATTTAGTTGAAAGTTTGCCAAGGAGGGTTCAAGCTGTATTAGATAGCCACGGAAATCCAACTAGATATTAATAAAATTCACGTTTTTCTGAATAAAACTATATAAATTTTTTACAATGTTTATTTATAAATCATTAAGAAATTAAATGTTGAAGTTGGTGTATTTTTTTCCGGTTTTAAAGTGGTCGAAGACTTTTGGTCGGGGAGTGTACATATATGTTTTTTTTTGATATTTTCCTTTGATGTAGCTTGCTTTGATGGATTTTGATCAGATTCATTTAAGAACGTTTAATTTCGGCTACTTTTATATATAATATTTGATTTCCTTCAATTCCTATTATATAATTAATAAAAAAAATTAGCCTCCTGAATAATGTACTGTACATGAATAATAAATATTTCCTTGATGTTAGTATATGGTTAGCTCTCAGATTTTTGACCAGCGGTTCATAATTCCTTGATGATTAAATATGGTTAGCTCACTAGCCGTTCATAATTCCTTGATGATTGAATATGGTTAGCTCTCTGATTTTGATCAGCCAATTTGGATCATGCCGCAGGTTATGATCAAATTTTCCATTTTTTTTTTTTTTTTTATATAAACAACCGTTGTTCGTATGATATCAATATCAATATCAATATCAATATCAATATCAATATCAATATCAATATCAACTCAATTCAACTCAACTCAACTCAACTCAATATCAATATCAATATCAATATATATAAAAACGAACCCCATACTTAGCGCATAAGAGCTAACCAAATATATATATTTCTCTTTCCTTTTCAGGATATCACAATTAGCATAACAACCAATCGCAAACAATATCACTATTAAAAATGAAGATCACCTGATATGTTAACTATATAGCATGATCTGTATATAGTGTCAAATAAAACAAAACGATTTCAAATAAAAAAAGATTTTTTGATTGTTTTTAATAAAAAAAAAACAATTTCTTGATCGTTTTTAAATGACAAAAATAAACGATTTTAACAAAAAAAAACGATTTCTTAATCGTTTTTAATAACAAAAAAAAATGATTTCTTAATCGTTTTTAATAACAAAAAAAAATGATTTCTTAATCGTTTTTAATAACAAAAAAAAACGATTTCTTAATCGTTTTTAATAACAAAAAAAACGATTTCTTAATCGTTTTTAATAACAAAAAAAAATGATTTCTTAATCGTTTTTAGTAACAAAAAAAAAGACAATCATTTTTAATAAAAAAAACGATTTTAAATAACAAAAAAAAATGATTTCTTAATCGTTTTTAATAACAAAAAAAAAATAATTTCTTAATCGTTTTTTAATAACAAAAAAAAAATGATTTCTTAATCGTTTTTAGTAACAAAAAAAAAAGACAATCATTTTTAATAAAAAAAACGATTTTAAATAACAAAAAAAAATGATTTCTTAATCGTTTTTAATAACAAAAAAAAAAAGATTTCTTAATCGTTTTTATAACAAAAAAAAAATGATTTCTTAATCGTTTTTAATAACAAAACAAATGATTCTTAATCGTTTTTAATAACAAAAAAAAACAATTTCTTAATCGTTTTTAATAACAAAAAAAAACAATTTCTTAATCGTTTTTAATAACAAAAAAAAAACGATTTCTTAATCGTTTTTAATAACGAAAAAAAAATGATTTCTTAATCGTTTTTAATAACAAAAAAATGAACTCCTAATTGTTTTTAAATAACAAAACAAAACGATTTCTTAATCGTTTTAAATAACTAAGGAATTAAATTTGGGTACAAGTTAATGAGCTTTAAATACTAAATAGGGCTCCGATGAGTTTTGGCCACTTCCTTTTACAACTTGTAACATTCTTCATCTAATAATATTTATATGAAGCGGGTCTTTGACCTGAAAGAAAAATACCGTACGGTACTTTCGGGGTGATTTTTATGACGACCTAGGAATTCATCGCTGATCAGCCATAGTCCTAAGACTGCCCTAAATTTTATTTAAAAGGCTAGCAGCCACACTGGCTCTTTTTGGTGGAATTTAATATTTAGTATTAGATTTTTATGTTTATCTTTAAACTAGATTTCTTTATCTACGTATTAATAATGATTTGATTAGTTTATAAATAAATAAATAGTTGAATAGGTTAGAACGGGTTGAATAAAATCCGTAGTAACACTTCAGATTTTAATATTTTTACAATGAAATTCGATAAATTATTAGATAAATAAAAACGATTTTTACAACATTTTTTCATTATAAGGTAAAAAATGTTGCTATTTTCATTTAATTCATAAATAAAAAACATCTCGCACCGTTTTTTATTAATAGGCGTTAAAAATGCTGCAAAAATATTTTTCCCGCTGAATCCATAAATAAAAACGGTTTGCAACGTTTTTTTATTAGTATAGTTAAAATATGTTGCGAAAAGCGTTTTCTATGTGTAATAAAAATAGTTTGCTACTTTTTTTTGCGAACCTGCTGTAAACCATGATAATAATTAGCAATGAAAATTTGCCAAGTACTCAGACCAAGGTTTAACATCACAATTGATTAACTGTTAATATAGTATTTAACCTAAGCTCACTAACTGTACTAAAAGAACCCTAGTTTAGGTTTATAATGGTTTTAAACTCTAATCAATTGTAACATAGATTATGTATATATATATATATATATTTTTTTCAAACGAGAGTATCAATTTATACATCTTTTATAATCTTATTTTTAATTTTTATGTACTATAAAATTTTTTTGCAAAAAATCTATCAAAAAAATTTTTAATTTCCTTTTTATAACTTTATTAATAAACTAATTAACTCTAGTCACTCCTTTGTCAACCTAAATATTAAAAATGTCACTAACGTCTTCGAAAAGATACATTAATATGAAATAAAACAAAAGAGTCCAGAATATTACAAAAGTTAATATTAGTGGTCAAAGAGACAGTAAAGAGACGAAAATAAAAGGTTCAAGCAGACAATTTTCTTTAGATAACCATGGTCCTATTGATATTTATTAGTAGGTGGAAATTATGGGCTCCGCAAGTAACTTTTTATTCAACTTATATACCAAAATTTTATAGAAGCCTCATTCTAATCTTTCCATTCATTTTCGCACAGATTATCCATTTAAACCACCAAGGGTATATTTACAGTATTTGTACATTTGTACTTAATATATTTTAATTACGTATCATACTTACTCATATCGTATTAGACCAACTTTACGACAAGGATATAACATCCTAATTGTTATATTTGATGGGTTTATAGAACTAGATATTTTTAAAAAAAAATTGGTAGCCAGGGCTCTACAATTTCAAATGATAATTTGTAGCAATTATTATGAAATAGTTATAATTCACATATGAAATAAACTTTATTATTTAAGTACTCTCTAATTTATGTATGACACAGACCCAAGTAGTGTTTGGATCCCGGGTCGGATAATTTTTTTTTTCCTGGATATCTGGATAATTGCGGGTTTATCCGGATTATCAAGAAATCTGGACAAAAAATTAAATGAAAAATTTTTTTTTAAATATTTAAATTAGTTTTCTTATTACAATTCCCAAAATGAGAATCGATTTAGGGTCAATTAGTCATGATTACTCATTTCTTAAGTTTTGACATAAGCTGATCATATTCTGAAAATATTATGCAAATTTAATTAATACAGAATTTTGTATTTTTGATTTTATTCAAATTTTCGCATTTTTGTACAAATATTCAGCATAATATTTTTTTACTTCTAATATATTTTGGTCATTTAACTAAATTTATTCTTCATACTAAAAAATATTACCTACTAAAATTTCGGTATGATGGGTTTATATTCATAATAATTGTTTCTGAAAAAAAAAAAATAGTCATAAATGACCGATTGCTTAACCGCATTTTAAAATCATATTATAAGTTTTGTAGATTTTAGTATAAATCAGATTTAGTTCTCCAAAAGTTCTCCAAATAATGAAAATCGCGTCATTGAAATTTTGTGTTACATTGATATTTTTTGCTCTGAACTCACAACGGTTTCCGTTTCCTAATTTATAATATTAATGTATATTTATCTTTGATTTATTTGATTCAAAACCAATAAAATAAAATGATTAATTATTACATAGAAATGGCGTTTGTATCTGAAATTGCTCACGTATTAAAGGCGGAATCGTAAATACTGTATATTAGTGAGTATAGTAACAATTACATGACCATTGCCTAATCTTACTATATGTCTTCCAACAATGTCTTACTTAAATTTCTTATTCTAAAATTAAATGTAATTATTCGATCATTAAAATACATAAAATCTAAAGGGTTTAATCATTTTTCGCACCTGCGATGCATCGCACCCTTTTTTGTCACCTGTGTCACACCCCTTCCCTTTTCATTTTTTTTATGTTATTTATGGGGACAAAGAATTTTTTCAGTTGTAAAAAATCTATTTTTCACGCCCCTAGTTAACCCAAATCTAAAATATTCTAGAATAAAAAGGAAAGATATTGAATATTTAAGCACGTAGCATGACAATAAATAAATTCATGCTTAATCGATTATTAATATGTTATAATAATTTTCTATTTTTTTTTTTTTTTAATCAGTTGACTCAATTCCAATCTCCAGATAATTATGTATTTAATTCAATACTTCATATTTTAATCAATATCTAATAAAACTTCAAATGCTTGTTTCATTCAAAAAGTTAAAAAAAACAAAAGTAGATTCATAAAAATATTAAAATATTATCAGTTAAAGCCAATTTAATACTAAAAATTAATATTTTAGTGGTCCCATATCTGCTGAAAAACTATATTTAAGCTTCCTAAACCTATCTCATTTGGCAAATTCATTGGAACCACGATTGTATACAAATTTTCTTAAGATAAAAACATCTATTACTTCACAAATATTTAATAAGAATATTGAACTCTTTATTATTTAAAATTAAAAAAATATATTAAATATTTTAAAAAAAAGAATTCGTGAGAGGAATAATTTTGTTGTAACAGTAAGCAATAAACAAATAAGGTGACGTGTGTAAGATAAGATGGATTCGTTATGCAGTTATGGATATCCGAAATTATCCGTGGATTTAAATCCGTCAAACTGATATGCATAATTCGGTCCAACCTATAACCATGGCCAGAATTTCAATTTCCATTTTTGAATCAATGTTGCACAAAAAATTTTTGCGGAAATGAAATTGGATATCCTGGATATCTGTCGGATATCATCCGGATAATCCTGATTAAACCTAAAAATCGGATATCCGGATTAACGAATCCAGTCGTCTCTAGATGGAAAAATTAAAAACTTTGCATTACGTACCTTATATTAATAGTAAGTGCGTAAATAAACATGTGAACTTGTGATACTTTACGTTGCTAACTTAGCCAATCTATGCTCACTTTCTATAATGGTTGTATAATTTATCACTGGTATCACCAAACGATGATAATGTAACAAGGTTGAAAATTTTTTCAGATGTTACTGGAGTAGTTAGACGCTCAAAAAACTTCATTATTACAATAAAATTTTAAATGAAACAATACTAATAAAAGTTAAAAATGCATATTATAACAATTTTACTCATTAATTCCTTATTCTGATAAATTATCAATTTCATTGAAAAAAACTTACTCATGAATGTGAAAATATTTTTAATAAGTTAATGCATTCTACGCGTTAAAAAAGCTTTAAATAGACAACCTTTCATATCTCATCATTATTTTCTAACGAGAAAATGACATTTAAAAGAATTAATAAGGTATACTTGATTTTATATCATTTAAAGCTTTAATTTGTTGTTTCTTTCAACTGTAATTTTTTGAATATTAATTTTCCTTATATTATTTTAATCCATTGGCATGCGACAATTTTGAAGACCTGTAAGTAATGTCTCTACTTTGCTAAACTATCATATATAAAAATTTTATTGACATTTGCTTGAATATTTTGATATAATTTGGATCAGGATTATTCTTTATATAAAGGAGTTATATTTCGCTTTAATATTCGTCTTTCTATAGATTATCCATTCAAACCACCAAAGGTATATTCTGTATATCTTTTTATTTGCACAATTGCCCGTACTTATAATTAATAGCATAAATTATATGTTAAATAATCATGTCATATACAGGTAATATTTGAAACAAAAGTATACCATCTAATTATTGACAATAAAGGATATATAACGTGGATATTCTGGAATATCAATAGTCGCCAGCCTTACAAATCTTCCTTCATAAAAGTTCTTTTAGTTGTCATTATCAAACCAGCATCACTAAATACATATTCACTTACACCTGCTGATGTTACCTAAATAGATAAATGTTACCTAGCAGGTTCAGTTAAATTTGAATTGCTGCCACTAAAGAAGACTATTCACTTGCTACGTGTTCAATATTTTGCATTTTATTGTTTGTGCAGAATGTAATTGTTTTTTTTTATTTTTTTATCTTCGAAAGTGTGATTTTAAGAAGAAATATTGATATAATTTATTTAGCTTTAATAAACTTTAATAGTTAACTGAAAGTATAATAAGGATTAACTTCTATGGAAAATACATAATACAGATACTCGATTAATATTAACCGGATTGTATCAGTTAATAAGATAAACCTCTGATATGGCAAGTCTCTAGCGGAGATTATTCATGCTGTGCCAAAAAACAACTAGAGGAACCATTTACAGAATTGAAAAATATAGGCACAAACCCTAACCGGATTTGTGATGGAATGTAGAAGCCAAGCAAATAAAAGGTTTTGTAAAACAATGGTTTGCAAAGTAGTAGAAGATTCTGATTAGTCTACACGTGGATAACGTATGTCATACATAAATGATGAACCGAACGTAAATGTAACGAATAATTATCATGATACCACTCGAAAGTGAAAAGTAAGATTTGCATTCTAAAAAATTGTAGTCTTCAATTATTTATTATATAAAAATTTTTATCATTATTTGTAGCCAAAAATCTTTAATAACCAACAAATATTAGAAGCAAATAATCATCCTGAAAAGAATTATGGAAATTATTTACTGATTGGATAATAGAAGATTCTCAATATATTAATGCCATGAAAAATTCAAATTTTAATCGATTTATCTATCTACAACCTTGAACCTTCTTTTGTTATGCCAATTCACGAAACTTTAAATTCCTACTGTATAACCCTTCGTTTTGCAACTTCAACAATTTATCAAAAATGAAGCTACTTCCATTTCTTTGGGTGTAAATATCTGGACATCTAAAATCATCAAGGTTATTTGGATATCATTTGCTCATTTTTGGATAAAGAAATTCAATTATATGAATCATTTTAAATGTTGCTTGTATTAAATGCCTTCATACTTCAGAACACATATTAGTTGCTCTTGAAGATGTGTTATCTAGATGGAACATTCGTGATTTGATATTTACCATTACAATCATTAATAGAAGTAATACAAAAGAGGCAATCCTTAACATGAAAAAAGCTAACTTGCCAGGTTGCATTGAACACACATAACACATTACATTTAACCTTAGAAAATTTATGACAAATATAACCCGTACAAAATGTCTAGAAAAGTTCTTAAATCAAAATCGTAATAATAAATATAGGAAATTACAAGTAGACTGGAACATCACCTTTGCATATCTAAAAGGTAATGAAACTTATTATACAACAACTTTTAAAGATTGCAGAAGAAAAAGAATAAAAATCCAGAGATTAATGGAAGAAATACCAACCATTGAACAGATGAAAAAATCTCAATATAATATATATAAAAAATGGAAATGTGTTCAATGTAATAGGAAAAAAGAAACTTTTATTCATGTATGGAAATGTAATAAGAATAAAAAAATATTAAAAACAATTCAAAAAATAGTTTTAAAATATCTTATAAGATTAATAAATGAAATATCAGATAATAATATAGAAATAAGAATAGAAGATTTTGAGCAATTATCTATATTTAAAATAATTGATGATAATCAAAATCTTTCCTTCATTGATGTAATTAAAGGAATTTTCCCACTGGAATTAACAGATCTAATTAAAACTAATATTGGAAATCAAACAAAAAAAATCATAGAAATAGGAAAAAAATTTTTAGAATTTGTGTTTGATATATTACATAAAAAGATATGGAAACCACGTTGTGAAAAAATGAAAAAGAAAAAAAGATCACCAAAAAAATGAAAAAGATGAGAAGTTATGATAAAAATCAGAAAAAAATAGTATCAACTAATCAAATTAATAAATATGCTAATTTGGGTGGATTAATAGATAACATATACTTTGGGAGAAATATATTGGATTTTATAGTATATGTGAACCTAGTTAGATAGAAAGAATTTATTTATAATAATTTTATTTATTTTTATTTTATTTTTTACTTTAGATTATTTTCTTTATTTTGTCCAGTTTCTGGATGAGTAGTATTTTTATTCTTTCTTTTATTTATCATTTAACCTGGTTTAACAGATAATTAATTTCTTAGAAATTTTTTATTAGTTAGGATAAACTAGAATTGTAGTCGTATATAGTTTCTTATAAACTATAAGACCTAATCAGTTTTCCAACATGTACCTTAAAATCCTATTTTGAATAAAATTGAATTGTTTACCAGTAAAAAAAAAAAAAAAAAAAAAAAAACATAACACATTACATTTAAATATTTTTTATTTTTATTTTTATACCAAGTACAGTGAGAGGGTGGAATGTGTAAAGCGCTAACTACTAAGTAACGTAGCACAGCATCTAGACCACCCATCTTTAACCAAACGCATTACTTGGCCTGCCCTCGGTTCCGATAACACTGCCAACACATTACATTTAGTAATTGAAAAGTCAATTAAACCAGCTGAAGTATTAATAGCACGTGCTAAATGTCATGCAGAATATTTGAAGCAAAATGAATTTCTTCTTAAGAGCACAATGAGAAAATTGCAAGTACTGTATAATAAATACATTTAAGCATTTTATTTTTTTAAAAATATTGATAATTTTATATATGTTATAGAATTCTACATAACTTTTACATATCATTACAAACTTTCCAACACAATGAGATAAAGGATGATAACACATCAAAAAAATTTCATTACGCTTATATATATAATTTAGGAAGATGAATAAATTCATTAGTATTGATGATAAGGTGTGAAGTTGCAGGTGGTGATATATGACACGCCAGAACAGACAAAATCACGTTTACTTAGATCCTTGTTTAAACGCTTGTTTAAACGCTTAAGATATGACTTTATACACTTATTTTCACACTTTAAACGTTTTATTTTTGGTTGGTTTAGATTTCCATATATTATATACGGATATTAAACGCATATTTTAACTTTATATACTTTTTTATTTCATGCTACAAAAAATAATTAAATTTGTCTAAAAAATTTATTTTTAGAAATTTAAATTTATTTATTAACGGTTAAAGTGTAAATATCTGTAAAAATAAATGTGATTTGTCTGCCCTAGCGTGTCATAGTGATAGAGTCCATCAAAATTGGATTCTCATAATGTTTGAATCACGGATTTCTGCAAAGTATTATTTATAATTTTCATATAAATTATTTTGGTTTTATAAAAATAAATTAAAAATCAGTTAGCTATTAATTAGTTTAATTATTTATGCAAATTGAATTGTTCCTAACAACCCAAACATAAGTAGTATCTTTATTTTGACGGAAAAGATTTATTTTATTGTGTACCTTAAGGTTTTTTTTTTTAGTTGGATTTAATTTTTTATTAAATTCTTTAATATCTTTTTATAAAGACATGTAAATATGCTGAGCACTAAAAATGAAATTATGCTAACCCAGCGTATATTCATAGTTATTTTTTTATTTAATTGATTATCATACATTATAATTTAGAGTAAAAGTCACGCAAAGGTATTTATTTGTTTAATATGTGACTCAAGAACCCTTAAATTTTTGTGATTATCATTGTTTCTAAAAAAACTCTAAATACAAAGAATAAAAATAAGGATAAAGAGACTAAGCTCAGACGAAAGATGAATAGAGACGTAACTGAAAGTAAAGTCGGAAATGTAGGAGTACAAGACCACCTAATAATGAAACTAGTAGGAATCGAAGCTAGGTACTAAGTATAGGCGATTTAATTAATTCATGGCAAATTATTTCATTTCATAATATAATGTTTAACTAGTGTCACTCTTTGAATAAATTTATTACATAAATAATAAAAAAAAATAATTATAAAAACAGGTAATTTTATGAAATATTTCTACATAGGGATTTAATAATTCTTAAAACCACTCAAAATCTTCATAACAGATATTATAATCAAATTTTTTAACTACTCCTTCCGCTTTATATTTTTCTATTAAATCACTATATTTTTCCATTTTTTTTTTGTTAAATTGTAATAACAAAGGACGTTTACCTTTCCAATTATCAAAAAATAATTTTAAGGAATCATGTTGAACATTACGTTTACGTTGTTTCACATGAAATTTAAATTTAAATAAACTATCTGGTGATGATTTAGTTAATATTTCAAATAAATTATCCCAATTATAAATGTCAGCTTGATCAAAAAATAATCCATCTAGATGTTGACAATTAATTAATAATTTTTCTAATTCTTCTAATTCTAAAATATCACTATATTTAAATTCTAATTTAAGATATTTAATTTTTGGACATTTTGTATAAATAGCTCGAATAATTTTTTCACTATGAATATAATAAGAATCATATAATACTTCTTTAGTAATTATTTCATTAAGATTTCCGCCAGTATTTTCAATCAACCTTATTAAAGGTCGAATTGGAACACTTCTAGTTTTTAGAATTTGTAAAGAAGGTAAAGATATCGACATAGTCTCAAAACAATCCCATATTATTCCGTAATTATCACCATTTAAATCCAAACTTATTAAATTATCAAAAACTGATAAAATTCGCAAGAAAGATAATCTAAATAATCCAAAATGTTGTACGGTATTTGCGTGTTTAATCAATGAATTTTCAATAATTTTCCTAAATGATTCATAACGTTCTAAAAAATATGGATTATCAAGTAATAAACGAACATTGAATAATTTTTTAGGATTTTCAATTAATTTGGAAATTCTATGAATATTATCGGAATTATTAACATGAAGTTCCAATTCCCTGATTGATTTGCATATATCTATTATTCCATCAAAAACATTATCATTAATTCTTGTGTTACAGCTAAGGGATTCAACTTCCGAAAAGCAATGTTCAGCTCCGGGAATAAGATGTATTTGATAACTAAATTGTTCAGGTATATAAAGATGTGTAAATTTTGTATTCTCATTAATAAAAAAATGAATAATTTCATTTAAAATATAACTCTTTTTTCTAGGACTCTTCTTTCTAGAATTATCGATTATCCTTTCAATTTTATTTATATTTAAATGCCTACAAAAACTTATATAATTAAATAAAGGTTTTATATAACAATTTGTTGGCAATTTAATACCTCTATTAATTAAATTATTTCTTGATTCTTCTGGTAAATGTGAAATTATTTTATTTAATAGAATTTGCTCGGTGACATAATTTAAGTATTTCCAAGGATTATTCCACAAAATTGGAATAATTATTTCACACCAAGTTTTATTAACTGATAAACAAGAATAAAGGGTTTTTCCATCATTATGAAACTCTTTAATTATCAAATAAAGAACATCGGTGTTTAATTTTGACATTTTTTTTTTTTTTTTATTTTGATTGTTGAAAGTGAAAAGGGTGAAATGAGCGCAATATGCATGATTTGTTCAAACAAAAGGTATTTCAGTTGCGCCGTATGAGATTATGCAATATTTACATGTTGTGTAACATTAGTTGCGCAGTCGGATATTATGCAATATTTGCATTTTGTGTGCCAAGTTCGTGGCGCAACCAACAGATTGCCATATAACATGTGATTTGCTATTCGGATCAACAGATACATTCATTGGATGATTGGAATATGCATGAAGCGCCGTACTGATCGGTACCCTGGATGCATCCCGGGTAATTTTGGGGTTATAAACAACTACTCTGGATGCATCTAAATAATACCTTGGATGTACCCAAGGTGTTCATAAACCCAAAGTTACCCGGGATGCATGACATTTGCATGACTAGATATGTATGAAAAATCACACAACTATAATAGATAACAATTTATGATAATGTTCTTGCATGAATAATTGTGATCTCGTATTGCCGCGCAATGTGCAAATTTTAACATTGGCCTTTGTTATAACGGTTGTTATGCGGATGCAGTATATTCGAATTATTGCAAAAAAGGTTAATTAGCAAAGCCAGTTTTTCATATAATTTTGATTTATATTTTTATCCTATTTTAATGGAAAGATGTTTCTATGATACGAATACTGTAATCTAACTTAATTGCCGATCCGCCTAAAATCGGCACTGCGTTACTAATAAAATTCGGGGTTAAATTTGCCGATTTTGTGCTAGAACACAAATTCAAAAAAGGATATCTCATAGACGATATATTGACCATAAATAAAAGTCATATGATATACTGAAAAATACCTGAAAAAAAAAAGAATTTACAAAAAAAATTATATGTTCATACGCAAAATAATGAGTTTACTATGCACGCATGTCAGATTTCCACCTTAAAATATACGAAATTTTGATATTTCATTTTACCATATTGTGTTATTTACATTAAAAACATATAATTTTTAGCTTTTAAAGTTGTTTTTAAAGACATATTTGAAATATTTTTATTATTAAAAACAAGTGAAAGTTGAAGAAACCCAGTTACAGAAATATAGTTATGGCAAGTCATGCTTGCCAAAAAGTCTCATAAAATGAAGGAAAATATTGTATTTATCTGTTATGGTATTTCTGTTTGTGAAATGAGTGGAAACTTATTCCGCGCGCGAGATGTAAAAAATGTTTTTTTTTATTATTGCTATTAACCCCGAATTTTATTAGTAACGCACTAACGCAGTGCCGATCTTAGGCGGATCAGCAATTAAATTATTTTAATGTATGATAGTATTTCGTATCGGATGATTGAGGAAGTCTAGTTTTTATGAGGTGCTGCTTTTTAGCTTTATGAGGTGCTTTTTAAGTCTGTCAAATCCCTCGATATTAATAATTTGTGCATCAATTAGTGCCCATCTTCCCAAATCAGAAGTAAATAATCAAATTTTAAAGATATTAATTTTGTATTTTTTTTATGTTATATTTAGGTATTTATTATTCGGAATCCTTTTTTTTTTTAATATATCAGCAAACTCGTAAAACCATATATAAATTTAAAAATAATTAAAAACTCTTTCTCGAAAAATTATCATTTCGACAAGACTAGATTCGAAAAAAAACATATCGATATTCATCAAAAAAAAAAAAAAAAATCTTTTCGGACGAATAGCTTGACGATTTAAGATATCTTTTAAATTATTATGTAGAGGTGAATTTATTAAATTTCAAGTTTAAGGTTAGATTAATTTAAAAATATTTACTCATTTAAAATTTTTTTTTATATCATGTTTTGTTTTACTCGTAGTTATTTTTTAACGTCATGTGAACCATAGTATAAAACGCATCTTTGCCGATCAATTGTCATTGGGCAGAAGTTTAATTTTAAAGATAAAGAGGGATATTGACGAGAGTAACCTGTTGGCCTTGTTGACTAGATAAAACTCAATCTTTCTGCAGCTATAGGTCATTATTGAAAAGATATTTCAGATCCAGAATTAGTTTTTTCTAGTCTTTTGGATCCTAGAAAAAAAAGATTATCCTTTTATTCGTTTCAAAAAGATATGTTATTGAGGATTTATTATGTAATAAGCATATAAGTATAGAGAATTGAAAACAATTATGGAAACTACTACAAATAAAAATAAACAAAGTGAAAAGAAAATAAGTTCAGCCTTGGCTGATTCAAAGAAACCAGTTACTCCAGTCATGTACCGATGAAGTTTCTGAATATTTATATTAAGAAATTGATTTAGAAAACAATCTATTTACATGGTGGAAAGAAGGAAAAGAAAAGTTTCCTATTTTACTGACAATCTTTCGCCACTGCCACATCCTGTCGACTGCAATTACGTCCGTTAACGTCGCTTAAAATATTTTGCTGCTTCTACCGTCAATGAAAATTATTTATAAAGATGATTCCGAATTTTTTAAATACTAATATTTTGATATAATAAAAATTGTTCTTAGAAGGAAGATTATTTTATATTTATTTATTATTTTAAGTATATAATATATTTCTTATAAATAAGTTATATAATTATGTTTAAAAAATTACTGATCAATAATAATTAATTTATTATTTGTTATCTGCAATTTGTAATAAATGAACTTCTTGGTTTCTAATTTACGACTAATCAAGTTCCAAACTTATGATTCTTCCTAAATAATATTTTTCTTTTAATTGAATAAAAATCGATCATTATTGAGTTGAAAGTATATTAAAATATTTTACAGTCATAATTGTGTTGTAAAAATTAGTTATACCATGAAGTCACTTTAGAATAACATGATTTCACGGCTAAATAACTATAACATATAAAGTTGGTTCTCAATACAGTCAAACTTCGATATACCGATGCTTCCAGTTTTGGGAAAAAGTATCGGTACATTGAAATATCGGTACATACTGTATATGTAATTAGTAGATTATAATGCAGGCCAAAATCTAACTCTGGCTCGCACTATGCTTAATTCTGAGTCCAAAATTTTCAAAATTTCCTGAATATATTATGTATAACGTGAGTATGATTATAGAAAAAAAATCTACTGAATTCCGGACATAATTAAAAAAGATGCCCAGTTACAATTTTTAATTCAGGCCAAACTTATAGTGCCGGCCAGAATTAACACTAGTGTAACCAAAATTATCGGTACATCTTAATATACATTACTATAAAGGGACCAGGAGGTAGTATCGGCATATTTTACATCGCGAAATTATATATAATATCGGTATAATGAGATTTTTTTATTAGTAATGAAACGGAACAAAAATTTATCGGTAAAAGCAATTATCGGTATATAGAGTATCGGTATATCGAAGTTTGACTGTATAAAGAACCTTCCAGTTTTTACTTCAAATTCACTATAAGATTATAGCAAAAAACTTAAAGAATTTAATGAATGTTTATCATGACGAGAAATAATGATTGGTAAATGCCATGTGATGAGAAAAGTTATACTGAGAGTCAATCACAGATTATATTTTTTAACTATTGATAGTATAAATATACTAAGTCCTGGAAAATCCTTATTATTATTACTCTATATTAAAAAAAAAAAAAATGATTGAAAGTCTTATAATTAAACGAAAATGATATATACTGTATATTTTTATTGTAGTATTAGTTATTACATGGGCCTGTTATGGGGGACGTCGAAAGCAGAGCAATTTTTGGCGACATTATGGCATTAAGAAACTACGCATGGAGGACATGCAGGTTTCACTAACCGAAAAAAATTAAGTCCCAAGAATACTTAGTAAAAACGGAAAAGTGGATGAGTGCAGTGACATTGGCGATAAATATTTTTACTATGATCACGTGATTCAGCTCACGCTTTAGCCCTATTATGGGCAATTCATAGTTATAGTTGTTCAAAGTTTGTCCAGTGGCATATTAGCTCTGTTCAATTCTTGACCGTATCGGATCGGATCAAGTTTGGTGTTCACTTCTGATTGACATGCAATAGACAATATTATATTTACTTTTTTTTTCAGTCCGATCAATCCATCCTAGAATTGAACATGGCTATTAATGCGTAAATGATATTGGAGGGACACGGTAATAATATGCGATGCTAAGTAAATCAAATTAATGAAGGTTACGTTCATATAACATGCTCGATGAATTAATTCACTTTTTCTTTAAACTTACATTTTTAACATAAATTATTCAGCCTACTTAAAAGTCATTTCTATAATGGTGTAGTTAGCCGAAAAATAATCAGCCGAAACGTGATCCGGACGTAGATCGTCGTGGAATTCCAGAGTATTTACTGCGATTAAACTGGGTCCGGATGATCGCCAACCAGGAATGTGGCTCCGTTTTTCGGCTAACTACACCATTATGAAATTTACTTATTTCATAGAAAGACGAATATACTTCCTTAATTTATTGCATGGGTCATATACGTAAAAAAAAAAAAAAAATAATTATATATATTTTCTGCAAGTATTTTTATCCTATACTTTTTGTTTAAACATATTAAAATTCCTACTAACTAACTGTGGATTGGAAAAACTGGTCTTCCTTTTTTTTTTAAAGTATGGTACAACATTGAAATGACATATTTGTATCCATTAATCAACATCTAGTTTTAGTAATGATCAGAGGTAATAAAGCCATTTATAATTAAAAAAATAAAAATGCATTTCATTTAAAGCTTAAAATAGCAATTTCACATTGTCGCTTTACAATTACTTTTTCTTTTTCTTTTTTTTTGTTGTTAAAACTGAAACGGAACGACATGGCACTTAAAAGAATTAATAAAGTAAGAAATTATTTTTTTTTTCCAAATACCAGTTTTAGAAAAACATTTCCTTTCAATGCCTCTTGTGTATATTCTACTAGGAATTGCTAGACTTAAAAAAAGACCCCCCTATTGGAGATGATCTTTTTCACTGGCGAGCGACAATTATGGGCCCTGTAAATACTTTCGTCCATATATATCAAATTTTATACGAATACATAGAATATTCACTATTAACTCTGTTCTTATAATTTTAAACAGTCTGACTCACCATACTCAGGGGGTGTATTTTCCCTTGCTATTCATGTTCCTGAAGATTATCCATTTAAACCACCAAAGGTACATTTTGTTCATACTTTCATATATTTTAATTACGTACTTATCGTATGCTTTCATATTAGGTTTATTTTACAACAAGAGTCTACCACCCAAATGTTAGCAGAAATGGAGAGATGAGCCTGGATGTCCTAGTATCTTGGATACCAAGATATACTATTTCAAAAGGTAAACTTCTACAAGATATCACAACTCCGTCTTTTATTATGTAAATGAATTTAATTAACTTTATTCTTTAAAGTACTCTTATCGATTTATTCACTATTGACCGATCCAGACCTAGGTACTATATTTACTATATTACCTCTGCACGTTATTATTTATAGTAATAAATTATCAACATTATTTTTTTAACTTAGACAATCCATTGGACCCTGAGATCGCTGGTGTGTATAAGACCGATCGTACTCGTTATGAAGCTACTGCCCGGGAATGGACTCGTAAATATGCCAGTAAGTATAGTAATCAATTAAATGTTTTTTACTTGATCTTAATATATGTCTTCTAACAATATCTTACTTCAAATTTTTTATCCTAAAATTAAGTGTAATTTATTTGATCATTTAACGTTAATACATGTATTACGTCATCCTTTTTTACATATTGATATATATATTTCATTTTCATATTGTAAATGGTGATAGAGAAGAATGTTGGGATGTCGAATCAAAATCAAGACCAAATATAGAAGTAAATGAAATTTTAAGTCAATTAAATAATGAAGAATCTTCTGATCGACCTACAATTGATGATGATTTTTTAACTATTACAACCACTACTTCTGATTCTTCAAATCAAAATCAAAATAATACCAAACGCAATAATCAACTAGACGAAAATAACGAACAAAAATTAATACCCGATATCGAAATTTTAAATACAGGTACAATATAATTTAATGTAAACAAATGAATTTAACGAAAAACTGATTAATGTAATTTAATTATAGAAAAGCTTGAATTAGAAAAAAATTGTTACGCAGATTGGTTGGAAAAATCAATTGCTGAAGAATTTATCACGTATTATGAATATTTGGAATTTAAAAAACCACAAAAAATAGGGAGAGGTTCATTTGGAAGTATCACTCGTGCTAATTGGAAAAATACTAATAAATTTTTCGCTTTGAAACGTTTCAGTAATGATAAGACAACACTAAAAGAAATTATCAATGAGGTATAAATCCTATGTATAATATTCTTAATTAAAAAAAAATCTTATTAAAACATTCTCTTTTACAGATAAAATTACAAAAAAAAGTCGATTTTCATGAAAATATTTTACGATTCTATGGAATTACAACAGTAAAAAAATCTGGTAAGCCTGGATATAATTATTACTATTTTTTTTTTAATTTTTAAATTGATAATTATTAATTTTTTTTTAATATGTATTTAGGTAAAATTCAAAAATATGCATTGGTTTTGGAATATGCTGATAGCGGCACATTAAGAACCTATTTGAGTCAACATATTGATGAACTCGAATGGGATGATAAATATCAGTTTGCATTGCAACTAACAAGTGCGGTAGCGTGTATACATGAATGTGATATTATTCATTGTGATCTGGTAATAATTTAAAATTTATGATTTCTTTTAATATTGAGTCTTAGCTGATTAGTATTAAATATTTTTCATTTAATTAAAATAGCATGCCGATAATGTATTTGTACATCAGAAAAAGTTAAAGCTGGCAGATTTTGGTTTATCAAGAAAGATTGCCGCGTCAAGTAATAATCTAAAAATATTCGGTGTGATACCTTATACCGATCCAAAAAGGTTGAATGATCAAAATTATAAATTAGATAAAAAGTCTGATGTATATAGTGTTGGTGTCCTAATGTGGCAAATTTCAAGTGGATATCGTCCATATCGTAATAATAATTATGACGCAAGTTTAATCTTATCAATAGTGAATGGAAAAAGAGAAGAAATTATTGATGGAACTCCTGCCGAATATAGTAAATTATATACAGGTGATAAATATATAATTCATTGTTTAACTACTGTTTAACTAATGTTATGTTAAATTTTACTTGATTCAATTAGAATGTTGGAGATATGAACCAGACAAACGTCCAAATATGCAGGATATAGTTTCAATTCTTAAAACTTTAATTTCTCCTGAACAAGATGATACAAACTTCGATGACATTTACATAGAAGAAAGTAATTCGTTGGAAAAATATGAGTCAATTCCGAGGTCAAGTGAAGGAACAATTATAGATGAAAGTATTAAGAATTTATTAATAGGTTCAAATATTTTCGTAAATACAGAGTTTGAGAGCAATTAACGTTTCAGCAAGTATCTGTCGTTCAATCAGAAATATCAGGCAAAGTAATGTATTATTGCATATTTTATTAGTATTATGCAAAAGAATAAATAAATTTGGTATATTAATTGTATTGATTAGAATTTTCATTAATAGCTCATAATATTATTACTTCATCAGATAATACCGAACTCATGTCTTCGATAAGTTAATGTAAGTAAATTGAGGATAACCATTAATTTCTAAATTGGTTAACTCAAATTTCTTCTTTTAACTTCATAAAGCCTTTTACTTTCAAAGATTTGCAATGTAAATTTATTTTAATTTTTTATTACCCATATATTTAAATAAATTTTACTTAATTTCATCATTATCTTACGTTCATCCCCTTCTGCAACTTTTAAATATCCTCTGATGAGACATGATTTTAAATTTAAAAAGAAAAGCCTGAGATATAGTAAGAGAACTTTTTTCATATATATAGATATACTACAATAACTATAAAACTTTATTATGACACGAGTTTGTAACGGACTGTCTAAATTTGAATAAGCTTGATTGTTCAACGTTAATTGAGTTAGAAGTTAATAATCTTATCGAGCTTAATTGTTCGAATACTTAACCTTTGTCTATATATTACATTGATCTGATTAGAAATTTGAATTTTTTTTTTAATGGTAAAATCCTATTTAACAACTTAATATGTCATTGTCCAATCAGAAAACTGTTAATCTAGATGTAAGAAATTGTTTCAATTTGGAATTTCTAAATTGTTCTATTAGTAATTTAACTCTTGATCTAAGCTATTGCCCAAATCTATTGCGGTTGTATCTCCAAATACTAAGAATAAATTAATAGTTTGCCGTACTGGTAGTGGCAGATCCGCATTGGCAAATGTACGAGCTGGCTCTGAGGACTTCAGAGAAAGTGAGCACGAAGTTAACGAGGCAAGAAGTTTCAAAAAAAAAAAAAAAGGTTTCTAAGTGAAATATGAATAATTTTCGTGTATTAGATACAGTTGAATTAAAAGATACCAATTTATCTCTAAAGCAAGTTTTATATAAAATAGTAGATGGAAGCTATTCAATACTAGAAGTGGTAGGTCAAGTTTATTAATGGTTGATGGAAGATTCGTGCCAGAAAGAAAAAGATCGCCAACTTAATTATTAATATCTTTTTGAAATTGGTATTTTTTAATATGTTACTATTATAAGAACTAAATTCGATAACTTTAGGAGTAAAGAAGAGTGCTGATAAAGACATAAAATTAGTGGAAAAGGAAACGACATAATTGTTAAATAGTTAAATCATATTACCCAAATTAAAATTAGTAAAATGACAAGAATAAAGTCAAGAAAAATACTACTAGTTTAGAGAACGTACTTTCAGTTAAGGAGATAAATGTCAAAACTTGAGGCAATTTTTAATGCATCTAAAGGACTTCTTAGTTTAATTCTTTACCAAAAAAATTAAATCGGCAAAAAATAATGAAATGCATAGGAACAAATCGAGTTCGACGTTATTGTTTTTCATACGTTAGTAGTACAGTTTTTAAAAGCTGAACTTTAAAATTTTAGAATTAAGAATTCATATAAGCACAGTCTATCGAATCATTAGAAAGGTACTATAAATTAAGTAGTACAAAAAAAACACTTAAAGGATCTGTAAAACACGTACGCTGATAATTTCCTATAATTTTTATTAGTTTTTTTTTTGATACATAATACTTTTATTTTATTGACACTATATACTATTTAATAAATTGAGATTTCTATTACACTATTGGTTAATTGAAATATTTGTGCATTGAGAACGTAAAACAAAGAACAAAATATTATTTCGCAATACGATAGGTAACATTCATACGGATAGTTCTAAATTAATTCAGATAATTGCACTATTATTGAGAACAAGGAACTCCGTAAGTATAATGTTAAATATTTAAAGCAAACAATTATAATATTGTGGTTATACTAACTACCATATTTACGAGTCCATTCCCTAGCATTAGCTTCATAAAGATTACGATTGTTATTGTACAAGTATGATACTTGTGGCGCTAAGTAACACTCTAAATTGTTGTTAATTCTTTTTAATTGAAATCAAACAGATCATTCAATAAAATGACAAAGATAAATTCGGAGTTTCAGACAATAAATATACCTTCGATTGGATCAGTCAGCAATTTACAAATTAAAACGAGTACTTGATAAAATAAAGATTTGTTTAATAATTTTATTTGTATAAAAGAATTTCAACAATTTTCATGCTAGATTATTATTATCTTTCGATATAGTAATTGCTGGCGACCATTGCTCCTTTAAAATATTCATGCAGCAGTTGCATATATTTCCATTATCGTTGTTATTTGGATGATATATTTTTGTTGCAATCTAGTATAAACAATATATGAGTAAGTAATAAGTATTTGAAAATATACGAAACTGTATAAATAAATGGCTTAAACGGATAATCGTTGGGAAAACGAATATATAATATTAAGAATAACTTGATATAACGATATTTTTTAAAATTTCATATACAGTATGTCCCGACATATCGTTATATAAAGGTTTGATTGTACTTGTAAAAATATATTTATCTCGACATTATCTATCATCAGGTGACAGTGCATAATTCCGCATAATGCAGGTCGACGTTGTTGATTATCAAATTTTGGATTATGTGACCAATCAGATTGTTTTTCTGGACGGATGGGGAAAAGATGGGAAATACTAAAGTGTCAAAATTAGTTAAAAACCGTCTCTTACATTCATATTTGTTTTTTTTTAGGATTTTGAAAATATAAACACAGTCAATTTAGAGAGGGTATTTATTTAGAAAAAGATTTTCAGTTTATATAAACTCTATATACCTGAGACTAAGTAAGGAGCGCATCACCAAAAATCCATATCATCTGTTTCATTAAAATACATGGATGCGTGAATGTCTCAACATAAAGAGAATACAATGATCAAGAGGAATTCCATTAAGGTTAACCTAGACCCTCATTATGATTGGCTCAAAAATAATTATCATCAGCTACGCATTTTTGCGTAGCATTTGTCTTAAAAATATTTTCGCGCAATCAAAAATAAGAAAGCTCTTTATATTTATGTATTTTAACTAATTCATTAAAAAAAAAAAAAATACATCAAAATTTTTTTTTTTTCATTTAAAAAATTTTATTTTCAGCAACAATTAATCATAATAAGTCATAATAAACGATTAAAAAAGTCTTGAAAACATAAAGTTTCATTAAATATAAATTTATTTAAATCAATAAAAACCAATGTTAATATTAATAATTACATTCTATTAAATGTTATCAAACGTTATACTGCAATAATAACTGAAATCTTTACTAAAAGAACGCGTTTTAATGTTGTCAGTTATTAATATGTGTATATATATATATATATATATCCACAATTACATAAGCTAGCCCCATGAAATTAGAGTATTTAAGTTACAACTTGGATGTTTTGAATAATATTAAGACGCGTTTTCGTTTTTTACTTACAAGTTTCAAGATAGACAAACGAAAATTTTATATGCAAATGTTTCCATACCCTATAGACAACTTCCTTTATGTATTTTTTGCCTGTTTAAAATTGATAAAAGCTGAAACCGCATAGTGAAATCTTTATAAAATTACGCTTGTTATATAACTTTATGACAATATTCTATACCTAAAGCTCTAAGCTGCTGTTGAAAATACTCAGCTTTTTTACTTTTAAAATATATTTTTAAAAGGTTTATTTTAAAAACATAAAGGGAAAAAAATAAAGAAGAGAAGAGATTTTTTTCGTGGTTAACACAAACCAACTGAAGAATACAACCGACTGGAATTTGAACAAGGGCTATTATAACTTAATATCACGTGATTTGTTGCTGCATACGTCATATGATTCCGGGTTTCTCGAATTTTTATGTCGATCATCAACAACTAAAAATGTTGATCACCTAAATATTAAAAGTTCGTTAATTCCGTGAAATGTACTTTCATGTATTTAATTATTAAAAACCTTCAAATTTTTGATGGAGTATGACGAACAAGAACATCAAATTTATGACTTGATCGGTTACGGAGATTAGCGAAACATGCATGCTGTACGCAGTATGCATCATTCAAAATTTAATCAATCTATAATTGGAATTATTCATATTTTTTAACAGATACGCGAGTTTCGGCTGTAATTAACTAATAAGTTTAATAAGAATTTTTTGAAAGTGGTTTATTTCTAATCTATAATTTGTTGTATTATTAAATCCGAAAATTTTCAAGTACCTACCATATTCGTAGAGAATAATGAAGTAGGATAAATTAATTAAAGTATGATGATTTCATCGTTATTATTAGTTATGTTTGAATATTTATCATACATGATCTTAATTATGATTGTAGCTTGTTGTTATAGTAAAAATTCATTTGTTATTCGTCTTATTAGGTTAAATGAGAGAATTAAAAAAATAATCTAGTAATCAATAGCGTAGTACAAAATGAAAAAATTTGAAAGTTTGTTCCTTTGCGCCAAATTGTATTCCTGATTATTCAAAGCGAAATTCCGAATCTCCATATTACTTTGCTAATTACTCAAAATGAAATTTTCAAATCTCCACACGGTTTTGCTGATTACCCAAAGTGAAATTTCTAAATTTTCACATTGTTTTAAAGTAAAAAATTTCCAAGTCAAATTGTTAAAAGAAAGATGCAAAATCTAGAATCAATTAAATTTAATACATGACAATAAAGATGTGACGCCAAATGAAGTTTTAACCCCTAGGAATATTTATGAAAATGGAGAAGAAGTATTTTACGTATCTTTGTCATCTTGCATCATAATCATTTTAGGCTTTTACCGTGAAAGGGTCCTACTACAATAATTATGTCGATTATAATCGATAATAATTGTTTATGCACAATAAAGCATTGTAATTTTATTCGAAAAATAATAATATAAATGCATTCATGAGTAATTGTTATTGAAAAAATTTTTTGATTGGTTGGTTGATCAGGAAACGAGATTTATAACTAAAAATATCGTAAATATCGTGATACATTTGATAAAATAGTAAAAGTAAAAAAAAAAAGGTCAAATATTCGAGATATGCGATGCTATTAAAATACAAAATAATACAAGAAACCAAATATTATGTATAAGGCACAAATAATGGGGTAAAGTACTACAATATTTAAAAATATCAAGTGCCATTTGTTCCACAATTTGTTTCAATTTAGTAATGAAATAGCGCGTCTTCTTTAAAAGTTCAGATAAAATAGATATAAAATATATTCAATGGCATAAATTGATATATTAAAGTAAAATGGAATCAATATCACTCATATCACTTAAATGTTTACGCGTGAACTGATTTAATATATAATAATATTAAACCATTATATTTAATTATATAAAGAAAATATTTCTTTTCATCACTTCTCTATTTTAGTTTAACAAAAAAAAACGAAGATTTTTGCACCATCGAAAAATTATCACATAAAAGTACACAACTATTTCTTCAATCACTGTTCACAATCACTATCATCTTTTATCAATCATAATCGGAGGTTGATTCCGAAACTCATTTAAAAATATATATAAATATTCCTTCCATTTGGTTTAGACAGTCCTTGTTTTTTTTTTTTGAAAAAAAAAATCAATTTTAAATATGAACGACGAAATCCCGCTCATCAACGTTCCTTACCCTATAGAATTGACGGTTGAGGAGGTCTTAAGTCGTAGGTCCGAAGAGAAATTGAAGTCGAGAGGCCCAAATCGGTATTTCATTTATCGGTTGGCCTACCTAAAAGAACTAAGGAAAAGGATTGGTGAAAGTATAATATCAATGACAAAACTTTCACCCAACATTAGTATGTCCTGGTCTAATGAGCCTCCTGAGGTGAAGGAGGCTTATAAAGGTCTCGCTGAACAAGTAGAAAATCGGTTGAAGGAGTTAAGACAAAGTAACGACCTAATAATTATTCACGAAAACTTTTCCTCTGCTTCTCCATCAACTACTAATAACGATTATACGGTTGATGGGCAGACATTCGTTTATCCTTATTATTACGATTACAATTTCTTTTACTACGACTATTATAGTTATTATTATTTTTATTGATGTTCCTTTTGTCCTAAAAATGGTTTCATCCCGGTGGTGACTATTTTTCTTTTTTAACATCGTTGATGAGCTAATATTCGTCATGAAATTATAAGTTTTTTTTTTATTTTAAGTCTCGTTGACTTAATTTATGTTGTGTAATTAAGTTAAAAAAATTAAGCTAATATAAGGATATCGTTTTTTTTCGTATTTATGGCAAAATCGCAGTTATTTATAGTATAAGGATATGCACATTTATTCGTCTTGTTCATATTATCTTCGTTTATCAATTATCGCAAAATCGTAGTTATTTTCGAACGGTTCGTTTTTTTTTCAATTAAGATGTAAATAAAGAATAAAATAATTTAAATTTTATTGTATATACAATTAATTAAATAACAAATAGACAAGTGTAAAAAGTTATTAATAATTGACAAGATGCGACTATAATTCACAGTTATTTTTTAAAACGTGACTAGGATCTAATGGATTACTTGGCATCCAATAAGATTATTGTTATGTATATAAAAAAAGTTTTAAAATATAGTGTGTATATAATGAGGCATAAATTAATTTTGAATGACATGAGATTTCGATAATTAAGAAAAATGTCTTTCATTTGGCATCTTTATTCTATCTGGTTTTTATTATACCTTACTGCACTAAAAATTTTTTTGCCACTCATTTCATTGATATACATAAGCGAAATGCAAAATTCGTAAATTTTATGACCGAATTCGATATTAACATAATTATGATGAATTTATACAAGAATAATTGAATTTAATTGACGTACTATACTATGTTCTATATACATTATTTTATCCACATTACTTTACAGGATTCATTTTAAGAGTACATCTAATATTTGAAAGTTATAACGAATAATTTGTGGATTATTCAATAATAATAATAATAATAATTCGATCATAAAAATTAATATAAGGTCCACAAAAAAAAAAACAAAATTTACAGTCAGTTTTGATCATCCGGATCATGTGAACGCGCTTCTTGTTTTTGATAGATTTGTTAAAAAAAAAAAAATTTTTTTTTCTGGACTCAAACTTGTTTTTATGTTGATCAAAAATTCATTTAAATTAATGATATGCACGGCGCGAAAATTTGATATGAGCGGAAATTCCATACATACTGTATGTTATGCATTATCTATAATTGGATTTGATGATCAATTTTCATATGCTATTTACATAACAAATAGCACTTATATGTTTAATAAGAAATATTATTACTTTTAAAAAACTACACTTTATTGCGTACGTATGAAAGATCTTAAATAATTCCTTAAAATCTATATTCGCAAAAAATAACAAAGCAAAAAAATTTCGAATGATCATGAGAAACTATTATATATGATGATAATTTTATTGTTAATCAAATACATTTGTATAATTATCATATACTTTCAATATATTATTTGTATTTTATTACGGAATAATTCCTTTTCATTCATGTTATTGAATTGCTTGAAGCATTTAGGAAACAATCTGTTATATAAATTTAAAATTTTGTTAGTACGTGCAGCGTAACGAAAATTTGTGAAATTTAATCCTTTGTGCAAACCATTTTTCTGATTCAAAGTAATTATTTTAAAAGAGAAAAATAAATTTTGAAACTATTACTCAGAGTTTAGATTTAATTCATAACAATAAAAGCGGTTTGAAAGTAAATTAAGGATTACGTTACACAAAATAACTATTTATGGAAATTTTTGATCACCTAAAGAATAATTATTGAAAGTCATCATTTAATACCCTATGAATATTTACGCCTTTACGTTAAATTGAAATAATTATGCAGATTATAATGAGCTTTGAATCAATCATTTGATTAGCACAAAACGTAAGTATTAACTATTAAAATAGTGAGTACAATAAGCCTTTCGTACTATCGATCAAGAGATGAGATTAAACTGCGTCAATTAGGATCACAATGCATTGACGAAATAAACAACAATAATGAAAGATATTCTGATAATAATACATATAATACTATAAAAACAAAAAAATATTCAATAGACATATTCATTGTAATTATTAATATTTAACTCGTTGAACATTTACAACGCCAAGTATGAATTTAGCCTTTTAAATATTACAAAAGATGTAACGTGTAACTCTTAAAATTATCTTGATATAAAATTTTTAGAATTAAAATGAGTAATTATAATTATCACTAATATATTGTTAAATCGCTTGTATCACCTATTTTAGCGTATAAATAATTCCAGTAATTATTATATTTTTACATCAAACCGGTATTGAATGATGTAGTTAAATGTTAAAATATGTCGTGATTGATTATATTTCTCTTCTTTTAAATTTACGATTTAAGGTAAGTGATTTTTTTTTTATCTTTTCAAATTTGGCTTAGTTTCAAAAAAAAAGAAAGATTCGATAGAAGTTTTCTTTATTTAAATGGTTGATTGACTTAATTAATTCATTTGAAACTCTAAAACTTGTGGGCGTAATGAATAATGTAATTATGTGACTGATAATTGTACCATCAAAAATTTGTCACATTACTCCCCCATTCACAGATCACAACCATTTACGTACGGAATTCAACTCCGAAATTTATAAACAAACTTATGTAATTACTCTTTCAACTTAATAGTAGGAAAAAGAATCATTATAACTTTTAATTATTGAGCCGTAGATCCAATGAATACCATATTTATTCATAGGATGGCGTACATAAAAGAACTTAGAAAAAAATTCCGTTATATCTTTGTGACCAAGATAAATTTATCTTGGTCAAAAGAACCCTTTGAGGTAAAAGAAGCTTATTAAGCCCCATTGACCGGCAGGTAGAAAATATGTTGAAGGAAATAAAACAAATTTATATTTCAACAATTATTTACTAAAACTTTTCTTCGTCGATAACCACCTACCAATAAAGATATAGTTAAGTTAGATAAAGAATGTTATTTGACAGTGAGAATAAACTTTAATACTCTATAAACTCTATATAGATTTCTAGCTAGTTGCTTAAAAGATTCATTAATTAAAACGTCATTTTATCACGTGATCAGTTTATTATTGGCTGCGTCATTAACTGTTAACCTGGAGACGACTAGTCAAATTTGATTGGTCAACATAATAACACTGTAGATAACCGGTGCGTTTAATTTCTCGTGTTACATATTTTCTCTCCTGTTTCTCCTATTATTTTCTACTTTTCTCGTTATATACATTTAATTAAAAAAAATCGTCATTATCATATTGTAGTTTAATGTTAAATGTTATTTAATTAGAAATTTGGGGTACATTATTAGTTGTATTTGTTGAGTTTAGAAGATATACTGGTATAATATTAGGATATTATATATTATTTTTAGGATATTTATGATATATGTGAAGTGAAAAAATAATAATATTTCGTGTACTTTCGAATTTATATTGATGCAAATTAAAACTGTTTTTTAAAGAAAATAAAGCTACAAATCTAACATGTTTTAAAAAATGTTTTGTTCTCTTAAAATTATAAAAGCTTTATTCAGAGTTTTAATGAATACGTTTTAAATTTTTACCATATATGTTATATTTGAAATAAATGTTGTTAAAAAAAAAAAAATCCGCGAAAATTTTTTTTTTGAAGTGTTTTCTAAGACAAATGTTGCACAAACAAATTTTATCCAACAATTAAATTTGCTGGATCAGTCCAGGATAAGAATTTGGTCCGTTGTCCGTGATAAGGTTGCTCTGCGTCATAATATTTTATTAGTTTAAATTTTTTAACTAACTAAGGTAATTAGAAAATTATCATTATTTCTGGCAAATCGGTAAAATTAAAAATCGGGATCCTGTACTACTATATTTCCATATTAGGTTTTTAACTGATAATGGTAATTAGAAATTATCATTAATTCTGGCGGAAAAGATCTACCAAAATTATGGTTAATTTTGCCCGCCAATATTATATGAATTTAAATTACAATAGCTTGATCGAAAGCCAAGACTTTATTTCAATAAATAAATAAAATAATTTATAACTTAATTCGGTGATGTACATGATATTCAATTTTAATTCAACATATAAATCTTAACCTTTATCAAATCGTATAAAGGGGTACAACCCTAAAATATATAATTATACAGCATTAATAAATATCCATTTTATTTACAACTACACCGATGGCCACCTTAAAATTTTTGTTCAGCCCTCTATAAATCCCGCACGTTGCTTTCGCGGTGCGCAGTCGTCGAGATTTATGGACAGTATTAGTGAGCGAACTTACTTTGTGAGAAATCCTGGATCCAAGTTATTCTATCTTCAACGTTCAGTTATATTCTGTATAGTAATAAAAATTTTTTAAAGAAATTATGAGATTTTAGAAAGTTTGAGGGTATGTATATAATTTGCAAGAATATATCGTGACTATGGATCAGCGGCATAAAAATAATTACAGTAACTTGTTAGTTGAAAAAACAACTAATATAATTTACGCCATAAAATTAATTGCTGACGTATTGATAGTGTTGATGAAGAAATTAATAAAAATATGGTAAAATAATAATGGTGAAATAATTAAACTAATAATAATTGAAAATTTATCTCTTACATGGTGGAAAAACTATTAAAATATTATGTACTGTATGATAATTTTTTCAAATACCAAAATTCTTAAATTATACATCTTGATATCGATACACAATGAAATTTATATTAAATTATCATAGAATCCCTAACTTACGTGTGATCAGTGGCGTAAAATTATGTTGTTTGTATTCCGTGATCTAATAAGATCAAATCTATACAAAAAAATGGTCTCTTGCCGAATACAACAATTTTAGTTGTCGGAGTAAGGAAAAAATTATATAAAGTCATATAATGAGTAAATCTTAGAGTTACTGCGCTTTATTTTTAATTCAGTTCTTACAAAAAGCCACATTAGTCAAATACGGCAACTGTATGACTACTGATAAATTTTTTCGAAGTCCATCATACATCACATCATAACACAAGAGTCTATTTTATTAGTCACGATGTAATCAGAAAGTTTTTACAAGTATATATATACCCTCAAACTTTCTTAAATTTATCAAAAAAAAAAAAAAAAAAAAAAAAATGATTTGAAAGTTAACGATTTATGTTGCTAAATCATAAAAAAAAAAAAGAAAAAAAAATTGTTAAAACGCAAAGTAAGCTCGGAAGTAAGCAAAATAAAACAAAAAAGTGGAATGCAGTCGTAAAGATTTTAGAGAAGCCTGGCATGTCAAATCGTCCTAAATATTTCTGTCTCAATAAAAATGTAACACAGAGATTGGTTGATCCCGAAAAATATTTTCATTTGTACGTTATTGAATAAAATAAATTTAAACTTATTGTCAATGCTTATATATTTTTTTATATTTTTTCTAACCTAGAATGAAATCAAATCTCAAGCCGTCAAAAATTCTGGACAGATATCGAAAAAGCAAAACTCGGAAAGAAATTATATTCTATTCACTTCAATTGTTTTGCAGAACTGGTTAGTGTTTACTTCCTGCACAATACATCATTTTCTTTGCTTAAATATATAATTTGCCTTTAAAAATAGGTATAAGTTTGAAACTTAAAGTTCCAAATCTTTGAATCCAACTGATTTTACTAAAAATTATTAATTAGTTTTCTATTTTCAACCTGAATGTAGAGTATTATTTTTTTTACCATTATTCTAGATCTGTTTTTTTTCCTGTATTTTTATCCATCCCAAAAGTACGAGGGAAACATCAACTCAGAAACAGGAAACAAAAAGCTGGAAAGACTATAGATGAGTACACTTCAGCAATGGAGGAGTTGTGGAAGTGAATAAATCCAAAGAAGAAATGAACAGAGTTAGCAGATGTTCAATGTTCCGAGAATATGAAAACAATCTGTCAACGTCACAACGTCACAATGAGCTATATTCACATGATACTTTAATCGATTTACGGCCTAATTCAAATTTTATTAAACAACTTTCTTCCAGTACTCTGGTACTATTATCTTAAAGAGCTCGATGATAATATAAAATCTGGATTTGATAATGATGAAGAACCATACGAAGAGTGAGTAATGGCTTGTTGCACTTTATCAAGGTCAATAACGCGTGCAAAATATTCTCTATATAAAAGAATAAGCGTGAATAGGAAATCTATAATATACTGTATTAAAGTGACAGAATGAGATAAAACCTCCGTTCTTTGCAGTAGAAGAATGGTCGAATATTAATTCCGAATCACAAGTATCATCAATAATACTACCTAAATCCATCGAACAACAACTTGATTATTATCATGCGGAAACGACTATCGGGAATCATTCGCTCGAGTCATACAAAATCGTAAATTCGGCCGATGATCTTTACACTTACACTCGCAAAGTCGTGGATCACTTGTGCTGTTGATATGATTTTATTGTATGAAGAACCAAAATTATCCTTAACTAATGATGCCAAATAATAGTATTTTTTTTGTCTCGAGAAATGACCAGAGTATTTTGCGCAACGGCCGAGTACTGAGACAACATTCCGTGTTCGATTTATTGAACCCATAATTGAACCTTTCGTATTTGTATTTAAAAACTTGGACTGAACTTGGTAAGTAACCTCCTTTTTTGATGGATTATTTCTGTGATTAACAATTTCTTCCTCCTAATTGTAGAGGTGAAATTTCGAGCTCGTCCTCAGCCATCCGCCGAAATTTTCATCTCGAAGAAAGGTGACGATATAGGTTCTCTAGTCAATATGGATGATAAAGAATCTAATTATTGAACTATCCGGGGCACCGACTTGTCTCCCAAAGAAACATGTAGATGATGATAAAGTAAAACTTGAACGGTGCTTGGTTGACGTATTTAATAACCATCTGGATGATTATAAAATATGCGATTTTGGAGTTGCTAAGAACTCCGAGTATTCGCTCTCCAAACTGAAGGTAAGGTTTGTCTTATATCCTTTAATAAATTTCAGAAGTGTAAAAATTACAATTATAAAAGTGCTCATCTATTACTACAACATATATAGTTGGTCGTGGATTATATTGCAAGAAGACATTGTTTGAGTTCATATTGCCGACAAGGACGTTTGATTTATCTTACTTATATGAGATTGTTGGAGTCATGCTTTCTTTTCGAGATGAATTATCCAAGTCGTTAAGTGCTATACAGAAACTCAAGATTGAAATGCTTTTCTGGTAACCCAATTGGTGGTTACACGTTGCGGTTACCACCATCGTGAGCTTGATTTTAAGGATGTCTCCCTAATATTTTCAGTTAAGTCATTTTTCAGGCCTTGGAATAACAAACTTAACTGCAACTTTCATCTGGATTTTAAATGGACAATTTACTTTTTTATATTGTTGATTACAAGTTGCGTTAGTTTTAATTATGGATGTAGTCTTCTTGTTTAATACATGATGTGTTCGGTGTGATTTTTCTTTTTTTTTTTTTTTACTGTACTGTACCATATAGATCCCATTTAACGCAAAATTCTGTCTGATATATAATAAATATTCCCTTAATTTTAAATCGATAACAAGACATAACTAACAAACGTAGAAGATCAAAAACACAAGAAAATCGTCAGATAGTTAAAAATCAAAATAAACATTATGGAAAAGCAAAAAAAAAACCTTCATTCATAAATGCGTACTCATAAATGATGGACAGGGTAACTTGTAATTGGAGGGAAAATTTTAAAACTATATGGTCTATAATGTAATTTATGTGAATATCATGTACTGTAACATCCAATGTCAATACAATATAGTTCAAATGACATTAGTAATAGAATATAATATTAGATGCCACGAAAAAAGATAATTAACATATAGAATATAAAAAGGAAGAACTACTAAAAAAACTAAACTAAAAGTTTTAACAGCAAAAAACGATCCAGCTTCTTCGCCGAACACTTCTTCCTGGATTTCTTGTCCTTTTTCGAAGAGTTCTTTTTCCCCCGGCTATTATGGTCTTTCGTTTTTGATGAAGGTCCGGTGGACTTCTGTGGTCCTACTTCCTTCTTACCGTCCTTGCGTGTAAGACAGTAAGAGGTGCTGCTTCATGGGACGTATTCGAGACCATTTTATGGATACATTTGCGATTTTGGATGTTTGACTTAGTGATTAATGGAATATTCGCTTTTTTTTTTAAAAAAAAAAAGTTTTCTTTAGAATGGGTTTCTTTAATTTTTCAGGCAAAATATCCAAATATTAATTTTGGTAATCACAATCATGTGACTATATAATCAGATGATTTACGCGAGTAACTTCGTTTTTTACATTACGACATATAAAAAAAACCATACTTGTAAAGGAATTAAATTTTAACGATTTGTCGCGTTGCGCGTTAGTATGACTCATACTGTATCTTGATTACGATGATATTGTTAATGTTGACTCATATGATATAATAATATGATATATAGACCAATACTTTTGTTATTTTCTTTTTCTTTTTTTTTTTTTGTTTAAATTCGTTTAACTTATTCTTTTTTTCGTTTAAATTATCCTTTTTTTCGTTTAAATTATCCTTTTTTTCGTTTAACTTATCCTTTTTTTCGTTTAACTTATCCTTTTTTTCGTTTAACTTATCCTTTTTTTCGTTTAACTTATCCTTTTTTTCGTTTAACTTATCCTTTTTTTCGTTTAACTTATCCTTTTTTTCGTTTAACTTATCCTTTTTTTCGTTTAACTTATCCTTTTTTTCGTTTAACTTATCCTTTTTTTCGTTTAACTTATCCTTTTTTTCGTTTAACTTATCCTTTTTTTCGTTTAACTTATCCTTTTTTTCGTTTAACTTATCCTTTCTTTTATTCATTTAACGGATAGGATAGGAAAAATATATTAATAGTGGTACGAAGCGGATAGGAAAAATATTACGAGTGGATATATTTGTTGAAAAAAATGATACAGAGTAAGTTCTTCTTATTATTTACTGGCCATAAATCTCGACTGCACACCGCGAAAGCAACGTGCGGGGGTTTATGAGGGCTGACCAACGGCTTTAAAGGGTTGTAAATAGATGACTGGGGCCCATCGTACGAGAACCCTCCCCAAGGCTTATATCTTCAAAAGTGGAACCATTTATGGTACCTGAGTATGAGTCATCAGGTTCAAATCCACCGTCTTGATTATATAGTAGTTGTCTGCCAAGTGCCCTTGAGCATTGTGAAGGATCTGATGGTCATAATGTAGGATATAGATGGTGGTAAAGAATATCACATATGTCATTCTTGAGGTGTATGCCTATCCCTAAGGTAGTTGGGTTATGGTGTACGACTATTTGTCCAAATGATCACTGTTTACAAATCATTTGGGTGTCCGTGAGGGACATAGATAGTGGTGAAGAATATCATATATGGTCACTTCTGCCACTTGTTCAAATAGTCACTGTTTACATACTATTTGGGTATTCACATATGATCTGAAGTGAATGAACCAGTATTTACTTAGGTTTTGCATTTTGTAGGTTAAATATTTCGAAATTTGAAAATTTAACTCTTTAAGACCATCAAGATTGGCTTGTTGATCTGATTTTCAGTTTAAAACTTTCAATTTTGTTATGGAATGGAAAGGATAGCCTTACATGTTAACAATGATGAGTAGTGTAAGAGAACTTCGAGTATTTGCATCTTTTTTTTCTTTAAATTATTTTAATTTAATACTTTTTAATGTTTAAAAAATTATTTTTAAAAAATAAAAAATAATAGATTGACAAGTGGATAGGAAACGTCATGAGTGGATAGGAATAGGTTGATTTGTTAAGAAATGATATATAGAGTAAGTTCTTCTTATTATTTACTGGCCATAAATCTTGACTGCACACCGCGAAAGCAACGTGCGGGGGTTTATGAGGGCTGACCAACGGCTTTAAAGGGTTGTAAATAGATGACTGGGGCCCATCGTACGAGAACCCTCCCCAAGGCTTATATCTTCAAAAGTGGAACCATTTATGGTACCTGAGTATGAGTCATCAGGTTCAAATCCACCGTCTTGATTATATAGTAGTTGTCTGCCAAGTGCCCTTGAGCATTGTGAAGGATCTGATGGTCATAATGTAGGATATAGATGGTGGTAAAGAATATCACATATGTCATTCTTGAGGTGTATGCCTATCCCTAAGGTAGTTGGGTTATGGTGTACGACTACTTGTCCAAATGATCACTGTTTACAAATCATTTGGGTGTCCGTGAGGGACATAGATAGTGGTGAAGAATATCATATATGGTCACTTCTGCCACTTGTTCAAATAGTCACTGTTTACATACTATTTGGGTATTCACATATGATCTGAAGTGAATGAACCAGTATTTACTTAGGTTTTGTATTTTGTAGGTTGAATATTTCGAAATTTGAAAATTTAACCTCTCTAAGACCATCAAGATTGGCTTGTTGATCTGATTTTTCAGTTTAAAACTTTCAATTTTGTTATGGAATGGAAAGTATAGCCTTGTATGTTAACAATGGTGAGTAGTGTGAGCGAACTTCGAGTGTTTGCATCTTTTTTTTCTTTAAATTATTTTAATTTAATTCTTTTTAATGTTTAAAAAATTATTTTTAAAAAATAAAAAATAATAGATTGACAAGTGGATAGGAAATGTCATGAGTGGATAGGAATAGGTTGATTTGTTAAGAAATGATATATAGAGTAAGTTCTTCTTATTATTTACTGGCCATAAATCTCGACTGCACACCGCGAAAGCAACGTGCGGGGGTTTATGAGGGCTGACCAACGGCTTTAAAGGGTTGTAAATAGATGACTGGGGCCCATCGTACGAGAACCCTCCCCAAGGCTTATATCTTCGAAAGTAGAACCATTTATGGTACCTGAGTATGAGTCATCAGGTTCAAATCCACCGTCTTGATTATATAGTAGTTGTCTGCCAAGTGCCCTTGAGCATTGTGAATGATCTGATGGTCATAATGGAGGATATAGATGGTGGTAAAGAATATCACATATGTCATTTTTGAGGTGTATGCCTATCCCTAAGGTAGTTGGGTTATGGTGTACGACTACTTGTCCAAATGATCACTGTTTACAAATCATTTGGGTGTCCGTGGGGAACATAGATAGTAGTGAAGGATATCATATATGGTCACTTCTGCCACTTGTTCAAATAGTCACTGTTTACATACCATTTGGGTGTTCACATTATGATCTGAAGTGAATGAACCGGTATTTACTTAGGTTTTATTTTGTAGGTTAAGCCTTTTGAAATTGGAAAAAATTTTAAATTTTTTAAGACCATCAAGAACATGAATTGTTTACTTTTCAGCTTTAAGCTCTTAATTTTGTTAAGAGAAGAATAGAGTCTCATATAATGGGCGTGCGTCAGTTAAAAAGGGGGAAATCTCCTTTTTCATTATTTTGAGAAAAATGGAAAAAACTTATTTGCAAGAAAAAACGTTTCGTTTTTCATGCGTCAGTTAAAAGGAGGGAGAATTGATGGCTAAAACTTTTATCCGAGTCATGTGATCAATACCTTTCATCTCTTTGTAGTATAATATCCAAATATGTCAATGATCGTTAAATAATCAAATGATCGTCTCAATAGTATATTTTATTTTTTTTTGATATCTGATATTATTTCGACAATTTATTATGCTTACCGGCATACAATATTAAGTGAAAATGGTGCACATCAATGATTTACATAATATAAACCAAAAATCTCAAATTTGGTTCTGGGGTAGATTTCCCCCTTTTAACTGACGCACGCCCATATATTAACAATGTGTAGTAATTTAAAATTGCATTTTTTTTTTTTTTTGAATTAATACTTTCTTGATGTTTAAAAAAATTATTAAAATTAGAAAATTATCTTTGAATTAATAGATTATCGATGATTTTTATTAATATCGGCGCTTTCCAGAACATATTCCAAATTTGAATGGGTTTGCTTCGTTAACTGGCATATTTGATAATATTTTCAAATTATTCAGCAGCGTTATGCACTTATGTTGCAAATTACTAGTTTCAGACATGGTGTTTTATAGATAGTTCGACTCAGATAAAAATTGTGTTACATTCGGAATAAACTACTGACATAAAATAAGATAATGTATTTTTGGGAAATAAACAGGCATTAATATGCGTTTGCGCCATTACACGTGACAAGCACAATACAAAAATTTGTAGGATCAAGTCGGTCCTAAAAAACATTGCTAATTTAAATTTCATTGCTGAGCTAAATATTATGAATATATGAATACAAAATTCACAAAATAAAATGGTCACATTTAATTTGATAATATTCACGAGCTCCATGACCTATTAAAAATTTTCTAATTATTTTTCCGCGAAATAAATTATATTTACCAATAATAACAATCGCAGTTACACGCACGGCACGACCATTATCCAACCTTAATAAACAAATTTGTCACGCAAAAACGACGGCGTTTAAGTCTTTAAGATGAGAATGGATCAAATCAATTTAAACAAACAAGGATTTTAATATATTGGTCAGAAAATACTGTATATCGAGTTGGTACGAAAATACTAATAATTAGAAATTTTTAACAAAAATAATACATATAAAATTTATTGTATATAGATACATTTTCGTCTCGAATAAGAAAGTTTGTTTTATTTAAGGTCACCCTGTTTGATAATTGCGTTCGATATGAGTTATGATTTTTCCATTGTCCCAATTATAATATGTTGTAACAATGAATTTTCAAAAAAAGCTTGAAATGAAAATATAAATAATCAGTATGCACGTCTTTCTTGACTTTCCAGTATGGAAATAAATAACAAACTCCTAAAAATTAAGAAAACATTTACACTCGGCTAAGAATTTATTTTTAGTAAACCAACTTCTTACATGATATTTTTTTTTTTTTTTAGCAATTAATGATAGAAATTAATAAAAGAAACTAGCCAGTAGGTTTTTTTTTCTAGTACCCACGATAGGGGTGTAAAAAATGGGATAACAGTAGTGTTTTCGATCACGTGAATAGGTTTGTTGTATTTTAATTGGCTAAAAAAGTGAGGTGATGCTCTCTTTTAATCGTTTATATGGTGATTTTATTTTATTTATTTATTAAAATATTAAGTTATTATACTTTGGTAGTTTTATTTATTATGAAGAAAGTGATAAACTCAGGTATGCATACATTATATGATTTCTTTCATAATTATAACAAAAAAAATAATAAATCGAATATTAACCATGACCTGCCTATCAACCTGATTTGAATGAATCTTGTTGTAAGGGATATAAAATATACATAATAAATATTTCAATCAAGTAGTCTCAAGAAACATTTCGAATATATTTGCGAAATCGCTTTCTGAATATACTACCATCATAAAGTAACGCAAACTATGTTATTTCAACGACAAATTTATTTTTTTCATTTGTTCCAGAAATAACTAATGAATTAGTTTCGTGAAAAAAAAAAAATTTCGAAGAATTGGGAATAAAAGTACTGACCCGCTCACTACCCAAAAGAACAAATGTTGGATCAATCTTTTTCTAAACCTTTCGTGAGAAGAAATGTTCTTATGGATTGCTGCTTTGATTGAATTTCGATTATGTTGACCATTCCTCATAATTCTTCAAGGTCATGACCGAATACTATATAATAATATAACGCCAATACATGATCAATACTTTTAGCTACACTTATTTTTTATTCAACTGTGTCTTACCATCAATATAAATTTTTTATTCAGGTGGCGATCGTTTTTGCATACGAGCTCCACTTTCTCTTTTCGTGGCATTGCTTTGATGCTAATTATCTGTTATGCCTATTTCTTGACTCGTGTGATTAAAAAACTAGCTTTAATGGCGATGATTAGAATGTAACCAAAAAAAAAATAGTCAATTGCGAGACCGTGACCCACAGGTTACAGTTGAATTATTCATTGAAGAAAAGACTTGGAGTGATATGTTTGGAAAATAATTGGTTGATACATTGGATACATTGACAAGCTAACAGTGTATATTGAAGATAGCCATGAACTTTACCGGGTACATTGTCTTTTCGTTTCCATTTTGTTGTTATGATGTACATTTCATATTATAACATTCCATGAAAGAATAAAATTGATCAGTTACGAAGCGTAGTTTTTTGAAGCAAAAAAAGATAACTGATACGAAAACAAAACAATAATGCAAACTTGTATAAAACCAATATCAAAATAGTTGAGCTATCGAAAACAGTATAAAATTACCAGACTGATTGCAATTGCATTTCTCAGTGATTTCGCAGGATTGTTCCATATCATCAACAGCAAAACCGTTAATTGATGTCATCGACGGTAACGATCAGGCAAAACCGTTATCATTGGTAACGATCAACTAACTGAAATGGTCGATGACAAAACATTTTCTCGAGAAGATGATACCTTTACAAATTTCGTTTATTTCTGAAGACATGATGTTTCGTTACATAAGTTTCTGCATTTATATGTAATGACTCGGCGTCTCGACCAGTATCTTTCTTCACCAATATCTTCAAAATGAGAATCAAAATATTTCCGAAACTCATTTTATTGTTTCATCATCAATATTGCGGATTTCTTTCTACAAAACAGGAATCGACAGTTATTCTGACATTATTTGTACTGTACGACAAAATGACATCTTTTTTGTTGCTAACACTTTTTAATTCTCTTTCATACTAGAAAATTTGCTGGGTATTTCCACGGAAAGAATGTATAATTTTTCTATCATCATACAAGAGATCGTAGTCATTGGTTAACGTTTATATACTGTACATACTAGCCATTTTACCAGTGTAAATAATTATGTTATATATAATGTACTTGTATCGTATAGCCAAATTTATAGACATCATTTTGTTCTGCAGAAACATTTATTTTATTTTTACTAAGAGATATATACAGTACATACGAATACGATTACTGAATAAATGATAAAACCAATATTTTTTTTGTGTGACTTATATGTAATTTTATGGTCACACTAGCAAATATAGCAAGCACGGATAAACATCTTCCAAGGAGATCTGGTTCATTTCACTGACAAACGTTTCACCGACGGGGTCATTACACCGATAAACGTTTCATCGACAATCATTTCACCGATAATCATTTCACCGATAGACCAACAGTCATTTTTACATATCAGCTGATCATAAAAGTCTCCATAAGTTTATATACTAATAACCATCAACTAAGTTTAACTGTTAAATATTAATTTGACTAATTTTCCAAATCAGCCGATATGAAAGAAATAAGTTTTTTATAAACTAACATTAAATATCAAATATTTTATTAAATAAAAATGCTTCAATTTAATCGATAGTAACATTAATATATTTATTTAAAAAATAAACTATACACTTTAAACTTTAAAAAAAAACGCAAGAATAAGAAAATGATTCAATTAAAAGCGATCAAACTACTACTTATTGTGAAAAAAATACTGAATTAAAATGATAGATTATGTTAAACAAACTCTCCTAACCCTAACCCAAACAAACTATCCTTATTCTAACCCTAAATACTCAATACAACGCCGCTCTAAAGACAACGCTAAAAAAAAAAATTTAGTTTATAAGTGTCGGTGAAACGATCGTTGGTGAGACATTTTCCAATATAAGTATACTAGCCATATAAAATTCATTCGGTCTCTCCAATTTATTTTTTTGTCATATTATTAATTCTTTGTTTATTTACTTTATTGTAAAATTTATTCGTCGGTTAAATGAATTATCAATGTCCATAAATTACAAATCAATGGATTTACGCGAAGTTCATATTACATTTTTTTTTTCTCGATATTCCTTTTTTTTGCGCTACACGAGAAATTTTATTCATCGTGTTCTTTCTTAAATTTTATAAAATTTCTTAAATTCTTCATATATAAAATATTTTTTTTATTCCAAATATTTTTAATCTAATTATAATTATTAATAGATTATATGATAATAACATTGAATGGATAAAATATATTTTCTCCATTGGATAATAATGCTGCTACTTTTCTTAATGAATAATCTACATAAAAAAAGTTGTATGAATATTATGAATAACGATTATAACATAAGATCAACAGATTAAAAAAAATTCTATCAAAAATATTTCTTGCTTAAGATTAATTTTTTTTTTTTTTTTTTTATTTTTCATTAAAGGTTTTGAATTTTATATAAATAATGGCAGGAATATAAATAAAATCTTAAAAAATTAAATATCAAACTTATTTGATATAAAATCCGCTAAGAATCTTTGGACGAATATATCGGTAAATTTTTTATATAACGTAAAAAATCGAGAGATTACAATTTTCAGAAAGGAATCGACATGTTATCTACCTCAACAACAATTATTTGCTTTGTAAATAATTATTTACATTACACTAGAGACGGATAATTATTACGGAAACAGATGTTCTGAAGATCAATTAACGTAATACATCAAATAAACCAAATAAAATGTATCTTAATATTTTTTGTGACACGTTTAGTTTTTTAAAAAGTATCCACATTTTTTTACGAGATATTCGTTAAGTCAATCAAGAATAAGTTTATATATGTATATGTTTCTTTTTTCTGGTAAAATGATCGACATAGTTAAAACTATGTCGATCATTTTTTGGGGGGAGTTCATATGATAGATAGATAAGTTATTTCCTTATTTAAGAGATTAACTAAATAGCAAATGGCTATCAGTTATAGCAAAAAAGCCCCTCTAATAGATCTACTACGAAGATCACATGATAGAGTGTTGTAATGTGACATACAACCAGTGACAATTAGACTTCAGGCATGAAGAAAAATAGGATATACTGTAAAACGGACCACATGAGGGCATGCTGTAATGTGATGTCTAACTCACTCTATCCTCAATCGGAATTTTATAGAATCTGAATATGACAACCATAAGATTTATTATTTCCAAAAAAATTCAATATATTCTTTTTAGGACTCATTGAAATAAGATGCTCGTGACTAACAAATAAAATATTTTTCACTGAATAAGCTTTTAAAGACAACCTCTCAACTTATTTTTCTAAATTTTTTTCTTTTATGGCCAACGAAAAAAAAGCATTAAAAAGGATTACCAAAGTGCGTTTATAGTTATATTTAGGCCAGACCAATTGGATTTTCTGTTTAGCAAGAGTTTTTTATTGGAAAAATGAGCCATATATATTACTAAGTTTCTAAATTATTAAATATAAATTTTGAAAAAATGACGAGTATAAGTTAAGTTAATCAAAGAATTAGAATTCCATCGAAGAGAATATTTTACAAATTCGCTTTTTTGGGGCGGGGCAGATTTGGCCGGAATTATGGCATTAAGAAATCACGAATAACAGGCGTGACAAATAGTTTTTTACTAACCGAATAAATTCTGAGCCCTCAGAAAGAGAGTGTGATGCGGGGTAACAAATATTTTCTATGATCACGTGATTCTACCGCTTTAAATATCCCAGCTTAGAATTTTGAAGGAGGGGGGAAAGAATTTTGTTAAACAGAAAATCAATTTTCCCGGCCTTATGTTTCCGTTTCCATATTATTTAAATTGATTTTTTCTAATACAAATTTTCAATTATAACTGACAAAATATTTACTATTTTTACTTTCCTTTTCATTTTTGCATGTCTATACTAGGAATTGTACGACTTGGGTCGTGACCCACCATCATATTGTAGTGCCGGTCCTACTACTGAAGATGACCTTTTTCATTGGCAAGCGACAATTATGGGTCCTGTAAGTACTTTCGGTCAGTTTATATATCAAATTTAAACATAAAAGATTCACTTAACTCTACTTATATAACTTTGATTAGTATGACTCGCCATACTCAGGTGGTATATTTTTCCTTGATATTCATTTTCCCGCAGATTATCCATTCGAACCACCAAAGGTACATTTTATTTATACTTTCGTATATCTTAATTATTATATACTTATCTTATGGTTTCATATTAGGTTAATTTTACAACAAGGGTCTATCATCCAAATATCAACAGTAATGGAAATATAAACTTAGGTATCATAAAAGATTATTGGTCACAAGCACATACTATTTCAAAAGGTAAACTTTGTACAGGATATTGCAATTCTTTTATCGGATGAATTATGAACTTAATTAATTTGATTCTTTAAAGTACTCATATCGATTCGTGAACTCTTGAGTGATCCAAACCCAGGTACTGTTTTTCACATTACGTCACCGTTTGTTATTATTTATGGTAATGTTGATTATCATCATTATTTTTTTTTTTTTTTTTTTTAATTTTAGACGATCCACTCGTACCTGAAATTGCTCATGAATATAAGACTGACCGTTATCGCTATGATGCTACTGCTTACATATGGGCTTGTAAATATGCTGATAGTAAGTATAATCAAAAGATTGTATGATTATCTAAGGATCTAGACAAACATTGTTTTCAAGATTCATTCATTATTAATGTGCTCATTCCAAATAAGGTAAACCATGGTATTGGGATTATTACGAAGTAGAAGCAAAAAGAATAAATGATACAATTTGCGACGAAATTGTCTGTAAATTAACAGAGAATTCTGGCAATTCCCCATGTGGAAAAAAATATATTAGTGATAATCCAATTAATGACGCAGCAATTCATTTAATAAACTATCATGATATTTTCGTTAACGGATATGGAAAAGTAAGTAAGGTTTCCCACGAAAAAAAAAAAAAACTCATTATAATACAATATACTGTATGATTAATAATCTTAAATTTTCCATTTCATAGCGTAAAATTTTCAACAAACAACAAATATCAGGTGCAAATAAACATACTGAAAAAGAACACGAAGAATTATGGAAATTACTTACTGAATTAATGATAGAAGATTCTCAGTCTATAAATGTTATTACAAGAAAAAAATTTTCTCAATTTATTCATAAACTTAATCCTGCTTTCATTATGCCATCTCAAATGACTTTAAATACAATTATTCATGAATCCTATAATTCCTCATTTTTACAACTACAACAATTTATCAAAAATGAAGCTACTTCTATTTCTCTTGCTGTAGATATCTGGACAGCTAAAAATCGGCAAGGTTATCTAGGTATCATTTGCTCATTTTTGGATCGAAAATTTAAATTACATGAAATTACTTTAGACATCGCTTATGTCAATTATCCACACACTTCGGAACATATATTAGATGCTCTCGAAGATATTTTATCCAGATGGAAAATTAATGATTTAGTTTTCGCTATTACAACAATTAATAAAAGTAGTATAAAAGAAGCAATTCTTGACATGGAAAATACAAACTGGATAGGTTGCGTTGAGCATACATTACATTTAGTAATTGAAAAGGCAATGAAATCAGCTGAAACATTAATAGCACGTGCAAATTATTACAAAGATTTTTTATTTCTTAATGAAGGAGAAAAAAGTATTGTAAGTACATAGAGTATTTTCATAGTATTCAAATATTTATAAGATTTGATAATAATAATTCCATATTTATTTATTATAGAATTCAGAAAAACTTTTATATACTATCATGAATTTACCAACGTATTGGAATCATACACTTGATAAAAAGTATGATAAAATCAAGTTAACTCAAGATGAACAGAAATTGATTCAGGAACTTAAATTAATTTTAAGGCCTTTTTTAGAAATTACTGAACTTTTAAGAGAAGGAAACAATTGCACTTATTCTTTAATAAATCCTGCATTACTTGAAATTAAGAACACGTTTTGCTCAGAAAATTTGAATACACTAGAAATTAATTTTGAGGATGAGGAATCAACTTTTGATAGAATTCAAATTGATGAGCCCGTAAATTGTGCTGGTCTTATTGATGAAATAAAACTCTCCCTTTGCGCTGCTGTAAATTATTACTGGAAAGATCTCTCAAATCCAGAATCAATTCTTTTTAGCCTTTTAGATCCTAGAATAAAAAGATTATCCTTTATATCTGATGATGAAAGAAATGCAGCTAAAGAATTATTGCATAAGAAGTACAGGGAAATGAATATGATTACGAAAGCTGATAATAATGAAGGTATATATAAGAAAGGTCACGGTAGAAAAAGCTCAATTTTGGCTAATTTAAAGAAATCAGTTCCTCCTATATGTGCTGAGGTTTCTGAATATTTAGATCAAGAAGAAATTGAATTAGAAAACGATCCATTCACATGGTGGAAAGAAAGAAAAGAAAAATTTCCGGTTTTACAACATTTTGCTATGAAATATTTATCTGTTTATGCAGCTTCAACTGTTAATGAAAAATTGTTTTATGATGCAAATAATTTATTTGATAAAGATAATTCCGATATATTTAAATATCTGATATTTTTAAAACATAATAAGAAGAATTTAGAATCAATTAATAGTAAATCTTAAAGAAACTTTTTTATTAAATAGGTTTGAGAAATTATTTGTTTTTTACAAGTAAAATCATTATTTTAAATAATATCTTTATAATACACTATCTTTCGATATATTTAATATCTGATAATTTTAAAATACAATAGGAAGAATTTAGAATCAACTAATAGTAATCCTTAAAAGAAACGCTTATTAAATAGGTTGAAAAATTATTCGTTTTTTATAAATGAAATCATTATTTTAGTAAATATATTTATTTATAATACATTATCTGTATAATTTTTACGTGTTTATTCTTTTATTTTTGTACTGAGAATTTTCGTTACCAATTTGCTGGTCTAAAGAAATTAAAAAACGCATGATCCGCATTATAGCAATTTTGACCGACATTATGATGGTTTTGGTCAGAAATCCAGAATTATAATCAAAAAAAAGGAGCAATAGCAAGCAACTTCCAATAGCCTTTTTCCAGAAATGCCCTTTGTCCGACAATGATTACCCGACAAGACATATTCCCGAATGAACATTTTACTAGATAATCCCTAATGGACTTTATACCGACATGACATTTTCCTGACATGACATTGTTTATTTCACCGACAATTACTTCACCGACAATCACTTCGCCGACACACGTTTCGCCGACAAGGTCATTCACCGACAAACGTTTCACCGACAGTCATTTCACCGACACCGCCGCCGGTACAAATTAAAATTCTTTTTATAAAGCTTTTTTTTCCCTTTTTCACCCATTACAGCTAATATAATAGTTTTTTTTTTTTTTAAAAAAAAAGTATTTAATATAAGAAGGTATAGGAAAAAAAACTTAACTACTAATTGGAAGAAACAATTAAAAATATATATAAATATTGAGATTTAATCTGAAAATATAAATTAATATTTTTATATTTATTCTTATGTACATATATCTCGTATTATATAATAAAAATAATTTTGGCTGTCTTGTACAGTTGTATAAAGAAAAAAAAAATTATATTTAATTTTATGTAAGTGTCGGTGAAACGACTTGTCGATGAGATGATCCTGTCGTCAAAACGTTTGTCGGCGAAACGTTTGTCGGTGAAATGATTGTCAGTGAAGTGATTGTAGATGAGTTAAACGCGATCCTGACATTTATCCCGACAACACATATCCCGACAGACATTTTCTCGACAGATTTACAAATATGATTTATTAAATCGTAAACATAATGTATAATTCTTTACATATTTTACAACCAAAAATTTTCAAAAAAAAAAAGATTGGATTTGCAAAAAAATGGATTAAAAAAAAAAAAAATAAATCTACTATATAATAATTGTTTTCCTGTGTTACCGTAACGTTTAGATTACATATTTATATTTGTGTACCCGTAACGTTTAGACTACAATTTATACCTGTGTATCCGTAACGTTTAGACTACGAATTTATACTTGTGTACCTGTAACGATTATATAAAATTGCGTTTATAGAACCGTATAAACCAGTAAATTGGAACCATTATAAAATTTTATGTTTTTGAACTATGTTATAAATAGTAATAGTAATAAACAAATATAACAAATGTAGTATAAACCGTAACATAGAGTTAAAGCTCCGCATGAGCCGAGCCGGCTCGCGAGCTTTTCAAGCTGAGCCAAGCTGAGCCATGTTTAAAATGGCTTGATGGCTCGCGAGCCAGCTTGAAAAAGCTCGAGCCAGTTGTTGAGCTCGACGAGTCGAGCCGAGCCGGTAATGGGGCTCGGCTCGAAAAGCTCGAGCTGCCTCGCAAGCCAGCTCGATCTATCATACTTTTAATAATTAAAACGGTTCGCAACGTTTTTTTAATTATTTTTAATGAAAAACGTTGCGAAAACGTTTTTCAGCATTATTTTAATTAAAAAAAAAAACGTTTCGCAACGTTTTTTTTAATTGTTTTAATGAAAAACGTTGCGAAACGTTTTTCTGATAATAAAACTCGAGCCAGCTCGAGCCGGCTCATGCGGAGCACTATATAGAGTAAACTGCATAAAAAATCACGTTTATAGACTTTAGACTTGACCGTCGTACCGGTAACATCACGTATATGTTTATGTGACGTTGCGGAGCAACGGGTTTAACTGCTAGTAAAATAAAATAACTAATTCTTTTCACAAAGAAGTTACATTTGCCGAGAAAACTTTTCAAAAATTGAGAAATCATCATTTCAATTTTATGGAAAATACTTAAATAAAAGGAAGAAATAACTATTAAATGTAATGATTCACTTTAGGCCACACAAATTCGATTTTCAGTTCACGTCACTGGTTGGATCACCTTTCAAATGAATATTTGAAAAGTTTATCATGTGTAATTTTATTGGCGCATTAGCAAAAACTATTGTATTGTTCAACAATTCGTTTCTTACAACCAGCTAGCTTTGTCATGTTTTTTTTTTTTACTAATTTCTTTCTTTCTTCTCTTTTCTTCCGTATAGTATATCGTAGTCTTCATAGTATATATGGAAAATTTCACCGTGACTACTTTGCCTTTCACATGATTAAAACAAGTATTTCTTCAAAATAATCTGTCAGAATAATATGGAATTTCAACGGGATTTCATGTTAAAGTATTATTAATTTTAACAGAGAACAATTCTTTCGTAGAATCTTTTGTATCATTAGAAGTTAGGTCATAAAAATCATCAATATTTATATATTATGGCCATCTAAAAAAATTTTGCTAGTTGGAGTCGATTATTTTAAATATTATCGTAATTAATTAATTAATTATCTTCTTTAAAGTTGACCAGTCAGATGTTAAAGTTTACATATAAACTTCTATATTATTAAAGTATAAATCCTGCGATTGTTGCGTGAACTAAAAAATCGAATTTGCGTGGCGTTATCAGATAAAACAAGAGATAATGTCTATGAATTATGAGAAGCATTTTTATTTAAGTATAAGACTAATTTTAACCCGGGGTGATTTAACCAGGGTGATTTAACCTGGTAATTTTTATTTGAAAAAATTTACGTAACATTTCACAAATTATTTATTTGTTTATCGCGGCGTTTCCGGTCTTCCACTCTTCTAATCTTCCTTTACCTTTAACGTTTCGAACTTTGGCCTTTAACACAGTATGTTCTTGGATTTATTTATTGTTTTTTTATTTCTTGCTGATTAATTATTTTCTTCTTTTTTTTTTGTAGGTTCTTTGATGCTTTAATAAACGGTAAGTTTCAGATTTTTCGGAATTTCGGAAATCTATTTCCTTTACAACAACTAATCAATCCTTTTTCTTTCCTTTGGTCGGATTTTTTCCTGGGGTTCTTCTTGGGTTTCTTCTTGGTCTCCTGGGCTTCTTTTCGGATTTATGCTTGTATTTCTGGTTTTCTTGCATTTTTTTTTTCTGTTTTTGGTTTATTTTTTACATTTTCTTGGGTTTTACCTGGGTTTTTTCTCTTGCATTTTTTCTTGGGATTCCATTTACTTGGAATTCTTGTATTTCGGTCGGTTTCTTTTTGGGTTTCTTCCTGGATTATGATTGGATTCTCTTTTCTTTTTGGTTGGGTTTATTTCGGTTGGATTTTCTTACTCTTGTTTTTTTATACTTTGTGATATTGTTTGATCTCTTTATTTTCGGGCTTTGGTTTATTTCAATTTTCTTTGGTTTGGGTTGACTTTATATTTTTATCATTGGTTTCATTTCAATTTGGTATTTGATTTCTTTTCCAATTGTTTTATTTTGTATTTGTTTCAATCTATTTTTTTTTTCTGTCCTGTAATAATTAAATAAACGATTTTTTAATATACAAATGTATAATTCTATTCAGCTTTAACTTATAAATAAATTTTATTTTGTTTTTATTTTGTTACTTTTGCGAAAAATAAAATTAGCCAATAAAAATTAATATAAAATATTATAAAATTTTCATGGGGGTGATTTAACCCGGGTGATTTAACTGGGGGGCAAGTTAGCAAAACTCTTTATTTAATTATATTAAATATTGTAAAATCTGCAATTATATGATATGGAAAATGTTAGATCCTAAAAAAAATTATAAGTAAAATATTTAATCTTTTTATTAATAAAATGCATGAATTACTATTTGCACTATGAAAATGAAATATACGTGTATATATAAAATTACAAATTTTCTATTAATTTGATAAATATATGAATAAATAAATAAACAATTTTTTTTTTATTTTTATTTTTATTAAACAGATATTAGAAGCGAACACATAAATTATAAACACATCAAAATTGATACATGAAAATAAAAAATGAAACAAACTAATAGAAGCGAACTAAATCTACTTCGACGGTGGAGTAATTATATAACGAACTATCTAAAAATAACTAACTACTTCTAGAAACATTCAATAATTAACCCACTACCTCTTTTACAGCCAGTTAAAAACCAGGTAAATCGAAGCCCGCTCTGCAGAAAAGAAAGTAATAAAAACCATATATAAAATTCTATATAAAGTATACTAACTAACTACTAGTGCTACGAAGTAAGATTACTATAAAATTCAATAATATTTTTACCAAAATATATATTATTACAAATACTATCTAGAGCATCAAATTTATATTCTAATTCTCTATCACTATTCAAAATATTATTAAACGGTCGAAAATTTTTTAAAGTTAATTTTTTCTTTTTTGTAATACCCAACGAATGTTCAAATTCTTTTATAAAAGAACAACGACGTATCCAAATTTCTTTAAATGTTTGTTCATAAATATACTGCCTGATCTCAATAATGACTAACAGTAATTGTTTACGAGGAATCCACAAGTTGAGAATTTGAGTCAACTCCAATGGTATAAAGCCTTTGATGAGATCCACAAAAGTAAAATTGTTAGGATCTATACTAATTGTCCATATATTAAGCATCAATAAGGCAGAATAATCTGTAATATCTGGATTATATTCAAATAACAATGATAATAAAAGATCAATTGTATTATTTTTAATCTTTAAAAGAAGAGATTGATGTTCATCACATGTCCACACGTGATCAAATGTTTCATCTTCCAATCCACAACTAGGACATTTCCATCCATCGTATAATTCTAGGAATGATTTCTTCATTTGTTCAATTGTAGGAATTTCTTCTATAAGAAGATGAACTTTATGAGCTTTGACTTTAGAAGAAGACATTGAAGTTTCATTATTAGCAATATCGCAATTAATGCATTCGAAGGTAGAAGTCCAATCAACTTCCAGTTTTCGATATTTAGTATTCCTATGTAAGTTGATAAATTTTTCCAGGCCTTTAATATGACTAACCATCTTGATAAATTTTCGTAAATGAGTTTCAATGATGATATGATTCCATAACGGAAGTACTTTAATGTCAGGAGCAGTATCTATGAAGTTAATAAATCTATCTTGGTCAATGTGAGCAGATTTTGCTAATCTATCCACGTAATTATTGCCGTCGCAGTCAATGTGTGCAGCTACTTTAAACATTTCTACATGTAAGTTCTGTTGATGAATAATTCTAATCAAAATTGACCATAGATAGCTATTGTTAAGTTTGAAATAATCTTGCGATGTAAGGGAAAAATTACTACGTTTAAATCCCTCAAACATAGTAATCACATTTAAGGAGTCAATGTTGATTCTCACTTTACTTCTATAAGGGACTACCATAAGAGCTAAAATTACTGTTAAGAGTTCGCCTCGATATGCTGAAGGCCATTTATCAATCGTAGTATAAAATTCCACTTGAGAAACACCAAATGATCTATCAAGGTGAGCAAACGCGCAGCTAATGTTGCATTGTTCAGTGCCTAATTCAATAAGAGATTCATCAGTGAAGAATTCAAAAATACAGCAATTTGGATTATCAAATATAGTGAGTTTTCGTTGAATTATAAGTAATTCATTCCTAGAAAGTCCTGGTTCTAACAATTCTAAAATAATATTGTTTTGTCTGATCACGTGATTTCTCGTTAACGTACTTTGAGAAAGAGCATATTTTTTCTTAGCCTGATCAAAAAGATTAAAAACATTAAAATTAATCATTTTTCTACGTTTAACATCTTCTTTAGTAAATTTAGCAGCTGATAAAAGCAGTACTATATGCTTTGGATTAACAGTAAAAGCACAAACACCCATGCTTGAATGATTTACAGTATTAGCAGCACAAAGTGTATCATCACAAATGGTAACATAGGTAGATGTTGAGGTTGATTGAGACATATCAGCGTGATAATGTTGAAGAAGAATATTATCTTCATCAATAAGGCGTTGAACTTTTCCAAATAAAATTGAATTATATTGAGAGCTATAAACAACAGATAATGATCTATCTTGTTTTTCCATATTATAAGATCTAGTTTCTTCAATATTATCAAAAAATGTAGTAAATATGTTATAGATATTCGGTTTAAGGTTGGTACCGTCCACCGTAATAAGTTTTTGAATGTCCATGTACCATCTTTCTTCTTTGTTACCATGGCTAGGAATGGATTGAAAGTAATATTTATTACATATATCAGTCCAATTAAGTAAGCGACGCTTGTCTCCTGAAATAATTTGTTCTACAAACATAATTTGGCGTGAGCGTAAAATTGTGCTGTGTTTGGACAAGAAGTCAAAAGTAGCAATAGTTGCAAAACCAGTTTTTCCTCCTGCTATGGTAGGAAATCTGCCTTTGTCTACGACATGAAGTGTAAAATCATTCTGTCTCATCAAGTTGATCATATTAAGTAAATAATTATTCTTCATACGTCTAGAGATTTTATCAAAAGGAATACCCTCTATCAGCGGTCGAGAACACCAGAGTAGTTGTTGTAGCAGTTTCAAGCAAATTTCAGTGATTTTTCCTAAAATTCCAGTGTCATTTAATTGAATGCAAAAATTAGTAATTTTTGCTTGAAGTTGATTCTCGTAAGGGTTACGATAACCATATATATAAGAATTATCTAATATCGCGTTAGGGGCAGTACGAGCAAATTTGAGCTTATTTTTAAACATTCGACGAAAAGGAACAAATAAACGATGAATTAAATCTGGTAATAGAACAAAAACCTGTGACCAGTATTCAACACGAGGTATAATAATCCTATTGAAAATATATAGGATATGTTTATCAGTAATTTTCTTTTTCCACATAAGGTTCGTTAGGTGGTCAATTTCCGCTTTAACTTTAAAGATTAAAAATTGTTCATCATTCTCAATATTAAAATAAACTCCCAGAATACGAGTGGGTTTATGAGGGTGTTTGGCCTGATACTAATAGATTCCCTTCCAAATTGAATATTGATCTTGTTGTTATAGATGTGAGAATAATGACGCTTATACATCTTGGTTCTCATCATAAGTTCAGATTTCTCTTTATTTATCTGAATATCATTTAGTCTATAAAAGGAGTCAGCGATGGAGAGCATAGATTCCAGCTTGTCTTTCTTATCAGTAATCCACTGCGTGTCATCCATAAATGCCAAGGCTGGGACATGTTGTTCTATCACAGCTGAATTCAACTGTGGTATTTGCTGTATGTTGTTATATGATATAGTGTATCCCAATTTTTGTTGGTTAATTTCAGCAAGTAAAGGATCGTAATAAATACACCATAGAATAGGTGAAATAACTTCTCCTTGGTCTATGCCTGTAAGAACATCATAAGTAGTCGTCTTACCATAGGCTGTTATAACTTGGTTTGTTCGATCTTTAAACAAGTCTAAAATTAAATGAGTGAATTGCTGAGGTAGTTTAATTCTGTCCATCGCTTTCTTTAGTTGGAAGGTATTGACACGATCATAGGCCTTACCCCCATATCCTGTGATAAAATCCAAAGTTCATTATTATTATCAATAGCGTCCTGAATGATTTCATTAACGATCCTTATAGGTTCGAAGGTGGATTGTTTAGGTAAACCAGCGAATTGGTTTGTCTGTAAAATATTATGTTATTTCAATGTTGAAGTAAGACGACGATTAAGTAACGTAATAAGCGCTTTGTGAGCAGTCTCAAGTAGAGTGATCGGTCGAGAGTTTGATAATTCACAATTAAAGGGTTTTGGCTTGGCAATAGGAAAAACGGTCGCTTCTTTCCATTGTTTTGGTAAATAACCAAGTTGTATAATCTTACATATCAAATAATATAAAATATCATGAGCCGTAGGACTAAGGTGTTGTAACATTTCATTAGATATTCCTGAGGGGCCTGTAGCTTTGCCTTTAGGAAGGTTTCTAATAACATCCAGCCATTCATCACGTAATGGAAGGTCCATGAGGTTTGAGTAAATATTCTCATTAACATGACGTAAAGGTCGATATTGAGCTTTCCAACGGCCTTGAAGTGGCTTTTTCCTATTAATCGAGCCTGCAATAGTTTGGAAATGATGATTGGTTTCATTGAGAACAGCTGATTCACCTGTGATCAGTGATTCATTGCCTTGGGCGTCTTTCTTATATATTTTTTCAATCGAGATATGGACCATCTCTTCTTCTGTGATCGAGCAAATCATCGAGGCTTGGTTGTCCTTAAAATTAGTACAGCGTTTCTTGATATTAGAAACTATTTGTTCCTGAACCATAATATCAAATTCCAATTTGAAAAGAAGACGTAAGTGTTTCCTAATTTGATACAAATTCTTCAAAAATAGTTTGAAGTCATCGAGTATGAGAAAGGTAAAGGACGATGAAAGGTCTGAACATTCATATTTGTCCAATGTCATGTTAATGAAACATCGGAACTTGGACCATTTAGCAGAAACACTATAAGGAATAGTAGCGAAAGCATTCAGAATTGAACGTGTTTCCAGTATACGATTAGTGATATATCTTAAATCGAAGTAAATTGTAAGCTTCTTTTCTGGTGTAATTTTGACTTTATTTCTAGTGACTTGCTTGTTGACTATACGAGATTTAGCTACTCTTATGAAGGTTTGTCTAAACATGTCCCAGAGGGTATTGATGTGGCGAGGTTTAACGATGGAAAAGTCTTTCATTAGTGTATTCTCAATCTCTAGGTCCAATTGGGTGCTGAAATTCTCTCAAGTATATTCATCATCCTTGTCCATTTCATCGTATTAAAATACGGTTCTTGTGATATGTTTCTTCTTTTGATTGGATATGTTCAAGGAAACACCTGTTATCTGTACTGTGTCCAATGACAACGTTATAGTTTTATGGTCAGTATCAAAATGATCATTCTCTATCACTGTGCTATTAACGCTTTTCTCTAACATAGATAAAGACGCCCAAATATAATCTAATCTTGACTCCTGTCTATTAGAATCAGCTGGTGTATAAGTATACATTTCTTCGTCATTGTCATTAAAGATCGGAATGGTATCTAACAATCTTCTACTTTCCAGAGTGCGAAACAAGGAAAATTGCCATTTATTATTGACAAAGGCCATTAAGTATTTTCTATAATTAATATTGAAATCTCCCATGATGATGACTTCCATGTCACCACTGGTCAAAATCAATACTATCGGGTACATATCGGGCGTCTATATATCAGTGACTAATCAGATACATATCGGGTTTTTATACATATCGGACACCCGATTTGTCACATCTCAAAATATGCCTAAAATTATAATTATCAAAGACCCCGATATTTAAACTTTTAGTCCCCGATATGTTGGCTAATATATATCGGTTACCCGATATTTGTACGATTTTTTAAATGATAATAATCGGATCACATGTTTGTTATTAGTCATTACGTATTTTCAAATTATAAATTAATCCTCTAATATATCTGATATGTAACAAATAAAATAGAAATACATTGTCTCGCATGCAGAACGGATTAGATTAAATTTGTTTCAATTAAAGTTTTTTTAAAAATAAACGTAAACACAAATCAATTTTGAACCTAGCTTATTAAATTTTTGATTAACTTTTAATTAAACTGCATACGGATGATTGATTCAATTTATTATATAATCAAATAACATAAATCTATTTAAGACTAGATTTAATGAGTAAAAAGAAAATTATTGAATTATTTTGATTTATGCTTTTTGGTTCTCTTTTATTTTGTTTTTTTTTTAGTTTTTCTCTTCTTTTCTTCTATTTGAATTAGAAAAAAAATTATTGAATTATTTTGATTTATGTTTTTTGGTTCTCTTTTGTTTTGGGTTTTTTTTAGTTTTTCTCTTCTTTCTACTATTTGAATTAGTTCTATTTGGGATTTCTTCTTTGTCTTTATCGTGGTTATCATCGGTATCATAATCGTATATCGGAATATCAACACTTGAACGGTTAAACTGTTTGAGCGACTCTTGATTTAAACACCAGTTTGGTGCACCCATAGGTGGTACGCTAGATGCAGATATGTTGTCAGCTTTTTTAGGGTTTAAAGTTGGTGGTTTTTTCCTTAATAATTCGACCGTCGGATCAATTCGGTCGTGTAATAATCGTAAAAGCTTAAATAAATAAATTACTATTAGTGTTTTTGATAAATAAACTAATAAAATAATAAATATACATACTGCAGAAGAACGCCACCATTTATCATAAATGTATACTGATGTTGACTTTTCTTTAACGGCTTCCTCAATAACTTCACCATCTTCAACTACTGCAGGTCGGATAACAGTCCAATCTTCCTCAGGATCTGTTTCTTCCCACTCTTCCGAGTGGTAACCCGAATCTTTAAGAATTTTTACAAGGTCTCCTTCTGGATACCTGACAATATACTTATCTTTACCTTCTATCAAATAGTTTGTTGCTTTTGTTCTTCTTTTTTTTTTCTAGTAATGTAATTGATAGTTAACTACTAACTTTTCATTTCACATTAATTGAATATTTACTTACGTCTTGCATCCTCGAATTCTTTTTTGCCCTTCTCTTATCTTGTTTTATTCTTTCTTCTCCTTGATTTTTAATGTTATTCACACGATGCCGAGAACGCCATCGTCCGTACAAAATTTTTAGTAACTTGCCGTTTGTAATATTATATTTTTTATTCATGAGCTTGTACAAAGGCGGCAATAGTTTTGTTACTATGTTTTCCTTTTGCTCTACCCAAGTCCGTTCCTCGTCTATTTTATAAGTATCTCTTAATTCCGAGTCTACCCATATATAGACTTCTTTCTATAGAATAATAGATAAACGTAAATAGAATGAAAAAAAAACCATAAATGATAAATAAATAATAAATAATACTTGCTTTAATCGTTTTATACGAAGCAGCTGACGATGATGATGAGGAAGAGGAAGAGGAAGCGGAAGCGGAAGAGGAAGAGGAAGAGGAAGAGCTTACAGATTCCTGATCACTGTCCCTGTCCATCATTACTTATATTTCAGTTGAGTGCAAAACTTTGAATGAGAAGAAGAGTTTTCAGAACGCGAAAAGGTTGCATATTTATATAGATTTCAGGTGCAACTACGCGAACCTGATCCTGGAAAATTCCGAGGATTCCCTTACGCGAATCTGATTCCGAAGGTTTCCTCACGCGAATCTGATCAAACGCGAACCTGATCCTGATTACGCAATCCGATTTAAAAGAATTCAACGCGAATCTGATCCTGAAAGAATTATACTTCATTTGAATAGCTGTCTAAATATTCTAAACTTTTTCATATATTTTAGTAAATATATTTTAGCAAAATGAGTAATAAAACTTCAGTAGCCGATTTAATAAAACATAATAAAAATTGTAAAAATGAAACCTCTGTTGCTGATTTATTAAAGCCCAAAAAGAAGTATTTGTATGCATGTAATTGTATTCTTTGTAATGGTGAAGAAGTTGACCCTCGTACTCTAAAGAAACATGCAAAAGACAAACGCCTATGGAAGTTAAACCATAATAGAAAAGATCAAGAAAATGCCATTATGATAAGTGAACAAAATCTCACCAGAACAAATTCAAAAAAGCGGAAAATAGATGACCCTGATTCTTTCCAATTAAATAATTCAGATAATGAAGAAGGTATACCGCCTGATTCTTTTCCTGATTCATTCCCTGATTCTTTTCAATTAAATGAAGAAGAAAATATAAACACATTTTCATCAAACTTTCGTGTTCCTGCATCTAAACTTGATAAAAATGATGATGATAATTATGAAAATGAAGAAGAGACGGATGATAATACAGATCAGGAAGAAGAAAATGAAGGTGAAAATATTTTCACATCTCCCAAATTTGATAGCGATGAAGTGTTTGTGATGGAAAACTTAAATGATTCGTTGGAAACTGAAATAATTCTATGGCTATTTAAATTCCAACAAAGATTTCGCCTTACTGACACGGCAATTGAAGCGTTAATAAAATTCTTACATATTGTACTTACTCGTTTAAATAATTCACAATTCAAAAAATTTCCTAACTCCTTATTTAAGGCAAAAGGATATTTGAATATTTTGCAACCAAAAATGCAGTTAGCTGTATGCAATAATTGTCATAAAATGCATAATGTTGAAGATATTGTCACATATAAGAAAGAAGGAAAAGTCACCATTAAGAATTGCCTACATGAAGAATTTCCAGATAATCCAACACCAAGTCGTCGTAACCAATGCAACAATCCGCTTACTGTTCTTAAAAAACGTAAAGGAGAAACAATTGCTGTGCCACGTAGTCTTTATCCTAAACCAAGCATTTGTCAGCAATTGAGTATGTTATATCAACGACCTGGTTTTGAAAATATGTTGAAACCATCAGGATTTCAAAGAAAAGGAGATATCTATTCAGATATTTATGATGGAAAAGTATGGAAAACATTTCCATTTGATGGCAGTACCTTTTTTACGCCAGAAACTGCCACAAGCCATCTAGGTCTTCTCTTTAATCTTGACTGGTTCCAGCCATTTACCTACACACAACACAGTACTGGTGCAATATATGCATCTATATGCAACCTTCCAAGATCGGAAAGAAATAAGCCTGAAAACATTATATATTTGGGTTTTTTACCAGGACCAAAAGAGGTAGGATTAGAACGTATCAATCATTATTTGGCCCCTATTGTAGACGAATTTTTAAAACTTTGGAAGGGTTGGAAAGTACCAAAGACATACCAGTGTCCTGGTGGTTTAAATATAAAGGTTGCATTGATTGTTGGATCATCTGATATACCAGCTACACGAAAGTTGTTTGGTCATGGATCTGCAGTAATGAAATGCCATAGATGTGAGAAACGTAGTATTTATAGTGGAGAATATAATAAAACTCACTATGGAGGGGATCACAACTATGAGATAAGTACCGCAGAATCACATAAGAAATATGCTCATGAATGGTTGCAATGTAATTCGAAGAATTCTAGAGATAATCATTTCAAAAAGCATGGTGTGCGCTGGTCTGAATTGCTTCGTCTTCCGTATATGGATCCTATACGTTTTGCTGCAGTGGATCCAATGCATTGCCTTTTCCTTGGTGTAGCAAAATGGATAATCAAATCAATTTTTGTGAATCAGGGAAAATTAAGTATGGAACAACTTCGGGTAGCACAACAAAGAATGGATCACGTTGAATTACCTTCTGACATCGGTCGCATTCCTCCAAAAATTGCTATTGGAAACGATGGCTTTTCTAATTTGACTGCTGATCAATGGAAAACTTTCATCATGATCTATTCGACTAATATTCTATGGGATATGCTAGACAATAGCGATAGAAAGATTTTAGGCCATTTTGTTCGGGCATGTAATCTTTTGGCAGCAAGATTCATTACCGAAGATGATTTAAAAGAAGCACAAGAAAGGTTAAAAGACATGGCTCACCTCATAGAAAACACATATGGGCCAGAATTCATAACAAGTAACATACATTTGGCGCTTCACATTCCTGATTGTTGTCGTGATTATGGTCCTATATATAGTTATTGGCTTTTTCCATTTGAGAGACTTAATGGATATATAGGTAAAGTCCTGACTTTACATCGATATCTCTTAAATTTTTTAATAAATGTATATTTCTTATTATTTAGGATCGTATCCTAACAGTAATCGACAAATAGAGCCTGAACTTATGAAAATCGTCCTCAAGAATACTCTTGTAGATTATCACTTAACGTGCAAATGGACATCTGGTCTTCTTGATAAATCTCTTTGCCTTCTTATGGCAAGAAAGACTGTAGGTAGTTTGGCCCTCACAGAAGAAAGGGAAGAATTGCAGCATTTTCTATCTATGAGACACAATATATCTACGTTTTCCAAGATATATGGTACTGAGACATTACCAGGTCAAATGCTTAAGCCTTCATATTTCAAAGTTATTATGCCTTTAGAATTGCGCAATTTTCTATGTGAATGGTATTCTATATTATATGAAAAAGAACAAGGAGAAATATTAGGATTTATGGACCTGGTAGTTAATCAGCACGCAAGATTGCAAATTGGCGCTGAAATATTTGGGTCTATGATATCAAGTCTACAAGAAAGAAATGCGACCATATTTGCAAAATGGAAAGCAGCTAATGATGAATCAATTGATGCATACCCGGGTGAAGTACAATATTACTTTGAGCATACGCTTAGATTTCCTGAAGGACCCAAAACACATCTTCTAGCATACGTGAAATGGTATAAATGTGCACCTTCCTCTGATATTCGATTTAAACATAACTTTATGAGACCAGACATATCAAATACGGAATTGTGGAGAACTGAATACTATGAGGAAGGCTGTGATTCATTGCTACCGGTTCATAGAATATTATGTAGAGCTACAAAATTTAAATATGTTACAATTGGAAAACAAAATTACCTATCAATAATACCTTTAAATAGAAAATTTAATTTATAAATAAAATGCAGCCATGCAAATTACGTAACGGTGTAAAAAATTTCAAACTTGTTTTTAATTAGGACGATAAAATGTGGTGAAACATAGTACAATTTGATCATTTGATAGGAAAATTGTGACGAAATCTAATGGCGAAAACCGAAACCTTTTTATATAATGGATGACGATTCTGAAAATGACGATTACGAAAAATAATATTAATAATGATGAAAGTGAGGGAGAGAGAGGAAATTTCGACTAAGATGTAGAGGACTTGTTGAACGAATTCATCAATGTATATGAAAACGAATAAATTTTATTTATTTAAAGTTGTCGTAACTCAGAATAATTGATATTGTAATATTGTATTATTTGTAATAAGTTTTCACATTAAAATCTTCGAATATAAGCCTTCAACTGACCCACCCGCGACACACCCACGATATAACTCATTTTTTTATTAATAGTTTACCGCGATACAACCGCGACAAGCCCGCGACATGTCTAGTTATTTCATTATATTAAATCGTGTTACAATTAATAGGGAATTTTTGATGTAACATTGTCTCCAAAGTATTATGTCATTCCATCCTTTTGTTTATTATAACGAATAAAGTAAGGTTGTAGGCGTAGTAATTTATTTTAAGACTAATGATTCATATGATTAAATCGCAAAACGAATAATGTCTCCAAAGTATTATGTCATTCCATCCTTTTGTTTATTATAACGAATATAGTAAGGTTGTAGGCGTAGTAATTTATTAGACTTTAATGATTCATATGATTAAATCGCAAAAGAATAGGACAAATTAATGAATACAACGAAGAAATGATATAGACCAGTAATAAATTCGATCAAATTCTTATAAAAGGATAACAAATTTTATCAACCTAACAATTGTTTTTTACGAGATTTTTTATCTTTTCTATTCTAAAAGGATAACAAATTTTATCAACCTAACAATTGTTTTTTTACGAGTTTTTTATCTTTTCTACAATGTGGTCCAAAGATCAGTTAAATTACTTAATTGAAAAAAGAAAAAGTGAAAATGAAAATTATCATCAATTAAATAATAACATGAGATACAATTACTGGAAAACTCTTGCGAGTGAAATAAATATTAAATTTGGAACAGATTATTCAGGAAAAAAGTGTAAAGAAAAATTCTACGGATTAGTGCGTGCTTATAAGGTATATAAATAAAATATTTCGTATCACTAATATAAATACTAAACATGACATGATTTTATCAGAAAATGAAAAAATATGTAGATGGCGATCCCAAGGGTAAGAAAACGATGTTAGGAGAAATGTTTTTCGAAGAATTTAAAGAACATTTCTGGGAAAAACCAAGTAAATATCACAAATATAAATATTAAATATTTTATATTTAAATTTTATTAATTAATTGTTCTTTATTATTAGGAACGAATTATGATATAATTCACGATATTAACGAAAGGTCGAGAGCGACGTCCCAGGCGACAACTCCCTTAAATTATTCTCCTCTCTCATCGCCGCCACCACCACCTCCTCCTTATTCACCACCTAATATTATCAATCTAACTTCGCCACCACCACCACCACCTCCTTCTTCACCACCACCTCCTTCTTCACTACCACCTCCTTCTTCACCACCCAACATTATCAACATAGATTGATAACAACAATGTGTGTATATAAATTCAATTATTCAAAATTTTAATTGATAACAACAATGTGTGTATATAAATTCAATTATTCAAAATTTTATTACAAATTTTTTTTTTTCAAATGTAGATGAATTTCCTCTTTGTATCCATTTGCTTTCTGATGAACATCAACAGCTTTCTAGCGAGGCATTAGAAGCTGGACGTATTTGTGCTAACAAATATATTTTAAAATTGGCCAGGGCAAATATTTTTGAGCTAGTATTATAATTAATCAATTATAAAAAATATATATATAATATGAATATAAATAAACTATTTATTGCTTTATTATATAAGTAAGTTTTTAAATGGTTTGATATTTTCATTTGATATGATATTTTATAATTCATATAAATAAACTTTTCGATGGCTTTTTGAATGGAAAAAGAAATTTACAGAAATCGATAATGTTCTTCAAAAGAAATTTTTTATAAATCATTTAAATTACAGTTTGAAATTCAACATTACAGTCAACTTGATATATTTATTCCAGTTTGGAACCGTCATGTACTGTACTAGTCATGTTATACTAATATCAATTTAGTTTTCAAACACATTGTTGATCACCAATTAAGTTATTTTCCTTAAGATTATCATGAAATATCCCGAATTTTTGTCGCGTTTTATCTTAAAAATATAAAATAACTTCTTTTCTCTCTTTTAACAAATATTTTTCTTCAAATATTATTTCTATTTTTTCCATAACTCTCTTACTCTTTTTCCGCTCTCTATTGCTTTCATATCCTTCTTGTATATCTTTGTTAAAGGTAAGCACGCGCTCCCTGAGTTTACGCTGGTCACTGCACGTATTATAAAGATTACGGTCTAACTAAAGATAAACTGTCTTAAATATTCCAATAATCTAATATACACGATATACCAGTATTGCTTCATAGTTTTAATGATACTGCTTACAAGATAGTTAGGAGTCTGTGGGGTTCAAGGAATAGTTGGCTTGGGGTCACATGGAATGCGAACCAGATGTCACCTCCTAACTTTTACGTCCTTTATTTATTTATATATTTTTTACAGACTTCAATAATCATGGCTTGTAGACGTTCCTTTACTTCTCGCCGTAAATCTACCCTCCGTTTCAGACAAAAGTTAAAGAAGCCAACGTTTATTTGGATATTGCTAAAGGTGAGTGTGGTTCATATTTGGTCATAGCTGCTTGAGTTGATTTCTAAAGGGTGACTGCGGACGCGTTGTAAAGATAAATGTCTTACGCTCAGGATGGTTATTATCATCCAGTCCTGAAAGGATCCTGCGAAACACTTGTACGCGGTTGTTGAATATTGTGACGTTTATACTTGCTCATCTAGTACTCCTGGATGACCCTTTTATTTTCCTTTCTTTGTTATTATAGGTCGTGTTAAACGTATCACTCAACTGTCTTCGTCCCAATAAAAGAGAATGTCGTGAACTGGTTAATCTAAAGCGAGCCTTTCTTTCTTTAAAACGTTCCATTTCTTATGATCCTCGTCATCAACCTCCGCAAACTTCTTTCAAATTTTGCCAGATTTTATAATTTTAATTTCTTTGTGTTGATATCATTAGGGCTCTATAAGGCAAGTGCGCTATTCAATGCTTCGCGCTGAATGGTTTTAATGTAAGGGGTAGGCCGTCACACCTCGACAGATTGTAAGCAATATACGTATCGCGCGTTAGCAGTCGGGCGATCCCAGCCGCTTTTATGTTATTTCACTGTTTCATATTTGAAATACTCGGTATTTCCATTCTTCTGCTAACGCTTGCCAACCCTATTCTTTCCCTTTCTTCTTTTTAGGTTTTCTCTACTATCTTCTTCTACTGTCCTTCTACTGTCCTTCTTTTCGTAACGTTTTCATATCTCACGTTGTTTTACTCTAAAATAGGGTAAGTAATTAATATCATTTATATCTTATTCCCTTCCTTCACCTTTCCTGAACATACGTGCCTTCACTGGCAGGTCCATCTATATACCTTGTGTTATAGGTATATGCGCAAATAAAATACATATTCTTCTGTAGTGAGTTATTCACGATAGGCTAGCCTCCTAAGATATGTATGGGACTGAGTATCGTTACTTGTCTATACACTATCTTATTATTTCATCATCAGTCAATACTTTGTCGCCTTTTATCCTTCGTCAGCAAATTCTTCGTCAGCAAATACTCTATTCGCCAACACTAACTATTAATTACTTACTTTAGTTATTCCTATAACTAATATATATATATATATACCTCACTTTTAGCACTTTTAGGTTTCCATCGGCATTGTTTTAACTTTCAAAAGTACCTAATACGGCAAATTTTCAATTTTTTTATTTCACTCGTTTCGCTAATAAATTTTTATCGTATAGTATAAACTGAAAAATTTGAATTTTATTAAAAGATATATTTATAATCTGTAAAATAAAAAATAGCAATACAAATTGATAAAAATTTTGCATTTTTGCATTTTACATATAATTTTGAAAAAGGTGTATGTACATGTTATCTGCTTCGCAAAGTCATCTATAAGCTCATTGTCGTTGCCATCATCTCTGTCAGAAAGGATAATGTCGTACTTATAAAAAAAAAATTAAAATAATAATATTTTAAGTGATAATTTAAATTTGATTAATAAAATTTTACCCATCGTCGATATCATCATCGCCTTTACGACCACGACCTCCACGACCTCTATGACTACCACGACCACTACGATCACCACGATCACTATGACTTGCTGCTAAAAAAAAAGATTAGTATTAATATTTTAAGAAATTCATTTTTAAGTCATACAAGATCAAGAAAATAAATTTTTGCGCATGATACGGTTACGGACCAGAATAGTTCTGCTTCTTTATTGCAGATTGTACGCTAAAAGGTGAAAGTAAGATTCGTGATATTAACGATGATAATATTATCGTAGCAAAAAATGATAAATAAAATATATAGATAACCGGTACACCCTTTTCAGAATTATATGTAAAATGCATAAAATGCAAAATTTTTATTAATTTTATTGCTATATTTTATATTCTTTCATTCGTTATTATACTGTACTATATGATAAAATATATTGTTTAAAATTTGTGTAACTGTTCAAATGTTGACCAATTATAATCAACTTATTATTTAATGATCACATGATTTAATTATTTGTTTATATTGTCATTTTATTTTTTTTTTCTTTTTTCTCTTTAATTTTTTCGCTTACTGTAAGTCTGTAACCGCTTTCTTTTTTTTACAATATTATCAAATTAACACGTAAAAACATACAAGGTATATTTTTTTATTAATGTTACACTTCTCTTTAACGACGTTTTTTTACATTTTTTTCTTTATTATATTCAGGAAAAGAACACATAAGGTATATTTTTTATTAACGCTACACTTCTCTTTTCATATGATTATAAATATTTTCTATTAACGTCCTCTTGCTAACGTTTCTTTCTTCCTTTTACTAATACTTCTCTTATTAACATATCTGAATTTTCTATCATTTACTTTTCTTAAATTTTACTAACGTTTCCACTATCTAATATTTTTCTTCATTGCTATTGTATATATATAGTTATCTTTCATGTTTGCTGTGGTCTGGAACTACCTGAGATTTTTGACTACCTAGGGATGAAGTTGTAGGGTACTTGTACATTATTTTTCTATTTTCTTTCTTCTACTGTTTCTTTCTTCTATAATTTCTACTAATTATTTTCTTCTACTAATTTTTATTTATTTTATTTCTTTCCTACTAACATTTTTTACTACTAACTATTTCTTTTTCTTCTACTAATATTCTTTTTTTATTATTGTTCCTTTTCTAACAACCTGTTACTAATAATGTTACTTTCGTTTAATGATCAAATTTGAATATAATGAAAATAAGTAAGCGAACAAGTGAAATCTAATTTCGTTAGTATGCCACTTACAGTATAATTGATTTATATAATATAGATTTATTCGCAATTTATTGAATTTAGATTTGATTTTACATAAATGTAGTATTGATTTTACATAGATTGTAATTCATATTTTTTGTTTTTAATTAAAAATAAATTTTGAGTTAAAATTATAAATTAATCTGAAAAAATATATATAAATTACAAATTATAATATAAATTCTATAATTTTTGCCTGAATTATTAAAAATATTATACTGCCCGGTATATGTACTTGAACTTTATCGTGTTCATATCGGGTACCAAAATATGTCCATATCGGACAGCTATAAAATAATTATCGGTGCTATCTGATAAATGTATGATTGGTATACGATATTTATACGATATTTATTACAATATATCGGGTATACAGTAAATAAATGATATGTGCCCGATATTATAACTACCCGATATGTGTGAATACTTGTGCGATAACTGTAATATGTATCACCGAATTTCCGCATAAACAATACACATATCGGGTACCCGATATGTGTATTATTATCGAATATCATACACATATCCTACAAATATATTACACATATCGGGTACCCGATATGTATCCGCTAGCATCGATTTTGACCAGTGCACGTGATTGGGCATCGCTGATAGTATCGTCAATGTATTTGTATAAAGCTTCAATTTGTGGTCTTTCTTTTTGATTAGCATTAAGGTAAACCTGAATTAAACGAAGTTTACGCTTATCGCTGAAGTACAAGTCCAAATAAAGGATTCTACCTTTATGTCCAACTGCTTTGTGAACGAATATGTCATATTTGGCGTCGATGATAATGCCTACGCCTTGGCCTTTGCCCCCTAATTGTGAATATTCAAAGTAACCGCGAACACCTAATTGATGCTGCCATATTTTTGCTTGTTGTTCAGAACAATTAGTCTCTGAGAGACCGTAAATGTTGATATTGTGATCTTTCATAGCATCGATTAAACTGATAAATTTGTTTTTATTTAAAGTACAAATATTTGTAGATGCGATTTTCGTTATAGTAGAATCTAAAAGATCCTTTTTTGAATGAAAAATTGGTGGTGAGTCAAGTTTGGGGGAATTGTTTTTTTTTAATTGAGAGGATAACGAGGAACCAGAGGGAATATTGTTGTCCATCATTAAAAATGATTATGCAAGATCAAAAACATCGGCAACTTCATCATCTTCCCCCAAAGAAGATGAAGCAGAGGTACCAGTAAGCATTTCAAACATTTTGGTCATGGTTGAAGAGATAGATTGAAAGGATGATTTCATTTTATTTTGTTGAGTCAGAAAAGTTTGAATTTGAGTGTCTGATTGGCGAAGGTCTTGAGTGTCTTGAATAAGTTCAGCTTCTTAATCAGAGTCATCAGCACTCTTAACGCGTTTCTTGGCTTGGTCAGGTGAGGAAGCTGAAGAGGACTGTGCGAGGGATTTTTTCTTCATGGTACCCTCCAGTTTAGAACCCTTTTCAATGTGTAAAGCCTTCTGGGCAGTAACGATTGCAGCGATTTGTTTATCAGTACTTTCAAGAGTTGAACTGATATTCATGATCTTTGTCTCTAGTTGACGTAAACTATTAAGGATTGTTTCTTTGAATTGGAGAATGGCAGGGTCTTGGTCAAAACAAGGTTCATTCTCATCCATTTTCTCATGGTGCTGAGTATTACGATCAAGTCTCTGTCATTGAGCGGAGCGAGAAGGTCTTGTGGATTTACTAGCACCTTTAGATTTAGCAGCATCAGCGTACGATTTCTTTAAATTCTTCCAATTATCAGCGTCACTAACAAACTTTTTGCCAGGGGGTTTATTGATATTTTTATTATCACAAGAAGCAGCCATGTGAGAGGGATTACCACAGATATTACATATACGATCTGATTCTTGGCTCCAGTATAGTCGACGTGAATCCATATTGCCCTTTTTGAAGTTGATCGAGAGCTGTAACGCAGCCTATCGATCTTCATCACAAGAAAAGTGAATATAAGCGTATCGACATTTAGAATATCTTCCTCTGATCATAACAGCAGGAATAAAGCAGGATTTAGCTTTACATTTGAGTAAAACAGGTTCAATATCATAGCCACTAGTGTTGTAGGCTAGTCCAGATAGTTTGAGAGGAAACTGCTTTCGTATAGTGTGATCTCCTTGGTTAAGGGACAGAGGAAGAACTCTGACTGTGTCTTTTCCTACATGATATCCCCAATTAGTCTCAAAATAGGTAAGAGCTTTTTGAGATTTGTATGTAATATAGGCGATCTGGTAAAAACCAGCACCTTTAGTATAGAGTCTCTCGATTTCTCCTAAGATTTTGAAGCTAGCTCTAATTTCAGCAGCTTTTCGGTATGCAGGATATCAATCACCTGAATTGTACGATGGTTTGTATTCTCTTTTTGTTGATCAGGAGTCGTGACTTGCTTTTCTGGTTTAAGTGGAGAGATTTTAAGGGTGACATTTTTAATGTCATCCGAGTTTTCATCTTTAAGTTGCAGGATAATTTCCATTTTAAGAAATTTGTCATAAGAATCCTTATCATTGAAAGTGACTTTTGCTTGTTTTTGGAGACGCGTAATACCCAAGTTGATGTTGTACTTAACATTATATTTAGCAAGAGCCTCCTTGATGGTGAGAATTTTTGAAGGTTTAGAACCAGTAATGTTATCAAGTGCCACGAGGGCAACATAGTCTAACGGTTTTTCAATAGTGATCGACTGTTGATCAGAATTTTCATTGTTGTCAGAAGGTGGATCAACATCCATGGCAGAATTGACAATTTCCTTATCTGGTGTTTGGTCATTCTGTTGTTGATCATTTTGATCAGTAACTTTAGGCGTAACTGCAGGAGCTGCAGGAGCCAGAATACGATTAGTTCCATCGAGGTTGTTTACTATATTTTGTTGAGGAGGCGCATGAGCACGTGACAAGTGCGAGCGAAAATTCTTAGACTTAGTTTTTCCCTTGGAAGAATAGGTCTTCGGCGGGTGGTTGGGAGTGTTTGCAAAAAGGTCACTAGCAACATCCCTTTCAGATTGCAAGTTGCTCTGCTTAATACGCTCTTTATCGGCTGCAAGGTCAGCCTGTAAAGCGTTATTAGTAGCTGTATCTTTAGATCACGGTGGAGGGTCAGCAGCGTTAGTGGTGAAAGTAAAATCAAAGGTGGCAGCAAGTTGCGCACCTTTTGAGCTGCTTCGCAATGTACGAGCACTGGTGTTGTTGTTTCTGTTATTGTTAGACATCTTAAACTTAAACTAAATACGTAAAAAAGTTAGGTCTCTCGAGAATTACTGCGGATTTTCAACAATTTTTGACGGTAACAGGAGAGAGTTTTTTTTTTTATCTAAACAATTTTTTTTTTAACCCAATAAAAGGATTTTAAAGCGATTTTTTACTGAAATTGGTAAATTTTTGTAGATCATTTTACATTTTACCTGGCATTTTGTATAATTTCTTTGAAAATTTTCTAATGTAGATCTATCCTCAATCTGTTAATCATCCACATGTACTGTTGCCGTGGATACAAAAAAAATTTCCTTTTTGGTAAAAAAACGTTCATTTAATCCTGAAGTATATATTATATACAGTACAGTACATATACTGTACTGTACTGTACTGTACTGTACTGTACTGTATATATACTGTATATATACAAGTATGAGTATAAAACAATGAAAATATTGTTTGAAAATATTGTTTGACTATTTCTTTAGACCATTTTTTTGCAAAAACTCTTCCTGTGCTAGCAAAAATGGTTGTCTTCCTTGCAAATCACAAAATAATTGCATATTTTTAACTTTTTGTTGATCCAAAATTGAATAAAAAATTTCTTTCGTTTCTTTGATGATCATTTAAAATTCTTTTATATTTCAAAAAAAAAAAATAAAAAATAAAATAAAATATAATAAACTTTTTAAATTTTATTTAACTTGCTTATTTATTAATTTATTTATTTATTGATAAATAATGTTAATTAAAAGTTCAAAATAATGTTTTTTAGAAAAAAAAATTTTATATAATTTTCTTTTTGTATTATACATTCAAAAAAAAACGCTAAATTTTAAAATTATACGCTTGAAAAAAAACGATTTTTTTAATTAAATACTTAACAATTAAATGCTTAAAAAATACATTTTTTATAATCAAACTCAAAAAAAATGCGTTTTTTTTAATCAAATTCATAAAAAAATGCGTTTTTTTTAATCAAATTCATAAAAAAATGCATTTTTTTTAATCAAATGCATAAAAAAAATGCGTTTTTTTAATCACACATAAAAAAAATGAGGTTTTTTAATCAAATTCATAAAAAAAAATGTGTGTTTTTAATCAAACGCATAAAAAAAATGCGGTTTTTTCAACCAAACATTTAATAAAATGTGTTTATTTTAAGCCTAACGCATAAAAAAATGCGTTTTTTTAACCACACATAAAAAAAATGTGTTTTTTTTTAATCAAATACATACATAAAAAAATGCATTTTTTTAATCAAATTCATAAAAAGAAATGCGTTTTTTTAATTAAATTCATAAAAAAAATGCATTTTTTTAATCAAATTCATAAAAAAAATGCGTTTTTTTAATCAAACGCATAAAAAAAATGCGTTTTTTTTAATCACACTCATAAAAAAAATGCGTTTTTTTAATCACACTCATAAAAAAAATGCGTTTTTTTAATCACACTCATAAAAAAAATGCGTTTTTTTTAATCAAATACATAAAAAAATGCATTTTTTTTAATCAAATCCATAAAAAAAAAATGCGTTTTTTTAATTAAACGCATAAAAAAATGCATTTTTTTTAATCAAACGCATAAAAAAATTCGTTTATTTTAATCAAACGCTTAAAAAATGCGTTTATTTTAAGTCAAACGCATAAAAAAATGCATTTTTTTAAATCAAATGGTTAAGTATGCGTTTTTTTAAATCAAACGGTCATTTTTTTAACCAAATGCTTAAAAAACTGCGTTTTTTTTGGTCAAACTCAAAAAAAATTCATTTTTTTTTGGTCAAATGCATAAAAAAATGCGTTTTTTGGTCAAACTCATAAAAAAAATTCATTTTTTTTGGTCAAACGCATAAAAAAAATTCATTTTTTTTGGTCAAACACATAAAAAAAAATTCATTTTTTTTGGTCAAACGCATAAAAAAATGCGTTTTTTTTAGTCAAACACATAAAAAATTTTTTATTAATCACACTTAAAAAACGCGTTTTTTAATCAAACGCTTAAAGAAAAGCGTTTTTTTTAAATATTTTTTTAAATTAAACCTTAAAAAAAAATTTATCGAGTACTTTTTTTTAAAATTAAGTGCACAAAAAAAATTTATTGAGCGTTTTTTTTTAAATTATACATTTAAAAAAAAATGCTAAATTTTTTAAAATTAAACCACTTATAAAGTGTTATTAATATTATTTTTTTAAATTAAACGCTTAAAAAAGCGCTTTTGATAATTTTTTTTTTAATTAAACGGTAAAAGAATGCGCTTTTTTTAATCAAATGCTTAAAAAAATGCATTTTTTCAATCAAACGCTTAAAAAAAATTTATTGAGTGCTTTTTTTTAAATTATACAATTTTAAAAAAACGCTAAATTTTTTTAAAATTAAGCGCTCAAAAAAGAAATTCTATTGAGTATTTTTTAAAATTATACATTTTAAAAACAAATGCTAAATTTTTTAAAATTAAGCACTTAAAAAATGCGTTTTTAATATTTTTTTTTTTTAAAATTAAACGCTTAAAAAATGCATTTTTTTTAATTAAAACGCTTAAAAAAATGCATCTTTTAATTAAACGCTTAAAAAAAATGTGTTTTTTTTAATCAAACGCTTAGAAAATGTGTTTTTTAAATTAAACGCTAAAAAATATGTTTTTTTAATTGAGAGCTTAAAATATGTTTTTTTTTTAATTTGAAAGCTTAAAGGAAAGCGTTTTTTTAATTAAATGCTTAAAAAAAGCATTGTTTTAATTAAACTCAAAAAAACGCAACAAAAAAACGTTTCAAAACGTTTTTTATTGGATGATTTGATAAAAACAACTCGCACCGTTTTTATATCACTTTAATAATAAAAAACAGTACAACCCGTTTTTTTAAAGATTATATTTGATAAGAAAAAAAGCATTTTGCTACTTTTTTTTTGTTGAATTTACAAAAAATGATGCGAAAGGAAATAAATGATTTTATATGAAAAATCGGCCTGAATGAAGGAAAAAAATGATTCTACATGTTTGAATGAAGGGAAAAAATGACTCTATATAAAAAATTGGTTTGAATGAAGGAAATGAACCTATATAAAAATAGTTTTAAACATTTTGAACTACTGTATATGGAAATAAATGTATCAATCACTTAATTCTGGCCATATTTAATGTCTTAAAATTTTGATCATCAGTTAAACCAGATAATCTAAATGAAAATCGTAGAATCTGGATATCTGTAAAGATCCGGATGCAGGTCTATATGACTATATCTGTCTATCTGGCACCTCAGAAATCATATAACTGATTGACAGATGACCGTTCTGATAAAACTCTTTTTTATTAATTAATCTAGCTTTGATGCACTAGGTAGAGTCATGTATTGCAATGAATTACACCTATCTTATAATTCAGAAAATTAGAATATTAAAACCAAAAAAATTTGATGTTTAAACTATAATCAAGATTAATTCAATATATCAAATTAGTATAAAAAATTATTAGACCAATTAGATTTATGCATAGAATTTGGCTTGATTATAACAAAAAATTTATAATTTTATATAAATTTCATACAAAATTTTTCTAAGTAATTATATTTCAACAGCGAACTATATCAATTTTTTAGTTTTTATGATATTCTTTTTTTATTTTACATTATAACTTTGATTCTAATAAAAAAAATTTAGGTAAGTAAAATAAGAATTTGAAATTTCACATTTGATAATGTTTTTATATATGTTTCTGCTTTTTCAGTCATACATTATAGTTTATTCGCGTACAATATTGCCTATTCATGTATACAATGGTTTATTCACGTACTATAACTGTTTATAAACATGTTTTTATATAATAAAATTAAATTTGGATGATAGACTGCATAATTCTGCAAATTTTGGGATTTTGACATTTGGATTTTATACCAAATCCATCTTAGACATATGTGTGTGTACAATAAAAGTATGAGGATTGCATTAATGTCTAAAATTAATATTTTGAAAACAGTTTTAAATAGTTATTGATATATTTTGTTGTTTGTATTAATTTAATTGACAATTGATCTTACAGAGAGCACTACTTTGAAGCATCACAATATATTATTGTAACTAAAATCATATAATCTTTTTCTAATATCTATATCTCAATAGACAAATAATGAACAGACTTTAACTGCATTTGGAATTACCAATCATTAAAAAAAAATTTAAAATTATTTATTTATTCTAACGTTTTTTTAATCTGAATAATTAAAAAAAATTAATTTAATTAATTTATTTTTATTTTAACATAATTTTTTTATGGTTTAATAAATCAAATAATGGATGCTTAATTAAAAAATATTGATATACTATTTATTTATTTATTTTTTTTAACAAACAGTTTATTGACCAAATAATTAAAAAAGTTTATTTTTTTTTAATAGTATATTGAACTGGATAATTAATAAAGAATTAATTTATTTTTCTTTAATGATTTATTAAACTGGATAATTAAAACCATTTTATTTACAGTAACTGGTTTATTAATAATTTATTTTTTATTCAATAGTTTTATATTAAACTAGATTATTAAAAAAAAAATTAATTAATTTATTTTTTTAATGGTTTATTAAAGTAAAAGATTAAAATTATTTAATAGATAATATATACAGAATTTACATTAAAAACTCTCCATATGGTCAATTATAAATTATCATAGAAATATATCAATAAATCATTTTCCAAATAATTTATAACAATAATTAAAAAAAATTTTTTTCTTAAGTTTTTTTAATAATTTTTAAACTAAATAACTAAATATATAAGAATATAAGTTTTATTATAACAAAATGCAAAAAAAAGAATATAATTAACTTTTTGTCTTTTTTGTCTTTTTTTAAAAAAATCATTAATAAAACATTACAAGTCACTTTTAAAATCAAACTAGTATTGTTGTCTTGAACAATAATTATCAAAAAAATAAATAAATAAATAAATTGATTTAATTAATTTAAGTTTAATTGAAGAAATTTGCATGAATTTTTCTTCCTAAACAATAATTAAAATATTTAGCAACAACTGTTATAAATAATCTTTTCTGAATAATAATTATAAAAAAAATTTTTAATTATTTAAACTTTTAAAAAAAAATTCATGCAGTAAAATAAGCTCACTAACTGTACTAAAGAGCCCTAGTTATTAGTATATTTTATTAGGTAATTGTTGGTAACTCTCATGTTAAATTTCAGGAAAACGTGATGTCTGCTGGGATATATGTTGTCGAGATAATGTCATGTCGGAAAAATGTCATGTCGGTATAAAGTCCAATAGGGATTATGTCATGTCAGTAAAATGTTCGTTCGGGAATATGTCTTGTCGAGTAATCATTAACGGGCAAAGGGTGTGTCGGGAAAAGGGCGGAAAATCGTGATGTAACCAAAAAAGTTGTGACGATCAGAGGTAATACGTTTGTCACTTTGAAATTACTACTTTTCTTTTCTTTTTTTTAAAGAATAATGCTAGAGTTTGGAACCAGTTGCATTTTTGAAAACCGAAGGTGCAACCGGTTTGACCCTTTTCAAATCGGTTTTTACAAAACCGGTTGAAACCGATTATGCTCCCAGTTTATATTTATTTAATTATAAATTTATCATAATTGAATAAATAATAAAATAGTTAGCCACAAGCGAAGTTATGTTCCTGGTTTTCCGATTATATTTAATTATCAACTTACGGAATTATACAATGATTTACATGCAAACCATATCTGGATTAGGTTGCAGCCGCTAATTATTTAAAAGTAATAAGGAAAGAAATGTGTAAGATCTACTTTATTTGCAACAAAAACAAATCAGATTGAAAGATGATTTATTAAAAAGGTGGTCAACTAATGAGATTACTTTACCAATTTTAGCTCAGATTGCAAGGAAATATTTATCCATCCTGCAGCATCAGTACCTAGTAGTGAATGGCAATCACATATCTGCTAAGCGGATTTGATTATCTCCAGAATTGGTGCACAAAAGGTTATTTTTAAAGATAAATAGAAGTATTCTTAAATATTTTCTTCTATCAAATTTGGTCTAGTAGCTATATAACTTAGGTTTTGTATTGCTTACTAAATAATAAAGTAATATTTTTGTTGAGCAAATAACCAGCACTTAAAACATTTATTTGGTTATTGTGAAAAATAATTAAAAAATTCTTTTTTAAAATACTTTCTTGTATTTATTTATATATAGTATTTTACTAAAAAAAAAATAATTTATTATGTTTATTACTTTCTTCCATTAATAAATGTATGTATAAAAACGATCAAATATACAGTATTGAGTAATAAATTTTAGCATTCGTTTTAAACGCAAACCGGTTTTCGTAATATATAAATTCGGACTAAACCGAAAACGGGTGAAACCGGATTTGAAATCGGATTTGCAAACTCTAAATAATTCTAGTAGTTGGAACCGGTATTCGACCTTCGGATTTTAATCTGGCTTCTCCTGACTCACGAGTTTGTTTGATTCCAAGTATAAAGCCGTTCCTACGTTTTTAATATGGATATAAATAAATCCTTTCATCCGGGTAAATAATGAAGAAAGTATGCACTGTAAAATAAGTAAGATTGACCGATGCTGTAACACTACTTAGTTACTTGTCGTAATATCGTGATTTGGCCATAATGTTATAATTCGGACATAATGCTTAATGTCATAATATTAATATGTTGTTTCATTCTTTAAATTATTTCGTCTCGTTACTCTCTCGTATGATTTTATATATATATGGGTTTTCCTTTAAAGTTATTAAATATCAAAATTTTTTTATTAATTTTAAATAACGGAAAAAAACAGTCTGTTATTAAATTCTCTGTAAAAAAAAAAAAAAAAATGAAATTTTTAGTCGTTAAAAAAACAATGTCTGAATTCCGAAGTTCTGGAGTCCAATTATTCTTAAAAATAAAAGAAGAAATAGTTACTATTAATAGCCCTATGAAAAAACTGTGTGTGATTTTTGTTGAATTAACATTCAATTAAATTTACTACAATTTCACTATAATTTCTATATATTTGACCGTACAATAATTGTGCTATAATTGTGCTAAAAATTGCAATAAATCACACAATAATTGCATAGTAATTTGTACAATAATTATACTATTTTTGTCCTGAATTTATATGATTATTGTCCAATTTTTGAGCCAAATTTTAGGCCAAATTTTAGGTATTATGATAGGTCAAATACTAAAATTTTACAGTAATGACAGGCAAATTTATAAAGTAAAATTATGAATTTTTATTAATTTAAAATATAAAAATATACAAAATATTCATAAATAAAATACTATATTTTGATATAAATCATAAATGTGGAAAATATAAGAAAATAAAATAAAGTATGTTAGTAACAGTAAAGTATCAAAGAAGAGTAAATTATTAGTGTAAGAAAATTATAAGTATTAAAATAAAAAGTATGAAGTTAGTAAAGAAAGCAAATTAGTAGTGTTGAAAAATAAATTATTAGTATTTAGTAATATATAAAAAATATGATTAGCAAGTGTTGAAAGTAATAATAAATTGTTAGTGTTAGTAGTAAAAAAAGTATGAAGTTAGTAAATAAGCAAGTTAATAATGTTAAAATGTAAAAAAGTTAGGAAAATAAATAAAAAGATAATAGAAAACAAGTTTTTCTTACCTAAAATTTTGAAAAAAAAACAAACATTTCGCGTCATATTTATTTTGACGATCAGATCACGTGATTAATATACAATTTTAAGATGCATAAATCTGGCCAAATTTTAATTCTGGCCGGAACTAATTCTGTAACTTAAAAAAGTTTGGATTTTTTTTAGTTACGAAGCACTACAAAAATTGTACCAATAGGTCCAGAAGATACCCATTTATAAACAAATATGCAGTTGAATTTTGTGTAAACTTACTGCATAAATCACTTAGGAAAATATATTCATAATGATGGTTAAAAGTGGTCTATTTGCCCCAAAAAGTGGTCAAATATTGTATGATAGGATTACTCAAAAATTGAATGCTTTCTGTATTTTAAATACAAATTTTATACCCTAAAATTTTTATTGCACAAAAATTGAACATTTTCTATATTTTAAATTTAAGTTTATTTTCAATTGTACAAAAATTGCACACTTTTAACACACTATAAATAACTGCATGGTCATTTTTATCCAAAAAACTGCAATAATTGAATGATTTTCACACAGAATCGAACAAATATTGCACAAATATTGGATGATCTTTTTTCATAGGGTAGGGTTAGGTCAGTTCTTTATAGAATTTAAAGTATATAGCAAAAGGTTAAAAAAAAAATGATCAAACGAAATTAAACGAACATCCAATCAGACGTGAATAATAAAGTGTAGCAAACACTTCAGCATACACAATCAAAAAACTTATTTATTCCTTTTCAACAATTGTTATCTGTTTTTACATCGAATTTTACATGCACTTTTTTGTAATAAATTTTACTATAATAAATCTATACATATGCAATATTTCGAATATAAACATATCCAATATGTTTGATTAAATCGAATATGTTCGGACATTCAAACATTCGGACATGATCTTCGGAAGCCACGTGATCCATAGATTATAGTTGCGGGCGAAACTGCTTTTCAAAATCCGAAACGTTTCGCCCAGTGAATTTCCTATAGGTCCGAAACTGTCCGAAACCTCCGAAACCCTAATTTGGAAATGCTTTTGTAGATCACATTGGACGAAACTAGTTTCGCCCGCAACACTACCATAGATGTTAATTTTTCTAACGTAGCAGTAGTTTAGTAATTATTGTAAAAAACAATTTTTATTTTAAAAGAGATTGATCGGCAAACTGATGTTACCAGTTACCATTTTAATTTTTCCTTTAAAAACTTAAACTAGTTTCTCATATATCAAACCATCATTACACTATAATCACAATATTATGTTACAATTAAAGTATTAAGAAAAGTATTCGAGGAGGATATTGCAAGATTAGATTCGTCTTCTATTATAGATTTGTTTGCTTAGGACAAAGAGCTAAGTTTCCCTTTCTTTTGTATTCAGACTATATTTTCATATTTATAAAATTAATAAAGTTGAAACATGTACAAAGAAAAATAAATAAATAAATAAAAATAAAAGCATGTTTGGATCATATCAGATAATCATATAGTTTTTTGAATAGAGTTATCGATGCAGGGGTAGGTATTACACAAAAGTTTTTTTTTTTTTTTTTATTAGTAAACGCATAATTTATTGAATTTATGTAAGATATTACACAAAAGTTAGATTATAACAAGAAATAGAGTTATTGGAAGGGGAGCTGGAAGCTCTTCGGCTATTGCTATAACAAACATTACATGATTTTAAATGGAACTGAAATTATTTATTTTTGTTATTAACAAGTTAGTTATTATAGAGAATGTTGAATACGAGCAGAATGAAGAGAAATATCCTATTGGTATCTAAATTTGCTCATTTTTTTCTTATTATATACCTTTATTTTGAGCTTAACAGTTCTTTTTGTAATTTGCATTAATTAATTCGATCTCTCACTTAGCAAACAATACTTACAAGCATTTTAAAATCTTGAATCTTTATCTTTTTCTTTGTTAGTTTCTTTATCATTTGTCTTTTATAATTTATTTATTTCCCTTCGAGTTTATGCTTTTTGTTGATTCAGTCTTTTATAAAATGTAAAATATGTCTTTTATTTGCTGGTTAGTGATTAAAGATCAAAAATTAAATACTTGTGTGAATTGTAGTTAAAATTCTGCGTTGTCACCATCAGGAAATTTTTAGGTAGATCGGACCATGTAATTCCACATGGATTAGTTTGGAAATACTGGAATTCCAAATATTCCATATATATTACTTTCGATCTACGCCGACAATACCACGCGTTTCGTCACAGGGTATCTGGAAAATACTGGAATTATTTGGAATTCCACAATTTTCCACGGTATATGATGTGGATTTTCATGTGGATTTTAAGCGGAAAAAACTTCCTGATGACGTGATTTAACTTAATTTATGATCGTGATCAAACGGTTATGTACCGTTTTTCACTTTAACTACTACAAAAATGCAAAAAATTTGGAGGAGTTCACTCTAGAAGCTGAAAATACATGACAATTTAAACTTGTAATATATGTTGTTATAAAACAACTTTGTTATATGAACAATCTAATCAATCTAGTAGAACTTCTAACATTAAAGTAAAGTCAAAACAACTAGTATTTATAGATTTTAGAGATTGATACTAATGAATAATCAATACTTAGAGATGACTTTAGTATAGATTTTAATTGCTGCTGATATAATAGCGTTAGATGATGATCCCAGATAAACATCTGTGAAGATCATTGACTTACTAGATGAAACTGTGAAAAGTGACAGCTGTTATTATATTTTTATAAAAAGATTCTTATATTATGCATATGACATTTAAGTATTAATGTAAATCTCTTACAAAGAGGCTAGAAAACTGAACACATATGCGCCGATTTGAGGAATTTGCCGATCATCAATTATGTGGCGCAGTACCGATTAAAATCGATCAAAACCGTCCCTACATAAGAAAAAATAAGCCAAAAAATACTTAAAAAAACTTTTAAGACCTTTTCCAAAAAAATTTACCTCTTTAACCTGAAACCAGTAGAAGAAATTTCTAAAAAAAGGAATAAAAATATTATAAAATTAGTTTATTTAAAAAAAAAAGTAAGAATAAGCACCAGAATAATGATTTAACGAAAAAAAATTGATTGAAAAATAATTAATAACGAATATCAAATAGATTTTAACTAAATAAACTAATCAATATATAATTTAAATTCACTAAAACATCGTTATTAATCTTAGAATTATTTATTTATTGAAAGATTATTTTTGAATAATTTTGCTGCCTAAATAAATTTTTTTTTATAAACTATTGAAAAAAAAATAAAAAAATAGCTCCAAGTTATATTTAATGTAAAATAACTACTAATATACTTGCCAAAATTCTCAACTTACATAATGTAAAAACTGGTGGAAAAGTTTGATGGGGAAGTTGATGGGGAGTTTAATATGGAGTTTACGAAAGAAAAAAATTTTTTAACGCTACTTTTGTTGAAGTAATTTCTCGATATTTGTGTCATATGATCATGTAGCACAAGAGTGATCCTTTTTGTGAAACTTATTTAACTTAATTTTTATCTAATTATCATCAAATTCCTTAATTTAGGCTAATTTTGTTAATTCCGAAAATCGGTGGATATGACGAATCTGTTGAAACAAAGAGACAGGATACCAGTTGTGCGGTTTAATTGCAACTGTTGATTTCACTTTTACAAAAAGAAATGTTTTGGAATTTTAGATACAACCATTTTCTTATGAAAGATATTTTATTATATTTCAGATAATTTTTTTGAATTTTTTATTCTTACAAAAGAGAAAAATTTTAAATCAAAATTAGGAAGTGTTTATTATTTTTTTTTTATTTTAAAATTTTTTCAAGACGAGGAGAAAATAAATACAGAAAGTGATCTCTATTTTATTTTATAAATTTGATGAAAAGCTATCAATTTTATTCTTATGAAGAAAGTTTTAGATTAAAAAAATAGGTGTTTCAATATTCTTTTTGAATTTTAGATACAACTCCATTCTTATTATTATGAAAAAAAGAAAAAAAAAATATTAAATCAAAAGTGGAAAGTAATTTCCATTTTTATTTTGATAATTCTTCAAATATAACCTTCATTTTTACGAAAAAAGAAAAAATTCAAATCAAAATTGCAAGGTGATCTCCATTTTTATTTTTTAAAAGTCTTTTAAATTTTTTCATTTTCACAAAAGAGAAAAAATTCAAATCAAAAATGGAAGGAGATTCCCATTTTTATTTTTTTCTATAAGTTTTTTTGAATTTTTCATTTTTTACGAAAAGAGAAAAATTCAAATCAAAAATGGAAGGTGATCTCCATTTTTATTTTTCTATAAGTTTTTTTGAATTTTTCATTTTTACGAAAAGAGAAAATTTCAAACAAAAACAGAAAGTGATTCCTATTTCTAACAGAAAAAAAATTCAAAAAACGTTAGTTTCACTATACTAACAATATATAAAATTATTTGCGACTTTTTTCATCCAAATTGGGAAATTTTGGTTAAATTAAAATACGCCATACAATTTTTCATTTCAAGACATGTTTGTCAAAAAATTAATGCATTTCAGGATATGATCTTCAATTTCGGTGCAAAAAATGTCAGATAATCCGAAGTGTTTTAAAAAAAAATAATGCAAGATTACGTTTTTCCTTTATTTGATTATTGGAAAATTCTTTTCTGGAATTCATTGACTCGTGATACTGGGAATATTTTAATTAATTTGAATAATTTAAAAGCTTTAAAGACGAAGATAATTTTATATTTTTTCTAACGATAAAATGTCACTTAAAAGAATCAATAAAGTATGTTATTGTTGTTCCATTTACACTTTTTAGTTTAATGTGATTTTTAATCATTGTTTTTTGACAATTTTACTTACTAATTAATTTTTTAATTATCTTAACTGTTAATTAGGAATTGCTAGACTTACAAAAAGACCCCCCGTCATATTATAGTGCTGGTCCTACTGAAGATGATTTTTTTCACTGGCGAGCGACAATTATGGGCCCTGTAAATACTTTCGTCCATATATATCAAATTTTATACGAATACATAGAAGATTCACTATTAACTCTGTTCTTATAATTTTAAACAGGTCGACTCACCATACTCAGGGGGTGTATTTTCCCTTGCTATTCATCTTCCTAAAGATTATCCATTTAAACCACCAAAGGTACATTTCATTCATACTTTCATATATTTTAATTATGTACTTATCGTATGCTTTCATATTAGGTTAATTTTACAACAAGAATCTACCATCCAAATATTAACAGTAATGGAAGTATAAGCCTGGATATCTTACAAGATCAATGGTCACCAGCACTTACTATTCCAAAAGGTAAACTTCTACAAGATATTACAATTCCGTCTTTTATTATGTAAATGTATTTAATTAACTTTATTTTTTAAAGTACTCTCATCGATTTGGTCACTATTGACCGATCCAAACCCAGGTACTATATTTACTATATTACCTCTGCACGATATTTTTTATAGTAATAAATTATCAACATTATTTTTTTTAACTTAGACGATCCATTGACGCCTGAGATAGCTCATGTGTATAAGACCGACCGTACTCGTTATGAAGCTACTGCCCGTGAATGGACTCGCAAATATGCTATGTAGGGATGGACCCAAAAAGACCGGTTTTTCAGTCAGAACCGGACCAGACCATTAATTAAACGGTCTTTGGACCGGTCTTCTGTTATTTTATAAACATTGATCAGCAAAACAATGAGAAGATAATTGATATGGTCGCCAATATAATTGTTATAATTATATTTTTAGTAAGGCGTATCTCTTTATGATTATTTATAAAAACAAATAGCATTTAAAATCTTTTATAGATAAGATAGTATTTTAAAATTTTATTCCTTCTTTAATGTGTACATTCACATTAATACTTACAATAGAATTCTCTCTATTAATGTATGCAATGCAATTATTTAATGAAAATTTAAAATTCACTTAAAATTGGACACCAAATTTATTTAATTTTTATCATTCCATTAATTTTTAACAAATATTTTCACAATCCAGCCCTTCAAATATAATGTAGTTCTGGCTGTTTCGGCATCCTGTCTGTTTCTTAATAGAGAAATAGTTAATAACCCGGCTATTAAAAAGGCCTTTTCAGAGGCCACGCTTGTGTCTTGGATGCACAAATAATCTCATGCAATTTGACATAAAATCGGAAATTCTTCCTTCTGAGCCTGCTACCAAAGTAAGTGATCATCCAATGGTGTCAGCAGGCACCTTTCCAGTTCCCTTTCAAACGTCCTAGGCGATACGAGCCATTTTCTGATGAATAGATATGATTGTTGCGAAGTCTTTGGAAGAAATTTCACGTTTCTATAATGTCATCTCCTATTAGGGCAGTGACATATATTAGCTAATATTTTAGGGGGTGGGGGGGTAAGCAAAAATCTTAGGTTACACAATTTTTAAAAAATATGATTGGTTGCACGTGACCAAGATATCTTACCTGGGGTGGGGGTAAGCGCCTGTAATAAAAAAATATTAGCTAATATATGTCACTGCCCTTATCGTCTCTGTATTTGATGTAATTGACAGATGGTATTTAGTTAATTTAATATTAAATTTTTTGCATTAATTTTTCAGATTCACTTCCAAATGCAAAAGATTTCACTCTTGGATCTAACAGTGAGGAAATTTGGGATGATTCACTGTATCTTAAAAATAGTGTTTACCCGGATCTTTAGCTACTAATAATATAGCTCTTAGTTGTACTTACTACTATTATAACTAACATCCATAGCATTTAGGGTTGGATCTGTCCTGAAAACAATCGTCCTGTGGTCCGGAACCGGTCTTCACGGTCTTCGGTCCATGATTGGAGGACCGGTCCGGACTGAGGACCAATCTATATAAAAGATTTCATCCAATAAAAAAATGACAAATTTTTATGTTCATCATTTTAATTATAAAAAATTATTCGATTTTTATTTAAATACTAAGAACTTCTTGTTTTTTTTTTTAAAAATTTGCATTAATATCCAATTTATAAAATAACACTTACTCTATTTTTTCTTTTTATTATTTGTTAATATCATTTTTTGATAGATAGAGGGGGGATACATATGACTTGGAAAGAAGAAGAATACTACAATGGTCAATAGCTTTGGAAAAATCGAGTCAATATATGAATCAATTAATTAGGGAAAAAAATAGTGTATCATGGAAAGGGTATAATAATAATATAAGAATATACAAATATAATAACTTCCTTTTCTTTTTTTTTCTTTTTTTTTTTAGAGGGTAGTGAAAGTACATACTGAAGCCATATGATATAGTAATGATACCATATGATTCAATAGCTACTATGGAAGTATGTGGGTGAATCTCATAAGGTGATAGTAGGGCACAGGAGCAATCTTTTTAGGATGGGGAACCAGTTTGATGGATGAAGAAATTGAATGAAATCAGGGCTGGAAATGAAGGTAAAACTGGAATTGAAGATAGAGATAGAGGCAAAGATGAAGAAGAGGACAAAGCTAGAGTAGAAGACAAAACTGAAGTTAAAGTTTCTGTTCAACATAGTAAAAGAGGAACAAGATCTGTCAAGTCATGAACACGAAAAAAAGATGCTTCCAAGTCAACTGTATAGGAACACTTTAATGTGAAAACTGCTAATTATCCTAGCCTTCCTGTTTTTCAAAAAATGTAAACTGTATTTTCATAACATCAGGAAATACACTTTAAGATAACACTTATCTTCTCATAAAATTGTAGCACCAGCGACAAATTACAATGCACAATTATTGTACTGATCCTTGTTTCAAAATGAACAAGAAGAATGAGATAAATTAGTTGCAATTTGGTTGTTTGTCATACATAGCCATTCAGGATTGTAGAAAATGAAGAGAGGAGACAAATGATTACCAAATTTTGACCAGGATATCAATTTTATAATCGACATACTCTAAAAGATAATGTAGAATCATTATTTAAAGAAAATTTGAAGTTGTTGAGTTAGCAGTACAACAAATTCCAGGCAAAGTGGCGTTAACTTCTGATATGTGGATGGCATCTAATAGTGATTCTTTCCTAGGTCCTACTATCCATTATATAGATTCTTCTTGGAAACTAAAAAACCTTCTTGACATTATTCCAATTAAAGTTCATTATACTGGGGTCAACATGGCAAGTGCTATTTAACAGAGATAGAAAATTTCAGCATTGAACACCGATAATGCTTTTTCAATGATCTCCTGTGGGTATATATTAGAAGAACTCGAAAAAGAATTCCAGAATCTAAGCTTTACTCATTATCGATATGCAGCATAGAGTGCTAATTAAAGTTTTTAATTTTTGTATTTGTTACAATTCTCATTTACCTATTTCTCTCCCATTTTTTTTTCTAATTTTTTAGCCACCAAACACTTGCAACAAAATATAATGTACCTGAAGATGTTATTTTGAATCTTGTTGCAGTACAAATTATAAAACAGATTAGAGATAATCAGTGAATCTGTTAGGAAAGGAAAGTAAGAACTTTAATGTCTTACATTAAATCCTCTCAGCCAGTTAGTGGCTCATTAAAAGGATTATGCAAGGTGAAGAAATTTGATTACTTAATACCTGATCTGGATGTCAGTACTAGGTGGACCTCGACATTCCATATTGAAAAGTGGAAGCTAATAATGGAGCCAGCCTTTAATTTACTCGCTGCTGATGATATAATCATTTAGCAAAAGTGTCCCAATGAATCTGATCGTGTTAAAATTAATGTAAGTAACTAAATATGTTTTTAAAAGTATGTGATTTCAGTTATAGTTGGGAGATATATACTTGTTATTCCATGGAGATCTGAGAATAACTAGGTTATTCACTGATGTACCCCTTCCTTCGGGGGGGCCCCACATCAGTGAATACCAAGTTATTCTAAGCTTTCCATATAATAACAGGTTTATCTCATTGTGTATGACGTATATACTGATGGATTTTTTCTTACTATATTAAGCTTTTTTTTAAGCTTTTTTTTTGCTTTTTTTTTCTTTTTCTTTTTTTGCTTTTACACTCTTTCTTCTTTTACTACTCCTTTTTTATTTTTCTTTTCCACATATATCTATTTTCATTCTTAAAATTGTAATGTCATCTATTCCTACAAATAAAAAAATGTATCAAATTCAACAACTAAAATACAGATAAATGTACTGCAAATGGCTTTATGTAGTCGATAGATTTAATCATGAAGCTAATATGATAAAAAAATTGTCCAATATAATGCTTGTACAAAACTTGAAGATTTTTTATGCAAATTCATTGCATGGCTTAAAAAACAAAATGGTGAAACTATAAGGAAGAATCTGTATATACTTTTTATGCATCATTAGCAAGGTATTTATATTGAAGTAGAAGAATTTGAATATTTTCCAGGGAATTCATGAGAAAATTTAAATGATAATGATAGTGATTCCGAATTTTCAGGTAATAGACTCTCCAATAATTTCAATAAATAATAGGTAATAATATTGATTATGAGTTAATCAAAGAACATGGAAATTCACATGATAGAGAAGATTCTATAGGCAAGTATGTCAGAACGTGATTTAATACGAATAAATAATAATAAAGATGGTTAATTTAGTTTTTATTTATGTATTATGTTTCCCATAATTAATTTTAACATTTTTAATTTAGCTGAAAAATGACAAATATTAAGGGACGCTAATACCAATATTTGTAGTACTTTACAAAAAAAGAGAAAATGTGAAGCATTTTCGAAAATAATTATTCCTAGTACTGTTAAAAGATGTGCATTTTCATATTCATTATTAAATCATCTTAAACCTGAAACATAAAAAATTTTTAAAAAAAAAATTGTATTAAACGCTACAAAAAAAAAGAAAATTTGCATTATAAACAAATATTTATTATTGATAACAATTATTATAAACCAGTGGAATAAGTAACAATAAAATCCATCAGTATATACATAGTACCAATGGGATAAAGAAATTTATACTATTAATCATATTTATTTTATCAGGTTACGATGATTCTTTTAATTCTGAAATTCTGATTGAACGTGCAACTTGTCTCCTTCAGCATCTAGTTATACAACTCATGGTAATATTCGGTTTTTTTATTGGTATTTAGGAGCACTTATGTAGATATAAGGATGATAATAACTTTCTCATATTCATTTTAAATGCGCTCATTTCAAATAAGGTGATTATTATACCCTATGAAAAAATTGGATAAGGAATTTATACGTTTTTTTATACGGAAAAAGTCATATGAATATTGTATGATTATCGTATAATAAACGTAGAATTTTCCATAAAAAAAATATACATAAAAAAATATGTGATACAGAAATCTGTCCAATTCCGTATCATAAAATTATGGTTTATATACTGAAAAATACTGAAAAATACTGAAATTATACATTTTTTTAACGTAATTTATAATATAAAATTTTATTTAATTTAATTTTTAAATAATAATATTTTCATTGAATATGTTTTATAATATTATCAAATCAATATTTAAACAATATTTAAATAAATAATATTTTATTTAATACAAATATTTCATTTCTTACTACATTTCTTTAACTCTATTAAAAACCAAACTCTCTCTATACTGAACTATACCTATAGTAATTCTATGCTAATCTCTAAGATTTGGCATTCCTACAAAAAAAAATGAAAAAAAACAACTCACAAAAAGAAATCAACTCACGAGAAAGAAATCAACCTGCAAAGAAAGAAATCAACTCACAAAGTAAGAAATCAACCCACAAAGAAAGTAACCAACCCACGAAAAAAGAAATCAACCTGTGAAAAGGAAATAACTTACAAAAAGAACTGACCTACAGGGGGGGGATATGGGCCTTTCCCACTTGAGGTGTACGACCTCCACATTGCCTTCTTGCTATATTCCTTTGTATTCTTTTTTTGTCCCCTGCGACTCTAGCTCATTAAAATTACTAATTTACTTTCTTGCCTGGCTGGAGACTCCGCAATCTCAGAAATTCTAATTTGTATTGTTTTCTAGCTAGAGCTTTCAGAATATTATAAATACTAATTTGTTTTTTTATTTAGTACGAGTATTTTGAATGCAAATCGCCTCCCAATAGCATACAATATATAGGTAGCTGAGAACAGGCAGGAGCATAAGCCCTTTAGGGTGATGCGGATGCCGTTGGGAGAAAAAATATAGCAGGAACATGAGCCAGCCCTTTAGGGCGAATGGGCGAATTTGGATGCTATATTTTTTCGACCTATGCTACCCTATTCTAAAGTATGCTATTATATGAGACAAATATGAATGCAGGAGTTGCAGAACACCAAAGGTGCGGAGCATGTAACCAAACTATAAAGCAAAACATGAAAGCATATAAGATCACTCATGTTCCTGACCAGCAAGGTAACAATATCTGGCCAATATTGTAGAGTAAAGTGTGTAAAAAAAATGTAACCTAATATATTCCTAGTATGTGCCTACTTGCCGTGATCCGATCCTTTGCCTAGAAGCTGTAATATAGAATCTTGTCTCAGCTTTTTTCATTATTGGACCACCAGGCCTATATAACCAGTCTTAGACATATTTTTGGATTACTCCTTCTTCGGTCAAGACCTTCAGAAGAAAAAAGTTGTCCCTAAATCTATAATTAAAAGATTGAGACAGGGGGGGGGAATTAATTAATTAATTGAATTAAAATTTTCTGAGGATATTATTACACCGTGAAAGATATTCTATATAAGATGTCATCTCGTCAAGCTAGCCAAGCAAATATTCGTAAAGAAATTCGAACCAAACTTGCAGAGCTTAAAAGGGTAACGCCAGACGCGATACCATACCCACGTTCCAATGATTTGCTTGCTAAGTATCAAGAGGAAATCGCACAACTTCAGGTGGTAGCTAAGGAAAAAAGAAATGGAACGCATGATGTTTCGCAAAACAAATCTATAGATGAATTGGCCGACTGGCTAGCGGGTCCAGTAAAGGGTTTTAAGCCAAAAGAATCAGAAGAGATACTTCCCACTACATTTGATGAATGGGCAGACAAGCAAGAGTGGCTAGGAAAAGAAAATCCAGAACAGCATGAGGATGGATCAATTTGGTGGTTTTCAAGACGAATTCCAAAGTTAGCGCCCAAAAAGGTAAAAAACGAACATGGATTTGAGTATTGGAAGCTTTCTAGAGAGGCATATAAACCACATATAACAAATAGTTATGCTAAGAAAATTCGGGATCTAATGGATGATGATGAAGAATATGTTATTGGGGTGGCCAGTGATTGGAGAATGGGTAGAATGGTAGAGCAAATACAACATGATAAATCTGGTGTCTTTCTGGGCATAAAGGAGGTATGGGTTCCAGAAGGAAAAGAAGAGTATCACATAGATCCTCATGGATGGCCGTCATTGTGTGCTCATTTTTATGGAAAAGCCAGCCTGGATGAACTTCTATTAATAGATAAAAGGGGGTGGTTATCCTGGAAAGATTCAGATGCGATTAAATTTAATGAGTATCAAGACGAGCCATATAATCTTGAGCTAGAAGGCCTGCCCTATACATTACGTTTTCAGTTCATGGCATGTCCGCGTCAAAAATTATATGGTCCAGGAATTCATGAAGATGGAACTGTATGGTGGCATAGTGATGAATTAGTCAGAGTTAGCTATAAAATGGCATCAGAAGTTTGCCATCTTCTTTATAATTCTACAGAGTATACACTTTTTACTAGACTCTACACATCTGAAGGTATGGTCGAAGAAATGGGAGATAAAGGATGGCATTTCGGTAAGAAAAAGAAAGCTGGTAGTCTTACAGGAGAAGAGATAACACCGGGACAATTAGAAGGAATAGATATATTTTTAAGAGCAAAAACCCGAGAGTATGTTAACCATATTTGCTATGAACTTCGACCAGTTCCGAGACCACAAGGACCACCAGGACCATTTTATGATGGCGACTTGAATTGTATCATAGCAGAATTACAACGACTAATAGAGCATGGAGGAACAAAGCGGGCTATAGGGCTAACGCCAGCTCGTGAAAGTGCCCTTGCGAAATTTAATGAAAAGGTACGAGCACCCGGCTGTACTTTAGATGATTTGCATATCCTTGAAAAGCCGGAAAAATCTGGAGGTATAGGGATGAAAATCGTCGTCAAGGATATTTTAGGTAACGAAATGTGGAATAGTGGTAGGTATCTTAAACAACGTAAGCTAACAGTATTTTGCCATAATAATCATGCATGGACAGGAGGTATACCTGAAATGCCTCGAGTATCTTCAGTCTATGATATGGACTATGAATGTGAAAGAGCACTTGTTTCCGCATGCACGAAAACTAAGAAGGGGGAGGTTAATATTGATGAAAAAAAGATTGCTGAAGCTCTTATATCATTTGTCACAAGAAACCTTCCAAGAGCTACAAGAATATGGATTGTAGGTAAGGAGATTCTAACTCATGAAGGTATTCTTTATCGTAGTTCTCATGAATGGAAGAAGCTGAACGACGCATTCATATGTGAAAAATCGCAATCTATACCTGAAGAATTTTTATGGGAAGAGAATGTAGATATTCGTCAATGGATCGAAGATGAGCATCAGCCTAATACACTGGCTCCTTCAGAAGAGCTTAAGGCTGATTTTGATAAAGTTTGGAAGTCACTAGGAGGCGCTCAGTCTTATCGATTCCGTTGCTGGCGAGAAAAAGAAGGTATTGCACCTACGCCTAGAAATCTTGTAGAGATCTGGCATAAATCACAGGTGGAATCTATGGTATGGAATGCACCAATAAACCCTCCCCCCAAGCATATACACATAGATCTTCGTGGAGCATATCTTGGCTGTGAAGATTCAGAAAGAAGCGCATCAGAAGCATTGCCTTGGGTCCGACGATATGGATTCCCAGAAAGGATACAACGACGTGCTCAAGTTGACAATATTGATACTATTCGCAACTTGACAGGTATTGTTCAGCTTATAGCATGGGAATTCGCTCAAAACTTGCATCCATTTACAGCAGGGCTTATTGGGCAACATCTTACAGAAAAAGAAGGCTGGATACTAACGCCCTTAGTCGATTATTTGCTAAGCAGGGGGTGGCTTACAAGTGCAACTCCAAGAGAAATTATATACAGTGTAGGTAAAAAATCCTGCATTAAGTTTCCACCAGATCGTGATTTAGCTGTTCGCTTTGTGGGCTCTTGTGCTCGTAATGCGCAAGTAACATCTATTTTAGTTCGGGATATAAATGAAGCAGATATGTTGGTCAACTGGCTAGCAAAAAATAAACGCCGACCAAACTGGACCCGAACAGAGCAAGGAACTTTAATCAAGTATGAGGATGATGAAAAGCGTGGGCAGTGGTTACATATCCGTTCTTTCGTCCTTGCCTATACCCATATTGCTGTACTCGAACAGCTAAAACGTTTTCCGATAGAAAATGTATTACGAGTATGCACGGACGCCATTTACACCACCGCAATTCCCGAAACCATTTTAGATGAAACTGTTGTTGAAATGGGACAAGAATTGCTCCCGGATTTCGATAAAAGCCCCTTTGTTAAAGCGAAAAATAGTGCAAAGTTAGAAGAAGTGCATGCGAAATATGAGGCTGAACTAGATAAAAAAAGAAAGCAGTATGAATCGGTTATTGTTCTAGAAACACCAGAAATTAAGTATGGCCAATGGCGCAAGAAAAAAGAGGGATATACTTATCGTAAAGAAGCATCATCCTGGGCCATCAATTATGAAGGTACACTGGAATTCCCTCCAAGCGACGCACCCCCTCTTTCTATTGATTCGAAACTTGCAAAAAGTTTATCTAGTCGGCCAAGGCGGTAGCGGAAAAACAACACGAGCCATTCGTGCATTCCCTGGTCGAAAAGTTGTAGTTCTCACACCAGCAAATTTGCTTGCGGAATACCATAGAAAGCAAAATCCAGGCTTAACGGCTATGACATATCATAAGTATTTTCATCTAGGGGCAACACCTATTGATGAGTGGGATCCCGTATGTCTTGGAAAAAAAGCTCTGGCTGAAATACTTATCTTTGATGAGGCATGTATGATTCCAAAGAAGGTATTGCAAAGATTATTATCCTATGCCGAAAGTCGTGGATGTCAGAATATCATGTGTGGTGATCCAGGCCAACTTACGCCATGGGGTGATAAAGAAGGTCCACATAAATTTCTTACTGAGTGGGCCGATGAAGTAATCTGGTGCATGGACGATTATCGTGCTAATGATCCCGAACTTAAGGCATTAAAATTACGCATGTGGATGAAAGATGATATGACCCAATTGCAAGAATTCCGTGAGGCTATACCTACAACATTATGGAAGAATGCACTTACTGAATGGACTCCAGAAGATATCTGGATTTGCTCCACAAATGATATGGGTATGCGAGTTGAAAGTGCATTAATACAGGCCCATAAGTCACGCTTTTCTAATGTACCCTCAATTATCCGCTTCGACCCAGATGATAGTATCAAGCATATGTACCGCATTCAAGGAAAACCTGTGCAGATTCCAGGTAGCAATGAAATTATTGAAGCATATGTTGGTACGATGGTAAATGTACCACTTGAAATAGTATTGCGCGGACTCCCTGCTGAGTGGAAATATGCCGGCTGGGGAACAATTCATCGAATCCAAGGACAGACTGTCGAGCCTCCGAAACGTTGTTTCATTGTGGACCATAGTCTGGAAGGCTGGATTAACAATGCCGTATATACAGCCTGTAGTCGAGTACGATATATGGCCCAAATGATTCGAGTTAAACCACCAGATGGTGTCCTTGAATATATCGAACCTACTGAACTTCAAGCAACTCCTTGCCCCCAAATTATTGAGGCAAAATTAAGACGCCATAGGCTAGATGATCGGAAAAAGAAGCGACATTTTCCAAGACCGCTTATGATAGCTGAGGATTGGGAGGTGGATGATAAGACTGTTTTGATTGAAGACACTACGGTATGTGAGAATCCGCTCTATCTAGCAGAGAATGATGAGGAGAAAGCTATTCCATCAATCACGCCAGAAGAGATAATTTCTATGGCATATCAGCAAAAGAAAGTTTGTAAGGTATGTTGTGTTCCACTCTTATTCCAAGGCTATCTGAAGCGCCATCCACAATCATTTTCGATTGATCGGATAGATGATTCTGAGGGTCATTATCTTCAGAATGTAAGACTTACTTGTCTCCAGTGCAATGAAAGATACCGCCGTTAAAGTAGCTGAAAAAAGAGCCATGAAGGCCAAGCTCCCAGAGAAATATCAAAATGAATGTGTATCCCATATATCTAGCATTCAGATATAATTTAGTAATGGGTTAGAAAAGTCATATTTATAAAAGGTATAGTGTAAACATTATTAGATTTTTTTTTTCTAGCATATTAAATATTTAATTATAAATCACTAAAAATGACAACCAGCATAGTGGGATTAGAGGATATTATAGATGAAGTAAAAAAGAATATCAAAATGGTATTCCAAATGGAGTTAGAGCAGAAGATCGTCAAAAACTTTATATAATTGGACTACAATTAACATTAGATAGATTAGCACGAGAGTTAGATTTTGTGCAAAATAATTATCAAGGGAGTTTAATAGACTGAAAAGACTTGGCTAACCTATAAAATTCCTTTGCATCTTTTTTTTCTTCTAATATTATTACGAATGCCCGGAATACTAATAAACTCAGCTTTTCTTTTTTTTCTAGTAGGTAAAGCTAGAGTGTTATGCATATTTTAAATTAGCATATAATATTTGTTAATTATGACACATTCAAGAGTTATATATTTACCAGAACTATTAAATCATATTTTACATTTTCTAGCAATAGATAAATCCCTCTATCCCACTCTATTTGTCTGCCGATTGTGGTACAGATGCGGTGTTTCTGTTCTATGGAAACGAGTTGAGCTAAAGAATAGTAACATACAAAAAATTTTTATGAAAATAATATGTGAGAAGCAGAAGAGTCTCTTTGGGACCAAACCATTTTATTATTTGAATGTAACTCATTTAGAAATCCCAAGCTACTGGCGACTTTCAGATAAAAAATTCAAACATATTACACATCTATTTCCAAATATAATTCATTTAAATTTGCATAATACTACCAGATTCAGTAATAAAACATTAAAACGAATAGCAGAATCATACCCCAATCTGAAGTATCTCAACTTGGGAATTAATTATCATAGAGTAAATGATACTGGATTAATAACTGATAAAGGTCTATATGCAATCGCAAATTCATGCTATAAATTAGAATATCTAGATATTTCTTACCGTATAGAGTTTTCTGAAGAATCAATTTGTAATATTATTCATTCCTGCCTAAAACTCCAAGCACTTCATATTCACGGTTGTAGAATTACTTATAAAACTATCAGAGAAACTAGATTGTATCTTAAATTAAAATATTTTGGTCTAAGTAGAGGTTGGAACCAATCCAATTATTCTTAGTCAAATTATTTAGACTATTTTCCGCAGATAAGAAATGGAAAGTAATAAAAAAGAAGAACAATCTCAAAAGGATCAGCTAGAGACGAGCCAGCTTGACTATAATTCCTCATCCCTTATTTCCCCCATTTTGGCAGAATCAGCACAAGCTCTAATGAATAGCCTGGATAAATTGGAAGACATGATAAATTTGATAAAATCAGATTTGAAAAAACCATTGCCAATTGATATTAATGATCCTGATCTATCATACAATAAAGCTAAGCTAGAGAAGATTCAGACTATTATTCCAAAGTAATAATATTTACTGCGCCATACACGTGACATTGTGAACTCGGTTCACATTCCCCTTCTTATAAATTTCAGGATAATCTCCCCGCAATTCTTGGACAAGGAAGGGTATTTTCTTTGGCATTTTCTCGGTATTTTTTCCCAGAATATAGGCTTTAGCAATTTTTTTGGCTAATTCTAGACGGAAACTTTTACTAAAAATATATGGAATACCCAAACTTCTGGGAAAATATGGCATGCCTGGAATATTTTTTTCCAGGAATTTTTCCAAGACTATATCACTTACCTTGCCAAAGGCGTTAAAGTATAATCAAGCATATGTCTAGCCAACCACATTTTAATGAACACTATAAGAGTTTGCTTGCCCAATTACCACCATCCATGAAAAAAGATGCATGGTTACGACTAACAACTCGTAAAAGTAATCCCCTATCTGAGGAACAGGCTAAAGGTATTTGTTCAGATATTGAGGAATTACTTACTAAAGAAGTTGAAAGATACTTTAATAAAAAAAATCGCCAAAAGCTTAAGATTGAAGCAAATACCACTTCTGATGGTTCTAGTACATTATCAAGGCTAGATGGATTTGAGAAACAGTTAGAAGAGCGTGAACTTCGTGTACAACAACAGGAAAATAGTATTAAGAAAACTATTGAGACACAAGTTTCTGAGGAACGCAAACGTCTAAAAGATGAATATGATACTCTTTTAGCTCGAAAAGTGAGAGAATATAATAACTGTATGGTAGATATGAAGCAGAAATTATATTCATTTAGGTATCAGCTAGAAGAGCAATATAAATCCAGTAAGGCTGACTTGGAGAAACAATACCAATCTCGTATCTCTGCCTTGGATAAAGCTAATATTGAAAAAGATAGAGAGATTGGTAAGTTATCTGCATTACTATCACGATTTAAGAATGAAATAAAGGATCTTAAATATGTCCTTTCTTCGGTTAAAGATATTATCAAGACATTGGATGATATTATCTATTCTAAAGATCAAACAATTATTATTTATAATGATGGAATCCGTTCTATTAATCCTGGCTGTATTGATAGTGCTATAGAGCCAATTAGTTTTTATGAAAAAGATGCCAAAGTCTTGTGGAATAGATGGCGTGCTAATGCACCAGATAATCCAGATATTCGAAAAAAATATTCATTTCGTTCCTCTATTCGTACAAAACTTTCTGACCATCTTATTCAAGAACTTCAAAAGGTTATATCATGCCAAAAATAGTCGAATAGGCACCATATTTTTTGTCAAACTTTTAGAACTACTTGAAGTATTTGAACTACTTGAAGTACTTGAACCACTTGAACCACTTGAACCACTTGAACTACTTGAACTACTTGAGCTATTAGAACTACTTGCTAAACTATTGGAAGAAAAAATACATGGAGTTTTATTAGCTAAATGTTGTTCAAGTTTAGATGGATATAAGAATTCCTTACCACATCTTTTACATATACGTTCCTTATTAGATCGTTTGCTAGCTAGTTTTTTTTTATAGGTTCTGGTTCCTTCCCTACAGTGAAGACATTACGCTGGGACTTGTGAACTGATAGGGGGATGGTAATAGTCTTTCCATTTCGGATTGTCTTAAATTCTCCCTTTACTAAGGGTTCCCATCCTGCCCGATGTTGCCATTTCGTTCCAAGAATAAATAGTGATAACTCATTTCCATTATCATCATATTCTGTAGGGACGACAGAAAATTCATCTGAAATGGTATCTCTATTTTCCTTATCCTCTATAGTTACAGGAACACTATCAACCGTACCAAGAGAATGAGACTTACTTGCAACCCCATTAAGTCGATGAATCTTCTTTCTATTTATTTTTTGACCCAAATGAATAGCAACATTTTCTGAGAATATTGATGAATCTGATCCACTATCAATCATTGCATATGGTATAGTTATATCCCCTACCTTACATGAGATGGTTGCAACATCATCGGCATCCTTTATTTGGAGAAAATTTATCTCCAAGGGCTTTGGCCAATATATTTGGCTATTTTTTTTTTGAGCTGTAGCATAAGCCTTAATGGCATAATCTAGTTGAATGCTCTCTGGTTTAGCATAGCTAGAGGATGTAGCATTAATTTCCTTTATTTTAGTAGAATTTGCTATAACTATATCTTCATTTGGGCTGGGGGCATTTGGAACAGTTTCATTATTATTTTCTGGAACTTGTAAAAGAAGCTTCTGTTCGGTATTTGTGGCCTGTATTAGTGGAAATAAGACATCTTGAAATTTTTTTGTAACATTTTCCCATGCTAATTCCCTTCTTTTAACCGTATCATTTGGCATTTCTGTATTCAAGCAATGGTCTTTTATTTTGGGGAATATCATATTAATAAATTTTGAAATTTCTATAAGAATCTCTCTAGGACAATGAGGGACTAATGATGCTATTGACGATTTTAATGCTATTTGATACATTAGATCTGTAGCTATGGCTATATTACTAGTACGAGATTTGGAAGTAGGGGACTTCTTGGTGGTTCCTTCTTTTGATTTGATACTCTTTTTTATAGGTACTCCACTTCGCACCACTTTTTTTTTAAAGCATAGCAATTTCGTGATTCGTCATCAATATCATCCTCATTATCATCTTCAATTTCTTCTTCAGAATCTTCTTCCAATATGTATTCTTCAGAATCTTCAGAGTCTTCAGGATCTTCTTCCTCATTTTGGTATACATAATTAACTTTTTTAGTCCGCTTTAGTCTGGGGCAATTAACCTTTGTATGTCCAGCCTTTCCACATACTGAGCAATGCCGGACAAGTTTACTTGATGCTTTACTTGGCACTATCTTTCTAACAACCTTCTGTGTGGCATATGCACTTTTTGGTGTAAAAGGGCTCTTTCTAACATGAGCTGTTTGACCTCCTAATCTTTTTTTAAGTTCTTCATAAATAAACTTTTCTAATGTATCATCATCTGTTCCTATTCCTGTATAACCCAAATCTTTTGCTAGACGAATTTTAAAATCATCTTTTTGTGGTTGAGCTTTATAATTAACTGGAGCTATTGTATGAGCTTGTATTCTTTTGCCTGCACTTTCATGCCATATATTACGCAAGTCTGTAAAAAATGCAATGACTGTAGCAGGAGTAGCAATTCTAACTCTCATTTCTAAATCAGAAGGCAATTGATTAAATAGATAAGGTAAGGCATCAGCATCTGGCATTGCTTGTACTAGTGGTTTGATTCGTTTTTCATAACTATCTGGAGTATCTGTCTCTAAAAACTTTTCATTAACAAGAGCAAATATAGCACTTCGGTTAGTCCCTACCATAACTTCTCTATATTTTTCACGCAACCAGTTTAGGAAGAGAGGTTCAGTATTAATAGCTGGATTACCTACTGCATAAGGATCATTGGCAGGAACAGGTGCAAACCTACCTGTCATTTTATTTATCATAACTTGACATCTTGCAACGGCATTAAAGCCAGCAACGGCTAAGGGACGTGCCATCTCATTTATATTTCTAAGCTTTTGATAATATACGTCTGGTGGTTCCTGCCCATCATAATTGGGTAATTGTGCAAGTAATGGTGCTAATGTATGCATGACATCTTGTATTGTAGCCATGTTTCCTGGAGGATTGTTTTGTAAATTCAAAATAATTTGTCGTGAATTTAATTCCCTACCCTTCCATTTTTGGTATCTATTAAATACAAATGCCCGATTGAATTCTGCTAATTCTGCCTCTGCTTTGCGTCTCTGATTTATTCGCTGAAGAATAGCTTTTTCTCCTATTAATACATTTATTCGATTTTGCTTTCTTAAGGCTATCCTTTGTCCATTAGTTTGCCTATCCTGTGCTATTTGCCACCAACGTCGACGCTCATTTACCTCATTATTATATGCTAAAGTCAGTAGCTGAGCACTTCGAAGACATTGATTTCTAGTAGTTGTTAAATCATTCCTAAGGCCATTGATTCGATCATTAGCTATACGGTATAAACCTTGCATGTTAATAGCATCTTGAGCATTTCTTTGCATAAGTTCACGAGCAGTTGTTAATAAGATTCGTATACCATCTAGTGTATTTTTGGGGTTGAATGATGTATCCCCATCAAAATATGATTCCACCCGATCTAGCGCTCTAGCAATATTTATTAAAATATCAGGTATTGCCATATTTTTTTGTTCTTCTTCGGAATGATTATTATTAGATTTAGATAATTCTTGTATACGAGATTTAAGTTTATCTATTATGTCTTCTAGCTGGATAATTCGATTATCTTGAATAACTAATGCCTCTTCTTTTAGCTCCAGGTGATCCTGACATTTTTTAAGTTCACCTAGAATAACCTTACATTTATCCTTTAGCTGATTAACTTCATCATCATAAGATTGAAGATTCTTTTCAAGATGAGAAATATATCGCTCACAGGCTTTAATTTCCTCTTCTAGTTTGTGAATTTTCTTTTGTACTAACTTTATCCCTAGATCAAAGTTGCTATTTAGCTGATCAAGATATGTCTGCTCAACCCCCATTGTTACCTATTATTCCTATAGATTCTGGTGAGGCTCGAAATCTTGATATTTCTATTGCTTTGAAAAAGATTTATTATCAGCCTATTGGTTATCATCGAAATGCTAAAAAATTGTTTGAAGCTTCTATTAAGGCTGGATATGATTTTACTATTGATGAAGTGAATGACTGGCTTGAGAGACAGGCTGTACACCAAATACATATGCCACGTCCTAGATATATTCCTTGTGCAAGTTTTACCTCTATTACTACACCCAATGAAGTCCATCAGGCAGATGTTCTTTATATGCCTTATGATAAAGTAGGACGAATTACTTATCTTTTTTGTCTTAATGTAGTGGACGTTGCTTCTAGATATAAAGCATCTATTCCTATTGGTGCATATAGTGTCAAGGATAGAGAGGGAATCTTAACTTCAAAGACTATTGCTCGAGCACTTGAGAAAATTTATGATGATCCTGAATGTCCGTTGATCTGGCCAAAATTATTAATTACTGATAGAGGATCAGAGTTTAAAGGTGATTGTGAGAAATTAATGAGAGAGCATAATGTAAAAATTCAGAAGGCCAAGTCTAAGCGTACTATGGGTATTGTTGAAAGTTATAACAAGACTTTATCTAAGAGATTATTTCGTATGCAGGATGCGCATGACTTATTAACATTGCATTTATCTGAAAAATTTCGGGCTTGGGTAAAGAATCTGCCTATAATTGTAGAAGATATTAATAATTCTATAACCCGACTTATAGATCTATCTCCAGCTATGGCAATAAAAAAGAAGCAGGTCATTTCCCAGTCTTCTAAAACTCGAAAAGGGCCTATGGGCTATGATGAACCGCGATTAACTTATGATGTTTTAATAAGATATTTGCTTGAACCTGGCGAGTTAGAAGGAGATAGTAAACGACGTGCAACTGATAAAAATTGGTCTCCACAAGTTTACCATATTAAAAAATTACTAGTACAAAAAAATCAGCCAGTTCTTTATTGGCTTATAGATAATGAAGGCAATAGTCCTGAACGATCATTTGTACATGAAGAATTGCTAGTAATTCCTCATGATACTGAATTGCCACCCCAGTGGGTGCTAACAAGTTAAGAAAGTTATCAGATTTGCATATTTAATCATCTGTAAGTGACATGTTAAGAAGTCCTTGAATAATTCCTTTCGCTTTCTCTTTGGATATTTCACATTTTTCTTCCTGAGATATTTCATAATAAAGGCTATATAATTTCTCTAGTTTAGTACGCAGTTCCCCCCGATACCATGTTTGAACTTTCTCTATTCCTGTATTATATGATAATTCATCTGGAACTTGTTTTCTTGCAAGATACCTAGCATATCCATCAGGATTTTCTGCCAATCGCAATTTTTTTACAGAGCTAAGATGATCTTTAACAAATTTACTATTCTCTTTAAATTTCTGGCATATTGCCGTTTCCAATACTTCTAGCAATGCTTTCTCCACTTTTTTTGCTGGCCCTTCTGGCATCACTTGAGATAAAGATTCCATTCTTTTATCTGAATCCATAATATTAGATGTCATCTCGTTTTAATAACCTCAGAAAATATTTAATTTGTAAAATAACAGAAAGACATGGCATTTTATTCTTGTTCATACACCTATATTGATGGTCGTGTATGTGGAAAAAAATGTTACCGGAAAGAAGGATGCCATATTCATTGGAAAAGACGAACTCGTATTCCTTGTGGTGAATGTGGCACACCAACAGCTTCTTCTTATGGAATGTGCACGAAACATGCTGGAAAGTATTATAGTAAAGCTAATTATGATAAAAACAAACTTCAGGATAAAAAACGTGATCAAGCATCCCGAGTAATCCAAAAATATGTCTAAGACTGGTTATATAGGCCTGGTGGTCCAATAATGAAAAAAGCTGAGACAAGATTCTATATTACAGCTTCTAGGCAAAGGATCGGATCACGGCAAGTAGGCACATACTAGGAATATATTAGGTTACATTTTTTTTACACACTTTACTCTACAATATTGGCCAGATATTGTTACCTTGCTGGTCAGGAACATGAGTGATCTTATATGCTTTCATGTTTTGCTTTATAGTTTGGTTACATGCTCCGCACCTTTGGTGTTCTGCAACTCCTGCATTCATATTTGTCTCATATAATAGCATACTTTAGAATAGGGTAGCATAGGTCGAAAAAATATAGCATCCAAATTCGCCCATTCGCCCTAAAGGGCTGGCTCATGTTCCTGCTATATTTTTTCTCCCAACGGCATCCGCATCACCCTAAAGGGCTTATGCTCCTGCCTGTTCTCAGCTACCTATATATTGTATGCTATTGGGAGGCGATTTGCATTCAAAATACTCGTACTAAATAAAAAAACAAATTAGTATTTATAATATTCTGAAAGCTCTAGCTAGAAAACAATACAAATTAGAATTTCTGAGATTGCGGAGTCTCCAGCCAGGCAAGAAAGTAAATTAGTAATTTTAATGAGCTAGAGTCGCAGGGGACAAAAAAAGAATACAAAGGAATATAGCAAAAAGGCAATGTGGAGGTCGTACACCTCAAGTGGGAAAGGCCCATATCCCCCCCTACAGCAGAGAAAAAGAAGTCTCAAAACTGATCTACTACAACTAAATTACCTGCAAAAGTAAAAAAATCTGGAATTAATCTACAAAAAAAGAAAAGTCTTTGAAGCGCCTTACAAAAAAAAAAAGAATGAACTAACTTACAAAAAGAAAATAAACCTGAACCTGACTTTTAAAAAGAAAAAGACTCTCACCCTATAAGAAAATTAAACAAAAAAAAATATTAACTTTAGTTATAAAAAAATTATCTTTAACAAAAAAAAAATATTTTACAAAAGAAAGGGGAGCAAGGTGGGCGGAAAATGAATGATAAAAATAAAAAAATTTTTTCAACAAAGTTGGGGAAAATAAAGAGAAATAAAAATAGGGAATAAAAAATAGAAAGAACCAAAAACGAAAATTTTTTTAAAAAAAAAGTGGAAAAAAAAATAAATTTTTTAAAAAGAAGGGGTTGGGATAAAGAGTAGAATAGAAAGAAAAAACTTTTTATTTTTTATCAAAAGAAAGGAGTAGCAGGTGAGAAGAAAATCAAGAGAAAAAAAATTTTTTTTTAGAAGAAAGTTAGAGGGAGAAGAAAAAAAAAATATGGGAAATAAAAAAAGGAGGGTATAAATAAAAAATGGGGAGGAAAACAAAAAACGTATCATAACAAAACAATAATCACGTGATCACATGTTATGATACCTGATACGAAATGACAATAAAATTATCGTAGTATAGAAAACAAGTCCTATATTTTGCCTATTCCATCTTATTTGTACTCTGTAACGCAATTGCTATTTAAGTAATAGTTATTCTATTTTTTATTTTTTACTTTATATTTTATATGTATGTACTCTGTGAAGTTCCCATCCAAAGATTTTCAAAACACTTGCAACAAATACTCTTTTTTGGTCACGATCTACTGTACGTTTAAGGAAATACTTTGGGTGAAAATTTAATTAATCATTTAATCCATTAATCCATTAATCATTAATCATTAATCATTAATCATTAATCATTAATCATTAATCATTAATCATTAATCATTAATCATTAATCATTAATCATTAATCATTAATCATTATTCATTAATCTGTTGATTATTGGATTATTCGGCAGAGTAGCGCCCCGCCCTCCCACCTTACGAATTCGTGTCTTATTTATAAAATAAATTATTTATATATTTTTTTTTGTAATGTAAATAGAATGTGAGAAAAAAAAAATTTTTTTTTTTTTGTGTTTAAAAAAAATCACGTGGTGAAAAAAAAGTAAATTAAATTTAAATTAAATTAAATTAAATCCATAAAAAGATAATAAATAAGTAATTGTTTATTACCATCTTAGGGAATATTGAGGCTTAATGACCTCCTTAGATCGCAATAGTTTTATTGTCACAATGATTTTCATTCATTCATCTACTCGTACGTTTAGATAAAATAATAAACAAAGAAAAAATAGATTGTCAAACTGTAAAAAAAAAAAATTTTTTTCACCAATGAATTTATTACATGTTGAAAAAAAAAAAAGTAGTTTTTAAATAATTTAAATTAAATCCAGAAAGGTAATCGACAGGCAATTGTTTATTACTCTGTTAAGCAATATTGAATTTACTCCTATATTTTTATGTAATGATGTTAAAAAAATAAATAAAAAAAAAAAATAAATTGTGAAACTGAAAAAAAAAAATAGTTTTTCTCACCAAATACGTGTTGAAGAAAAAAAATGTATTGATGAATTAAACTATATCTGAAAAAAAAAAAAAGTTGATCGATGGGCAAATTGTTTATTATCGTTTTAGGAAATATTAAGGCTTAATGATGTCATCCTTAGACCGGATTTACTACTGGATTTACTACAATATCTTGTCTTTATTCATCATATGACGTAATCTAAGGATGATAAATTATTTTTTTCATTTATTTTTTTCATGTAATACATAACAAATACGCAATTATAGAAAAAAAAATGATATACATGTAAAAATATGAAATTATGAAAAAAAATTTTTTTATTATTTGATGATGTAGAATGAAAGAATAAAAGAATATTTTTTTTAATTTAAAAAATTAAAAAAGGTTTCAAAAAAAAAAAAAAAAAAAAACTATGTTAATAATGAGTCTCTAGCTTTTTTTTTTTTTTTTTTTTTTTTTAATATTTTAATATTTGAAAAAATTTTGCGGATCAAAAAATTGTTAAATTGCCTGGTGGGGAAATCTTAATTTAAAATATATATATATATCCCATGTGTATATTTACCGAAAAAAAATCTCTCTTAACCCAAACCACAACATGCCTGCAAAAATCTTCACGATTTGTTATTTTCATGATTTTACTGAACGGCTTACTCAGGAATTTACAGTGAAGGAAATTACGGCAGTTGCGAGATTGGATGATAACGACCCTACAAAAATTGTGTATTTGAGAGTTAAAGCCTTTATTCCGGTAGATCAAAATATTCCGTGTCAGATTGAAGATTTTAGTAATGGCCAAGTTGTTTTCTTAAAAGGAAAATTCGTCGCTTGTGCCAGTTGGTATAGTGTATGTATTTTTCTACTTGTTCTTTACTTTACTATTCCCAACTAAAGTTTTTTAAATTTTATAAAAATTTATTTAAATTAAATAATAAATAAAAAATATCAAAGGTTAATGCAACATCCATTAAGACAATCGATAATATGGGGTTCGATGATATGCCCACGATCGGTTTAAATGTAATGATTCTGGGACTAACCACCAAGACAGTCAGGAATGTTGATAGCCAATCCATCATCGATTTCTATGTCGAGAAAAACTTAGGTGATCGGGAACCGGGAGAATTCTGGGTTGAAGTCAGGCATAACGCGAACCTCAGATATCTCGCGAATAAAACAAATGCTATAAATCAAAGCATGCGATCATCCACTGCTTTATTGGTGGGCACGTTAACCTATCAGGGGCTGGTGTTAGACGAAACTACTGGCGATAAGACATCTCCCGGAAAGCATATACTAACGTTGGATGATATTTCTTTGATTTCTACTAACTGTAACCCTGCTGCCAACCCACAACAGTCATCAAACGTCCCGTGGTTAAATTCGAGAACAAATACCAGAACCCAACGTCCCGCGCAAGGTGCTTCGCCAAGAACGTCTAGAAGAGGATGAGGAAGTTCATCTCAGATGAGATTGAAATCGTTGTCACTCGCGTCAGTCTTGTCCTCCAATCCAGTCCCTACTATGATTGCTGGTGCCATTGACGAACCTCAGCAGAAAACTTCGGAAGAGTAGATTTAGATTTATTTTTTTCTTTATTTTTATTTTTTAAAATGAATTTCTTTATTAATGTGATGAAATTTTTATGAAATGTCATTTTTTTTTTTGTTTTGAAATAAATTTTTTATTTTGTAAATAAAAATATGACGTAAAACTTTTTTATTTAATTTATTAAATAAAAGTATCTAATGAATTCAACTAATGAATTCAATGAATGTCTATCTATACATAAATAGACAAATAAATAAATAAAATATCGTTCAGCCCATACATTTAACCGTATATTTTTTTTCTTTTTCGGTTTTCTTGCTATTTTTTTTTTTTTATTTATAAATACATCTAATTTCTCCTTAGAAAGATGAAAAAAAAAAGAGCTTTTTTTTTTTACCAAATAAAATTATAAATGACCCATCAAATTCATAATGTATACACTTTCAAAAATGACTACAAAACCTTGGTGGATCTAACAATAACGTCACCTGTCGATGATTTAGATTCTGCGTCAACAACATTACCAGTTTCAGATCTAAATCACCTATCTCTTCCATCCTATTGGAGACCTTCATCTAAATTGCAGAGGTTATATGCCAGATTCCAGAATAATATTCTGTCTCAATGGCCTCGAATGCCTTGCGTATATTGCGGAAGGCTTTTATATCCTAAAAAAGCCCATTGGAAATTATATGACTCCTCGTTTACTTACCCTCTACAGCAACATGTGCCAGACATTTCTTTGTCATTCAACCCAAACATCAACCGCATCCCTGAACTAAGAGTTCCTACATGTGAATCATGTAAGAGACCTTCTACGAGGCTCCCATTCCCCTACCTCTCTCCTTTGCCGCAAGAAATACTTTCCGTTCCTCAACACAAAAGAAGATACCTGTCACCTATTTTTCTTCACTGTTCTCTGGGGAGAACACCAAATAGCAACCCTTATTCGGAATACAGGGCTCTAACTAGTACAATGAATTATTCGTGAAACATCAGGGCTCATGCACTATACTCTGGAGCACTGGGAGCATTTTTGGAATCTAATGAGACTCCCGATGATGTTAACCAAAACGAATACTCACCATATGATGAACCTTTGCGTCAAGCAGCTGCTTGGTTGTCACAGAATAACCTGTACCTATGCTCATTTACAAATATATGATTATCAAATGGGGAGGCTCAGATGTTAAATGATCCTTTCCCTATTGCAAGGCATCTTCAGACAGACACAAGCGCTCCACCCGTAAACACTCATGATATAGTAGTCCCGAATTATGACTTCCCCAATGAAGTCCATGACGAAGATTTTCATTACAGTAGGTTGATGGCAGGTTTCGTTCAAGAGAGTGAAACTTTACGATTACCCATATTAACCAATGATCCAAACCTCGAACCTTTACTCTTTTCTGACATATTTCCTGATAGGAGAGGACACTATCGTGATGTGTTGAACTTATTGAATCCTAATGATGAAACTTGGGATGTAACTTACGGACAATATATTAAATCCCATCTGACAAACATTGATGCGTGATGGAGATTACACTATCATTGGCCCTCATGGTCATACCTGCAACTAGAAAAATTACGACATCATCAGAACACTCAACGTTTACTACTACAATCTCACCTAAATATCAGTGCTAACAATAACACATCCATTCCAACTGCCAGAGATCTACTTTGTCAAAGCACTTATTCCTCATATAACATAATAGATGAAAGGAAAACAATTCCAATCCCAACCTTTATACGCACAGGTAATACCTATTTTCATCATAAATAACTTCACCTCAACGCGATGTTAAATAAACTTGGATTACCTAACTTATTTATCACACTGAGCATGGCTGAGAGTCGTTGGACCCACCTTCATGATATCCTTGCTAATAGTGATAATGGGGATACATTGCCAACAAATAGACCTTTTCATTGCGCAAACTACTTTGTACATAAATTCCAGTCATTAAAGAAGGAGCTTTACAAGAAACCTGGTCTTACGGGATTTGGAAAAATTACTAATTTCTTTGACAGAGTTGAGTTTCAGAACCGAGGTGCTGCGCATACACACAGTTGTTATTGGACGACAAACACCATCAAACACATGATCGAAAATGATGTCATTCGCTCAACCATACCTAATCCTCTTTATGAACTATATGCTGCTGTGTTAGCAAATCAGATTCATACTTGCAATTCAAAGTGTCAAGGGCCAGCACCCCCAGGATATATGTGCAAAAAAGGATTTCCACGTCCTTATAGCCAAACCACTCATTATGTCATAAACGAGTCTCGTTATATTTACAAATGTCTTACTGAAGCAGATTCCTGGGTTGTTCCATACCATCCTGCAATACTATTACTTTGGGATGCACATATAAATGTCCAGTATATAACAGATAAAGGATTCGCCCATTACATGACAAAATACATTACCAAAAGAGAACCATCTCACATTTTTAACATCTATGAAAACAATCTCTTAAGGAAACATATAATCGCACGACGTCTTAGCTCAATGGAGCTTATGTTTTTGCTTTTGGGCCATGAAATATATAATTCTTCTGCCACTGTCAAGTTTCTCACAACTGATCCACCTACTACAAGAACCTGTACTATACTTCCTGTCTACATGATTGATTATGATGATGATAACCCTTACTATGATGACACCATTATGAAATACATGGCTCGACCCCATCTTCCTGAATTTGATAACCTTACTTATTTTCAATACTTTGAAAAATACTCCATAACACCTTCCCCACCTGCAACATCTCGTCAGGTATACCATGATGACTTGAATAATTATGTCGTAAAACGATCAAAAGAAATAATAACCAGGCATCGTTTTCTTAAAATTGAAGATGGTGAATTGTACTTTTACCAACAGTTGCTACTGACTATTCCAGCAAGAAATGAATCTGATTTCAAATCAACACCAGATGCAACTTATCGTGAAAAGTTTTTGCAATATTTTCCAGATTTCTTAGCCAACTTACATAACCAAACAATGGATACACATCAGTCACGTCTATCTCGTCTAAATAATTGTTTTGTTGAAATGTTAAGCAGGTTATTGGAGTCATTAAGTATTCATCTTTCAACTGATCTTAAACATATCATACAAACCCAGATGGATGACCTGAAACTTCTACCCCGCATTTATCCAAAAACAGCTATGCTTGAACTTCCTCAAGATCAGTATCATATTCTTTCAACTATTAATATGTATTTAGGCAAAAATGATGGTGTTAAATGGCCTTACTTTTTTATAACTGGCTCAGCTGGAACTGGCAAATCGTACATTATAAACATGATAACAAATATTCTTACCCAGAAATCTCAACCTTTTCTTCTCCTAGCACCTACTGGGGTGGCAGCACAGAATGTAGGTGGTATGACTATCCATTCAGCCTTACATATAATATCTACAAATGGAAGTTTTCTTACCCATGCTTATGTAGATAATGAATTAAGATCATCTTTAAAAAAAATAACTACCCTCATTATTGAAGAGATATCTATGGTCTCTGCAGAATTGTTGGACTTTATCTCAAATATGTTTGCAAATTTGCATAATAATGCACTCCCTTTTGGTGGATTGAATGTAATTGCTGTGGACGATCTGGCACAACTCCCTCCTATCAATGGACATTTAGTATTTCGTGCTGCAGTCTGGCCTTTATTTTATCCATTATTTTTAACAACTCCTCACCGTCAACACAATGATCCAGAATTATATTCTATGTTGGAAGAAATTTGCTTGAGCAACATTATACCAGAAACTTGGATGAAATTGCAGAATCGTCACTCAGAATTTTTGGTTCACACCTTACCAGATGTTTTACTTAACACCACACATATTGTAGGCTTTAGGGAGAATGCTCAGCAGATCAATAGAATGATATGCAATCTTCTTCCTGTTAGTGAAAATAAATTTTTAATTTCACAAGCCACAGATTTTGTAAATTCTACACAGTGGGATCCTTCATCTTCAAATAACATGTTTAAACCTAAGACAAACCTTCCCCTCTCTGTTCGTCTCCAACCAGGTGCTCGTGTTATGTACCTTAACAATTCTCTTATTTTTCATGGTATTTGCAATGGTACGATTGGTGTGGTTACCGATGTAAATCCAACAGAAGGGTATGCTAGAATTGCCTTTTCTGTTAGAGGTTCCATAATTGACATTGACATTTATAGGCAAACTCATTATTTTAATATCAATGGCACTAATTGCAGTCGTACACAATTTTCCTTGCAGAACTGTTTTGCACTTACCATACATAAAACTCAAGGTTTGACCTTGCCTAGGATATGTTTAGCATTGGATGGAAACATTTTCTCGCCTGGTCAGGCATATGTTGCACTTAGCAGGTGTTCTTCCTGGAATAATATTGAAATATCTCACCTTGATAGATCGGCTTTCATGGTTGATCAGGATGTTGTTATGGAATATCAAAGGTTGACCACCATTTCCAATGCTAATCCTCACCTATTTTTGTGATTAATCATCCTCTTCCATAACCATGAATGTACAGTATAATTGATTAACATCTTTATCACACTTTAAAAAATAATACCTCCTTACTCTTTTAACTTCATTTATTATTTATCATTTAAAAAAATTCACATATATCAAATAAAATGCTTTTTATTATTAATAATATTATTATTATTATGTCGAAATTTCCAAATTAGTTAAAATAGCATTAATTACATTACACTTAATAAATATATGAATATTTTGAACTAGCATAATGTTCCATATTATTATGACTCGTCATTTGCATACACGGTTTGTTGCTAAAATAACTGAAGCAAGATATTGTCTTGTCTTCTCAATGCTCCCACGTTGTGACGTTTTGTCAGTATTACAATTCCCGTGGGTACTGGAGAAAAAGTACTGGCTAGTTTATAAGTTTAAAAATTCCGTATAAATTCCGTATAGGCGTATACATTCCGTATATAGCTATACAGAATTTACAAAAACGTATGACAAATGTATACGAAATGCATCATTTCCTTATACGGATTTCTTATAGGGATATCTAGAAATCAAAATAATTAATTATACAATTTGCAACAAAATTGTATGTAAATTAGTAGAAATTTCTGTTAATTCTCCATACATGTAGAAAATAATACTATATTGGTGGTAATCCATCTGATAATGCGAAAATTCATTTAATAAACTATCATGATATTTTCGTTAACAGATATGAAAAAATAAATTATTATCTTAAAAAGAAAAACCGCTATACTATGTTGTAATGTATTACAGTTCACGACATAAATATCTGAAATTTTATCACAATATGTAAACATATAATAAATTTTAATTTTTTTACTTCAAATTTATTACATTAATAGTTTAAAATATGCAGATAAACATATGTCAAAAATCAATAATTTATTGTGTAACCATTTTTTTCTATGACCATATTAATCCGATCTGACATACTATCTGCTAAATTAAAGAAAACGTTTTGATCGATGTTATCCCATTCCTGTTGAATTATGCCCTGAAAATCATCTCCACTAAGTGATTTTTTTTTCATAATCCAATTATTGACCATTTTTTCTACATTCCCTTTGAGAATCGCCCATAGATTCTCGATAGGATTCAGGTCAGGTGAATTAGCCGGCCAATCAATAACCGGAATATCGTTAATCACAAAAAATTGTTGAATAAGCTTTGCAGTGTGTGTAGGCGCATTATCTTGCTGAAATTTCTATCCATAACCAGCATGATAAGCATTAGGAAGTAATTGAAATTGAAGAATTTCACGGTATTTAGCAGAGTTCATTTTTCCTGTAAAAAGTGCAACTCCAATTGGTCCTTGACGGGAAAATGCACCCCAAACATGCACTTTGTATGGATGTTTTACCATAGGATGTGATGGACGTAAATTGCCAGCTTTGTAACACACAATTTGAGTATTACGGAATGTCTGAAACGTACTTTCATCCGAAAAAATTGTGTGAGACCAGTCATCGTGGTTGTGGTTTAAGGCCCATTGAAGACGAGCTTCAACATGACTTGCCTTAAGAAAAGAAACAGGTCGTGGCTTACAAACAATATAATTAAGTTTATTTTTAAGCGTACGTTGGACAGTCCGGGTTGATACATTAAGATTTGGATATAAATTATTCAGCTTTGTGGTCATTAGAGCTGAAGTTGTAGCATTATCATTTTTAAAAAGACGACCAAGATATCAACGTTTTGTGGGAGAAAGAATAAGAGGATGGCCAGGAATGGGTAAGTGCTTAACACTTCCTGTTTTTTTTAGACAGTTGACAATATCATATACTGTAGACTTGGGAAAACCAGTTATTTTAATTATTTCAGAAGGTTTTCATATGTTATTATCCCATAGTTCCTTTACGGTTAACCGTTGTATTTCTAATTCTGAAGTGGGCGCCATGAATTTGTTTTACCTCTAATAAACAATCAGATGAGAATTTTTGTGTTTATATTTATATTTAAAAGGGGCTGGTAAATTTCCATTTTAGTTATTATTTTGATTGCACATGACCTGGTGTGACAGCACTCCTTTATGCATAAAAACAAAAATTCCGGATATTTATGTCATGAACTGTATATGATCTAATCTTCAATTTTCCATTTTATAGCATAAATTTTAAAAAAATCAGCAAATATCAGGTACAAATGGAGTGAAATGGACAGTAGAATTATGGAAATTACTTACTGAATTAATAATAGAAGATTCTCAATCCATAAACGTTGTCATTATTACAAGAGAAAAATTTTATCAATTTATTCATAAATTTAATCCTGATTTTATTATGCCATCTCGAGAGACTCTAAATTCAATTATTCATGAATCCTATTACTCCTCATTTTTACAACTACAAAAATGAAGTCACATCCATTTCTCTTGCTTGGATATCTGGATAGCTAAAAACCATCAAAAGTTATTTAGGTATCGTTTGCTCATTTTTAGATTAGAAATTCAAAATATGAAATTATTTTAGACATCGCTTATGTCAATTATCCCATACTTCAAAACATATTTTGTTTCTTTGAAGATGTGTTAACCAGATGGAAATTAATGATTTAATATTCACTATTACAACTACTAATAAAAGTAATATAAACAAACTGGATAGGTTGCATTGAGCATTACATTTGATAATTGAAAAGGCAATGAAACCAGCTGAAATATTAATAGCACGTGCGAAACATTATAAAGATTTTTTATTTCTTAATAAAGGTAAAAAAAAACATTGTAAGTATATGATTATATTCATAATATTCAAATATTTTATTGATTTGTATAGATAATTATATATTCCACATTTATTATAGAATTATCATAGTCTTGATATTTAAAAATATGAAAAAATCAGGTTAACTCAAAATGAGGACCTAAACTAATTTTAGAGCCTTTTTTAGAAATTATTGAACTTTTAAAGGGCGATCATTGCCCTTTATTTTTTATTAAACACCGGAAAAATTAGATTATTTCGAAATTATCCAAAAAAATATAGCAATAGAAAATTATAATATAAGGTGGATGGGCGAGATTATAGAAGGTCAATATAGATCGCTCGCAAAAACTTTAAACGCAGCACAATATAAAGATGAATTTATAAATATTAGCTCGTTAAAAGACATAATGGAAACAACAAACATACATCAATACAATGGAACGCTATGTTAGAAATAATTAACGACCGTATAAATTTCGATAATAAACAAACATGCACCGGTCGAAGTGGTATGATTTCCAACGTAGACACTCTAGTATACATGATGTAAACCTGTCCAATTTCCATTAAATATCTAGAAAAATTGGAAACTCCGTTTCTGGAGGATTTACCCAAGTGAAACATCATTGAAACTGCGTTTCTTCGACTAGTGATGTAAAGAAAACGATTCAAACATAGCGTTTAGATGTAAAAATTTATTGAAACAATTACCGACATACGATATATGTTACGAACGTCGAATATACGGAGGAATTTCATGTAGATATATTTCATAGACAACTTCCAAAAAACAACAACTTGTTGGGAAATGAATAGCAATTTTGACAAGACAATAACTAGCCGTCTTATTAAAACTTTTATTGGAACAATATGCCTAAGGTTATTAACTGACTTTCAACTTAAATCAAATAAAAATGATTGAAATGTCATTAAGAGAAATGTAGGAAAAAAAATTATTAGTGATTTGCATTAATATTGGATGATCGATCCTAATTGACGTATGACAAAAGTTTATCAGTAACAGATACGAAAGAAATGAATAATATGATTTGCACCATGAGTAATGTCATATGGTTGATCGGTGACCATATTTGACTAACGTGGTTCTTTTTCTTACTCCAATAGTTAATGTATTATTTTCTCCGAGCCTGAATTCGTTGACGTAGCTTTGAAGAAAGTGTTTATGAAAATATTATTAAAGACATTGAAGCCCAAGGATAATACACAATTAAGGTATGGATATTTCAGCTGTGACTAAGATGCGATTTCAGAGCTTGCAAACTAACGACCATTTTTTGTATGGATTTCTGCTGAAAACCTTACTAGTTACTACTACCTAATTATGAACTAACTGGAATTACGCCACAGTGAACCGGTTAACTTCGGCCAAGTTTAATAATTCTGACAAAAAATCATTTTTTGGATAATGCGAGATGCAAATATAGGGTCAGATGATGCTTAATTAACACATGACATCGGAGAAAATATCTGCCCCTGATTTCTTAGCGTTGTGCATTTTCTTCTAACATATCTAGTGTTCCGAAAAGGTCGAGTCGAGTCGGGTTTGAAGATGCATTCGAACTCGACCTGAGTATAAAAACAAACCCGTACAAATACCCGGGCTAACATTTATATGACTCGACCTAACCCGGGTCCAAATAAAATTTCAGATAAAACAATAGTATAATAAATTTTTTATTATATATTATCACTTTGATACTATAATTCAGAATTGAAGGTAATTTTTGTTATTAAAAAAGAATTTAATTGTTATTGTCTTAACCCGTTTGATGTAAATGATGTTTCACCTTACATCATAAGAGTTGAATCTTTGGTAAATACAAATAGCTTCGCTGAACCATTATCATCGTCATCATCATCATCGAGCCTGCTGGACAAAAAATACATACTTTGGATGGAAGTGCTGTTCCGAATTCTTCTAATGTACTTTGGGTTCTGTCATTGAATTCTTGCTTCTTTTGGATTTTTACCTGGATAATTACACTCTAAATTACGCCAAAGATTCGTTGTATTTGTTTTATTCATAAATATAATATTAACAGAGAATTTTTCTTAATTTTTTTTTTTTTTTTATAAAATACTTGTAAATAATTAAGCAAATATTTTTTTTTCCTAAAAAAAAAAAAAAATACTTACGGACAGTTCAAGCACTTAGCTTCTCTGAGTTTTTGTTTAAAAATCGTGAAATGTAAACATTTTGTAAACATTTTAAATATCTGATTAAACCCGACAATGAAAAGATTTTCTTAAATTAATTTCAAATGAATAATGCTTTCATCATACTAAAATTGTACAAAAAATATGCAATTTAAATTTTAAGGAAAAAATATACACCACTTTAATATGCATATTTTTATGGAGTCTGAACCTTTTGAAAACGTTTTAGTGCAAAGACTATAATATATATTAAAATTTCACCCGATGACAAATATTAGTCGTCAGGTGAAATTAAAACATAAAATTTGTCATCTAATATGTTGTGTTATATTAAATCCATTCATTATGAAATTTACTGTATAGAATAATTTTCGTTCAATATTGACTCTGACTGACAAAAGCTGAATCAATGGTGTTTCCAATGCAATACGCAATATAGATGAGACATGTTAATAGTTTACATTAATTTGTCAGTCCGAGTCACAATGTATATACACTTTTGTCAACTTTATTCATTTTTATATTTTATGAATAAAATATATTAATTATAATATATCAAGGATACATTTAAATACATTATTCATATTAATGCATCAGTTTGAGTCATATTTACCACATGCAATTTTTTTATTATATAAAATACTTCCTCCAAATAATTATTTTCAAAAATTTATAATTAATTGTTAATTTTTGTTTAATTCGTAAAATTTAATTATTTTGTTTAATTTTAAAATTATTTTGTAGAGATTCAATCATGAGCACAACAAAAGAAACAGAGAATTACCTTGGCAGAAATTGTATGTCCTGTGAACAGTATCGATTTTGATTTGTATTACTTAATGCTAACTGACCCTTGACTTTCTAGGCATTATTTCATATATAAAATCACGGCAAATCAATAATTTTTCATATCGTAGTTTCCTAAATGCTAACCGGGATGCCATCATTGCTTCGATTTTACCTGCATATAATTGTGATGATCTTGATATTACATGGACTCGACATTTTTTAAAAGAAGCAAGGTCATTGTTGGATCAAAAAACTTTTATTGAATTGAAAAATAAGGTGCGTTTTTTTTTTATTTTGCAAAGTGAGGGTAACTCCTAGTTGACCGCGTCTTGACTTAGGAGAATTACTGGATTTGTACGCTTGGTAGCCAACCCAATCTTTCAATTTGGGCACCCTAACTTTGTCGTTGGTAAAGTCTGCTGGTTCTGGAGGAGGAACTGGCTATGTACCTTCTTTAACCACTAAATAAAAAATTTAACGCACTACTAATTATATTCCTTTCTTGTGATAGGTATTTGAAGAACGTTTACAACATAAGAAATATTTGCAAGTATTTTGGCAGAGAATAATTGAAGAATATGAAAGGGTAAGTAAATATACTATGAAATGATATAGTATTCTTGTGTAATATGTTAATATAATTGTGTAATATGTTAATATAATTGTGTAATATGTTAATATAATTGTGTAATATGTTAATATAATTAACTAACCTAAACTTATTACTATAGAAAATCAAAAAAAGAAAACAGGTTGAAGATAAAGAAAATGTTCAACCATCAAAGAAGTGCCGAAATGATATTACTCTTTTTTGTTGGGTTCGCGGAGATTTTCCTGCAGCTGTACATGCTATTACAATAAGAATTAACAAGGAAAACACTATTGGAGAGTTAAAAGATATTATTAGAGGGAAAATTGATGTTTCCATTATAGCAAAAGATATTAAACTTTGGAAGATTGAAATACCAGACAATCGTGATGATGAATTAGCAAAGTACCCTCTTAAAGATCACAATATGCTTCAAGCAACCCGTGAAATTCATGAGTATTGGAAAGAAATGCCTCCTAAACGACATATTCACGTTATTGTAGTCTTAAAAAAGTGTAGTATAGAACCACTGAAACATGGCATCAATAGTCTCCTTAATGATCATAATATCGATGAGTTATGCTTATATATTGAGTCAAAATTAAAGGAATGGATCAAGAGAGGAAATCTTCGTGATGATAGAGAGTTGGTGACAAAATTAATGTTTCATACCTTGCTTTCAAATATTCCAAATTACTTCGTTGATACAGAAGTTCCTATAGATGTTTGCCATAATAAAGTGAAGTCATGCACCCTTTTTGCTGACCTATTGATAGTTGAGGCCAAATCAGCTAATAATGCAAAGCAAAATCAATTTATTATTGAGTTCAAGAATAAAAATATCAATTTCTTGGATTTGCGAATCAGAGGTATGATTTCAATTCTTTGTATTACTTTTTGTAAACTTTATTCTGGTTACTAAACAAACTATTTTGCCAAATCAGGTAGCAATTCTAACTGGGAGATAATGGAACAAAAGGCCAAAAAGGTTGAAACAATGTCAATAAGTGATTTGCGTCAATTGAAATGTGGCAATGCAGAACAATTTGATAAAGGTAAAACCATAGAGAATATTTTTGATGACGCCTGTAAGCAACTCCTCAATTACGTTCACAATTTAAAAGATGATTATCATATTTCTGCATTTGTTGTAATGTCAGTAGGTTCAAGAAGATTAATATGGGAAAAAATTAATTAGCCATTCTGTTTGTGTCTTTTTTGAAACAATGTATGAAATCTTTAGATTTTGTTCAGTAACTTTCAAGAAAACGTGTACATTACATATAATATAAATTTTATGTATATTCATTAAAAATTCATCACATAATTGTTTGTAGTTATCTATAACGTACCCACCCACCCTCCTAAATAAAAGAAAAGGAATAAATGAAATAATAAGTAGATTAATAAACATAAAAAAAAATACAGAAAATAAAACAAATAAACTTATTATTTTAAGCGAAAAATGAAATTTTCTTTTTAAAATAAAATTTTCTTAAAGACAAAATTACTAATAAATGATAATAAGTACTTATTCTATCAAGATCACATGATTGTCTTTTAATATTATGAGTAATATAAATTTTTCTTAACTCGATTTAAATAAAAATTATTATTTAATAATAACAAGTTAACTTTGAACATGGAGCAGGGGAGCTCTTGTTAAAAATTTACTTGGCTTACTAACTGTGGCTCGCTGTTCCATACAGATTTGGAGAATCGGTTTATATTAACTATGGTAATATATATTGAAAAAAAATAATTTTTTTTTACTTAGAAAATTACAATGTTTAAATAAAATCGAGTAAGGATATGTATATTATTTATTTGCTTATAAAGATTAGGTAACTGTTAGAAATTTTGACCAGCGGGCACCATGTTGTTACTACCAATGCATATTTACAATTATAATAATCCTACTTAAATTAGACTATGACAAAGAGCTATTTCCTCGTGATCTGTTATTAAAAAGTCAATACTGAAAAAAGAATAGCTATATTCTTCAACCTAATTAAAAATAATCAAATGTTGCGTATATTAGTAATCAACATAAAATCTAATAGTCTATGGTGACATTATCCGATCTATTAAATCTGCGTCTATTCAAATTAAAAATAAAGATAATTTGATTAATAATCACATAAATAATAAATAGGAAGCAAAGCACCAAAGTCCAATAACAAATGATAGTCTATGGTGGCATCATCCAATCCATTAAACCCGCGCCTATTTAAATTTAATGAAAATTTAATTAATAAAATAAAATAATTGACGAAAATAATAGATTACAAAGCCTAACAAACAATACTTAACGGTGGCATCCGGTCCATTGATTCCGCGCTGATTTAAATCAACAATAAAATAATGAATTTTTTATTTATACGAATTTGTATTGTTGTTCAATATACCCAATAATTGAATATCTGACAAAAATAAAGTACAGTACTAGCCAACAAACAATGCTTAGTATTCATTTGTGATAGCACCATCTTGCTAACTAAATCAAGAAAAATTTTTTTTTTATTTATTAATAAACAAAAAATAAAGCAAGAAAAAAGGTGTCATCTGATCAATCAAACCTGCACTAGTCTAATTAGGGGAAGGTGAAAAGATTTTTATTAATAATCAAGCATTCTGCAGGAAAAAATAACTCAATTGGATTTTTTATATGTTTCGGCCAGATGGTTTGACAGATCATCTAGTACCGCAAAATCAGCTGACCATATATAATAGTTGTTTTTTAATTAAATAAACTAGCGGTAGCCCGTCACTTTGCATCGGGAATTATGAATGTGTATTATATAATTATATTGTATGTATTGAAAAGAAAATGCTGATTCTTGTCATCATCATGGACAGAATCTTCCAGATCAAATTGTCCGATCCAATTATCCATCTATGAAAAACACAGTACACAATGACTGTTAATAATAAAAGCATATTTGGATAATATTAGTCAACATATCCGCCGATTGGAATAGTGACATGTGATATTTTAATGGGTTTTTAGCTGTGTGCAACCTTCGTCAATCAGCCTATATGATCATATGGTTTTTTTTTTAAATAGAGATATTTGATGCAGGGGGTAGGCGTTACACAAAAGTTAGATTATAATATTATTTGATTGATTATAGAAAATACTACTTTTCTAGGATTCATTGAAAAAAAAAATTCTCGTGATACTGGGAATATTTTAATGAATTTGAATAATTTAAAAACTTTAAAGACGAAGATAATTTTATCAAATATTTATATTTTTTCTAACGATAGAATGGCACTTAAAAGAATTAATAAAGTATGTTATTGTTGTTCCATTACACTTTTTAGTTTAATGTGATTTTTAACTATTGTTTTTTGACAATTTTACTTAATAATTATTTTTTTTTATTATCTTAACCGTTAATTAGGAATTGCACGACTTAACACGTGAACCAACATCAAGTTATAGTGCAGGTCCTATTGGAGATGATCTTTTTCACTGGCAAGCGACAATTATGGGCCCTGTAAATACTTTCGTTCATATATCAATTTTTATATGAATACATAGATATTCACTATTAAGTATTAACTCTGTTCTTATAATTTTAAACAGCCTTACTCACCATACTCAGGGGGTGTATTTTCCCTTGCTATTCATTTTCCTGCAGATTATCCATTTAGACCACCAAAGGTACTGTACATTTTATTCATACTTTCATATATTTTAATTATGTACTTATCATATGCTTTTCATATTAGATTAATTTTACAACAAAAGTCTACCATCCAAATGTTTATACCAGTAATGGAATTATAAGCCTGGATATCTTAAGTTATCTATGGTCACCAGCACTTACTATTCCAAAAGGTAAATTTCTACAAGATATTACAATTCCGTCTTTTATTATGTAAATGAATTTAATTAACTTTATTCTTTAAAGTACTCTTATCGATTTGTACACTATTGTTCGATCCAAACCCAGGTACTATGTTTACCATATTACCTCTGCACGTTATTATTTATAGTAATAAATTATCAACGTTATTTTTTCAACTTAGACGACCCAGTAGAGCCTGAGATCGCTGATGTATATAAGACCGACCGTACTCGTTATGAAGCTACTGTCCGTGAATGGACTCGCAAATATGCTATGTAGGGATGGACCCAAAAAGACCGGTCTTTCAGTCAGAACCGGACCAGACCATCAATTAAACGGTCTTTGGACCGGTATTCTGTTATTTTATATTGTAGTTATTTTGGTAAACATTGATCAGCAAAACAATGAGACGATAATAATTGATATGGTCGCCAATAATAATTGTTATAATTATATTTTTAATAATGCGTATCTCTTTATAATTATTTATTAAAAACAAATAGCATTTAAAATCTTTTATAGATAGTATTTTAAAAACTTTATTCCTTCTTTAATTTGTACATTCTTATTAACATTTACAATAGAATTCTCTCTATTAATGTATCAATGCAATCATTCCATTAATTTTTACCAAATATTTTCGCAAATCCAGCCCTTCAAATCTAATGTAGTTCTGGCTGTTTCGGCATCCAGTCTGTTTCTTAATAGAGAAGTAGTTAATTACCCGGCTATTAAAAAGGCCTATTCAGAGGTCACGCTTGTGTCTTGGATGCACAAATAATCTCATGCAATTTGACATAAAATCGGAAATTCTTCGTTCTGAGCCTGCTACCATCCCTTTCAAACGTCCTAGGCGATAATGTATCATTTTCTGATGAATGGATATGATTGTTGCGAAGTCTTTGGAAGAAAATTCACGTTTCTATAATTTCATCTCCTGTTATCGTCTCTGTATTTGATGTAATTGGCAGATGGTATTCAGTTAATTTAATATTAAGTTTTCTGCATTAATTTTTTCAGCTTCACTTTCAAATGCAAAAGATTTCACTCTTGGATCTAACAATGAGGAAATTTGTGATGATTCACTACAGTCAAAGTTCTCTATAACGAATTTCTACATTACGAATTTCTTATTATTGCGAATCACATGGATGGTACCAAAATTTCATTAATCAAAATAGTTAAGTATACCGAATTTTTATAATAAATCTTACTATTACGTATAACGAAGTAAAGATCCCGTACATATATAATAATAAGGCTTTTGTTAACGAATTTTTTTTTATACCGAATTTTACCTACGTTAACGAATTTATTTTTAACGAATTTTTATCAGATTTAAGGATATAGCGAATCTTTTTTCGGATTACTATTAATAGAAATTTCACATTATAAATTTTATAAATAAAGTATAAGTTAAATAAAAATGATGAAAAAAAATTCTAATAATGACTTCCATTTTTTATTGTGATTATATACCGAATTTAGTATAACGAATAAATTTTTAAAATTCGATGAAGATTTTACCGAATTTTTCATTATAACGAATTGTAACCTTCAGAAATCAAGATTCGTTATGGAGAGTTTCAACTGTAATAATCATACAGTGGTTAGTTTTTGATGTATCTCACTCTTGCCACCATATGTTGAGAAAGTTATTATCATCCTTATATCTACATAAGTGCTCCTAAATACCAATAAAAAAAACCGAACATTACCATGAGCTGGATAGCTAGATGCTGAAGGAGACGAGTTGCACGTTCAATCAGAATTAAAAGAATCATCGTACCCTGATAAAATAAATTAAGAACATATTAGTTACTTACATTGATTTTAACACATTAGGACACTTTTGATAATTGATTATATCATCAGCAGCGGGTAAATTAAAGGCAGGCTCCATTATTAGCTTCCACTTTTTCAATATAGAATGTCGAGTTCCACCTAGTACTGACATCCAGATCAGGTATTAAGTAGTCAATTTTCTTTACCTTACATAATTCTTTTAATGAGTCACGAACTGGCTGAGAGGATTTAATGTAATACATTAAAGTTCTTACTTTCCTTTCCTAACAGATTTACTGATTACCTCTAATCTGTTTTATAATTTGTACTGCAAGATTCAAATATATGCTTCATTACCTGCATATCGATAATGAGCAAAGCTTAGATTCTGGAATTCTTTTTCGAGTTCTAATATATACCCACAGGAAATAATTGAAAAAACATTATCGGTGGTCAATGCTGAAATTTTCTATCTCTGCTAATCCAAATTCATGAAGAACTGACATTATAGCACTTGTCATGTTGACCCCCAGTATAATGAACTTTAATTGGAATAATGTCAAAAAGAAGGTTTTTAGTTTCCAAGAAGAATCTATATAATGAATGGTAAGACCTAGGAAAGAATCACTATTAGATGCCATCCACATATCAGAAGTTAACGCCACTTTGCCTGGAATTTGTTGTACCGCTTGCTAACTCAACAACTTCAAATTTTCTTTATATAATGATTCTACATTATCTTTTAGAGTATGTCGATTATAAAATTGATACCCCGGTCAAAATTTGATGATCATTTGTCTCCTCTCTTCATTTTCTACAATCCTGAATGGCTATGTATCACAAACAACCAAATTGCAACTAACTTTTCTCATTCTTCTTGTTCATTTTGGGACGAGGATCAGTACAATAATTGTGCATTGTAGTTTATCGCTGGTGTTACAATTTTATGAGAAGATAAGTGCTATCTTAAAGTAGTATTTCCTGATGTTATGAAAATACAGTTTTACATTTTTTGTAAAACAGGATGGCTAGATAGTTAGCAGTTTTCGCATTAAGGTGTTCCTATACAGTTGACTTAGAAGCATCTTTCTTTCGTGTTCATGACTTGACCCTTTTACTATGTTGAACAGAAACTTTAATTTCAGTTTTATCTTCTACTCTAGCTTTATCCTCTTCTTCATCTTTGTCTCCATCTCCATCTTCAATTCCAGCTTCGCCTTTATTTCCAGCCCTGATTTCATCTTCATTCAGTTTCTTCATCCATCAAACCGGTTCCCCATCCTAAAAAGATTGCTCCTGTGCCTAGAGCTGCGACCCGTCAGAATTTCGGTATCCGGATCGTACCTGAACAAAAAAAAAGATTATCCGAATCCTTAACGGGTATTATCCGAATCCTTAACGGGTATTACCGTTTTTACCCGTTTAGCACTTTACCATATCTGACCCGAGTAATATCCGGGTATACTCGGATAAAAATTTTTTTTATAGCATTTATGGATTTATAAAATTTAATTTTTATCATCATAATTTGAAGAAATACAAGTTATAAAATATAATATGAATTTTATAGCTGTGTAGCTTTCATAAAGCAAAATAATTTAATTTCTAGTAAGTCTAGTTCGCTACCCACTATTTTAATAAAAGTGTAACTCAATTCATTTTGTCAAGTTCAGATCAATAGTACAATTATCACTATCTTCTTGAACAAACTCATCAAATTCCTTCTCTTGCACATTTTATTCAAGTTTTTTTCTAATGATCTTTGTAACTTTATTATTTCACACTCTTTATGTAATAATTCATGCACTCTTTTAATTGCTTCTTGCATTGCAAAAGAAAGATTTTTCTTTCTTGGATCTAATAGGCTTGCCATGAGACCACCCTGTAATTAATGTAATAAAAGAATAAAGTTATTAAAAGCTGAAATCAAGAAACCTTCGAAAAATATTGTAATAGGCTTACATTCTCCCGAACTGACCAATAATACTTAATGGTCCTATATAATATTTTTCTCACTTTTATTTCAACTCCCGTTAGATCAAATGGACTTGATACATCAATTTGTTTCTTTTTTTTTCATGACATTGGCCATTTGTATCAGTATAAAAAAATAGAATTTATATTCAATTTCATCAATATTGTCTGCATTGTCGCTCTCATTCCATAAAGCTTCAAAAAGTGTATTTTCATTGTTATAATCTGTATTTTCAAGATCATCTAAACCAAAATTAATATCTGCACGAGTTCATTTAATCATATTTATTATACTTAGCAATAAATTTTGCATTTTTAAATTAAATTACTCGGATCCATATCCGGATCAAACCTTATAAATATAAAACGGGTACAAAACGGATATTACCCGTTTTTACCCGTTTGCAATTCTCTGACTCGGATATTCACAAATATCCAGGTATATCCGGATTGTACCCGAGTAAACGGGTAAAGGGTCGCGTCTCTACCTGTGCCCTACCATCACCTTATGAGATTCACCCATATCCTTCCATAGTAGCTATTGAATTATATGGTATCATTACTATATCATATGGCTTCAGTATGTACTTTCACTACCCTCTAAAAAAAAAAAAAGAAAGTTATTATATTTGTATATTTTTATATTATTATTATACCCTTTCCATGATACACTATTTCCTTCCCTAATTAATTGATTCGTATATTGACACGATTTTTCCAAAGCTATTGACCATTGTAGTATTCTTCTTCTTTCTAAGTCATATGTATCCCCCTCTATCTATCAAAAAAAATGATATTAACAAATAATAAAAAGAAAAATTAAAGAAAGTGTTATTTTATAAATTGGATATTAATGCAAATTTAAAAACAAGAAATTCTCAGCATTTAAATAAAAATCGAATAATTTTTTATAATTAAAATGATGAACACAAAAATTTGTCATTTTTTTATTGGATGAAATATTTTATATAAATTGGTCCTCGGTCCGGACTAGCATAGGGAAAGTTTAAATTTAGTAATCATCGTTACACAATTATTTATATGTGTTTTACAATAGGACTCAATTAAGTTATAATCAACCATATGATAAGCCATAAATACTACTAAATGACACCCAACGAAACTTTACAAATATGTTCTCTAAAGCTATTCCCTTCTCTAGAGCTAATAACATCCAATGACATCCAATGTTTCAGAGAGTTTTATATGAAATGTTTTCTACAATTATAGCAATAGGACCGAAATTGAAATTATTCTTGGTAAATTTCAAACCAAGCGTTCAAAATGTTATTCTAAACAGAGTATTCGTTTTAAAACATTACAAGAGTAAGTAATTTATTTAATTTTGTCTTTTATACATGAAAAAAAAATAACACATTACAATAGTTATTACATTTTAACTAAATTACAGACTATATCACCAGGTGTTAACATTAATAAGTGCGTTTAAAAGTTCTTCATGCACTTCCTGGCTTCCATTTGCTTCTACTTCTTCTATCGTCTCATTTTCTTCTGTTGGAGATTCATCTTGTTCATCAGAAGTAAGAACATTTGGTCCCTTTTCTAATCGATCTATGAAAGAGTTCACGTTACTATAAATTCCGCGTTTGTAGTATTCCTCACAATGACGACAACCATATTCCATCGTTTGATAACATTCAAAATGATAACCATGCCCACAAATCAATACTTCACCATCATCAAGTTTTTTACGGCAATGATCGCAAGAATCTGGCAATGGAGGCATATTTGTACTGTATCCTGTTGGAAGACATTTCGTATCAACAGTCTCTCCTAAGGTAGCTAATTGGCATTGTATCTTTTTCTTTGATTTACATAATTTACTTTTTCCACAATTCTTAAAAATTCCCTGAAAATAGTTTAATAAAAATAATGATGTTTTTTCTGCCAGAATGTTTAACAATGACGGCTTGTAAGGATAAGCCTTTGTTTTTTGAAAAGTATCTTTAAGTTCACGATGGTTTCGCGCGTCTAATGCATCCACATGAAGATCAAATGATGTTATAAAGTGTTTATTACATAAAACAACAAATAGAAATAGAAAATAGTTAGAAAACAAGATACCAATCACGTAAGCTTGTTTTATTATATTGTCAACATTACTATTCACGGGTGTATGAGATCTTATTTTACTATGCATATTCTCAACATAATAATCATTAAAGTTTACTAAAAATAATTTTACAGCTTCAGTAAAGGGATGGTTTGTATCTTGCCAATAAAAAATATCTGACAAGAAGGCTAATGGTGCTTTATTATAATTATGTCATTTCCATCTAAGTGCAAATGTCCAGATTCGAAAAATTGTTTCTATATATTCATTGAATGAACCAGATTGAAAAAGAATAGAATACACATCCAAAGTTGCAGGAATTATATTATCCAACAAGTCAATAACCATACGGTATTCTATATCTTTACAGGTACTTCCAAATTTTGTTATAATAGTATCTCTAATTTTACACCATCCATTATATGCTAAGTCAAGAAGCAAATTAATTCTCCAAGGTTTGGGTTTCTTTGCCAATACTTTTCTCTTACCAAATACAAAATGGAATAGTTTTTGAAAGAAGGTATAATATACAATTAATACATGTTCTCTGCTATTTAGAGATACGTGAAGAGGTCCTAAAATTGGAATGAATGAGTTAATTCCAGCTGGTATTGAGTATTGTGAATCCACCTTATGCAAATTTGTTATTGCTTTACAAACAAATAGCTGTCCAGGCCAATCTGCTACTAATGGTGCGACATGATTTTGTAAGTATTCAGTATCTTTGTCAATATCCAAGATCATTTGTAATGCTGTTACATAATCATTTAGAGAATGCAAATTCTTTTCTTGAAACCCAATTAGTCGTACTCCTTTCATTGAACGTTCTTCTTTTCTTTCAGCAATGGCATCATCATAACAATGTACCGTGAGTAGTTCAATTTGATCAAAAGTATCAGTAGCTAATTGTCCATTGGTATGCCATTGCTTTTTGCGGTTAGTGTATGCAATATCAAATATTCCATGATATTCCCGAATTAATCGAAAACAAATATTGCTTGCATCAATATTTACTGGATTATGAATTGACACATTGTTAAAAACAATAGGTATTGATGCACAACCTAAAACCTGCTTACAGATACAAGTGGCCATATGTTTAGCAGTAGATAAAGTTACGGTATCTGGTCTTCTTTTCTCATATATGTCATGATAATCATCTAGATTATAAACGTACAAATGGTCACTCTGATTGTAATAAAATTTTGGTTAATAGTAGTTCAAAAAAAAAAAATATATATATATATATATATTTTTACCTACATGTTCAGAGAGAAATTTTCTGATGTTTAATGGATGTTCATTGGCAATTTTACGTTTAAAATTATTAACTGTTGTATAACAAGCAGAAAATCCAATACTATTTATTGTATCAATTGCAGCACGCGTTGCACCTGATGCTGACAAATATAATCCAACTTCCAACTTGAAATCATTAACAAACTTATTTCGCATTCCAGCCATGATATAACATAGACTCACAATTGTTTTTCTTGCTTCAACTTTATTATATGCAGATCTGTTATCAGGAACCAATGCTTTTACTAATTTATCAAAAAGACCTTGTAAACGTGGGTCGGCTTTTTCAATCATTTGTTTAAAATGTGTAGGATCAAGCTCTAAATTACCACGCCGTTCATATAGAACCTTTGTAAGCATAGTAACCTGCTCAGAAAATGAATAGCTTTTTGATTCTATATGACAAATAAAAAATTAGTTACAAAAAAATTTAATTTTCAATCATTTAAACAACACTTACGATTTGAATTTTCTTTATCTGGTTCTAAAAAAAGGGAACTTCTGACTTTTGAGTATAAGGTTCAACAATACTCATATAATGACTATGACACAATTGTTGTCCGATTCTTAGGTATGTATGTGCTTCATATGTCCCTTTTTTTTGGGCCTTTTCATATGCTAATGAAGTGAATTGACGAAAACGGGTCACTTGGTTATTACAATTCTGTACTGAAGATGGGCCATAATTTTTTTTGACCATATTTGAATAGTTATAATCCCGACAGATGGGCTGAAAATGGCTCATGTAATGATCTGTAATACGCAAAGTATTATCACGTGCTATTTATTTAGCCAATCATAATAACGTGGCACACGTTGATCATAACCAATAAAAACAAACTTTCCCTATGCTGTCCGGACTGGTCCTCCAATCATGGACTGAAGACCGTGAAGACAGGCAGGACCCAGAAATATATATATAGGTGTAGGATCTATCAATGCGTCGCCATCATAGTGGAGTTGGATGGAGTAAAGTTTTGATTTGTGTATAATTAAGTTTTTTTTTTGTCTCTAGTTAAGTTATCAGATTGCGTATTTTTATCAAAAATTTTTATGTGTAAGAGATTAGCTTGCGTATTTTTGGCCCATATTTGACTGATCATTTATATATGTTAAATTATGTATTGATCGCATTGCAATTTGTAAATCAAAATAAATTTTATTATTATATTCAATTTTACGTTTATACTTTGGCACGAATTAATTACAATTTCGACACTCTGCCATAATTAATTTCGCCACAAATTTTTTTGACAGCTGTACCATATTTTTATGGACGTGATTAGCCGAAATAGTTCAGTGATCAAGCTTAATCGAATCCAATCATTTTTTTTTTTTTGAGATCGATAAATCTTTTTTTTTTGATTTTTCAAACCGAAATATTTAATTTTTTTTTATTACTAAAAACTATTTTTTTTTTTAAAAAAAGAAAAACTTTTATTTCATTTTTTTTAGTATAGCAGATAATATTTTAAATTTACAAACTGGACTTTGGATTCAGAAACGTTAATAATATTTCGTTTCGGGTATGTATTTTGGGAGTAAAAGTTTACTTTCAAAATTTTTTTCATTCTTTTATTTTAATGAATGTTACTAACATTCATTTGCTTTTTTTAGATTTTTGGGATTTAATAGCAGCCTAGCGAGTAATTTCAAAGGTATAAGACTTTCAAAATTATTTTTAAACTTTTTTTTTTGATGAAACGTAGCTAACGTTTCATTTTTCTTCCATTTTGATGTCAGGTGTGTATTTGGAATAATTTCGAAGAAAGACTTTTGAAATTATTCTTATTCTTTTTTTTTAACAAATGTTGCTAACATTTGTTTTTTTTTAGGTTTCTAGGATTTGGTTGCAGGTAATTTCGAAGGTAGAAGACTTTTGAAATTTTTTTTATTCTTTTTTTAACGAATGTTACTAACATTCATTTTATTTTTTTTTAAGTTTCTGGGGTTTGGTTACTGGTAATTTCGAAGGTATAAGACTTTTGAAATTATTTTTAAACTTTTTTTCTTGACGAAACATCATTAACGTTTTGTTTTCTTTTTTTCTAGATTTTAGATATGAATTTCAGGTGAATTTCAAAGGTAAAACCTTACCTTCAAAATTTTATTATTAATTTTTTTTGAAGAAACATTACTACGTTTATTTCTCGGATAAATAGTATAATAAATATTTATTAAATTACTTAAATTGACAAACTTTAATGATGAAACTTTATAATAATTAATAAATTGAATACATTTGTCATAATGCAATATGATATACTGTGCAGTTATGACATTTTGGCATTGCTTTGGCTACCGTTGATCAAAAATTTTTATTATTATCAGCTAAAAAAATTTTCACTACAATAAATCATGTGACCTTAAGGTCTGAAATTTTATTTGCGATTTTTGTAGGATTTTCAAATATCAGGAGTCAATTTTGCATACCGATCATATAAAAAACCCTCGCGTACAGCTCATAGTAAATTTTTTTTTCATCACCTGACCCCTATATATATATTTCTGGGTCCTAGACAGGCTCCGGACCACAAGACCAATTTTTTTCAATCCAACCCTAAATGCTATGGATGTTAGTTATAGAGCTATATTATTAGTAGCTAAAGATCCGGATAAACACTATTTTTAAGATACAGTATATTCATTTTAAATGCGCTCATTTCAAATAAGGTGATTATTATATCTAGAAATAAAAACATTTAATTATACAATTTGCGACAAAATTGTATGTAAATTAGTAGAAATTTCTGGTAATTCTCCATACATGTAGAAAATAATACTATATTGGTGGTAATCCATCTGATAATGCGAAAATTCATTTAATAAACTATCATGATATTTTCGTTAACAGATATGTAAAAATAAATTATTATTTTAAAAAGAAAAACCGCTATACTATGTTGTAATGTATTGTATGATTAAATCTTCAATTTTCCATTTTATAGCGTAAATTTTAAAAAAATCAACAAATATCAAGTACAAATGGACAGTAGAATTATGGAAATTACTTACTGAATTAATAATAGAAGATTCTCAATCCATAAACGTTGTCGTTATTACAAGAGAAAAATTTTATCAATTTATTCATAAACTTAATCCTGATTTTATTATGCTATCTCAAGAGACTCTAAATTCAATTATTCATGAACCCTATTACTCCTCATTTTTACAACTATAAAAATGAAGCCACATCCATTTCTCTTGCTGTGGATATCTGGATAACTAAAATACATCAAAGGTTATTTAGGTATCATTCGCTCATTTTTAGATTAGAAATTCAAAATATGAAATTACTTTAGACATCGCTCATGTCAATTATCCTATACTGCAAAACATATTTTGTTTCTTTGAAGATGTGTTAACCAGATGAAAATTAATGATTTAATATTCACTATTACAACTACTAATAAAAGTAATATAAACAAACTGGATGAGCATACATTACATTTGATAATTGAAAAGGCAATGAAACCAGCTGAAATATTAATAGCACGTGCGAAACGTTATAAAGATTTTTTATTTCTTAATAAAGGTGAAAAAAAACCATTGTAAGTACAAGATTATATTCATAATATTCAAATATTTTATAGATTTGCATAGATAATTATATATTCCATATTTATTATAGAATTCTGGATAACTTTTATATATTATCATGAATTTTCCAACATACTGGAATCATAGTCTTGATAAAAAATAAGGTTAACTCAAGATGAACAGAAATTGATTCAGGGCCTAAATTAATTTTAGAGACTTTTTTAGAAATTACTGAACTTTTAAAGGAGGGCGACCATTTGTACTTATTTTTTATTAAACGCCGGAACAATTAGATTATTTCGAAATTAACCAAAAAAATATAGCGATAGATAATTATAATGTAAGGTGGATGGACGAGATTATAGAAGGTCGATATAGATCGCCCGCAAAAACTTTAAACGCAACACAATATAAAGATGAATTTATAAACATTAGCTCGTTAAAAGACATAATGGAAACAACAAACATACATCAATACAATGGAACGCTATGTTAGAAATAATTAACGACCGTATAAATTTCGATAATAAACAAACATGCACTGGTCGAAGTGGTATGATTTCCAACGTAGACATTCTAGTATACATGATGTAAACCTGTCCAATTTCCATTAAATATCTAGAAAAATTGGAAATTCCGTTTCTGGAGGATTTACCCAGGTGAAACATCATTGAAACTGCGTTTCTTCGACTAGTGATGTAAAGAAAACGATTCAAACATAGTGTTTAGATATAAAAATTTATTGAAACAATTACCGATATGCGATATATGTTACGAACGTCGAGTATACGGAGTTAAAGAAAAGTTATGCCCGAGATGTAATATGGAAGACGAAAATTGGGAACACGTATGGGAATGTACCAAGAATAAAACGACAATGATTGATATAGGAAATTCTTCCATAGACGAAATAATAAATGACAAAACGACTCTATTCATTGAATAAAGCTTAGAATTGAAGAACATTATAATAACTCTAAGCGACGAAAATTTAGATATTATTTAACGTTCTGCATGAATGGAAGAGAGGTATAATATCCGTTCAAACGATACAAACGACTACAAAAATATAATATCATAGACGAAGGAAAAGCTTTGATCTCGAAAATATTAAACAAACAAAAAAGAATTAATTTTGATACCTAGATGCGACGGTGTAACGGAAATCGAAAAATTAATAGGAATAAATAAAAAAGACAAAAGGAAATTAGAGATTCGGCGGATGATAAATATAATAACAAAAAAACAAAAAATATATAATACAAAACACGAGTTAATTTTAAATGCTAAATAGTTCTAACGATAGTAAAATAATTCATAGGTAGAGTTACGAGTAGCGTTAAATATAATAATTACCATTTTTATTTTTTTAGATTATATGGGTTAATTATGGTATATAGTGAAATAATTATTTTACTAATGTATACAATATTGTAATTGTTCTTTTTTTACAATAAATATGAAAAAAAAAAGCATGCTCGGTAGCACAATCATGTGTAAAGTTTATTTGATGCAGGGGTAGGTACATCAAAGTTAGATTACAATAATGTAAGGTCACGTTATTTCCTTATTTGGATGGATTGCAGAAAATTCTTTTTTAGGATTCATTCATTGATTCATTGAAAAAAAGTCTCGTGACATTGGGAATATTTTAATGGATTAAATTAAACTTCGAGAAATATTAACGTTAATATTCTTCTAATGATAAAATGGCACTTAAAAGAATTAATAAAGTATGTTATTGTTGTTCCATTTACACTTTTTAGTTTAATGTGATGTTTAACTATTGTTTTTTGACAATTTTACTTACTAATTATTTTTCTTATTATTTTAACTTAACTGACAATTAGGAATTGCACGATTTAGGACGTGACCCACCATCAAGTTGTAGTGCTGGTCCTATTGGAGATGATCTTTTTCACTGGCAAGCGACAATTATGGGCCCTGTAAATGCTTTCGTCCAAATATATCAAATTTTATACGAATACATAGAAGATTCACTATTAATTCATTTCTTATAATTTTAAACAGGCTGACTCACCATACTCAGGGGGTGTATTTTTCCTTGCTATTCATTTCCCTACAGATTATCCATTTATACCACCAAAGGTACGTACATTTTATTCATACTTTCATATATTTTAATTATGTACTTATCGTATGCTTTTCATATTAGGTTAATTTTACGACAAGAGTCTACCATCCAAATATTAACAGTAATGGAAGTATAAGCCTTAATGTCTTAAGTCATCTATGGACACCAGCACTTACTATTTCAAAAGGTAAATTTTATACGAGATACTGCAATTCTTTCATGTAATTAAATTATTTAACTTTATCCTTTAAAGTACTCTTAATGATTTGTGCATACTTAAATGATCCATGCCCAGGTACTATATTTACCATATTACCTCTGCACGTTATTATTTATAGTAATAAATTATCAACATTATTTTTTTTAACTTAGACGATCCATTGGTGCCTGAGGTCGCTCATGTGTATAAGACCGACCGTACTCGTTATGAAGCTACTGCCCGTGAATGGACTCGTAAATATGCTTCGGATTATGATTATGATAGTAAGTACAATTAAGAGCTATATTATTAGCTAAAGATCCGGATAAATACCGTTTGTAAGATTTGTTCATTTTTAATATATTCATTCCAAATAAGGTCCATGGTATTGTAATTATTATGACGTAGAGACAAAAAAAATAAATGGTACACTTTTCAAGGAAATTGTCTGTAAATTAGTAGAAATTTCTGGTAATTCTCCATGTAGAAAAAAATATATTGATGGTAATCTATCTGATAATGCGAAAATTCATTTAATAAACTATCATGATATTTTCATTAACGGGTATGGAGAAGTAAGTAAAGTTTGCCTTTTTTTATTAAATTGTTATCCCAAAAAAAACACTATTTTGTAATGTATTGTATGATTAAATCATCAATTTTCTATTTTATAGCGTAAAATTTTCAAAAAACAACAGATATCAGATACAGATGGACAGTCTGGAAAAGAACAAGAAGAATTATGGAAATTACTTACTGAATTGATAATAGAAGATTCTCAATCTATAAACGTTATTGCAAGAGAAAAATTTTATCAATTTATTCATAAACTTAATCCTAATTTTATCATGCCATCTCAAGAGACTCTAAATTCAATTATTCACGAATCCTATAATTCCTCATTCTTACAACTACATCAATTTATCAAAAATGAAGCTACCTCCATTTCTCTTGCTGTGGATATCTGGACAGCTAAAAATCGGCAAAGTTATCTAGGTATCGTTTGTTCATTTTTAGATCAGAAATTTAAATCACACGAAATTGCCTTAGACATCGCTCATGTCAATCATCCTCATACTACTTCAAAACATATATTGGATTCTCTCAAAGATGTGTTGTCTAGATGGAAAATTAATGATTTAATATTCACTATTACAACCACTAATAAAAGTAATATAAAGGAAGCAATTCTTAACATGGAAAAAACAAACTGGATAAGTTGTATTGAACATACGTTACATTTAGTAATTGAAAAGGCAATGAAACCAGCCGAAATATTAATAGCACGTGCAAAACATTACAAAGACTTTTTATTTAGTATTGAAGGTGAAAAAAATATTGTAAGTACAGACATTAAGTACAGTATCTTTTCATGATATTTAATTATTTTTAAATCTATTTGATAATAATCTCATATTTATTATAGAATTCAGAAAAACTTTTATTTACTATTATGAATCTTCCAACAGATTGGGATCATATATTTGATAAAAAGTATGAAAAAATCAGGTTAACTCAAGATGAACAGAAATTTATTCAGGACCTTAAATTAATTTTAAGACCTTTTTTAGAAATTACTGAACTCGTGAGAGAAGGCACCACTTATTCTTTATTAAATCCCGCATTACTTGAAATTAAAAATACATTTCATTCAGGAAATATGAATAAAGTAGAAATTAATTTTGAAGATGAGGGACCAACCTTTAATAGAATTCAAATTGATAAGGCTGTAAACTGTACTGGCCTTATCGACAAAATAAAACTCACTCTTTATGCTGCTATAGATCACTACTGGAAAGATCTCTCAGATCCAAAATTAATTCTTTATAGCCTTTTAGACCCTAGAATAAAAAGATTATCCTTCATATCTGATGAAGAAAGAAATACTGTTAAAGATTTATTGCATAAAAGGTACAGGGAAATGAATACAATTATGGAAGTTGGCAATAATACAAATATATATAGGCAAAGTCAAAAGAAATCAATTTTAGCTAATTTAAAGAAATCAATTTCTCCTACATTTGCTGAAGTTACTGAATATTTAGACCAAGAAGAAATTGATTTGGAAAGTAATCCATTCACATGGTGGAAAGAAAGAAAAGAAAAATTTCCCGTTTTACACCGTCTTGCCATGAAATATTTATCTGTTTATGCAACTTCAACTGTTAATGAAAAATTGTTTTGTGATGCAAATAATTTAATTGATAAAGATAATTCTGATATATTTAAATACCTGATATTTTTAAAACAAAATAGGATGAATTTAGAAACAATTAATAGTGGATCTTAAAAAAGAATCTTATATTTTATATTTTCTTATAAATAAGTTTATAAATTATTCAGTGAATTATTGATTAACAATCACTATTATAAATAAATTATTTTATATAGTAAAAAATTTTTTTTTTATTTAATTATATATTTGAAACACGTACTTACGATATTTGAGTTAATTAGTGCGAAATGGTTTCGTTTAGCTATATTAACATACGTTAATTGATAAATAATTACGTAACTGTTAACGTTCTCAAAAAACCATAGTAACACGTGAAACATGGTGGACGGTGACAACCTTTATTCTTTTAATGAAAAATAAATCTATTCCTGGTGTAAATATGACGTATGAATTATTTCCCGTAGTACACAATACCTGATCACATTATAAATAAATAAGGAAAAACTATAATGGCTCCCAATAATGGCTCCGAGACCCGCAGGGCCCCGTTCCTAGTTTTAATATTTTTAATCACATAGTGACATGCTGGTGAGTTACCTCATTGCATTTACTTGCTGATATTGCAGGGAGATTGCAGGGTTTGTCTCCTGCCATAGATTCGTTCAGTGCTAAGTTTCTCTTTTTCTTGTATTTAGATTATATTTTCATGTAATCCGTTTACAAATTGTAACATCAATAAACTTTACACATAATTGTGCTTATTTTTTTGCATTTAGACCGATGTACTGTGGGTAAATATCACACAAAAACATATGTCACGTCATTCCCTTATTATTTAACGACGTGAATTTTTGATGATTAGAAAATTCTTTTTTAAGATTCATGATACTGTGAATATTTTAATAATATTAAAAACATGTTATCAAATGTTTATATTTTTTCTAACGATAAAAAAGAATTAATAAAGATGTTTATTGTAAATTTTGATAATTTTACCTACTAATTTTTTTTCTACTTATCTGCTAGGAATTGCAAGACTTGCAACGTGACCCCCACCACCATATTATATTGCTGCTCCTATTGGAGATCTTTTCCATTGGCAAGCGACAATTATGGTCCCTGTAAGTACTTTAGCCATACACATCAAATTTTATTCGAACAACACACTATAATTCTGTTCCTATGATTTTAATTAGCCCGACATACCATATTCAGGTGGTTTATTTTTCCTTGCTATTCATTCTCCTACAGATTATCCATTTAGACCACCAAAGGTACACTTTTATTTATACTTTCATATATTTTAATTATGTATTTTCATATGTTTTTTTCATTCATCCAAATGTTAACAGTAATGGAAGTATATGCCTAGATATCATAAGAGGTTACTGGTCACCAGCGATTACTATTTCAAAAGGTAAATTTTCTACAAGATATTGCAATTCTTTGATGTCGATAATTTAATTTAATTTAAAGTACTCAAAACGATTCGGAACTATACCCAGGTACTATTTTTTGCTACATTATCTCCGCTCATTATTGATTATAATAGTGTAACTACCAACATTATTCTTTAGATGAACACTACTTATGCTCGAAATTACTCATTTGTATAAGACTGATCGCATTCGTTATGAAGCTAATTGCAGGGAATGGACTCGCAAATACGCTTATTAAAATTGTTAAATTTGTATATCCTACTATTGAATTTCTCAATATATTTGAATAATGATAAATCTCAATTTTATTGATATTATTGTTTCATTTTATACTCATTTTGAATTTCTGATTTCATAATAACGGGATAATCATAATCGATGTAAAAACATTTGTATAACAGAATGTTAGTTTTATTTATTTATTTATTTATTAATGCAACAATAAAAAAAATAAAAAACAATATTAACAACAATTTAAACTATGAATCGATACTATTGTATAGAAAACTCAAACACAACCACGTATTCTTAGTAGTTTTATAATTTGTATCATTTTTATATAATTATACAAACAAAAAAATACAGGTAACGTTTGTATTTAACGATTAAAAAATTTTGTTAAATGTATTTTATTACGTCAAATTCTCTCTAAAAATTTCGGTAGTAAAAATTTACAATATAAAAACAAATATAAATAAAGTATAAGAGTAATTAAAATATATATAGTTATTTTTAAATTCACGGTAATTGTATAAGGAGTTGCATTGTTTCACGTATAAGCTTAAAAAAATATTACTTTGTTAAAAGTAAATGTTGACGATAAATATTTTTTTCTTTTTATTTTTTTATTATTATCCCCCCCCCCAAAAAATTTACATGAAATCAAATGTTCAAATTTTACCCCCCCCAAAAATTTATTGTTTCATTTCCGCTATCTTACAAGCCCTCTCAATTTCCACATTAATAGCCCAAACCCATTCCTCCCTCTCAATTTTACTTCTAGTTCTAAAAACCCAAATTTTTCCAGGATTATTTAACATTGTTTTCTTTTTTAACCTAATAACATTTCCCTTTTCTTTTTTTTCCTTCCCAAAATAAAATGATCGTTCTGCTTGCCATATAACAAAAGTACACTCTACAGCATTGTCAAAACAAGACATACCATCCGGATATATTCTTGGTAGTTTGTGTATTCCACTACTTTTGGCACTAAATTTTGATGTACTCGAATAAAGTAAATCATTTTCCGTTATTCTTCCAGAATATACGTAACAATCCGCTAAATTAATATTTCCACAACGTTTATGATAGCATTGTCGTTTTGTTACGCCATTTATTAAATTACGCGTATATAAATGAAAGCATAATAGATTTCCTCCTGTGAGAATATAATGATAATTTCGGAATGTGCCATAACGATGTGATTTTCGATATAATAAACCTCCTTTCTGTAAAAAAAAAAAAAAAAAAAAAAAAAATACGTTCAAGTAAAATAAGTTAGTTAAAGAGATATTAAATCCCCACTTTAAAAATAAAAATAAAATTATTCTTACAGTAATTCCACGACATCCATTTAGTATACACCAATGCCATATTGTTGGATTTATATAGGTTTGAAAATTATTCCAATGACTATGTATTTCATTCTGACTGCTGTTATCATCATCTTCATAATCATTAGTTTCACTCATTTTAACCATGTTGATCCGTACTTGAATATCTGACATTTTTCGAGCTTTCCAATATTTTATGAGTTCTTTCAATCGGCTAACCCATTCAAGCATAGTTTGCCTCGAATACGCCTATTTATAAATTAATTTCTATTAAGTCATAATAAAATACAAAAGTCATAGGCTTTTGTTCCAAATATTTTCCTTACCTGTAAGACAACAACCATACCGTTATTCAAGACTAATTGAAAAGGGCATCCGTGATTTTCCATTTCAGTAACCCCATAAGCTTCTTCGCTTTTTACCTCCTCCACTTCAAGCAAATTTATAAATGCTACTGCATTTTTAATTTGCTTTATACGCCTTTTTATATCGGCCTTCATGAAAGCACCAGTTTGTACACATTGCTCTTGAGATTGTGGTGCGACAGCATATATAAGTGGTTGAACATGTTGACTTCCTTCATCATTTGAAAGAGAAGAAGCCGGTTGTGGTGGAGGACTTGTTTCGAATGGCTTCAAAAAAAAAAGATAATAATCATGAGAAGTAAAATATAATCGTTTTGGTTTCCATTTCCCCTTATTACTTGTAACACGAACAAGGTATCCTTCTATTGGTGGAGGTTCCTGAATTAACACGTAATTTTTAATGAGTTATAATTATTTTCGTTCACGTAAACTGAAAGAAAAAAAAATTATCTTAATACAAACAATCAATTTCGTTCCATCACTTAAATAAACAGAAGTTGGATAATGTTCGGTTGGACGTAATTGAAGCTGATGAGTCTAAAAAGTAATAATAGTTAATATTGAGATTGTAATTAAAATAAAAAAATTATTGGAAAAAAAGATTTACCCCTTCAATGAATTGTGGACAAGCCAATAAGTCATTTCTAACCTTCCCTTCTTCATTCTTCTCCCAAACAATCCATTCTAATTGATCATATCTTTTCCAACATAATCTCAAATCACAAGACTTTAGCCATTCATTTAATATGTCTTCCCATTCTGGTTCGCCACTCAATTCATCTAAAACTAATCTAGTAACTTCCTCTGCTGTAATTTGATAAGCTTGATAATTCTCTAATGGAATTTTCACGTGAACATCCAGATCTGGTACGTATACTTCACACGACGAAGGCATTGGTTTGACTGACGGTTCGCCGAGTGTAGCATGCAATAAACGATACCATTCAATACTTTGTTCTACGGTCTTTGGATTGATCAAGAAAATTTTTGTTTTGGATTTAGATTTTTGCTTAAGTGAAATGGTATAATCGACCGCTGAAAAAAGTATTAATCGTATTGTTTTGTTGAACCTCATTTTAGCAAATCGAGTTTTCTAAATAAATAAAGTTTACAAAATTTTTAATAAAAATAAATAAAATAATAGATTTCCTATTAAAAAAAAAAATAAATAAATTATCATACGTCGTCTTCGTAAAGTTCTATTATTCCTGGACGTAATTTAACAATGTATTCTCTCCAACCTAATGAATGAGTTAAATTTTTTCTATGAGTACGATTCCTTAATAACGGACCACCGTATCGCTTTAGTGTTTCATGATGATTTAAGCGCTCTACTCTAACCAACATTCGATCCTCTTTTATAATCGTTCCAGGTTCATATATAGGAGACTTAGCTTCTAAATTAATTAAATTAGTTGAATTTACATTATCAGCTGATCGAATATCAACGTTAGAAGGTCTAACATTCTCCACATCATTTTCGGAAGCATTATTGGTTTCGTTATTACTATTATGAACATGATTTGGATGAAGAGATTCTGATGATGAGATTATTTCATCGCTAAAATCTCTATTTGATGTTGTAGTAATAGGAGATTTTTGCTTTAAAGCATTTAACATATAGTTTGTGCTAAAATATTCAGAATCTTTCTGCATAAAATGAAGATGTTGAGGTGTGTTAGGATATGAACGTAACTCTTCATTTGGTGTATAAAATATTTCATTACTGAACAAAGAACCAGAATCATTATGATCAATTAAAATTTCTTCGGGCTCGGAAACTAAAGGCGCGTCAGTTATGCGAGATACGGAACTTTGAAAAAAAAAAAAAATAAATGAAATAAATTTTAATTATGAAAAATAATATTAATATATATATATATATATTTTTTTCTTCTCATAAAAATAATTAAAAAACATAAATATACTTTTGATTATCGGAAGTATCATAGAAATCCAATGAAGACATGTTTGTAGGACCTTTAACTTCAGGTTCGGCTCTAAACGTTCTTTGTCTATTAGGACCTTTATGGTGAGTAGCGTGATCACTTTTAGAAAACCAAAAAGAACTTTTTTTGTATGACCAATTTGCAGGAGTCGGACCTATGAAAATCCTACGAGTTGTAGAATGAAGATGTTTCGACATTGATTTGGAAATATAAGAATCGTTCAACGATAATGAATGTTGTGGAGTCCATTGAATATAAGAATTTCGGTTTTTTAAACCGGTACTGCTACCGACATAACCAGAATCTGTAGCCATTTTTTTCTTTTACCGTATTATTATGAATGATAAATAATTTTAAAGAGAAAAATTAAATTATAATATAATAAATAAATTAAATAAAAAATTATGAAAAGAATAAGGGAGAAAAAAAAAATTAAAATTAATACAGTATTATTAAATATTGTGCAGTTTATTTAATATTTTTTTTTTTTTATCGCATGACGTGATGACGTGTTACAGATATTATTACATCATATTTCAATTGACAAAATTGCTATTTTCAGATAATACTTATGATCTGCATGTGACGGAAGTCTGACGCTCATGTAAACAAATCGATTGTTATGATTACCTGTTTGGCGTATTTGGCACATTTTGCATTTTACATCCACGTGACTCAAATTATGCGACACTTGCATATTTTCAAAATAGGAAATTAAATAATAAATAAATACACCAATTGTTCCCAGATAAGATAACACGAAGCAACAAAAAGAAACAAACAACTGAAACAAAGTATACTATTACATTTTTACTTAATTCTTAGAACATTCAAAAACCAAATCATTTTGATAATAATAATATTATTAAGTATTAAATATATCATTATTAAAACTAATTAGCTAAAAAAATGTTTGAAGTGTGAATGAAATGTTTCAACAACCCTAATAGAATACTTATATCATATATCGGTCGCAAAATCAATAAATAAGTATAATACTTACGATATTCCAATTTAATATAAGTATTATACCCGAAATATCTGAAAAATAAAAACCGAAATAATACAGATTCCTTAGCTTAAAATAATTAATTTTTTAATTTTAATATGGGGCTTTGATCAATCGCTAGGTCCTAAGTCATAGTCGCTAGTTCGTTCGATTCACAATTCAGTTCTTCGGTGGCTTTTGGCAAAAATTGGATTGGAAACTTCCCCGAAGCGAGGGCTCGGCCGAACCGCTCGTATATAAACGGTTAGTAGATCTCGGCATTTGTGCGACCATACATGTAATCGTCACAATACGATTTTTTCTAACAATTTATTTTTATTTTTATTGAACAGATATTACACATAAATTATAAACACATCAAAATTGATACATGAAAATAAAAAATGAAACTAACTAATAGAAGCGAACTAAATCTACTTCGACGGTGGAGTAATTATATAAAGAACTATCTAAAAATAACCAACTACTGCTAGAAACATTCAAATAATTTTTTTCTAACAATTTATAAAAGAAAGATAACGTCTTTCGCTGACCATATTTCCAAAAAAAGAAGGAACTGAATGAATTTTCCAAATGTAAAATTTCAACGTTATACAAGCCAATTACCATTCGGTATTTGTCAGTATTTTGTTGATCTCATAGTAGACTATTTAAGGATTAAAATATTTGGGCTGACAGCTGTTATTAACTTAATGAAGCAACCAGACATTTGAAATTTTCACTACAAAATTATTTCTTCTGACGATATGGCAACTGATTTGACAAGTTTATTTACAAGCGCTATGGCGCCTAAAAGAATTAATAGAGTAAATTATTATGAAAATTTCACTACCTGGATTTGGATAGAATATTTATTGGGTTATTTTTTTTTAGGAATTTCATAATATAGGACGTAATTTACCGTCATCTTGTAGCGCTGTTCCTATTAGTGATAATCTTTTTCGTTGGCAAGCGACAATCATGGGCCCCGTAAATATTTGCTGCTAAATTATTATTAGCCTATTTGTGATTTTTTCTGAGCATAGATTTACGACAAATTTAATCTAATCATATTTTAATTTTTGGTTAGCCTGATTCACCATACTCAGGTGGAGTCTTTTTCCTTGATATTGATTTTCCCACAGATTATCCGTTTATGCCACCAAGGGTATGTTTTATTCATATAGTTTCGTATACTTTAAAATACGTAACTTATTCATATATATTGTCATATTAGGTTTACTTTACAACAAGAATATATCATACAAATATCAACGATAATGGAAGGATATGCTGCCGCTGCATGAAAATTTTAAAGGACCAATGGTCGCCAGCAATCACCATATCGAAGGGTAATGATAATGATAATCTATAATGAAATCCTTTATATACAAAATAGTATTAAACGGATCTTTTATTTTATCAAGTACTCGTTTCAATTTGTGCATTGCTGACTGATCCAGTTCAAGGTATATACTGTATTAATATTTGTCATTGTATTTAATAATGATGATTTGATGATTTCAACTAATAATAAATTAGGGTGTTTATTAACGCCCGAAATATCTCGCTTGTACATTAGCGATCGTAATCGTTATGAAGCTAATGCTAGGGAATGGACTCGTAAATATGCTAGTTAGTATAAATTTATTAAAGTATATAATTATTATTTTTTTTTTGCATTTTATACCTAATATTACATTTATGGGTTCTCAACATTAGCGCAATTAACTGAATTAATTTAAGACCATCCGTATGTACAGTATGTTTTCATATTGTAAAATAATACTTTGTTCTTTGTTTTACATTTTCTCACTTAAGTAACCAATAACATAATCGTTTTAACGACAATAGAGTTAAAATTATTGAAAGAAAAATTGCGTATTTTCAGGATGCCTTCTAACTAAATCCTTGAATTAATAGTGCGACCGTAGATTTAAATAAGTTTATAATATTCGTTATTCTTATTATTTTTATCATTTTATCATCTACTACTATATTATTATTAGACTTAAAAATACTAGATTATACATCGTATTTATATTTTGGATTCATTAATTATACTCTAAATCTTGGCTATGGGGGAGATTTTTTTATTTTAGATATGAAAAGATTCATAATAGAAAATCTAGAGTTTCATAGTGAAAACATAATCATCGGTTCGTGATAAGTTAGATAAAATACGCTTATAATACCTCTTGATTGATTGAATTGAAAACTTCCAAGTTGACCGAGAGTCGACATTTGAGGCAACAAAGTTAATAATCAAAATAAAAATGCGTTTATCACTTTCAGGTTTTGATAATAAGTTGCTAAAATGTGAATGCTTTATCCTCCTCTTCATATGAAGTTAAGATGTTTAGTATTTCCTTGTCGGCTTCTTTAAATATTCTTTTCCTTTATACCTATTTACAAAATCTATTATCGAAATATGAATAGTTCAACCCTAATATATCGTATAATTCTTTAGCTATTGGCCTTTCATAGGATAACTTCTACAACATCCAAGAATTTTCTGGTCTGTCTGCTAATGCTAACCTTAAATAAGGTTTTTTTTAATTATAAAGAGGTGGTTTTCTAGATGATAAAACAAACAACAACAACAACGATAATATATATGGTATTCCGTTTAATACTAGAATCATGTCAAAAAATCATTTAAAAATGAATAAATTTGATTTGCTGAAAAAGCCACTAGTGTGGCTTATACAGTTATACATACGAAATCCCCTGTACCTGATTTATATTGTTCGTTTGTTCATGAATTTTTTATTATGCCGCTAATAGATAATTCCTTTTTTTTCACAAACGATATGGAAAAATCCTAAATCAATAATAACGTTAAAAAAAATTAACAAGTAAATCATGAAAAAACTTTTTTTATTCAAACGACGAAATTTTGACTGGGTTAAATTTAAGTCTGCACGTAGTTAAATTTTTGCAAGGATAAAAATATGCAATTTATGAAATTTATTCATTAATTTTGATAAAATTAAGGAAAATTTTGACTGGATTTGGTTATGTGAATAATTTGTGCATTTCCATTGGTATCAAGAACATATTTTCGTAACCTGTAAAAGTGTCGCAATGGGCGCACTGAAAAAAATATTTTGTTGATCTCTGTAGTAAAAAATTCTTTTTTTAGGATAAAAAATGACGTATTTGCTGTTAAATTGGCATGTTTATTTTTATACACAGTAAAAAAAAAAAATTTTTTTTTTTTTCACTTTTATCCAACAAGTGAAATGGCACTTAAAAGAATTAGTAAAGTTATGAGAAAAGATTTATATCTTCAAATGACCGGATTTTGGAGAAATACTTATCTGCCGTTTTTACTTCTCTCTATTCTCTATTAGGAACTTATCTGTTTAGGAAGCACGCCACAGTCATCTCTTAGTGCTGGTCCTGTTGGAGATGATCTCTTTCGTTGGCAGGCTACACTTTTGGGTCCCGTAAGTAAATAATAACTTATGGTCTTATCTGCACAAACGATTAATTCATTTTAACTACTTGAAATTAAGTCTGACTCTCCATATTTGGGCGGTATATTTTTCCTTGATATTCAATTTCCAACAGATTATCCGTTTAAACCACCAAAGGTATATTTAATTCATACAACTATAGTATTTTATAATTACGTACTTACATATTCCACACTAGGTTCGTTTTATAACGAAAATATATCATCCGAATATCGACAGTAATGGCAATATAAGCCTGGATTTTCTATATGATAATTATCGATGGTCACCTGCATATACAATTTCAAAAGGTAAATTGGATACAGAAATAGTTTCAACTCTTTAATGTATTAAAAAGACTTTAATCAAATTTTATTATTTTAAGTACTCTTGGCAATATGTTCATTGTTAACTGATCCAAACCCAGGTATTTATTGCACACATTTTATAACATATAATTTATTGGTGGATTTTGCCATTACGTGACATAACTCTAATTAATCTCTGTGAACTAGCATAATTAATTATTCAATGATTATATTTTAAATATTATTTGACGATTAAATTATTACATTCCATGTAATTATTATTTTAATTGATTTCACATAATTCTTTTTTTTTCTTAATATTAGACGATCCATATGTATTTGAAATTGCTAGTATGTATAAGAATGATCGTAATCGCTATGAAGCTATTGCTCGGGAATGGACTCGCAAATATGCTAGTGAATATAATTAATTATATGGCCTTGTATCTTTTATTATCTAAATAATACATTGTTCTTTGTATCAGTGCAAAACATCTCAATTAACATTTGGTCTGTTATCACAATTATAGCTGTAAATCGAAATTTTTCAGATTTTTATTTGATTGCTTCTATATACAGTATACTAATAATAGATATTTATTGTCATTAATTTCTTTTTAGTTCGAATAATGTAAAAAAACCATAATAACAATTTTTGGGCTTATAAGGTCATTTAAAATTTCATATTATATTATTTTTTTGGCTTCTACATAATTAACTGCTTATGAAAATAAAATAAATAATTAATTACTATTTAAATTAACAAATAATTATTTTATATATTTAATTCCATAATTGTTATTCTTTTTCTCGGGAAACGAATTACATTGTTTTCTAATTATAAAATTTGATATATCATTTGCACAAACTTGGATCATCTCCAAATTTGTAGTTGAATCAAACGCTTTTTTTGTTTTTATCAAACCAAATAATCAATAAACAAATAATACAAATAATAAATATTAATTAAAGCTAATAAACATATAAAGAAATTCTTTTATAAATCTAATTAAATATTAATTTATAATATGCACGAAAGAATATTAAAAACGAAAGAATAATAACAAATCAATTAAGGATCTTTAATTTAAATAATAATTTAAAACGTAATTATTTCCGACAAATAAAACAATAAAAAGATGAAACAGACAAAAAAGACTCTTCATAATTATATAAATTTTAAAATAAGTGATTGTCGATAGAAAAAGTTCTTTTTTTTTTTTAACAATGAGCATCCGAAGCAGGCTTTGAATAGTTACGATATTTTTAGAAATTTAACGATTTAATTTTTTTTTTTTTTTGTAACGATAATACGTAATCATTTCTTAATTTAATTAAATATCACGCAATTACGCAAATTGGCAAAAGAAGCGGACTGATATTGTATGCATGACATGAAACAAAATAATCTGTTTTTATTTAAATTATTAAATGTATTCCATAAAAAGACACAGTAACAAATACTCTTTAAATTTATTAGAATTTTCTCCTGTTAATTAATATTATTATTCATAATTATTAAAAAGAAAATAATTAGGTATCAAATGGAACTAAAAGTATAAATACACTTGAAATTTCCACTGCATTTTTTTTTTCAATTAATATACTTATTACCATTTATTAAAATCAATCCAAAAACTCAATTAAAAAACAATCTTTGATTAAAAAATAAATTCATATAATTTTTCCACAATCTCATACGTTGCTAACAAAAAGCAACAACTCCAACAATCTCATAATATCCCAAAATTAAAAAGCTATTGTATAGAAATAGAGCAAGCGTTTAATATGTTGAAATGGAATGTTGTTGATTATCAATTATTTTCAAAAACAGAATGGCTGGATGAAATTCCAAAATGGCAAGACAAAATCCCAGAATTACCAGATATCTCCATACCAAGATTTAATGTAAAATGTATGATAATTCTGAGTGTTTTATTGTCTGGTTATTCAAATGGTCAACTTTACATATCAACTATGATGTTGATGTAATTACAGCTGTTAGAACAATTTCGGCTGTAATTTTATATTTGCCATCACATAATAATGAGCCCGAAAACCATATAAAGATGGAATTGTGGGCAAAAAATTTTTCCAACATCTTCAACGTAGAACTTGATTCTGTTTGAGAGTTTACTCATTTAATTTCGGATCATAAAGACGGAGATTCATATTTGAAAGATATGAATAAAGTCAAGCTCTATTTTATCTTGTCGAATTTGCAAGTAAAGATGCAGATAAAATTGCATATGGATTAAATCGTATTTTTGACAATCTCAATAAATGGGAAGTCAATAAAATAAGATTACATTTAGCGACAGCTGATGGAGCTACTACTTATTCGCATACTTAAAATGCTTATGAGCCAGATTTCTTGGAAGGAGATTCGACTCTAATCTATGTTTATGGTTCTGTGCATAAATTCAAACTGAGGATTACTCCTGTATTCAGGGTCCCATATTCAGGGAAGAAAATTCAACTCCCATTTATTTTCATAGACATGAAATTGATAACATATCTTCGAAAGACCGTTTGTGCGGATGGGATATGGATTAAATCCATATTAAATAGAAATTATAGAATGAATAATAATAATAATTTAAAATTAGAAGATGCATTGCCTGAAATCTACGAGTAAGGCAACATATACACCATATTCAGAACGAATCAAATAACAATATTTAAAGATTTTGAAGAATTAATTTAATTCATAATTTTAAAATCTAAATGAAATTATCCATGAACATGATAAAAATTACTTTTCAAGACTGAAAAATCTTATACAAGTAAGGCAGGCAATATATATGCCATATCCGAATTGAATGAAAAGATCTAGGATACAGAATTTGGAGGCGGTTTTATACCAGATTCACGACCCAACAAGTAGAAAGAAAGTGGAGAAACTTAGTTTAATTCATAATTTTAAAATTAAATGAAATTAGTAAAAACTTTAGTGTGCCCTATCAAATATGTTGAGATATTTTATATTTGATTATATTACATTTTTTTTTATAGTTATATGAACAAGAGGAATTAATTTAATTCATAATTTTTAAAAAATTTTATTAAATAAAATTAATAAAATTTTTGGTGTGCTCTATCAAATATACTGATTTGATTATATTCCATTTTTTTTTTTTTTTTTATGATCATGATTGCTTTTTTTTGTAAATAAATTTTTTGAGATCGAATAAAATCAATCTATCTTAAGGTTGAATTCATTGATTTAATGACAAAATTTATCATTATTTTTTGAAACTTTGTCTAATATATAAATAAATAATGCATTTGAAATCTCAATACATACTGAGATAACGTGATTATGTATAATAACGATTATTACGGATGAGAAGTTAAGATGATCAGTTATTTATTTTCATTTTTAGTTTCAAAACTCTATGTTTAAAAAAAAACTTTGTGTTTGTGTTTTCTTAAAAATTACATATATACATTCACAAACGAATATCATTTAAAATGTATTAACCGCGCTTTATTATCGCGTCAGATTTATATCCTACTGTATTTATTACAATAGAACGTAAGAAAGCCAGGATAATAAAATAAATTGACCAATGAAATAATTATGGAATACTAATTTTTCATTTGAAAAAATTAACCATTTAAATATTTTATGCAAAATATTAGTGATTTTGTTGGTTTATAACCGCTTTAATGATTTACTCAATAGTCATAATGTTTCAAGAAACTAAATAATCACCTATTATGGCTTCAGTTAGAGACAATGCCAGCATTTGAGTTTCATCTTTAAAAGTTAGAAGGAATATATGAAGAACTCAATAAATTTAAAGTAAAAAAGAACAGATAAAGAAAGGAGGATTATTATGGATTACTATACTGAGGAATCGGGAGAATAAAAGAATTTTTTACGGAAAAGAATATTTACAATTTTAATTCATAAATTTGTAAAGAAATGAATGTCAGTAACATCAAAAAAAAAAACTTCCTTTAAACTTTACCATTATGTAGTCTTGAAGCAGCTGAGAAAAAAAAATGAGTAATATTAAATAAATTGAAAATATTTTCTTCGTTTTAATTACCAATTTTCATAAAAAAATTACAAAAGTAATCTTTGTATATATATAAAAACATTCATTATTACATAATGTATCTTAAATTTTGTATCCTTTCATCGAGTTGTTAAAAAATTTTAATTTTTCAACAACTTGACGCTAGTTCTATAGAATATTTCTGCTAATTGATTGTCGTAATCGATGAGTCCCATCAAATAATTCTTTTATTTTATCGTGTTAATATAATTCTAAAACTGCATAAAATCTCTAAGCGTATTAATTTAAATATTTTTTTTTAATTGATAATAACCTATTTTACAACAATCTAGAAGTTATAATTTTTGATTCATACATTATTTTTGTGAGGTTGAATTCGAAATCGACCAGGATAATACAATGATACTACTGGGTAAAGCTTTGATGGTAAATTATTCCATCCCGATACTTCCGGGTATTTTATACCGTTAACCGAAAAAGCGCAAGTTTTTTTACTCATATCTAAATGAACTGTAACTTTTGCGCCATCTCCAAATGATGGGCAATAATTTTTTATGTTAACCCCGGAATTACGACAATAACCACCGGAACCTAATACCCATCCAGTTAGTTGCCTTCCCGCAGGATCTTCATAATTAAAATTTTCTGATGCACATACTCCAATCCATGACCACTTACAAGCTCTTTCAATAATAACGTCCCATTCATAAAGTCCATTTTCTAATATCATTTTAGCTCTAACACTTCGCCATAGATTAAATGGTGCATGTACAACTTTTCCATTTTCCTCAGTAATAAGACCTGATCCACAACCTGACCTATCCCAAACATAATTGGTGGATATCCCTCTAATATATATATTAGGATTAATTGATTTTGTATTATATCGATAAACATTTAGAATTATTTTAGATGGAACAATTTCTAGTGGCTCGATGACGTCAACTAATACTTGACCTTGAACTCGTTTGAAATCAATGAATTCAATTAAAGGTTTCAATTTTTTAGCAACTTTTTGGCGATCAACAATAGGTTTCTTTTTTATTATTTCTAAATTTGAATTTTCTAACAATTCCAATAATTCCAAGGTTGGTAATTGTCCTATAAGACATTCATATGCATCATCAGAAACTTGTTTTGCTGCAAGAATAGCACTATATCGAAAAACTTCATATTCAGGTGTTGCAAAAGATATTTCTTTTTCATGTGTGTAATATAAAAGATATCGAAGACCTGCAATAGACAAACGACCGAAATCAATGGTATTTAATGGAATATTCGCTACTTCTTCCATCAAGAAATTTAATAAAATATTATCTTCTGTTAATGGCATTTTTTCCACAAATTTGGAAAGTAATTCAGGTGAATAATTTTCATTATAATCATTTTTTAACTTATTTTTGAAAATTTTTATAATAAAATCCTGAAGATCTGGTAACTGAAAATAATCAGCAACGTTAAAAGCTTCAAATATATTATCTTTTGTTAAAGATTCTTCTTTAATTGATCCTGTATAAATATATTCCAATATAATCTCCATTTCAGCAGAATTAATTTTTGGAAAAAAAATTTGAATTTCATAAGTTTCCTTCATTCCATTATAAAGTAATCCATCGAATACTTCGGATCTTGCTGCTAAAATTGCTCTACAAGCATGTAATTTCTTTTCATCTTCACATAAAATTTCTATGTCACTATATTTTGGATTATTTATTAAGAATCCTAAATCTTTTTCCAATGAATATCCTCTAGCCATTTCTCGTAAAAAAAATATTTTTTTTGAAAAAAAAAAGAAAGAGTTTTTTGATAACCCTATTTATATAAGTTTGCGTAACTAGTTCTTGTACCATGTTGTACTGTTGAATTGTGCTAACCTAAGTTATTAGCTGCGCCTCATGATTGGCAACGTGACGTAGAAACTATAGAATAACCGAGTATATTACAAAAGATTTCATAGATTCTGAAGATTTGGTAATTAAAATTATTCTGCGCGTAAGAGGAAACTGTCATCTTTTATCTGTTATTAATGATCCTTCTTTAATTGACCTCATGTAAATACCGCACCCAATATCATAAGAAACAGATATAAAATAAAACTTCATTATATATCATCTTATATAATACCTGGTATTTTAGACAGTGCCATACGGATGGTATATTATTCTAATAATAATTTTTTTTATGAAAGAATTAAAGTCTTCCGAATAATATAATATATTGCCTAAGCTGTATTACCTTATTGCAATGTTACTAACAGGTCTCTTCAATGAACATCGACCAAATCCAGCACTGTTACAAATCCTCATCATGCGAATTCCTTTTCATAATTCAACGAAATACATTTCGGTTCTACGGGAGAACCACAAAAAAATTATTTGGTGAAATTGCTTTATAACTGTTATTCGTCCGTCTTCAACTCGATACTTTATCAATACTTCAAGACTTTATGAAGAGAACGAGCGTGTAAAAGCTTCACCGTAAGTCTACGTTGCTTTACCTACTACAATGGTAAATTTTCGGAAACCTGCATGAAATGTTATTTTTGCAACTAGATTGCAAGTCCAGAAGTTGCATCACATTGCAGGCCCTCACAAATACATACTTTAGTCTTTCAAAAATGAAGTGAAACATTGGTAGTTTCAAACATAGAAAGCGGCATTGCGTAATGTCTCGTCTGGACTTCATTGTCAAATTGTGATATGTCTGATATGTCAGCTTCTATATATATATATATATATACTGTATATATTAAGCGAATTCATTACGTTTAAGCTCGGAGAAAATAATACAACAGATTGGGCGGGAAGCCTATGAATAAAATTTCTTTAAATATACTAAATATATTCAAATCTTAAAATATTTAAAATATTTTTTTGCTAAATGAGCTGCAGAAATTTTTGATAGAACACAATATTGTTGATCTTGGTAGCATAAAATTCTTTTTTAGGATTTATTAAATAAAGGGGCGTACAATATAGTATAAATGGCTTTAATTTGCATGTTTTACTAATTTAAAATTCTTTTTTTCCTTTCTTACAAACAAACAGAATGGCATATAAAAGAATTGGTAAAGTAAGTTATGATTTATGAGAAATAATTAATTTAAATTTCTTATATTTTTTTGCTACCGAATTTTGGACAAATTTTATTCATTCATTTTTTTTTTATTTTTTACATATACTGTATATATTATTAGGAGTTTAATGATTTGGGGCGAACACTACCGTTGACTTGCAATGCTGGTCCTACTGATGATGATCTTTTCCATTGGCAGGCGACAATTATGGGTCCTGTAAGCTAAATTATTAACCCATATGTGATTTTATCTGCGTGGTGATATATGGCAAATTCAAATTTAATTTAAATACCTCTTGAAATTATTATTTTGGTTAGTCAGATTCCTCATACTCAGGTGGAGTGTTTTTCCTTGATATTCGTTTTCCCAACGATTATCCGTTTAAGCCACCAAGGGTATATTTATTTATACAATTTTGTATATTTTCAAATACTTATTACTTACTCATATATTGTTTATACTAGATTGGTTTTACAACAAAAATATATCATCCAAATATCAACGATAATGGAAATATATGCAACTGCTGCATGAATATTTTAAAGGAGCAATGGTCGCCAGCATTTACCATATCGAAAGGTAATAATAACCTAGCATGAAAATTGTTGAAATTCTTTTATACAAATAAAAATATTAAACAAATCTTTATTTTATCAAGTACTCGTTTTAATTTGTAAATTGCTGACTGATCCAATCGAAGGTATATTTATTGTCTGAAACTCCGAATTTACCTTTGTCATTTTATTGAATGATCTGTTTGATTTCAACTAAAAAGAATTAACAACAATTTAGGGTGTCAATTAGCGCCACAACCATCCTACTTGTACCATAACGATCGTAATCTTTATGAAACTAATGTTAGGGAATGGACTCGTAAATATGCTAGTTAGTATAACTACAATGTTATAATTTTTTGCTTTAAATATTTAACATTATACTTACGGATTTTCTTGTTCTCAATAATAGTGCAATCATCTGAATTAATTTAGAACTATCCGTATGAATGTTACCTATAATATCGCAAAATAATATTTTGTTCTTTGTTTTACGTTCTCAATGCACAAATATTTCAATTAACCAATAATCTAAATTTATTAAATAGTATATAGTGTCAATAAAATAAAAGTATTATCTAAAAAAAAATTAATAAAAATTATAGGAAATTATCAGCGTACGTGTTTTACAAATCCTTTATTTTTTTTTTGTACTACTTAATTTATAGTATCTTTCTAATGATTCGATAGACTGTGCTTATATGAATTCTTAATTCTAAAATTATAAAGTTCAGCTTTTAAAAACTGTACTACTAACGTACGAAAAGCTATAACATCAAACTCGATTTGTTCCTATGCATTTCATTATTTTTTGCCGATTTAATTTTTTTGTTAAAAGAAGTCCTTTAGATGCATTAAAAATTGCCTCAAGTTTTGACATTTATCTCCTTAACTGAAAGTACGTTCTCTAAACTAGTAGTATTTTTCTTGACTTTGTTCTTGTCATTTTACTAATTTTAATTTGGGTAATATGATTTAACTATTTAACAATTATGTCGTTTCCTTTTCCACTAATTTTATGTCTTTATCAGCACTCTTCTTTACTCCTAAAGTTATCGAATTTAGTTCTTATAATAATAGTAACATATTCAAAAATACCAATTTCAAAAAGATATTAATAATTAAGTTAGCGATCTTTTTCTTTCTGGCACGAATCTTCCATCAACCACTAATAAACTTGACTTATTACTTCTAGCATTGATCTACTATTTTATACAAAACTTGCTTTGGAGATAAATTAGTATCTTTCAATTCAACTGTATCTATCTAATACACCAAAATTATTCATATTTCACTTTGAAACTTTTTTTTTGAAACTTCTTGCCTCGGCTAACTTCGTGCTCACTTTCTCTGAAGTCCTCAGAGCCCGCTCGTACAGCAAACTATTAATTTATTCTTAGTATTTGGAGATATAACCGCAATAGATTTGGGCAATAACTTAGATCAAGAGTTAAATTACTATTAGAACAATTTAGTTTAACATCTTTCTGATTGGACAATGACATATTAAATATTAAAAAAAAATTCAAATTTCTAATCAGATCAATGTAATATATAGATAAAGGTTAAGTATTCGAACAATTAAGCTCGATAAGATTACTAACTTCTAACTCAATTAACGTTGAACAATCAAGCTTGTTCAGATTTAGACAGTCCGTTACAAACTCGTATCATAATAAAGTTTTATAGTTATTGTAGTATATCTATATATATGAAAAAGTTCTCTTACTTTATCTCAGGTTTTTCTTTTTAAATTTAAAATCATGTCTCATCAGAGGATATTTAAAAGTTGCAGAAGAGGATGAATGATGAAATTAAGTAAAATTTATTTAAATATATAGGTAATAAAAGATTAAAATTAAATTTACATTGCAAAACTTTGAAAATAAAAGACTTTATGAAGTATTAATTTGAAGAAATTTGAGTTAACCAATTTAGAAATTAATGGTTGCCTCGATTACTCACATTAACTTATCGAAGACATGAGTTCGGTATTATCCGATGAAATAATTATATTATGAACTATTAATGAAAATTCTAATCAATACAATAATTAATATACCAAATTTATTTATTCTTTTGTATAATACTAATAAAATATGCAATAATACATTACTTTACCTGATATTTCTAATTGAACGACAGATAATTGTTGAAACGTTAATTGCTCTCAAACTCTGTATTTACGAAAATATTTGAACCTATTGATAAATCCTTAATACTTTCATCTATAATTGTTCCTTCACTTGACCTCGGAATTGACTTATATTTTTCCAACGAATTACTTTCTTCTATGTAAATGTCATCGAAGTTTGTATCATCCTGTTGAGGAGAAATTAAAGTTTTAAGAATTGAAACTATATCCTGCATATTTGGACGTTCATCTGGTTCATATTTCCAACACTCTATGAATAAATTAAATAAAATTTAAACGTTAATTAAAACAATTTAGTGTCAAATAAAAATAATAGTTAATTAATGGAATTGTTTATTAGTACTTGTATATAATTTACTATATTCAGCAGGAGTTCCATCAATAATTTCTTCTCTTTTTCCATTTACTATTGATAAACTTAAACTTAGATCATAATAATTACAATTCTTACTAAATGGCTGATATCCACTTGAAATTTGCCACATTAGAACTCCAACACTATATACATCAGACTTTTTATTTAATTTATAGTTATTTTGATCATTCAACCTTTTTGGATCGGTATAAGGTATCACACCGAATATTTTTAGATTATTACTTGACGCGGCAATCTTTCTTGATAAACCAAAATCTGCAAGCTTTAACTTTTTCTGGTGTACAAATACATTATCGGCATGCTATTTTAATTAAATGAAAATGTTTAATACTAATCAGCTAAGATCAATATTAGAAATCATAAAATTTTAAATTATTACCAAATCACAATGAATAATATCACATTCATGTATACAGGCTACCGCACTTGCTAGTTGTAATGCAAACTGATATTTATCATCCCATTCGAGTTCATCAATATGTTGACTCAAATAGGTTCTTAATGTGCCGCTATCAGCATATTCCAAAACCAATGCATATTTTTGAATTTTACCTAAATATGTATTAAAAAAAATTATTTTATTTTTTTAAAAAAAATAGGTATAATATAAATATATGTAGGCTTACCAGTTTTTTTTACTGTTGTAATCCCATAGAATCGTAAAATATTTTCATGAAAATCGACTTTTTTTTGTAATTTTATCTGTAAAAGAAAATGTTTTAATAAGTTTTTATTTTTAATTAAGAATATATATATATATATATATACCTCATTGATGATTTCCTTTAGTGTTGTCATATCATTATTGAAACGTTTTAAAGCGAAAAATTTATTATTATTTTTCCAAATTGCACGAGTGACACTTCCAAATGAACCTTTCCCTATTTTTTGTGGATTTTTAAATTCCGAATATTCATAATATGTGATAAATTCTTCAGCAATCGATTTTTCAAACCAATCCGTGTAACAATTTTTTTCCAATTCAAACTTTTCTATACTTAAATTGCATTAATCAGTTTTTCGTTAAATTCATTATTTACATTAAATTAATTTGTACCTGTATTTAAAATTTCATATACTTTCTCAAAATCAGGTCTTGATTTTAGTTCATCATTTACAACTAGTTGATCATTGAGTTTGGTATTATCTGGTGAAGTAACTAATATTATAAACTATTAATAAAAAAAAATTTGTATTAGTCAATACTATTAATATATCAGACTTAACTTACTTAAATTTTTATTTGAAGTATCAGAAGGAATAGGTAAATCGTCGTCATCATTAACTTTCGAGTTTTGTCGATCAAAAGATTCTTCAGTATTTAATTGACTTAAAATTTCATTTAAATTTTCATTTACTTCTTCAATATTGGGCCTTAATTCTGGTTCGTCTTTCCAACATTTTTGATAAAGTTTTTGATATTTTAAAGGTGTACCATCAATTGGTTTTTCTCTCCTCATATAATAACCAGCAAGTAGTATAAGTTGTGGGTAATTAGAAAAAGGAGGACGCCCACTTGAGATTTCCCATAATAAGACACCTAAACTATAAATATCGGATTTCTTATCTTTTCTATACCAATTATCTTTAAAACATTGTGGTTCAGTATATCCAATCATCCTGACTTTATTACCTTCATCACTCATTAAATTAGTTGTAACTTCAGTCAATCTTTTAGATGAACTAAAGCCTGTGATTAATAATTTTCCATTGTTCACTAATATGGTTAATGAGAACTAAAATGATTGATAATTTTTAGTATAACTAACAAAGACAAATCACAAATAAATATTGAAAAAAAATACTTCTTTACCAAGTTTCTATGAATTATTTCCTTGGAGTGTAAAAATCTCAATCCGCTAGTAATGTCCAATGCCATTTGAATTTTATCATTCCAATTCAAATAAACAAATTTTGTTTTCAAATAATCTCTTAAATTTCCTTCATTGGCATATTCGAACACTAAAATATAATTTAACTTTGAATCTATTAATTTTAAATATAAATTAGTTAGATTAAACTGTATAATTAAATTCTTTAAAAAATAAAATCTTAACATAAACCTTTTGTTATTCCCAGAAAACGATCGATGTTTGGATGAAAACCAACCTCGAGAAGGAGTTTCAACTAAAAACAATGGTAACGTTATTTTATATTCCAAGCTACAGCATAAAAATGCGATTCTTACATTCTTGACAAATTCATTTAAAAGCTCATCTTTTCCAGTATTTAAATTTTTATTAAAGCCATATTTTAATACGACAAATCTCGTATTGATCAAATTTGCTTTATATACTTCACCGAAAATTCCTATACCAATAATGATGATTTGACTAAATTTATCATATTCAAAATAACGAATTTGTTCATTCTTTATCTTTTCTTTAATCCACTTTTTCCCCGAACTAGTATTTTTTTTAAAGAATCTTTTCATCAATCCATTCTTTACCGAATCCATTTTGTCAATTTTTTTTGTCATTTAAATTATAATAATTTTCCTTGCTTTTTTTTTAAAAAAAAAAAAAGAAAAGAACAAATTTATTAAATAAGCTAGTTGTTTAATTGTTCAAATTAATAAAAGTGCATGCATGTGATGCTGTGTTGATCAACTGCATATCTCCTATTTTAGTTCAACAGGGTGGACATGCAAATATATCACATATCGATCATTTGCCGATCATAATATATATGATATCACATTAACTTTGAAGCATTATTCCAACTATAAGTGTGTAAAAAAAAATACATTAAATTATTTTATTTAATAGTTTAAAATATTAAAAATTTTGTATTAAAATTTTGTGGCAAAATAAAATGTATTGCCAAAGTTAGCTTTAGGCCAAATTTTTCAATAATTAATATAATATATATGCCGATCATTTTCTAATCGGACTTTAAAGTCTCGGGCGAAGCTACAGGTGTTCGCGCGAAATGTGAAACTTTTACAATATATTATTTAAGTATTCAAAAATCAATGGCTAAAATAAACCTGAATAATTTTTGATAATCCTGAAGTTATGGTTAAATGAACGCTATGCAATTATTTTTATAAATGACATTATTATTTAATTTAATATAAAATTTTAAAATACAATAACTTCGCCAACAATATTTATTTATTTATTTTGAGTCCAGTGATGGCAAATGACCAGGTCATTTGTCCATTTTGAGATGACCCCTGAATGACCTTTGAATGACCTAGTCATTAGGGTCATTTGTCATTTGAGTCATTTAAAATTAATGCTTTATAATTTAAGCCAGGTTTATGATTCCGGCTGGAATTATGAATTTATAGTATCACATGAAATTTTTATCCATAAAATATTGAAATTGTATGAATAGTTTTGGTCAGAATTATGACGTAATTTTTAAATGACTAGGTCATTTGTCATTTAATGTTGAAATGACCCAAATGGCACGTGACCAGTCATTTGGGTCATTTGAGGTCATTCGGGTCACTGGCCAACACTGGGCCCAACATTGATCTGATCACAATGAATTTACTATCATTCGAGTCCTCTCATTGAGATAAATCCAGTGGTGTAAAATTTATTAAAATCCGATTACTGAATCTTGAAATTGTAAATTTTGATTTCATATTATTCATCAATTATAAATTTTCACATGAATTGATGTAATTTCAGTTAATTTCGAACAATTTTTACCTCAAAATAGTCAATCAAAAATTATTTTAGCCTCATATATTAACTAAATGATATTTTTTTTTTACGTGACAAATTTGAATAAATGATTAATAAACGCCTTGTTTTTTAGTTCTAATATATGATAATCAATTGTGGTGCACTCTTCCGAAAAATATCAGAAAATTTTTTTTCCATTCTCAATGGAAAGCTACATAACTTTTATGCCATATCGGCTGATCGGAAATGTCTCATAATTTTATATACTAATGACAATAAAGTAGCCCATCAGTTATATAATGAACTTATCAACTAAGCTTAAATATTAATTGGACCAATTTTCCGAATCAGCTGATATGTTTATATTTAACAAAACATAGTAGCCTATTAGTCGACTATACCATTTAGTCTGTTTCTTTCAAACCAGAATTTATAAAAGATAAAAATCTATTAGCTAATACCTTTTGTTGACCTAAATGTAAACTACTTTTTTGTAAACTTAATTTAGCTAAAATATTTTAGCTATATTTGTATTACATTATACTTTTATACACCGGCTACCCTAGTTAGTCAACTGCAAAATTTCATATGTAATTATGGAGATGTTTTTTAGTATTAAGTGGTAAATCTAGTATTACTCCGGAAAAAATACAATAACTTTGGTTCTATTAATCTCAAAGACATGGAATTGCCATCATTAGATGCGCAGGACCCGAAATATATATATATAGAGGTCAGGGAACATTAATATTTTTACTAATAGCTGTACACAAGGGTTTTTAATATGGTCAGTATGCAAAATTTACATCTAACCCCAAATAATCTCCTGACTTTATCATATAATTTTTATTGTATAGTTCAGTTGTATCTTCCTGCTCAAAGTAACTATAATAATAATTTTCATCTTAGTTTAACTTTACTGGTTAGAGGTCAGTTACAGTATATATTGTTTTTAAAACCTTGTAACTATTTATAACTTGTAATATTGAATTAAGCGAAATAGAAATGCAGATCAATTGAAGTATTTAAATCATTTATCATGCGAACATAATATATTAATATATATATATATGTGTGTATCTACCAAATACTGTATGTATCGAAATACGCAAATCGAACCTTTACTTCTAAAAATATCTATTAAAAATACGCAAATCGATAATATGACTTTGGTTAAAATATCCATAGATTGTACGCAAATCAAAATATAATCGCATAAAAAATTTGTGACGCAATTCTGCACCCCACCTCTCTATATATATTTCGGCTCCTAGATGCGCCTTGACGAGACAAATTTAGCAAGCTTAATCTTATCTTTTAACAATCACTAGATAACAAATTATTCTTAAAAATGCCAAATTTTTAAATTTTCAGTTTTTTAGGAAAGTAGTTTTTAATGTTTAAAAATTTACCGAACTTTTAATAAAAAGAATAGTTGAATGTTTATTTTATGCCTATAAAGTTAGTTTATTATATCTTAATAACTGATACTCTACATTGGTGAAACTCCAGATTCCCTGTTGGTAAAGAATTTTATTACTATTGTATAATTATTTTCTTTTTCATAATTGCTTTTTCTGTGTGATTATTTATTTTAAATTTAATAGTATTTGAATTTATTCCATTCTACATTTTGAGCCGCGAATTTATTTCTTATCAACTTTATTTAAGGTTGAACACTTTAGCTGGTTGTAAAGTATAAATGGCCTTAATCGATTAATTAAACGGTTAATTTTAAAATATATACGTATATATATACTGTATATTATTATTATTGTTGTTGTAATAGCTATTGCGGCAAAATTCATATATTCAGTTTGGGGAGCAAATTTTATTAAATATTGAATTTGCAGAGCACGTTACCAAAAATTCACTTGTCAGAGCCGCATTAGATGATTTGACCAGAATTATTATTGATAATTTTAATCGACAGTTCGAACAACAACTAGGGATTGGAATCGAAAATCGAATCTTTTCAGTATTTTTTTTATAGATGATCAGCTTGACTTCGAATCAGTTTCTAATTATAGCAAAAACAATCAGTAGTTGGCCTGTATTGGAAATCACTTTGGAATCAGGTCGGCTAATATGTAAAAAATTTTTCAGAATCGATTCTCGAGAATCGATTTTACTATGTTTTATCGATTTTCGATTAATCGATTCCAATCCCTATCAACAACATTAATTAATTGAAGCTAGTGCATAGTGCATACGACATTTAACGTAATAAGTTAATTTAGTGTGATTGTAACATATTTATTCACAAAACAACGAAATTTTTTAAACTGCTTTAACAGTTAAATACAACAACAATTAGGTGTTGTATAATAAAATATAAATTATTAGATTCTATCTTCAATATTTCAACAGTATCTATTTTAAATATCTGTTTGTTGATAATGAATCTGTATGATAGTATATTTTAAGTTCATATTGTACTACTTTATAATTCGTTTTTCAAAAATGAAGAAATTTGTCGTAAATGAATTCAATGAATTCTATGAGATTATTTCTGAGCCTAGAACGTTGAAACCTGGAGACAAATCGTCGAGCAACATAGTGACTTACCAGCAGTTGAGAATGAGTTATCAGTGTCATTATGACTAAAAACTTAAAAGCCATGCTTCTAATTTGGTCATTATTTTTCATAAAGGTAAGCAAAATTATTAGATAATTTTGTTCGGGTTAACTCTGACTAAACTTACATAAAATTTAGGTACTGAACTGTTAATCTGTACATCTGGTCTCATACCGTGCATTTGCCAATATGGACCTGCTGCTACCGGTACGGAAAACTTTTAATATAGTACAATCGTAATAGATTGGGCAATACCGCAATAGCTTAAATCAAAAGTTAAATTACTAATAGAACAATTTAGAAATTCTAAATTGAAACAATTTCTTACCGTTACATCTAAATTAACACATATTCATTTCTGATTGGGCAATGACATATTAGGATGTTAAATAGGATTTTACCATTAAAAAAAAAATTCAAATTTCTAATCGGATCAATGTAATATACAGAGACAATTTTTCAATTGAGTATTTGAACAATTAAGCTCAATAAGATCATTAACTTCTAACTCAATTAACATTGAACAATCAAGCTTATTCAAATTTAGACAGTCTGTTATGAACTCGTATCGTAATAAAGCTTTATAGTTATTGTAATGTCTATATATATGAAAAAAGTTCTCTTACTTTATCTTGGTTTTTTCTTTTTAAATTTAAAATCATGTCTTAAGAAGATGATAAAAATTAAGTAAAATTTATTTAAATATCAAGGTAATAAAAAAATTAAAATTAAATCTACATTGTAAATCTTTGAAAATAAAAGACTTTATGAAGTTAAAAAGGATTAATTTGAAGAAATTTGAGTTAACCAATTTAGAAATTAATGGTTGTCCTCACATTAACTTATCGAAGACATGAGTTCGGTATTATCTGATGAAGTAATAATATTATGAACTATTAATGAAAATTATAATCAATACAATTGATATACCAAATTTATTTATTCTTTTGTAAAATATGCAATAATACATTACTTTACCTGATATTTCTGATTGAACGACAGACACTTGTTGAAACGTTAATTGCTCTCAAACTCTGTATTTACGAAAATATTTGAACCTATTGATAAATCCTTAATACTTTCATCTATAATTGTTCCTTCACTTGACCTCGGAATTGACTTATATTTTTCCAACGAATTACTTTCTTCTATGTAAATGTCATCGAAGTTTGTATCATCTTGTTGAGGAGAAATTAAAGTTTTAAGAATTGAAACTATATCCTGCATATTTGGACGTTCATCTGGTTCATATTTCCAACAGTCTATGAATAAATTAAACGTTAATTAAAACAATTTAACGTCAAATATAAAAACAATAATTAATTAATGGAATTATTTATTAGTACTTGTATATAATTTACTATATTCAGCAGGAGTTCCATCAATAATTTCTTCTCTTTCTCCATTTACTATTGATAAACTCAAACTTAGGTCATAATTATTATATTTCTTACTATATGGCTTATATCCACTTGAAATCTGCCACATTAGAACACCAACACTATATACATCAGACTTTTTATTTAATTTATAATTATTTTGATCATTCAACCTTTTTGGATCGGTATAAGGTATCACACCGAATATTTTTAGATTATTACTTGACGCGGCAATCTTTCTTGATAAACCAAAATCTGCCAGCTTTAACTTTTTCTGATGTACAAATACATTATCGGCATGCTATTTTAATAAAATGAAAAATATTTAATACTAATCAGCTAAGACTCAATATTAGAAGAAATCATAAATTTTAAATTATTACCAAATCACAATGAATAATATCACATTCATGTATACACGCTACCGCACTTGCTAGTTGCAATGCAAACTGATATTTGTCATCCCATTCGAGTTCATCAATATGTTGACTCAAATAGGTTCTTAATGTGCCGCTATCAGCATATTCCAAAACCAATGCATATTTTTGAATTTTACCTAAATACATATTAAAAAAAAAAAAATTATCATTTTAAAAATTAAAAAATAAAAAAAAAATAGTAATAATTATATCTGGGCTTACCAGTTTTTTTTACTGTTGTAATTCCATAGAATCGTAAAATATTTTCATGAAAATCGACTTTTTTTTGTAATTTTATCTGTAAAAGAAAATGTTTTAATAAGATTTTTTTTTTTAATTAAGAATATCATACATAGGATTTATACCTCATTGATAATTTCCTTTAGTGTTGTCTTATCATTACTGAAACGTTTCAAAGCGAAAAACTTATTAGTATTTTTCCAATTAGCACGAGTGACACTTCCAAATGAACCTCTCCCTATTTTTTGTGGTTTTTTAAATTCCGAATATTCATAATACGTGATAAATTCTTCAGCAATTGATTTTTCCAACCAATCTGTGTAACAATTTTTTTCCAATTCAAGCTTTTCTATATTTAAATTACATTAATCAGTTTTTCGTTAAATTCATTTGTTTACATTAAATTATATTGTACCTGTATTTAAAATTTCGATATCGGGTATTGATTTTTGTTCGTCATTTTCGTCTAGTTGATTATTGAGTTTGGTATTATTTTGATTTGGATTTGAAGAATCAGAAGTAGTAAATGAAATAGCTAAAAAATCTTCAGTATTTAATTGACTTAAAATTTCATTTACTTCTTCTATATTTGGTCTTGATTTTGGTTCGACATCCCAACATTTTTGATAAAGTTTTTGATACTTTGAAGGTGTACCCTCGATTGGTTCTTCTCTATTACCATTTACAATATGAAATTGTAGTATATATATATCAATTTGTAAAAAGGGATGACGCCCACTTGAGATTTCCCATAATAAGACACCTAAACTATAAATATCGGATTTCTTATCTTTTCTATACCCGACAACTTTAAGACATTGTGGTTCGATATATTGTATCATCCCAACTTTATCACCTATATCACCCGTTGTAACTTCATCCAACCTTTTGGATAAACCAAAGCCCGCGATTAATAATTTTCCATTATTCACTAATATATGATTTGAGTGCTAAAAAAATGATTGATAATGTTCAGTATAAGTATCATAAACAAAATCACAAACAAATATTAAAACAAAACACTTCTTTACCAAGTCTCTATGAATTATTTCTTTGGAGTGTAAAAATCTCAATCCGCTAGTAATGTCCAATGCCATTTGAATTTTATCATTCCAATTCAAATAAGCAAATTTTGTTCCCAAATAATCTCTTAAATTTCCTTCATTGGCATATTCAAACACTAAAATAGAATGCTCAGAATCTATTAATTTAAATATGAATTAGTTAAATTGAACTATATAAGTAATTTATTTTAAAAAAAAAAAAATATTGAACCTTTTGTTATCCCCAAAATACTGTTGATATTTGGATGAAAATCAACCTCGCGAAGGAGTTTTACCTAAAAAAAAAATTATTTTATATACAAAGCTAATATATTGTACAGCATAAAAAAATGATCTCTACCTCCTTGACAAATTCATTATGTGAATGAATTTTTTTTATTGCGACCACTCCTGTATTAGCCAAATTTGCTTTACGCACCATACTGTCAATTTGAACGATTTGACTAAATTCATCATATTCAAAATAACGAATATCCCCATCATTTATCTTTTCTTTAATCCATATTTCCTCCGAACTCATATTTTTCTCCAAACTCGTACTTTTCCCTGAACCCATATTTTTCTGTGAACTCGTATTTTCGTATTTTCCCCAAAACTCGATTTTTTTCCCGAACTCGTATTTTCCCCTGAACTTGTATTTTCCTCTGAGCTCGTATTTTTTTAAAAAAATTTTTTTTTTTTTTAAAAAAAAAAGAAAATTATTATAATTTGAATGACAAATTGCCAAAATGAATTCGGTAATGAATGGATTGAAGGAAGTTTAAATAATAAATAAACATGCATTGATGCAATTAATGCATGAAAAATTAATGCTGCATTGATCAACTGCATACCTCCTATTTTAGGATAAATCAATTGTGATACCCTAACAGATTCCATTCAAAAATGGAAAGCTTTATACCGTAACAAAACATAGCCCTATTAGCCGACATACCATTTAGTCTGTTTCTTTCGAACCAGAATTTACAAAAGATAAAATAATACTTTGTATCACATTATGTACTGTCTACCCTAGTGAATATGACCATTTTTTAATTCGTGATCCGTGAATCAACTGTAAAAGTTCATATGTGATTATGGAGATGTTTTAATTAGTAATGGAAATCTGGCATTACGCCAGAAAAACGCATTAACTTGGCTTCTATTAAAAACATGGAATTATCACCATTAGATGTGCCTTGATGAGACGAACGAATTCAACAGCTAAATTTCATCTTTTACAATCACTAGATGATAAATTGTCCTTAAAAATATTTTTTTTTAAATTTCGTTTTTTCCAAATTAAAATTTTCAGTTCTTAGGAACCTATTTAAAATTTACCGGACTTTAATAAAAGGATAGTCAAATGGTGTATTTTTATGCCTATAATGTTAATCTATACATTATATTTTAGCAACTGATATTTTATATTGGTGAAACTCCAGATGCACAATTACGGCTAATAGTAAAAAATATAATTATATATATGCATTATTTACAAAATTCATAAAATTAGTTGCTTGGGGAGTCAAATTTTATTAATCTTATTCGTTTGTTAAAAACTGAATTTGCAGAACACGTGACCAAAATTTTACTTCTCAGATCCGCATTAGATGGTTTGACCAGAATTATTATTGATGATTTTGATCGACAGTTCGAACACCTTAACCGGTTAACATTTTTTAATTGATCGGACTCGACCTCTTTACAGCTAGTGCGTACGTAATAAGTGTGATTGTAACATATTTATTCACATAACATAACGGAATTTTTTTTAAACTGCTTTCAATAAAATATAAATTATTAATTTATCTTCAATGTTTCAACAGTATCTAGTGCTGTTTGTTGATAACGAATCTGTATGATAAGTTCATATTGTACTACTTTATAATTTGTTTTTTTTCAAAAATGAAGAAATTTTCCGTTAATGAATTCTATGAGATTATTTCTGAGCCTAGAACGTTGAGACCTGGAGACCAAATCATTGTGCAACATAATGACTTACCAGTAGTTGAGAATGAGTTATCAGTGTCATTATGGCTAAAACTTAAGAGCCATGCTTCCGATTGGGTCATTATTTTTCATAAAGGTAAGCAAAATTATTAGATGATTTCGCTCGAGTTAACTCTCACTAAACTTACTTAAAATTTAGGTGCTGAACGGTTAATCCGTACACCCGGTCTTTATCTAAAACCAACACGATCAAAATTACATGCGCGTTTCACGGGAAATTGGAATAATAATAGCGGAATTGAAGAAATTGAAGATGGACTTTTGTTAAATAAAAAGTATCATTTAACTTACACACTTTCTGATCCCGAAAAGAGACTAGATTTCTACATAAACGGGGAATGGGTCGCATTCTATAGTATTGAAAATGTTCAAAATCATCGAGTTAAATTCAACGATGATCCATTATATATTGGACGCTTTTACCGTGATGGATTTGATGGCGAGATTAGGTATAATTCGTTATTAATAATTAAGTTTTACTCTAAATCATAAAATTAATGATTACTTTCATTATGAATACTAGTAATTTTCGTTATTTTAATTGGCGTTTAACCGCTGACGAAGTGACGAAAAACTATTTGGTAAGATCATATATATATGTATGTTAAAGAAACTTTTACAATAATAACAATTCTTTAATAATTTTAAATTTTTTAGAATAATCGACCTTTTAATTAACTAAGGAAGAGAAGACAGGACGAGTGTATATTATGATTTATGCAAATAAAATAAAATGTTTTACATTCATATTGAAAGTTAAGAAAAGTTTATATATAAAAGTTTAAAAAGTTTAAAGTTTATTATAAATATTATATTTTGTTTACCTTAGTGCATTACTCTAGTATTTTATCGATATCGATTGTCTTGACTGACTGATTTACAGTTCACTTTATTTCAGTCATTTTCATTATTGAAACGCTAAACGTATTTTTTGAGTTTAATTATAAAAAATGTATCATAAAATGAATGGGTTTTTAAGTTTTTACATTTATTATTTAAAAATAACTGTCTTCTGAAGCGTTAACTTAGATTTACGGCACTAGTTTCTTGACTTCAAGTATTGCGTCGATGCAATTGTTATTTTCAGTGTAATAATTTAATGTAAAAATTATAAAATTGTCAGCGTACCTGTATTACTAATTCCTAAGTTTCCATGATGTCTCCTAGCTAAAGTCTTGAGTTACTAATAATACGACCATAGAATTGACAAAAATGAATGAAATATAAATTTTGTACTTTGAAGACTACAAGATCATAGAATTCTAAATGAGAAAATTATCGAATTTATGCCTTATATTTTTCACGTTTTTATATCCAATTATGATAATGATCAATTAAAATTCATGATAATGAATTCTTTTTTAGGAGTACATGTTAATAAGTAGCTTTCCCAGTTTCTAAATTTACTCATTGAAAAGAAATCTTTTTTTTTCTAATGAAGTGCACTTAAAGGAATAACAAGGTTATTATGAGAGAAAATTAAATCTTAGCTGCAGCATTTTGACAAATTTTACTTATTAGTTTATTCTTAATTTCTTATTATACGGTAATATTTTAGAATTGTATGATTTAAGACGTGACCAATGTTGTAGTACCATGTCTTTCCATTGAAAAAGTAGTCTATCATAAAGATTGTTATAATCTCTTTTATATAGTATAAGACTTTTATTATCAACTTTTTATTGTTATTCGAGTAATCTTTTCAATTTGTTCATTGTTAGACGATCCAAACCCAGGTATATTATCGAAATTCACTTTATTATAGATAATATATTTGTTTTAATTCGTAATCCATGTAAAAAGTAGAGAATTTAATTATTAAAAGCCAGGGTTAAGTTATAGTAATATATAATAGCGTGAAATCTGAAGATGCGGCAAATTAAAGTACTAATTTTTTAAATGTAATGTAAAAACTAAAATCATTAGCATAAAATTATACCATTCAGCTAACTTTTTAAAAAGTCCGGTAAAAATTTTCAATCATTAGTAACAACTTTCCTAAGAGCCCGAAAGTAAAAACCCATTATTATTCACAACGCTATAAGATTAAAGGAAATAAATGCTTTATTTTTAAGTAAGTCATTTCTAGTGCTCAAAAAATTTACTGGACTTTCAATAAAAAGTAAGCCAAATAGCATAATTTTATGCCAATAAACTTATTATACAATATATTAATGTAGAATTTAACGTGGCAAGCCAAAGTACTAATTGTTAAAATATAATATAAAAACTAAGTTATTAATAACCCAATTTTCAATATCGGATTTTCTACTTTATATATGGATCACGAATTAACTATTAAATTTCGTGCTATCATTATATTGTAATCATCTGAATTAGATTAGGTCTCATCATCTCATCATATTCGTAAAGTAAATTTTGTCCTTTACAATTTTCAATGGAAGGAAAGAGTCTCAAAGTTGATGTCAGAAATTATTATTATACGCACTAAAAAAAAAAATATTTGTAATCATAATATATTTAGCTTTTTTTTTCACAATGAATTTGTTTGAATTACTGCTATATAACGTTAAGACCACTGGAAGTTGTTTAATTTTAAAGTTTTCATATCAGATATATATTGTGAGTTATTATTATAACAGATAAGGCATTTCTTTTAATGTACTTATTGCAACAATACTATATATTAATACTATTTATATATGTGATAATTGATTTTATTATTATTTACTTTTATCTTTTATTTAGTTGAAGAATGTTTAATTATAAACTTGTAGTAATCTAGAAAGAGTAATGGTTCAAATGCTATAGCTTCCAATCGTTCATATTCTGACTTAACACTATTCCAACTATTGCATTTAGTTAATTACTAAACAAAAGCATTTTGTTGCCAGAGGACCTCGGAAACTTCATATAAAGGTTACCGGTAAAGTGGGTAAAGCTATTATAAAAAATCAAAAATTGTTATCGGTTAAGTCGGGTAATGTTGTTATAAATGCAATTAAGGTTTTTTATTAAATTGGGTAAGGGACAGATCGTTATTATATAAAATGGGTAATGATCTTATAATTATTTTTCAGGTTGTTGCTATAGTGGGTAACGATCATATATATATTTTTAAGGGGTATTATATATATATACTCGATAATCAATAAAAACGATAAAAAAAAATAATTTTTACTTTGAAAAAAAAAAAATGCAGACTGAAAGTTCTCAAAAAAATCCTATTTTTCCTAATGTAGAATATTTTTTACCTGATGATGATTACGATTCTGATGATTTTGATTTTCTTGAATATGACTTAGTTGAAAATTTAGATGAAATAAATACAGAACAAAGTGAAGGAATAATAGAAGAAATGGAAAAAGATGAAGATACTACGGTTGATGATAAAGAAGACAATATTATAATTGAAAAGGAAGATGATATTATAATTGAAGATGAAATAAATGAAATAAATAATAATTTACAGAAAAGAAAGAGAAAACGTAGTAAAAAAATCTTATTGCAAGCAGATATAGATAAATTACGAAGTAAATTACGTGCTAATAAATATTTTATGGAAGAAATAACACCAGAATTGGTTCGTTGTAAATGTGGTAAAGAAATTCGTTTAGATCGAAAATTTAGAGATAAAAATCTTACAACACACGGTGAACTGAGTAGTTGTAAGTATAGTAACGAAGGACAGCCAAGTATTAAAGCTTTTTTTAAACCTAAAAAAATTAGAGTTGAAGAGGAAAATATAATTGTCAAAAGAGTTGCGTGCAAGGGATTATATGAAGAAAAATATCAAGAATATGTGCTTAATAGTCCAGCAGAATTTGGAGGGTCAATCAGACCTGATATTGCCGCAAAAGAATTATTTCCAGAAGTTATTAAAGCAAGTCTTAGACTAAAAAGTCTTGGTAAAACGCGATGTGCTGATCTTAAGAATTATTTACGTGCACATGCTATATGGATTTTAGATAAAACTACTCTTTCCGTTAGAAGTAAAATGTGTGAAAATTTTACAACTAGAGAATCGGGTATTTGTGATGAATGTGACAAGTTAAGAAAAAATAGTCGCTTAAACCAAGCAACTAAAAAAGTATGTTTAAATAAGTGTATTATATATAAATTAATTTTATCTAATTTTATGTTTTATTTTTAGCAACGAGCAACTGGAAAAAATATTCGCTTTATTCCAAAATGGTATCTCGAACATCCTTTAAGTAAACTGTTACTTAATACAAATCTTAAATCATTATGGGTATCAGCTGATAACAATGATAATGATGCGGAACTTTGGTTTAAGTTAGCTCAATTTGGAAAAGACGGATTATTTAAAGGAGAAAGGACATTTCAAGAATTAGCATCATTGATGATACAAATACAGGAAAAAAAATTACAAGATAAAAAAATGACAGGCCTCCGTTATTCTGAATATTTAAAACAATTTTTTTGTTTATTATCAGATAGTAGCCGTGAATATGAAATCTTTAGGCAAATGTTTGCAGGAATGAGTATTAGATCTATAAGATATATGCGAGCAAATGAAAGTGATATTATATCTAATCCAGAGTTAGTATATGAAAATATACTTAAAGTTGTTCGGTTAACCAAAGCACTTAATTGGAATGGACCTATTGTTGGGATGACAGATTGTACAAAAGTTCGGCCTAAACTTACATATTCAGATGAATTAGGTTGCATTGTAGGGTCAACTTTAAAATTATCAGAAACCTCAGTTCAAACGTATGATGATATTCATAAAATTATAAATAATATAAAACAAAAAAAAGCTATTGCAACTCAAGTTAGAGTAGTGGTATTAAAGGTACATAATTTTATAATTTGAATATTTACTATATTTACTTATAATTAACAATTATTTATTTGTATTTTATTAGATTCCAATTGAAAAAATTCCACCTATTGTAATTGCTATATTGCCAACAAATGGAGAATCTAATGCAACGGCAATATATGATCTTTTAATGAACATATTAATTATGTCACGAGATGCGGGTATTAATTTAATTAGTTTAGGATCAGATGGTGCTCCTGTTGAATTTAATGCGCAACGATTAATAATGAATGGTGAAAAGGCCGAGAGTTTTTTTGAATTTCACGATAATTATTATAATGTACATTTTCAGGTAGCTAATAAAATATAATAGATTTATATAAAGTTTAAAAAACTTTTAAAATTAATTAAATTAATGTATATATATAGATGCCAATGTATCGAAATTTGCCCATTATAACTGTGCAGGATCCTAAACATGCTAGAAAAACGGCTCGTAATCAACTTCATTCAGGTGCAAGATTATTAGTTCTTGGAAATAATGTAATACTTTATCGGCATCTTTTAACTCTTGCTCAAGCTAAAGATCATGCAATTTATATTTGTGATGTTGTAAATGTTGATAAACAAGATGATGGAGCCGCGTATAGATTATTTCATTCAGATATACTAGAACAAATATATCAGAATGAAATGGAAAACAATGAAATGCGATCTTTATTTGTTTATTTATTTGTATTAGGTGTGTAAAACAATAAATATTCGTTACATCATTGCAATAATTTTATGGTTAATAAAACTATTTTAATTTAAATAGGAGATCTGTTTGATTCGTACTTGAATCGTAACATTTTTCATAAAGAACGAATTATTATGGCTATGCGTGGATACTTTTTTTTAAAAATGTGGGCTGAATATATAGAAAATGCTGGTCAATTATATGATTCAAAATTTTCTATTTCCAAAAACTTTATTTCTTCACAAAGTTTCAAAATTTTTACTAGTTTAGCAGAATCCTTAATACTTTTAATTATATCTCATCGCGAATTTTATCCATTATATCCTTTATATCCCTGGGAATACGGTACTGAAGCTATAGAACATCTATTTGGTATATCACGCCAAATAACAAATGATTTTTCCTTTTATGAATTTTTTAAAATTCAGCAACGTGTTGCTTATCGAGATAAAATTATTAGACAAGGTATACAAATTCAAAAGGAAAAGACATCAGCATCAGGTATTGTAATAAACTAATATATTTACTTGTTTTTATGTGAATATATATAATTAATCATTATTTATTAGGTTACGTATTTGATTTTAATCCAAATTCTATATCAAATGAAAATATTGATATTTTGCGAATATGGCCTGATGATAATGCTATTTATGATGCAATCAAAATAGCATATAATGATGCGGCTGGATTTATTAAAGCGTTAGGAATTAAACTATTAAATGATAAAACAATTCCACATTTTTATATTTCAACATCACACCACTCAATGGTAATTTCCAATCTTTTAAATAATAATGATGATTTTGATGTAGATAATGTTAGTGGATTTGATTTTAATAGTGAAGAAATTAATTTGGATGATTTGAATGAAAATTCTTTTACCAGTGCAGCTTCAGAAGTAGCACGATTATCACGATTAGCAGATTTGACAGAATCAGAGTCGAATGAAGTATCTGAGCTTTCAGATTCGTCAAAAACGGAATTAGATTATATTATTAATACTACTACAAAATTATCTTCATTAACTGAATTCCAACAAAATGAATTATTTGATACAAATGGCTCAATGAACATATCACAGATAATTCAAACTCGTACATCTCATAATGCATTTTCACGATCTGAAAGGCCTTGCCAAAACCGTAGATTAAATGCAATTCAACTATCTAATAATCAAGAAGAATTCAATAGAAATTCAGCAAATTTGTTAATTTCAGAATTTTTCCGAAAAGATGGTACTTTAGAACCAACAATTAGATCACGAAAAGAAAGGTGGACAGGAAGAAAAAATTTAGAAAATATTGGATTACCTCAGTATATTAATGGTATATCTGATATACTAATAAGTTTTTAATCGAAAATAATTAATTCTTATTATTTATTATATTTTACATTTAGCGCCAAATATTTCTCGTGCCAATGTAACTGATAATAATCCATTAAGAGAAAATGGATTTATTTTATATATATCAAAAGAGAGTATATTTTTAGGAAAAGTATTATCGTTATATAGATTAGTATCTATGCGGCATGCTTATGTTTCTTTTTCTCAAGATATAGATTCTTTATCTTACATTTCGGTTGCTACATTTGTAAATACTGACGGCAATTTATTTTCTCCAATATGTAAATCAGGTGGTAAAATATTTGCACATATAACTTCAAAGCAAGTTATTTATCACTTTGATAATAGTTGCTTGGATGTAATTAATGTTGCAAATTTACCCGGTCGTTTATGTTTAGAAGGAAATTCTTGGGAAATTTTTGACTTTTTTTCACAGAAACAAGTAATTAGCATTATAGCAACAATATTTCATTAATTTGAATATAAAATTATTAAATTTATAATAAAATTGGTTTATAAATAACTATAATGGGTTATTTTTATTTTGGGTAACGTATATTGGAAAGGTTTAAGGTTACTAATAAACTGGGTAACATTACTAGTAAATTTTTGCCTTAACTTGGGTAAAGGTCATAGTAATTTTTTGAAATTTAAAACAACCTATATATATAGTTTCCGGGGTCCTGTTGCCAGCCGATTTGCCACAATATAACCTGACCTCTTTTGACTCACCCATTTTGAGTTAAGTACCCTTATCCAGTTAGTGAAATTTGATGATTAGTAATAATTTAATTAATATAAAAAACAGTTCACCGATTTAATAATGGTGTAGTTAGCCAAAAAACGGGGTCGGTTGCCAATCATCTGGCAATGTCGGACATTTTTCCGAATGCCATTTTCCCGAATGTACCTTTTCCCGAAGCCAATTTCCCGAATGCCGATTTCCCGAACTGGACCATTTCCCGAATCCCAATTTCCCGAATTCCTGATTTCCCGAACTGGAAACATACAATATCCCGAATGCCATTTTCCCGAATGTACCTTTTCCCGAAGTCAATTTCCCGAATGCCGATTTCCCGAATTCCCGATTTCCCGAACTGGAAACATACAATATCCCGAATGCCAATATCCCGAATTCCTAATATCCCGAATCCCTAATATCTTGAACATATTTTTTTTTTTTTAACTCTTTGATATGAACACCAAAGACAAAACGATATCCATTTAGTAACATCTTCAACTTAGACATATAACCGTATATATCTATACATATGAATCACTATATTTCAAGTGAAACCTATCTAATCAATAATTAGAAATATTAAAATAAAATAACTAAAATGAAAAAGAAAATAAAATAAAAAAAAAAAATCAAACAATTATCAAAAATAATAAAAAACATAACTGATAAATAAACTAAACTAATCTAAGATCTAAAAATCATAACAAATAAAACAAATTAATTCGTAAAATAACCTATAGTTAATCATTATTAATCTTTACTAAACAATATCTTGAACATATCACATATAAAACATTTTATTTCACATATACATTATATTTAATTATTATGCTATATTAAATAATTAATCATATTAACTACATTAACTAAGTTGCATATTTTCAGCATAAGTTCAAAAGATTCGGGATATTGGCATTCGGGATATTGGGGATTCGGGATATTGGCATTCGGGAAATCATACTGTAACCTCATCTGGACCTGGTTTAATCACATTAAATCCCCTGGAATTCCATATATAAGGATTCATGTATAGTTTCTGAAGAGCAGATAGTTAGCGTTAATATGAAATTTCATATGAAATTTCAATCTTGATCAGCTTGTTGAAATTAGTCTTAATTAGGGATGGCAACGGTCACGGTTATTAACTGGTAATGACCGGTTATGACCCTTTATGACCGTGACCGATATCGGTCGGTCAAAGGCTTCTGACCGACCGTTTAACCGACCGTTTAACTGATTGTTAACTGACCATTTAGTTAACCTTATCCATTTGACATTTCTTTTAACGAATTTAATCAATAAAAAAGTCAAATAACGTTTTTTTTTCGCTAACAAAAATACTTTTTAACATTTTGTCTTGATTAAATTCGTTAAAAAGAAAAAAGTGGTCAGTTAAACGGTCAGTTAAACGGTCAGAAAAATGGTCAACCAAAACGGTCGGTCGGTCAAAGGTCCTTAACCGGTTATGACCGACCGATAACTTGACCGTGACCGACCGTTGCCATCCCTAGTCTCAATCACGTTTTTTGTGAAGATGCCCTATATTTTCTTATTGGAATTCCTATTAAATAGTCGCAATTAATCATTGTTCGGACACTTTTAATTTGAAATATTTTTTCTGTCATCAATAAATATAAAAAATTGTTTATTTTACTTATAAAAATATTTTCCTCTACAATTTTTCAACATGTTGTGAGATCAATATTTAAATTTATGTTAATCATATCAAAAATATTAAAAAAGAATATGCTTCGATTTGTATAATAGTTAGTGTGATGGAATGAATCTAAGAAATATGTTTTTTACAAACCTTTTTAACTTTTCATTATAGTTATAAATTTATTCCAAATAAAAGATATTTTAATTAAGTAAAATGGTATACGAATTTCATTCTAATAAACCGTTCGTCATAAAAATCATCCTTAATACTAAAATGATAAAGTTCAGCTTCTAATGTACGTAAAATTATAACGTTAACTCAATTTGTTCCTTCAGATTATTCTATGTATTACATAAAATAATTAAATAAAATTCATTCGGCACGTCATAAGCTGCCACAAGATCTGTAAACATCGTTTTAATCTTATTCGTAATTTATCCCATGTTTTTAATTTGAAATATTCATTTTTCTTAACCGGAGGCACGTTCTCTAAATAGTCCAATAATAATTTTCTTGACATTTCTCTTGTTTCTTTACTAATTTGGGTAACATCATCATAAATTTCCTCATTATTAATCAGGGGAAAGTCTACATGAATGACATCATTGCATGAATCAATTATTTCAACAACGAATTCGCTTTCTTCTTTCATTCTTTCTATATCTTTATCACATTCTTCTCTGCTTCTAAAGTTAATAAATTTAGTTTTCACTAGAGTGATATAATCAAGGGTTTTAATTTCTAAAATGGAATCTTTAATCATGTTGAATGCATTTATTTCTTCTATAGTGAATTCTCCATCAATTACAAATAAACCTTGACTTATTCCTTCCGGCATTGAATAAATTTCATTGGCTATTTTGTATAAGAGATTCTTAAAATCTAGCATAGCATCACCAATTCCCAATAGTATCAATTACACGAAAATAATTCTCCTTCCATTTAAATTCTTGTTTCATAAAATATCTGGCCTCATTTAACGTATACACGCTTTCTTTAAATTTATTAGTATTAGTTAATACATTGGCTAATGTAGATTTACCACTACCAGTGCGGCCGACTATCAATATATTTTTAATATATTCTTTTTTTCGAGTAATAATCAAGCCATAAGATTTAATAACATTAATAGATTTAGGACAATGACTTAGATCAAGACTAGTTAGATTATTACCAGAGCAATTAAGAGATTTCAAATTAGAACAATTGCTTACATCTAAATTAATAAGTTTACTGTTGTTGGAACATTCTAGTCTTTCGATTTTTGGGCAAAGATTAAGACTTAATTCTTCAATTGATGTATTCGAACAATTGAGCTCAATAAGACCATTAACTTCCAATTTAGTTAACGACTCAATTGATGAACAATCAAGCTTGGTTAATTTTAGACAGTCAATTACAGATAAAATTGTAAGATTAGGAAGTCTTGACAAATCAACATCATCAAGATTATGACAATCCCTTATTTTCAAAATAGTTAACTTATTTGATGAATAATCAAACTTGTTTAGTTTTAAACAGTCAATTACAGTTAAACTCTCAAGTTTTGTGAGTTGTCTCAAGCCAATATCTTCAAATAGAGAACTATTTATTTCCAAACTGGTTAATTCAGTTGTTAAACGGTCAAGCGAGACTGGACATTTAGTTACAGATAAACTCTCAAGTTTAGAAAATCCTGATAAGTCAAAATTTTTAAGTCGAGAACAATCACTTATTTTCAAACTAGTTAACTCTTTTGATGAACAATTGAGCTTGGTTAGTTTTGAACATTTGGATATAAATAAACTCGTAAGTAGAGAAAGCTCCGACAAGTTAATCTTAGTAAGTTTGGAACAATCACTAATTTCCAAATTAATTAAATCAAATTTCTGCAAACTAATTTTTTTTAACTTCTCAAAGTCTTTAATTTTCAAAGAACCTTTAAACTTTGACTTTTTGTCTCCAACGATATTTATATTTTTTTTTTCTGAATATTTATCATTAAACCAATCTTGAATTTCTGATTCTGGTTTATTATCAATATAGCTATCAGTTCGACTTGATTTTGGTTCTTCATTCTTATCTAGTTGATTTATTATAATTATTAAAAAAAAAATCTCTAATAATATAAATCAAAACGTACTGTATCACACTTACTTATTAAATCTTGATGATCAGAAATATATAAGCGATCAGAACTATCAATTGTAGGTTGTCGATCGTAAAGATTCTTCACTATCTTCAGTATTTAATTGACTTAAAATTTCATTTACTTCTTCAATATTGGGCCTTGATTTTGGTTCTCCATCCCAACATTCTTGATAAAGTGTTTGATACTTTGAAGGTGTACCTTCAATGGGGGTTGCTCTATAACCGTCTTTAATATGATCCTTAAGTAATTCCCGAGGACAACCAGAAAAAGGAGGTTTTCCACTTGAAATTTCCCATAATAAAACACCTAAACTATAGATATCGGACTTCTTATCTTTTTTATACATGATATCCCCAAGGCATTGTGGTTCAATATATTCGATAATTCCCCTTTTATTACTCACTGAATTAGTCGTAGCTTCTGCCAAACTTTTTGACAACCCAAAATCTGCAATTGATAACTTTCTATCATTCACTAATATATTCTTTGAATGCTATAAATAATTGATAATATTTAGTATACCATCATCATCAAAGACGAAGTTACAAACAAATGTTAAAAAACAATTCCTTTACCAAGTCTCTATGGATTATTTCTTTGGAGTGTAAAAATTTCAATCCATTAGCAATATTCAATGCCATTTGAATTTTATCACTCCATTCCAAAGAAGTAAATTTTTCTTTTAAATACTCTCTTAAATTTCCTTCATTGGCATATTCCAACACTAAAATATAATTTAACTTTGCATCTATTAATTTTAAATATAAATTAGTTATATTAAACTGTATAATTAAATTCTTTTAAAATAAAATCCTAGCAATAAACCTTTTGTTATTCCTAGAATACGATTGATGTTTTGATGGTAATCAATCTTACGGAGGAGTTTTAACTAAAAAAATTGGTAATGTTATTTTATATATTCCAAGCTATACTATACAGCAGTGTTGGTTGTCATAGGAAACGGACACGGACATTGAACAGTCTCTGATCGGACAGACCGGTCCATGTCCGCTATATTTTCATGTGGAACATTTTGTCCGCATTAATGTCAGCCGTACTTCTTATTAATTCCGGCCAAAAGATTTTTTAAGGTTGGTTAACAACTTGACTGTGTCCGTAGAGTCCGCGGACTATGGGCGCGGACATGGACTTTTCGGACGTCCGTGTCCACAAAAAATCGCCGGACAATGTCCCATGTACAACACTGTTATACAGCATAAAAAAGCATAAAAAGTGTTTTATTCCTACCTCTTCGATAAATTTATTAATCACATCATCTTCAATATTTAAATGTTCATTAAAAATCATTTTTAGTGCGACCAACCCTCTATTAGCCAAACTTGCTTTATATACTTCACCGAAACTTCCACTACCAATTTTATCGATTTGACTAAAGTTATCGTATTCAAAATAATGAACATATTCATTCTTTATCTTTTCTTCGATCCATTTTTTCCCTGAACTCTGTTTTTTTATGGAAAATTTCTTCCTCAATGTACTCATTTTGTCATTTAAATTATAATAACGTATTTTTTTTTTTTTATTAAAAAAAAAAAGGAATAAAGTTTTACCTTATTGTAAAATGACTAAAAAAACGAGCTATTTAGTGTATGCATGAATGCATGTTGTTAGGTCACATTGCATTGATCAACCGATGTATCGCATACATCAGGAAATTTTTAGGTGGATCGGACCATGTAATTCCACACGGGTTAGTTTGGAAATACGTGGAATTCCAACATTCCCACATCCCTACATGGATCCACATATATTACCTTAGATCTACGTCGACTACCGCGCGTTTCGTCACAGGGTGTCTGGAAAATACTGGAAATATTTAGAATTCCACTATTTTCCACGGTATATGATGTGGATTTACACGTGGATTTTAAGCGGAAAAAGCTTCCTGATGTACTTTCTATTCTAAGTTTATAATTTCAGATATGGCAAACCGTTTTATGAGCAGAGGGTCCGTCATTTGCAACACACCTCCTGCTGTTTTTTGCAGGTGCCTTATGGAAAACTGTTCTATGTCAAAAGTCTGCTGATTTTCAACAGGCCCCCTGTGATTTTTAGCAGGGAGTCTGCTGTTTTACAGCACACCCCCGCTGTTTTCTGCAGGTGCCTCTGCTGTTTTACAGCAGGTCCCCTGCTGTTATTGTAGCAGGTGATGTGTTGTACAAACAGATCAGCACAAAACTGCCTTTGCAATAGTTTACCAACCGGTTGGAAAATGATAACTAAATTTAGTAATTTATGGATAAATTTGGAAATTTTGCAGACCTTCTGGTTTGTAGGATAAAAATTCAATTTTATCACAAAAATATTGAACTTTACTTAAAATTAATTCTAGACAAGTAAATTAAATTTAAAAGCCATTTTATAAGTATAGAAATATTATTAAATTTAATTATAAGCAGAAAATAAACATACAATTAGTAAATTCTTAAGAAAAATGAATTCATGTTGCATTATAGGACATGATTTTTCTAAAATTAAAAGAGAATCTACTAATTGTACAATGACATTTATTTTCTGCTAACTAAATTTAACACTATTTCAATATTTTATGAAATATCTTTTGAATTTAAATTTATAAAAATTTGTTTATCTAACATTAATTTTTAAAGTTTGTTCAATGTTTTTTGTAATAAAATTGAATTTTTATCCTACAATCAAAAGATCCGCAAAAATTTCCAAATTTATTCATAAACAACTAAATTTAGTTATAATTTTCCAACCGGTTGGTAAAACTATTGCAAAAGGCAGTTTGTTTGTACAACCCATCACCTGCTGCAATAACAGCAGGGACCTGCTGTGAAATAGCAGTGTACCTGCAAAATACAGGGGTGTGCTGCAAATTACAGACCTTCTGCTAAAAATCACAGGGGTCTGTTGCAAATCAGCAGACATAAAATGGTTTGTCATAATATGTGATCCGTATGGGTCATATCCGTTTGAAAAATTTCTTAACTGGCTTAAAATCCGTTTCCACCCATAACATAGCCGGATATGCAATTGCAGTTAAAAATGGATAGTATAATTAATATTTTTTCCATGATAAATTGACAAAAATATGATTTTTTTTATTATATTTCATTACACAGTCATCAGCATGTGGTGTAATCCTTTCATTTTATTCTATTTAATAAAGAAGAATTTTAGTAATAATTAGTCCAACTACAACGAACCTCCTTTTTTCTCATTTTTGTAAAGATCCAGTGCTATTCTCACTTTCTTCTGTTTCAACAATAGTTCTAAATAGTTAGTAGGTTCAAAAGATAATACAGTACCTTTAGTAATTGAAGTATTTTCCTTTTGGCGCATTGCTTCCTTGCTTTTCACTTGATTTTCAACCGGTTATAAGTAGTGTTTAGGTACTACATCATTTAATATAACTGATCAGATGAGAAGATATCCACCAGATATTCACTGAACATCCGCTGGTCTGATGAAACCTATCCATTTAACAAACTTTCTATTTGGCTAAACAGATTTATACGGATTGCAGTTCACTGGTTCGGACCACTATCATATCCTTTACAACACAAAATGTTAATTATCTCATTTTTAAAAATTTGTGTAATTTAAATCTTATCTTTTCAAATTGTACATCGAAGAAAAACATCCTTTTCAATACGAAAAAATAACATAAATATAAAATGAATTATTGATTTGGAAATTTCATCACTTGATTCATATTGGCATCATATATGAAAACTTTAAAAGTAAACCATAATAGCGTCAGTAATAACGTCAGGTTATAATCACATCAGGAAGTTTTTACCGGTTAAGATCTACTGAGAATTCTACGTGGAACCATCATGGAAAATCCAAATGGAACAAATATTTTCCGAATACCCTGTGACGGAACACGTGGAGTGGATCAAGATCGTTCCACTTAGTTTTTTTCGTCAGAAAATCATAGAAAAATTATGAAGAAATTGTATAAAATGCTACATTGTTTCATATAGTATATCTGCATGGCATTTATTATTCTTCAATTTTACAATAAAATACGGTGTAATGAATAATTAAAACCACTATATATTTAACTTTAACTAATCTACTGATACACATTATAATATTTTTAGATATAAGAGTTCGCTCTAATTATTCTATTAAACACTTTTCATTACATTTAGAACGTTTCTCAAATTATATCCATCTTATCGAGGCTTAAAAAAAAAATAGAAGTTTCAAAGTTAAATTTCAAAACCACCAGTTATTCTAATTAAAGTTTCAGATTGAAACTTTGAAACCTAACTGTGTAACCAGTATCCAATATAAAACAGAACCTGAAAGGTACCTACAAGAGAACAAAAGAAAACTTTTCTTATGAAAAGAGAAAAAATTTAAAAGAAAATTTATTTCATGTACCAATTTACGCAAAACTTACTGTTTCATTTTGAAGTTCCAAACCGAAACATTTAAATCTGCAAAAAAAAGAGATATATTAAAATTTCTTAAAAAAAATAAAATAACTTAAGTTTCATAACGTGAAGCCACCATTTTTGAAGTTTGCAAACCGGAATATTTATTTTTTCATAATTTTACATGTATCCGAAGACTGAGATGAAGATGAAATCTAAAAAACTGAGATTAGAACCAAAGACAAAAAAAAGGAATAAATAATTAAAAATTTTAAAATCTACTAAGAAAGAGTTTACTCTCGCTCAATTCCTACATGTTTATACTCGAATAATCAAGCCTTTCTACAAAAATGAAAAATCAAACCGTTAGAAACAGTTTGTTAAAAAAAAATAAAAAAAAGAAAACTAAAATAACCTAAACCTACCAAAGCTTCCACCTATCCAAAGACGTAGTGTCTAAGATATTTCATTAAAAGAATGTTTTACAAGATTTTGCATCCAAAGAGCTGAGGAACAAAACCGTCTAAAAAAAAGAAAAAAGAAACAATAATTGGATGAAAGAAATTAATAAATAATTCAAGGATATTTCCCCTCAATAAAATTATATCCGAAGGAGTTGAAGAATTGGCTATCTATAATTTAAATAAATGAATATTTAATCATTGATTCATTAAAAAAAAAAGATTTTTTCAAAAAAAAAAAAAGTGTTTCATTAAAAAAGATATCAAAATCCACCACTTCAGACCCATAAAAAGCTAAGTTCCGAGTTCCAATGCTCTGGACTATCTAAAAAAGGAAGAAGTGAAACATTAGAAACATTTTACTAAAAGAATTAATTGGGAGTCATATTAATAAAATCCCCACCAAGCTTCTGATGCGTTGTCCAAAAAAATAAATAGTTCAACATATTTGTGACATCTTCTACTCCATAATGACCGTGAGCCAATTTATTTTCTGTACTGTTTTTTGAAGGGCGTCAATTGTTTTGTCCATGTTTAAGTACCGCTGTCTACAAAAAGAAAAATGAGATATTAGAAATGTTTCGTTAGAATAATTATTTATTTAATGAAAATTCCACCAAATTTTCCATGTATACATACCCCAAAAAATAAGCGTCTAAAAAAAAATAAACGAACCCTTAGCAACAGTTTGTTATAATAAATTAAAAAGAGGACATGTTCAAAATCTGAAATTCACGTTTCGAAAAGTTGTCTAAATAGGAATCTGAGAAAGATGGTAAGGACTAGAAAGGGAAAGAAGAGGAAATGAAAGATAGGAAAGAAAAGAGAAATGAGAAAAAAAGTTTAAAAAAAAAAGCTTAAGCTTTAGGTCAAATTGCAGATCATTATACTTTGTAACTCTATTACTACGTCGTACGGGGTTGATATTATTATTTTTATTTTTAGTTTTCATATTAAAGTATGGTTCATTATTAGAAAAAAAAAAAAGAAATCAAGGAGTTTAAAGTAGCTTACTAAAGTTTAAATTATGATTTAAATATATTTAGTATATCGTGATGATCATGTGATTAAAAATAATATGATTATCAAAGTTTCACACATACAAGTACGTAAATTTTTAATATAACTTTTTAAAAAAATGTTAATACAAAACAATAGAACTATTTGTTTATTACAGATTCAGTTACAGTAATCATATAAATTCAAAAATTCATTTACTGAAAATATTTGAATCCCAACTATTTGATCCCAACCATTAGAAACGGATACAAGAAAATTATATATTCATTTACCAATTAGTTTTGGTCATGGTGATGATCAAAGATGTTACCCGTAACTGTAATTATAAGACACAGTGTTGTAAGTAATAGGTTGCAACCTAGCTTCTTCGGAGTGCAAAAGTTGTAATGCCGTAATTGTGCTGTAATGTTGTAATTATGCCGTAATTATGATTGGCTTATTTTATATGAGATCATTAATAAAATCGCGGCTTATTTTTATTAATAAAATCATTTATTAACAAAATCGCGGCTTTTTTTTATTAATAAATCTAATAAATCGCGGCTTTTTTTATTAATAAAATTGTTTATTTATAAAATCGCGGCTTTCTTTATTAATAAAATCGCGGCTTTTTTTATTAATATGTATTTAAAAAAATGTTAATTAACCATTTTATTATTTCTAATACGAATTAAAAAAATATTAAACATTTTTAACATTTTTTTTATTAATACGAATTAAAAAATATTATCACACTAATACTATATATACCAAAATTATGTCGCGGCACTATGTAGGGAGTTTTAACTTTCGGCATTGGGCCAAATGACTTTTGGCAGGCAACCTTAGGCGGCATTAAGGCATTACAGCCTAATTACGACATTACGGCCCAATTATGGCATTACGGCCTAATTACGGTATTACGAAAAGTGTCATAACTGTAATGCCGTATGTTATAATATTACGGCATCGTCTAATCAATTACGGCTAACATCTTTAGTGATGATAATAGTAAAGTAAAAAGTCATTTTTATTTCTTATAATAATATATTATATTAGTATAACTGAATTTATAATATAAAATTAATGTTAGATTTTCACTGCTGATGATATTTGTCAATTATTTAATAAATAGTCAAAATTCAATTCGTATTTCAGTTTGTAAGCTTCTTTTTTTAATAAGTGGTTAAATTAGTAATAGTAACACTTTATTAAAAAAAAGTAAAGAATAAACACTTTATACATAGTGCTATTATCTTCAGTAATGATATATTACATTCTCTTTAAAATTTTACTCAACTCAGGAGTTCCACAGATAAATTCTACATATTTCGTAAATGAAATCCACATATTTCATTAAAGAATTCTGCAAATTTCCAATGAGCTTTTACACTAAACGGAAATCTACACAATTCTCGAATAAAATACATAGATATATGTGGAAACATGTCCACATGATCCGATGCATAAAATTCCACAGGTTTCCAAACTAATCTATATGGAATTATGTGGACTGATCTACCTAAAAATTTCCTGATGCAAATTAATTCATTATCAAAAAAAAAGTAACTAAACTAACTAAATATATATATTCCCTATGAAAAAATTGGATAAGGAATTTATATGTTTTTTTATACAGAAAAAGTCATATGAATACTGTATGATTAGGCCACACAAATTCAATTTTTCGGTTCACGTAACATTGAAATTTAAAATTGACCTGGGGATCCGGAGTTTATTAATAATTTTTTTTTATTAATAAAAAAAGTTTATATATAAATTTTACGGCTTCTGATTGGTCAACCCTTAAGGGGTAACGTATACGATAATCACATATTATGATAATCACGTTTAAAATAATCGAGAATTTTTTTTCTTGATTTTACTCTGCCAAATGCCTATCATATATGTAAAAATAAGTTACAAATCTGAAATTTTGAAGGACTGGGAAGGTCTACCTATTGGTAGGGAAACTAAAATAAAAGATTTTTTTGGAGATATATCAATTTTATATTTGTCATCCGAATGGTGTAATTCAAATTTTGAAGTGAAATTTAGTCCATCAAAAACGTTAGTTAGAGAGAAGATTTCAGCAGAATGCATTGCCTGGGAAGCTGCATGTCAATATGGAATTTATGCACATTTTTATCTTATTTCACAAGAAGTAATAGAATCTCATAGAATTCCTGCCGTTAATATTATTAATGTTTTTGATATTATAAGGACTAGTTCGAATGATATATTTGTTCCAGAATTTAATGATCCCCCAAAAAATGCACTGGAAAAGTTGCGAATAGATTTATCTAATTGGATTAAAAATCATGGAGGTGGATGGAAAGGGAAGGATGCTGCACGACATATTGGAAAAAAATTTGTAACTGATTTGGCAAGTGCACTATGGTATGTTGATGGTTGTTCTGTAAAAACTTTAGATCAAAAGTTTAAGATTCCTGTTATTTTTGATGAATTTTTTGGGAGATCATTTCCAGAGAATTATAAAAGATCAAGACCAAAGTTTAATTCTGAAGAATTAACTCAGCATAGCAAAAAAATACTTAATTATGTTGAATTAAGTTGGATGTTTCAAAGTAGATTTAACTGGCTAAGAGAATCTTTAACTAAATTTGGTGAAATCCTGGCTAAATATTCAGAATATTTGGACTATCAGCAAACTCGAAGTAAGGAACTAAAAAATTCACTATTTCCTGTTGTTGATGAAGTGGAAGCAGGGCCTATTGAAATTATTCCTGCAAATATTTGGCGTAATCAAGAAACCATAAATAAATATCATTTATTAACAAATAAATTAAAAGCAATAGAATTTTGGGACCCTGTTAATGTAAATGAATATTGTCCTAAAGAAAGAATGAAAAAATGCAGATTCATTGAAGGTTTAAACACAGCCTTTTTATTTAAAGTTGGACTATATAAGTACTATCATGGAACAGCTCAAAATTCAATGTATATATGGAAGATTGATCCAAAAGCTAATGAAACAGAAATAGTTAATAAAAACTATGAAATTCGAACAAAATTAAAAGCTCAATTGAAGGTATTTCATACCCGAGCCATGAAAAAAGAATTAATTGATAATTTTGAATTACATGTGGGAAAGTGTGAAAAATCAAGACTTCGTCATATTATTTCTGACTTGCTTGGTGATTTTTCTGCACCAGAAAATTCAGCTTCTCGAAATGTAGATGAAAGAGTTGATTTAATGGTTGAATTGGGTGATCCAGAATTTATTTCAGATCTTAGACATCTTAATGGTGGGTTAACAAATAAGTTTGATACTTTTTGGAGTTATGCACAAAAATATTTTGAAAGCACTGTAATGAAAATGTATTGGCTGTAGATGAAAGAAGACATGATACAATTCAACACTTAGCACAAGCTATTTCAATACGTGATTTATGACAACAAGTAGCAAATCTATGTCCACAAAATACAGAAATACCATCAGAACAATGGTTAAGACTTCAATTTTAGCCAAGAAATACAACTTACTTATCCAGTTTAAAATATACTGGAAAATTAGATGCTAAATTTATGGTGCAAAGCAGACAATTAAGAAGTAATCATATTGATAACCATTATGCCTCAGCATTGTTTCGATATCTTAAAGAATTAGCTATTATGTTTAAAGATTATTCATGGTTAGTTTTTATGGATGATAAACACAGATGTAAAATTGGTGAACCAGGCTATCCAGTTGCTGCTGTTGAAAGGGGAAAACAAGTAATAGTTTCTTATAACAAATCCTTTGTTGTTGCTGATCATGATTTTACAAAATGTGGAATTATTCCTAGTGTTATAATGTTTTGTAATATACCAGAATCTATAGAAGATTCTTTTTATCAGGGTAAAGTTTATGTAGGGCTAAAAGACCCAATTTTTCAACCATTTAGTCCAATACGACATAATTCAGAATTATATAATTTGCTTGTAAATGATGAACAGCAAAATCCGTTTTTATTTATTTACACAGATGGTGGTCCTGATCATCTAGTAAATTATTTACGAGTCCAACTTTCTTTAATTGCCTTATTTGTAACACTAGATTTAGATTTATTAGTAGCAGTACGAACACCACCAGGTCATTCTTGGAAAAACCCTGTAGAACGCATAATGTCAATTTTAAATCTTGGATTACAATATATAGGATTAATGAGAGCAGAAATGAATGAAGGATATGAAGAAATTATGAAATATTGCAATTCAATGGAAGATATCCGAAATAAAGCTGAAGAAGAGCCACAATTAAAAGAACAATTGTTAAATAGTTTACACCCTACTATTGAATTAATGGAAAATTTAATTAAGAGACTTGAATTAAAGGAAGAACCTTTTGGTATTTTTAAAGCAGCTTCTGATGAAGAAATAACTACATTGTGGAATTCACTTCTTTTGATTGATAATTCTTTAACAATGGAAGATAATTCAAAGAAAAGCATTCAAAATAAATCAGAATTTTTAGAATTTTACAATCATTGTTGTAAATCTCGACATTATTTCTTTGAAATTAAAAAGTGTGGATTATTAGATTGTCACATATGTAAACCCGTAAGATGTGATTCTGAAACTTGGCTTAAAGTTCATAGTTTTCCTGATCCAATTCCAACAACAGATGGCAAAAAATATAAAAGTTTTGAAGAATTATATGATCAGGAAACTACAGAAGAATTTAGACCTTCTTTAAGTGAGACAAAGAAGTCAAATAATGAAATGGGCTTTAAATCTAGTGCACAGAACTGTAAAAATGTTGGAACTCTAATTCAATGTGGAGAATGTGACAAATGGCGTGTAGTTTATTCAAAATCAAAATTATCTTCACAAGATAAGGAAGAACTTGCACAATTTTTAGATGAAATTCAATATACATGTGGTGAAACTTTTTATAGCTTAGCTGGCACAAATATACAAGATTCTAATGATATAAATGATTCTATGAAAAAATTATTCTCTATTGTTAAAGTTAATAATACTCTAACATGCAATAGCCCGATTGAGATTTCATATTATTCAAGTGGATTATTTAAAGAGACACTTTGTTTTAATTGTGGTGTAGAATGTGAAGAACATACAAATTATGGTGAATATTTTCCATATTGTGAAGACTGCATCACATTGGTTAAAAATAAAAAAAGAAAAAGAAAAGAAAAGAAATTTGTAAAATCTAGTAAACAAAAAAATGATGAAATTAATTAGTTGTAAACGAATTATACATATATAATAAAGCTTTAATGAACCAATCAAAATTCACTTCATAGTCACGTGATAAACTTTTTATATATAAACTTTTTTTTACTGAAATTTGAAAAAGTGACCCGGCCGGGTGACGAGAACTCAAAAATCGAATTTGTGTGGCCTTATCATATAAAAAAATATACGTAAAAAAATACGTGATATAGAAATCTGTCCAATTTCGTATCATAAAATTATGGTTTATATACTGAAAAATACTGAAAAATACTGAAATTATACATTTTTTAACGTAATTTATAATATAAAATTTTATTTAATTTAATTTTAAATAATAATATTTTAATTAAATATGTTTTATAATATTATTAAATCAATATTTAAACAATAAATAAATAAATATTATTTTATTTAATACAAATATTTCATTTCTTACTACATTTCTTTAACTCTATTAAAAACCAAACTTCCCCTATACTGAATCATACCTATAGTAATTCTAGAATTATCCTATGCTAATCTCTAAGATTTGGCATTCCTACAAAAAAAAAAAACATGAAAAAAAATAACCCACAAAAAGAAATCAACTCATAAGGAAAGAAATCAACCTGCAAAGAAAGAAATCAACCTGCAAAGAAAGAAATCAACCTGCAAAGAAAGAAATCAACCTGCAAAGAAAGAAATCAACCTGCAAAGAAAGAAATCAACCTGCAAAGAAAGAAATCAACCTGCAAAGAAAGAAATCAACCTGCAAAGAAAGAAATCAACCTGCAAAGAAAGAAATCAACCTGCAAAGAAAGAAATCAACCTGCAAAGAAAGAAATCAACTCATAAAGAAAGAAATCAACCCACGAAAAGGAAATAACTTACAAAAAGAACTGACCCACAACTGAGAAAAAGAAGTCTTAAAACTGATCTACTACAAAAAGAGAAACTAAATTACCTATGAAAGTAAAAAAATCCAGAATTATCCTACAAAAAAGAAAAGTCTTTGAAGCATCTTACAAAAAAAAAAAAAAGAATGAACTAACTTACAAAAAGAAAAAAAACCTGAACCTGACCTTTAAAAAGAAAAAGACTCTTACCCTATAAGAAAATTAAACAAAAAAAATATTAACTTTAATATTAAAAAATTATCTTTAATGAAAAAAAAATATTTTACAAAAGAAAGGGGAGCGAGGTGGGCGGAAAATTAATGATAAAAATAAAAAAATTTTTTTAACGAAGTTGGGGAAAATAAAGAGAAATAAACATAGGGAATAAAAAATAGAAAGAACAAAATGAAAATTTTTTTAAAAAGAAGGGGTTGGAATAAAGTGTAGACTGTGGTACCCACCTGTAAAAATAAATAAAGAGTAGAATAGAAAGAAAAAACTTTTTATTTTTTATCAAAAGAAAGGAGTAGCGGGTGAGAAGAAATCAAGAGAAAAAAACATTTTTTTTAGAAGAAAGTTAGAGGGAGGAGAGAAAAAAAATATGGGAAATAAAAAAAGGAGGTATAAATAAAAAATGGGGAGAGAAACAAAAAACGTATCATAACAAAACAATAATCACGATCACGTGTTATGATACCTGATACGAAATGACAATAAAATTTATTAAGTTTAAAAATTCCGTATAAATTCCGTATAGGTGTATGCATTCCGTATATATTAATTTTTTTGAGAAAAATGTTCAAAATGAATTGTGTATTAAATATATGGAATGGCTATTCGGACCGATCTACAAAAACGTATGACAATTTTATACGAAACGCATCATTTCTGTATACGGATTTCTTATAGGGCTACAGAAAATGGATGTTTAAAAGTCTAAAGAAAGTTTGAAATTTTTATTAAAACAAGATGATTAAATTTTATAATTAGAATCCAAAAAGAATCTTATGAAATAAATCACACAATCTGTCAATTTTAAATTTATTATTTATTGAAAATTAATGATGATCATTAAAAGAATGTCAAAAAGCTTGTGCCACGTTGCTTGAACTTTTTTGTAGATAGCTTGATTTTTTTAAAAATTTTCTGTCGATCATACTAACCAAGTTTCAGTTTATAGTTAGGCTGATTACTGAATAAGGTTTAAACATTTGTGACGTTTTTACTTATGCTTATCCGATCGTTTGTAGACTTTCACATGCTACTATGTTTATGCAGGCAAATTTGCTTGCGTTGCAGACGAAGGGATAGCTTATAGCATAGCCTATAGCCTATAGCTTTATGCTTTATGCTTTATGCTAGCAATCAATTTTTTTTTACGGATAAGGGTTTATTCTATTTTAAAAAAGAAAAAATTTGGTAAAAAATTTTTGTGTACAAAAAAAAAAAAATTTTATAATTATTTTGGTTAAAATACATCTGCGGGTAAAAAAAACTACGATAATTGGGTTAAACTCACAATGGAACATATTATTGCATGATCAGTTTAATTTATGATAACTAATAAAAAATAATTAATGGTGTTGGAATAATTTTTTTAATTCTATAAATAAAAAAAAAATAAATTATTTTTATTAAGATACATTTGTGGTTAAAAAAAAATACAACAATTGGATTGAACCTGCAGTAGAACATATTATTGCATGATCGCTTTAATTGATGATTACTAATTAATGATATCAGAGACAGTCCTTTACAGAAAAATTTTTTGGTTTTTTTTTATATCAAATTAATTAAATTAATTAATAACTTATTTACTAAAATTAACATGTAAAAAAAATATTTTTATATTAAATCAATGCACCATATTTTAATTTAATTAACTATAAAAATCATTGAATTCCAGTTTTTTCACGTGCTTTTGCTTAATACATTTAGTTGGCGTCAGTATGGGTGATTGTAATGTCGAGTTTGAATTTATTAGTCTAGTTTAATTTATTCGTAGATTAGGGAGTTATGTATTCTTTTTGTCTTTTTGAATTTTTTTACTATTGTATTGAATTCTTATTTTAATAAATTGAATATGAACATTAAAAAAATAAAAAAATAAAAAAAATTATTTACCAATAATAAAGATTGACATATAAATTATACTTTATTTTTAGAAATACAAAATATGCGCATTGATTATTTCGATACTATAAAAATCTTTTTTTTTACATCATTGAATTCCGGTTTTTGACTTGACATGATATAAAGTGAATTGTACTTTATTGCTATATAGAATTCATAATTTTTGATTTATGTATTGTACGAACCTATAATTATGCAGATGGCCAAAGTTATCATCAATCCTGTAAATTTTCATGGTTATCACATGGTTTCAAAAAATATTTGGGGTCGGATACGTACGTAGCTTTCATTAAAACCCATGTACAGAAGCATGACCGATGGACTTCCAAAGTGGATTGCAATTACATTTCTAACCTCTAATATGAATAGTTTTGTCGAAAAAGGAATTCAAGAAACAAAGATGGAGGAGTTAATGGACATGGTTTCCTTCGGCTAACCGAAGCATTTCTTATTTCGGAATTCAAAATTAATTTTATGCATGCAGTAGCAACCATAGAGTTAGTTGATGAGTTAAATGATAAACAAAGTAAGAAATGATTCAATTGAAATAATACATTATTATGGACAAATGCAAACTAATATGGTGACTTTGTTTAAAAAGATTTTATAATATCTCAATAATAAAATATGACAAATTCGTATATAATTAAATAAATTAAAAAAAGCATTAATTCTTTGTTTTTTTTTAAAAAAAATATAGGTGCAAATTAATACTGTCAATAAATATATATGTAACATTAAAATAATTCATTGCGATATAGTAAAAATGTTAGGATAATCAACTTGTCAAAACATGTCGGGATTTTGGAATGTCAAGATTTTGGATTGTTAGGATTTTGATTGTCAGAATTTTGGATTTTCGAGATTTTCTTGTGTTAGTCATGCAAGTGGATCGTACCGGAACCAAAATTCTTTCTTTTATTATTAAATTAGGGAGAAAGAAAAATAATTAAAAATCTAAATAATTTGGATAATTCTATTATTAGTTCTGGGAATATGATACGTTTATAAAAATAAATGAAATTTTAAATCACGGAAAATTTTTTATAGGGAGGTCAGAATGAAGTCAAATGTAAAATTCATATACAAAATGAAGAAAATGGAGATATTTAATAAAATTCTGAGTAAAAAAAATTATTTAAACAACGGATTCTGCTCACAGTAATCAAATCATTAAATTACAATTATCAATTAAAAAAAAAGTAAACTGCAAAAAAGCAACAATAATTAATAAAAAAATGAACTTTTCTATTAGCTTTCTTTTCATTTTGGGTCTGACCTGTTTCTTTTTCATCTTTGATACTTCAGCGAGTGGCATATCTACTTCTTGTGTAGGTTGTCTTCCTCAAGGTAAATACTGTGGTGGCGAAGTTGGTAAGTAATTTAATTTAAGCCGATTCGCATTTCTGGTTTTTTTCATCTCCTTACTTATTCATTTTGTTTTTCAGGTCATCCAGGATGTGACCCTGTCCATCTCTACGAATGCAATCCTGAATGTGGCACTTATGATCATGGCGTTCATGCATCCTGCATAGAATGTGGAAAGCTGATATGTGATTAAAAAATCAACTTATACATCTCTATGTCTCTTTATTATTTTTATCATTTCAGCATGCACATATTATACAGTAGCTCACAAAAATAACGTAACTGTGAACACAACTTTAAATTAATGTACCTTTATAATTATAAATTATATTAAAATTAAAGTTTATTGGATTCTCCAAATCCAAATTAAAAAATATAAAATTTATTTCTGATCTGATCAAGTGAAATTCTTTGCAGCAATTTTAACATTTTTTGCTGCGGCAAATATTTATTGACACTTTCATCATATTTTTGTAGAGGCATTCTAAACAAGCAACTTTGCCTTCATGATATTCGCCCTATAAGAAATCTGTATATGGAAATGATACTGACAGTTTGTATACATTTAATATACATTTTTATAGATTCCGTATAAAAATTCCGTATATTTAATAAGTAATTAATTTTTGGACATTTTTTAAAAAAACTAATGTATGCAGAATGTATACGATAAAATTAATATATACGGAATGTATACGGAATTTTTAAACATTTTTTTTAATGATTTCCTATACGAAACCTGTATATGGAAATAATACATTTTATATACGTTTTAATAAATTCTGTATTAATAATTATGCATTATATTAAAGAAAAATTTAAAATGTCATGAAGGATGCATCGACCGTATTTATATCCAACATAAAATATTAATCATAATTTCATAATTCTGGCCAAAATTTGTAATGCGGGCCATGGTCGATAAATCCTATATTATGTATTTTAACCATTTTATTTTAACTAATAATTTAACAAAAAGCCATTTTTTTTAATTATTCTAATAATAAAAGTATTAAAGAAATATTAAACCGGTTTTTAAAAATATTTTATTTTTAAATTGTTTTTTTATAGTAAAAAAAATGAACGATTTTATTAATTATTTTTTATTAATAAAGTAAACCAATCTTTTTTTTTTTGATTATTTAAAGATCAAGCTGAATTATATGATTTTTTAATAGTTGCAAATTGAATTTTTCATCTTTTTTAGTAAAACAAGCTAATTAAAATCATTTATTATTAACAGTTAAAATTATTTTTTAAAATTACTTGCAGACAATATACAATTCAAGCAATACTGTAAATCACAATTATTCCGCAATTACCTATTTGTGGCATCATCCTTAGCTGTAGTTGAAATATCCAAATAATTTCAGCAATAATCCTTAATTTCGGCAGGCAACTTTAGTTTTGACATATAAGTAAAATAAAGTGTTAGTATTAATGCATTATTTTAATATGTGTGCATCATAAATTTATTTTATTGTTAAAGTGAGCAAAATATACGAAATCAATTTAATACATTTGACAAACATTACTAATATTAATATTTTTGTTATGATAATATAAAAAATTTAAATATATTTATTTATAATTTATAAAAAAAAAATTTAATTTTTTTGTATTAAAAAAATTATGGTCTGATCCCAATCAGATGCTAAAAAAATTATAGTCTGACCCCAATCGGACATTAAAAAAAAATGATCTGACCCCAATCAGATATTAAAAAAGTAAAGTCCAACTCCAATTGGACATTAATCAAACATGAAAAAAAACCTAACTTCAACTTCAGATACTAAAAACTGAAAAAAAAAAATTAGTAAAATTTCAAGTAATAGTAATTAATAATTTTAAAAAATTTTCCTTATAAAATTGTATTTTTAAACAAATAAAAAAAATTAAATAAAAAAAAAATCATAACCTCAGATATACAGTCCCATCCAAATACTGATGGATTACAGGAAAAAAAAATTTCAAGATAATAAATTAGTTTCAAATTTCAAGCAATTAATAATCTATATTCTGGAAAATTTACTTACAAAATCAAAGTCAAGGCTCTTTTTATAAGTATATTTCATTTTTATAATTTTTATTAAATAAATAGTAAAATTTATTTTATATTAAATTGATAAATTCTATTACCAGACTGCTGTTGCTGTCGCTATTGCTGTTGCCATGATTGTTGCTGCTTGTGTTGCTATTGTTGACATTGTTGTTGTTGCTGCTTCTACGCTATGGTTATGGCTGTTGTTGCGGCTGTTATTGTTGCAGCCGCTGTTGAGGCCGTTACTACTGCCAATTATAAAATAGAAATTTTTATAAGGACCATGTAAACCTTATCCTTATACCTTATCTCTTGCTAAATATATTTTATGTAAAATAATAAATATTTACCATATTTTTATATTAATTATTTTACTTACCGTGAATTATTATAATGAATGGTATGTTTTTTAATGAACTTTTCTTATTCATTCACTAATTCCCTGAGAAGAAATTCGGAGAGCTTTCAAGACCATTTTCGTATTTCTTTTATTAAAAATTTTTTGTAATTAAAAGCAAGAAAAACAATAAAGCAGTAAAGCAGAGTAGCGTGAGAAAAAAAATAAATTTTTTTGAGAAGTATATTTTTTTTTAGAACATGATTTTTTTTTTAAGGAGTATGAGGAGTTTTTTGCACAAAAAAAATCATGTTAAGTTTCTAAATTAGGGAATAGTCATTCTGTATCACAATTTCGTATACTATTTTCCTTCAAATAAAATTTGGCGGTTAATGGTTTCAATAAGTCGTATTTCATCTTTTTATGTCACTGCATAGATTAGAAATTTTATATAAAATTTAGCAGGCAAATTTACCTATTGAATTTCCAAGCAAAATACTTAGCTGTTCAGTGATTATAAAAAGAAGAAATATGGCTTATTGGAACCGTCTCATCAAGACAAATCAAATGGTAATAATTATATATTTCTAGGTATGGTAGTTCAGCCACAAATTGAAAAAATATAAATTTATATAATTGTACGCAACAGATCTATCACACTTAAAGACATGTGATTACCACCATCAGATTCGTCTTGATAAGACGATTCCAATTTCCAATAAGCTATATTTCATTTTTTTATGATTACTAGACAACTGAAAATTTTATTTACAGGCAAATTTGCCTGCAGAAATCTACAGACGAAGAGATAATGTTTCATTTTTGGTTAAGAAAAACACATACTAGAATTTATGTTTTGATATATATGTTTGCGTAACTGTGGATCATTCAAAAATAATCTTTTTACATTTTGCATACGTTTTGTGTAATGTTTTTATAAATTCCGTAACACAATTCTGCAATCATGATTAGAAATTTTTTTTTTTTATTATTTTTTTATTTTACCGTTTTTTAACTTAATTCTTTCACGAAAAAAAAAAATTTATTTGAAATAATTTTTATGTAATAAAACCTAAATACTAAATAAATTTATAGTAATGTTAAAAACAGTTTATTTATTTAAAAATTTGCATTAAAAAATAAATAAAAAAATTTATTTTTAACAGGAAATACTAAATAAAAATAATTAAATTGAAGAAAAGGAATGTATTAATAAAAATAGAAATAACAATAAAAAGGAGAGTAAGAAACAGAAATATATTGAGGGACAAAGAGTGACAAAAGAAACGAATGAGTGAATAGAAAAGAACAGGGGAATAAAATGAATGGAAAATAAAGAGAGATGAAAGAAATGAAGTGGGCAACAAAAGGAACAAAAGAAATGAGGTGGGAAACAGTAATGAAATGAAAAGAAAGGAGGGGAACATAATAAAATGAAAAAGAAAAGAGGAGAAATGAAAAATAAAGTAAGAGACAAAAATGAATGAAAAGAATGAAGGATGAAGATAAAAAACAAAAGTGGGACAAAAGAACAAAAAGAATGAAGGTAAACGAAAAAGAAGGAAAAGAACAAAAGAATAATGGAAGAATCAAAAGGAATGAAAGAACAATGGGAGAATCAAAAGGAACGAAGGAAAAAATAATGAGAGAATCAAAAGGAACGAAGGAAACAATAATGGGAGAATCAAAAGGAGCGAAAGAAACAATTGGATGATAAAAAAAATGAAAGAACAATAGGAGAAGAAAAAAGAATGGGAAAACAATGGAAGATCCAAAGGAACGAAAGAAATAATAATGGAAGGATCAAAAAAACGAAAGAACAATGGGAGGATAAAGAGAACAAAAGAAACAATAATGGGAGGACAAAAAAACATTAACATTAAAATTTTCGTAACAATAATAACTTAATTTAGATATATTCTTAAAATAATCATTATTTAAACAATAACTTAATAACTGCTAAAATAACCGACTGATTCAGTTTTTTACAATCATTGTTTAATAGGAGGAAAAATTCGAGCGAATTTTTCTTGCAAAATATAATTGTATTTAAAGCGATTTTTATTCAATAATTCACATAATTATTATAATTTAATCAAAATCTACCATCTGATATAGAGATGCTATTGTAGAAATATAAAAGGAAAAAAATGAAGCTACATTTTTTTTGGACTAATTTTCACCCCTACAAATTCCACTTCATTATAATTATAATTTTTTGCCTTGTTTTCAGTTCAGTTTCTCTTGAACTTTGTGTTATATGTAAACATTCGTTTGATTGGTTGTTTCTTATTGCGTCACCCATTATCTGAGCACGCATGCACATGTTTTTAATCTCTTGATATTTTATTCTCGTTATTTTTTTTACTAATATTTTTTAATATTTTAATATTTATAGCAAGAAGATTTATTTCTAACACTAACAGCTAAGGTTTGAATATGTATTATTTAACTAATAATTACTTATTTTTAATATTACTAACGCATGACATTTTTTTTATTTCTAATATTATTTTATTTTTATACTAATATTATTAATATTATATACTTGCTTATATTATATTACTAATGGTATATTTTTATCTTTTTACTATTTAAATATTACTAACAATAATATTTTCTTTATTCTCTTATACTAGTTAACGTTTTTTTATTTATACTAATATCCTTTACTTTTGTTATTTATTTTTCATAATGTATTTATTGTATTTTAAATTTGTTTATAATATATAATAAAGATAATTGTATTATCAACCGAAATTGTATTTGTGTATTGTTATTTATCGCCGTTTTCGAATTAGTGTGATCGGCACTAAATTTGCTAATTAAATAAAAAATTGACTTCGGGACTACAAAAAAAAACTAACATGTGCACATAAATATTATTTGATTAACATCATGCTAAGCCACTGTTGTATCACCTTTTTCATAATTTAGTTATCATAGTCACGTTTTTTCGTTAGTAGCTTATAGACTGGTAAGTAAACGATTCCTAACTAATTCCAAAGATTCCATAAATTCCGAATAATTACAAATGTAGTCTGTAATAAACAGTCTTTTATTTTTATAGGTAAACTCAAGTATGCCTAAAGAATTTAGTGAAGACTTATATTGGCGCATTATTTATCTTTATATCGATGGTTTGTCAACTGTAGAAATTGCCAATACATTGCATATGAGTGAGGGTGTTGTAAATAAAATAAAAAAGAGATATAACCGCTGGGCTTGTGTTATAAATCCTTTTAGAGGTGTTCCTGGACGAAGAAAGCTCTTTAACAGAAGAGATATGATTATACTTAGAAATCTTGTTAGCGAAAAAGTGGACTGGTATTTAGATGAGTTAGTATATGAAATGGAATCTCTAACAGGGAAAAGAGCGTCTATTGCAGCACTTTGGCGGTCACTTCAGTATTTAGGAATTACTAGAAAAAAGGTAAATATATTATTTGATATTTATTATAAATAATTGATGTAATAAAATTACTAAAAGTTTTTTTTGCTATGTAGTTACAAAAAGCAGCATTAGAAAGAAATGAAATTGTACGTGCACATTATTTAGCTACAATTGGTGAGCATTATACTCGAAATCAACTTATTTTTATTGATGAAAGTGCTAAAGATGAAAGAAGTCTCTCCCGACTATATGGATATTCACTTAGAAATACTCCTGCTCAAAAAAAAGTGGTTTTTGTAAGAGGGAAACGATATACCATTCTGCCTGCTTTTACACTAGATGGATTTGTTGCTATTGATATATTTGAAGGATTATGTGATAAAAAAAAATTTGTTGACTTTGTTCTTGATCAAGTGGTAAGCAACAACATGAATTTTTATTTTATTTGTTTATACAATTGACAAGATCATTATTTTTTTTAGGTGCCAATAATGAATCCATATCCAGGAGACAATAGTGTTATTGTAATGGATAATGCTAGAATTCACCATGATAATGAATTAGTGGCTTTATTAGAGGGATTAGGATGCCATGTTGTCTTTCTTCTACCTTATTCTCCGAATTTTAATCCAATTGAAACTGCGTTTTCAACCATCAAATCATGGATTAGACATAATCGTGATTTTATGAAAGCTTGTAATGATCCTATATATGCATTATTAGTTGCATGTAGTCAAATTACACCTCAAATGGCACAAACATTTTTTGAAGCATCAATTGATGTTTAGAATACTAATTTTATTAGAAATTTATTTAGAAGTCAATTTATTAGATTTATTAGAAAAAAATAAAAGATATATTCAACTACATATAAGAAAAAATTTCAAAATCTTTGAGCTGCTTGTTTGATATTTTTCTGCCACCCAATCTTTACTACTCCTAGTCGTTGCAATTGCTCATCTGACAATTCTTTGATTATATTTACAGTAATTTCTTCTTCAAGAAAAGTATTCTCAAAATTAGAATACACATTGCAATTATGTTTGTGATCTAGACTATTGAGAAATTCTCCAATTGAAGGTAATGAATTTGGTGATGCTAAATTAGCATTTGAATTATTAGAATTATGCGTTGTTGATTGTTCTTGAAAAGTAGAATGTTGATAAAATTGGGATGGTAATTGAATAATGATAGGAACAGGAGTAGTGGGTGCGTGACTAACTTGTGCTTGCATTGCCAAATTATTCTTATTGACGGATATACTTGATTTGACATCAAATGTTGGATAAGAGGGAGGTACTTCATAGGTAGTTCCTTTGTTTATCTAATAAAAATAATAAAAGATTTTTATTTTTATTATGCAAAACAAAATTATTTCTGTTGAAAATCTTACTATTTCACGAGCCCAAAGTTGTAGTCTTGCAGGATTGAGTTGCAAATGGCGATTTTCTTGAACAAAACATGGTGTTGCATGTATATTACATTTATACATTTCACATAAAGTAGAAATAACTTCAGATCGGGTCCTTTCTTCTTTTGATAAATCCTCTTCACGAATAACACGTGATTTTTTTTTCTTTGTACGTTGTAATTCTTCAGTTGAAGAAAATTCACTTTCATCTGAACTCTAAAAAAAGTAAAATGTTAAAATTTATCTATTACAAAATAAATTTACTATAATAAAAAGATTTTACCTTTCTGTGTGATTTTTTTTTCTTTGTTTTATTATCTTTCACAACTACTATAATTGACATTTTTTTACCAGCTAAAATCACTCTTTTATATGGTCCGGTGCAAAAAGATTTGCACCTCACCAAATAAGGAAATGATTTGTGCCAAGAAATATACTGTACGACATAAACAAAGTGGCTAATTTTTTTTTCCTGTTAACATAAATCCCACCATGACATTTTTCAAAAAAAAAATTTACCTTAATTCGTGATCCGTAAAACAATCGGAGAAAATAATAAAAACGTTTTTTGTGATTACGTCGTGATCACTTGATCCAATGTCAATAAACTTTTTTTTTTAATGTGTACCTTACGCCCTCTACAAAACAAAATAAAGATCATCAAAATTGGACCAATAGAACGTGAGATAATCGCAAAACCAATTTTTTCCGGGGCATATCAGATTCTAATATTAGAATTCGATATGCCCCGGAAAAAATTGGTTTTGCAATTATCTCACGTTTTATTGGTCCAATTCCAGCAATCTTTTTTTTAATTTGTAGAGGATGTAGAGAGCTATATGACATAAAGCTTTCATTGAGATTTAATCACTAGATCACGATGTAATCGCAAAAAACTTTTTCATTTTTTTCCCATAAATTTCTCCGATTGTTATCCGAATCACAAATTAACTAATAAATTTTTTCATGAAACGAAGTGGTGCACCGTTAACAGACAACGAAAAGTTGATGATAATCAACCTTTACAATTATTTTTCGGGGGATAACTCAAGAAAAGAAGACCATCAAAAGCTTACATTACGCAAGCGGGTTGCTGAGGTATTGGGTGTAGCAGAAAGAACAGTTGCAAGTGTGGTTTCAGACTGGAATAAGCGTGGTGATGACACTTTTACATCGCATAAAACCCTCGGACAGCCTAAATCAAAACCTGATAAAAGTATTTCAGAACTTTTACGTACAAAAATTCTGGATGCTAATAAAAAAGCCGAGCAACTTAGCACACCTATTCTACAACAGTTCCTCTCTGAACATAGATATGAACTTTCTAAATGGAGGCTTCTTCGGGTACTTCACTATTTGGATTATTATTTTGGCCAAGGAGAACGTAGAAATATTCTTCACGAGTCTCCAAACAATGTTGCATTCCGTTATCATTATCTCCGCTTCCATTTTGCCAACTTAGAAGGTAATAATGAAGTGCCAAGTCGTCCAGAAGTTTTTCTTGATGAGTCATATTGTCATCTGCATCATACTTCACGAAATACTTGGGTCCCCCATCAAGGCGTTGTTTTAGCACCCGGGCATGGGCCATTAGTAGTGATTTTTGGTGCAATTATTGTATTTCGGAATGGGTCTTCTAACAAACTACATGGTGAGCTTGTTCCTAATTCTGTTCATATTTGGGATCCAACAATTAAACCTCCAGGAAACCGTGGACGAAAAAGAAACAATGCTGAGGAATGGAATGATGTTCCCAATATTGTTAAAGATTCCAATATTGTTCCTAACCAAGTGGATTATCATGGAAACTTTAATGCAGAAATTTTTGAGGACCTTTTTTCAACCCTTTGTCAAACACTCCATGAAAAATATGGACCTGTAAACATTCATATGGATGGAGCTAGTTATCACAAACGGCGAGTAGAAACTATTCCATCTTCAAGCTCAAAAAAGCAAGAATTAATCGAATGGTTAAATGCTCATGATATTCCTTTTTCTAGCAATTTAAAAAGACCAGAACTTTTGGAATTGGTTCGAATAAACAAAGAAAAGGTACCATTTGCTTGTGTAAAGATTGCAGAACAGTATGAACATGAACTTTCTTTTACCCCACCATATCATTGTGAACTTCAGCCAATAGAAGGTGTTTGGGCGGTAGTAAAGGGTGAAGTTGCACGTTCATCTCCACATCCAAACCTTTTATCTGTTAGAAATACACTTCTAGAAGCATTTAAAAGAAAAATTACTTCACAGGTTATTCTTGGGCTTTGGAGAAGAGCACTTAAAAACGCAAAAGAATATTTCGAATCTGACGAAGACGCACAATTAATTTATTTATTTATTTATTATTTATTTATTTAATGTTATCGATCTGGAAGTTTAGTAAAGAATACAAGTAAAGAAAGAAATCTAATCTAATAGACAACTATAAACTAATCTATACTAACAAACACCACCAGGATGTTCCCCGACCGGGACACATATTGTCCGGACAGTCATGAGCTAACCAGATCCATTGACATCCCTACACCACCCATTGATATCTAAAGACAGCGGCTTGCGCATGTCAGGAGTGAAACTAACAAAATAATCCAAAATGGAGCCTGAATGAAGGTAATTCGATCCTACCGCGTAAACTAAGCGGCGTGTGTCATCTCTTCTGCGTGTGCCTGCAGGTAAAGAGGAACGTGATAAACTAGGCCCCGGAGTGTGATTAGGTTCCCTATCATGATTCTGTCTTTTACGATAAAGTCGTTTATCCCGTTTCATAATACGTAGAGAATTTTCCCATTGTTTATAAGCCTGGGCATATTTGCGCCAATATTTTTTAATAATATTATCCATAAAGGCTGTTAAAAACATGTTCGTGACCAGATTTTTCGTTCTTCTAGACCGAATAAATCTTGCAATCAAATCTGTTAAAGAATTGGGTACTGCATTGTGTAAAAGGATATAAAAAGAAGAATTATGTTCCAAATCGAAGCAACTGAGCGGGGAGGTAGAAACTGCTATCTTAGCAGACGGAGCAGTGGCAATCTCTTTATGAGTCTCGAGAGCCTTAAGTAGAACCGATAAGCATTCCTTATAATCGGCTAGTCTGTCCGTATGGTGTTGATGACCTAGTCCCCAATGGGTATTAGAAGCTACAGCAGAGTTGCATAAAATACAGTTGGAAGGTGTGTCAGGATAAAGTTGCGGGTAATACAGCCGTTGTTTGTCGACGGTTGGTAGGATATGTCCTAAATTTTTGATTTTGAAACCCGTTTGGCGGTCATTTGCTGCTGAGCAGACAGACCCATCGCAGGATTGCGCAATCCAATCTTTGGTAAGCTCCCAATTGATCATGTCGACTTGATTAAGATTAGGTCTAAAAAGATGTGATAACGATTTGGTCTGTAATAATTTTTCGAACGTGTGGAGGTTAGTGATGCGTTGAAGATATTTTCTAATGTTCTTATCTATAGGACCATAATTAGCCAGGGTAGGGACCATGATCGGAGCCTGAGAATAGTGCGAAATAGTTAAAAAAATAGGCGGGTTACTACAAGCGTTCTTTGCCAGACGATCAGCTTTGTCGTTATGTAAGTGTCCAGAATGCGCCTTGACTTTAAACACATCCACACAAAGGGATTTAACTTTTATAAGGCAATGTATTAATATCCATAGGCTGAAATTATTCAATTTCATGATCCTTCTTTGGGAAAGATTCGCTCGGCCAGTTTTGTTAAATGTGTCTATCGCGTTTTTTGAATCAGTATGAATAGTCACGTGACAGTGGGTCGGAGCTGCGATAATAGCGGTAAGAATAGCTAGCACTTCGGCTTTAGTCGAGGATGGTAAATTCGCAGTTGAGCACTGAAAAGTGTCGTTCACTGATGAGGAGACTTCCACCCAGGCAGCACCCATAATAGATTTGTTAGTTCCATCCATCGTAAGGGAGCCATCTGTATAAAAAATAAGTCTATCTCGAAACAAAAATTTGATAATTAGCAAATAAAGCGTATCTAAACTATGTTGATTACCTTTAAAAATACTATATAAAAAATAAAAATGATTTTTATCTAAATTACAATTCATAGCTAATTCCTGAGGGAAAATTCACGATTATACACCATATCATTATTCGAAAAATTAGGTTCAGAATTAAAATGTGAAAAAGTAGATCTATGTAACTTGAGAAACGAATTGTAGGCCATATTGTGTAAAGTGATGTGATGTTTTGTTGGAAATTTCCAAATTTTCTTCACGTTAGGGAACTTCCGTTCCATGATTTTTTGATTGTATAGTTTGAATTTGCAGAGCGAAGACGTCACCATGTACAGAGTGCAAAGTAGTGGGCGGTCCACGTTATAAGTATGCAGGGCACACCCTTTGCATGGTTTGAGAATCGTAGTTTTCTTTCGCGGAGTAATCACGCCATGTTGTGGGTTGGACGTCCTAGAGTCAAATAAATTATCATCTTCCAAGTAACTCTGCACGTAATGTTGCAATTGCGTCATACTCGGTGTGTCTTTACGGTTAATTTGGGTAATGCCTTTACCATAAACTGTGGTGCTGCTTTTTGGGTCCCAAAAGACATACCATTCGTTGCGTAGTTGGTTCTCTTGCTTTGGTAGCACAGTGGAGGTATGTATCAGGAAGTGTTGTATTGGTAATTCTTTCGGAGGATTAATCAAGCGTCAGTTTGTTGTAGTCCAGATTTCCGTATTTTCCATTTTTTTGAGCCAATTCGGAGGGGCGCCTTTCCAATTCTTTTGTGCCATCTGTTTCATTTCCGGAAAAGTTAATAGGAACGAACTATCACCGGAAATTATCTGGTCCAAGAAAATTAGGCGTTTGTTTTGCAAACTTGTAATATCTGATTTCGTAATATTAGGGATGTGGAACAGTAAAGGGGTACGTCCTCCCGTAATTGTGGTATCGTATACAGGCGTAAAAACAATATTAAAGTTGTTAAAATAGATTAGTAACTTAGAGAGGAAAGTGGTCGCCAAGTTTGTTGATTCTAATTTTGTTAGATCATTATGGGTAGGAAAATGTGGCAACCAAAATTCGTATTGTGTGGTTAACATCTGAGTCATAGCTATAGGATTTAATAAAGGCGTGTTGAACAATAGTTGTGCCATAGCTATGTGTGAATACATCTGATTATAAAAAAGATTATTAATCGAAGGTAATAAATAATGATGAATTAATGCGTCTGGAGTAGAACGTGGAAGGTGTAATGATTGCTTGAAAAGTTTTTTGATAGGTACCATAACAAAGTTGCATTGTTCTATCGTGAAAACTTGGAATTGATTTCTATACTCCAGGATAGGCATAAGGACTTTATTAGTAATATAAATAATATGGTTGTGCGTTAATTTTTTCCTTCTCAAAGTATTAGAAAAAAGTGCCACCGTTTGACATAATTTTTTGAGCGTAGGAGACGGTGAATTAAACGCGTCAATATATACTCCTAAGATACGAACTCCTTCTTTCTTTTTGTTGATTTTGACCTTCGTAAGTTCTGATCCTAATGTTAGTTCGATTTCTTTGCCGACATACAATTTGTTGTTGGTAAGCAACCGATATTTGTCCTTGTTGATCTGTATGTTGGCTAGCTCGTAGAATTCATTGGAGATTTCCAGGAGCGTTTTCATATGGGTAAGAGTAGGTGCGATCCAGGTGGTGTCGTCCAAATAACTTTGAACGGTCGTCGAATATGTAACTTTCTGGTCAGCAGCTGGGTTCCATATGTTTTTAATCTGTTGCAGTTCCACAGTGAATGCCAAGTCTCGTAAAGAGTTAATTCGTGCAAACAGTGGATCGTAGTATATGATCCATAGGAGGGGGCTAACCACCTCTCCTTGGTCTATACCCTGCATAACTTGATAAGGATCCGAGATATTGTCATTGTGAAGGATAATACGGTTGGTCCGATCTGTGAACAGTTGTAAGATTAGGTCAATAATGATCTGAGGAATACGCAGCCGTGCCATAGCAAGGCGTAAGAGGGAAATGTTTATGCGGTCATAAGCTTTGGAAAGGTCTTGAATGCCAATCCAGATTTCCTTCTTATATTTCTTGGCCATTTCTATCGCGTGGTGTAAATGTTGAAGTGGCTGGTATGTAGATTCCCCTAGAAGTCCTGCGCGATTATTAGATTGGAGGAAATGTCGTTGTGATAGGACTGTGTGTAATCTTGCTGTTAGGATCTTAATGAAACATTTTCGTAAAGTTTCTAGGAGTATAATTGGTCTTGTATTGTTAATATCGCTGCCCCATTCTTTCAGTTTAGGAATAGGAAAGAGTAAGGCCTTTTTCCAGTCTTTTGGAACAGAACTGGAACGTAAACAAAGATTAAAAAGGTCGTTGGTGTATTGTATAAGGTCAGGATGTACGTGTTTGAGGTCTTCGTAGGTGATTCCAGAAATGCCGGGTGCTTTGTGATTCGGTAACGATTGAAAGGTGGCAAGAATTTCGTCGTTAGTAATATCGTCCAGAACACAATCAAATTGTGTCGGGTCGATGGTTTGAATAGGAGCATAATAAGGGCGAAATTCTACTGGAATATCCTCTAGGATCGAATACGGTGTTATTGATTGTAATAACTTCTCTTTACTATGTGACCCTAGTAGTTGAAAGTGTTGGATCGAATGTTGTGCTATAGATTTGGGATCTCTTGTAAGGGTAAGCTCATTAGGGTCATTGGATGTTGGTATGAGGAGACGGTCTAATCGAATGTGACGTGGTCTTCGATCTAACAAAGAGTTGATCATTTTTCGCTGATTATTTTCTAAATTATTATTTCGATTTAAAATATGAAAGTTAATATTAGTAATATCGTGTTTAGCAATTGCTGCTTGTTTAATCTCTTTGGCCATCAATAGGCCTTGTTTGATAATTCGTTTTGTTTGAATATAATTCGATTGGGTTATAGAGAGGGGTAAATAGTTGAATATAATTTTATCGAATAAAGTATTGGCCTTGTATAGTGTTTTCCTTAGGAGAGGCCATATGTTCCAATAAATTTGCCACTTTTCCAGAGGGATGTCGTCTATAGTGATGGTTTGACTTAGTTCATTCTCCATGGCCATCCGATGGATAATTTTCTTTATGCTGAAATTAAGGAGAACATGATGTATCTGTAAAATCATATTTTCTTTTTGTCTGATCGGTAATGGTGTGTGATTTCTGTTATTTGCCGTTGTGTTATACTTCGGTATATTATGAGCTTTCGAGGCTAATATGGATTTTTTTAATATGGTCCATTTAGTTTCGATGGTTTGAATGGTTGATGTGTGTGATGGGTTCAGTACGGTGTCTGCGTATTCTAGGCGATGGAAAGCCAAGTAGTTTTTTGTTCCTTCTGTGTACTGTTGCCATAGATCATCAGTCATTTTGTGGTAGTTGTACATATTTTTCCTCGTGGGGTTTTTGTTTTTATATCTGCTTTGATTGTGATAATGAGGATTTTTGAATATATAATCGTGGTGAATGATTAGAAAGACGCATTTATGATCAGTATTAAAGTGTAAATGTTGGTCGATGGTAGACGTTGACGCGTAATAACTGTGGTCTATTATATTTTGTGTGGTGTATATATGGTCAATTGCGGACGTGAATTCTTTAGTGGCCGCAGGAGCGTGCGTGGAAAGGTATTTGTTATGATGATGTTTTATCGCGTTCGTCATTGATGCCAATTTTAATATGCTATAAATGCGGGCTTTCCATTGGTTGTTTTTTCGGTCGTGTTTACATGGTTGAACATTGAAGTCTCCTAATAAGATTATGTGTGCGTTAGGTTTGGATGAATGAGTTTTGATTAGTGTTTCGATTTCTTTGTAGCACGCTTCTATTTGAGCTTTTTTCTGATTGTTAGCCGGAATATAAGTGTTAATGATTAGTAAATGTATTTTTTTGAAGTGGAGTTCTATTGTTAAGATTCTGCCTTTGTGTGTATTGACTATGGAAACTCTTTTTTGAAATCCCTCCTTCATGATTATGCAGACTCCGCTATGTGAGTCCGTGGCAGTGTTTCCATTTGTATCTTTGTAAATGTATAAGTTGATATTTTCCTCATTGTTAGAGACGCTGATTTTTTCCATGTTGGTGAATAAATGAGGAATAGTGACGTGCATTTCTTGAATGGCTAAAATGTCGTAATTGTTGGTGATAAAATACTCCAAGATGTCGGACTTTTTGTTGTTAAAACCACTTTGTATGTTCAGTGTCCCTATTTTTATATAATCTTTATCGTAGTTGTTATTTTGATTGATGGGATTGTATGTAGGGTATGAACCAGGTGGTAAGTCGTTAATAGCGTTGAGTATGTCCAAATCATTGTTGTTGTTAATTGGTCAATTCTGGAAATTTATGTTAGTATTGTTATGAGGGTGATAGTTATTTAGGGTGTTGTTGTGGTTAATTGGGGTATCTGATGATAAGTTTTTAATTTGTTGTGTTTTTATTTTTTATTTTTTATTTTTTTGTATAATTTCGTTATTATCGTAACCAGTGTGTTTTCTTTTTTGTTGTACTATCATTGATGAATATTTATAAGTAGTTGGAGTGTGTATTTAAAAGTGTGTTGGGTTGTGACGTTTTGGGTTATCAATAAATCGGTATCAGTTCTCAATAGCGTTGCATCCAATTGCTTGGGTAGATGCTGGAAAATGAGAAGTTGTTGGATCGATTGTTATTGTTGAAGTTACCGTTGTTGTCGTCATAAATTTCAGAAGGTGATCTGGATTGTGAATTAAATTGGAGATGTTCCGATTGGTTGTCTTCGTCTCTGTCCTCGTAAGGATCTTCTCCTTGCTGTTCACTTTCCGTTAAGAAGTGTTCAGGAATTGAAAGTTCTGATGGCGCTGGGGATCTTACGTGTGGACGGGGTGAAGCTCTTCTGGTATGTTGTCTGCTGTTATTAATTGGTCGATGTAGTAGTTGTATTTGTTCTAGGATCATCGATTGCGTGCAGTTTATTGCTTGAATATTCTCCGATGTGGATGAAATTTGGGTAGCCATTCGTTCTTGTGCTTCTGTGAATTGACGTATTTGTTGACGGAGATCATCCGTGATTTTTTCCTGTTGTTCTTGATTTGCTTTTAGAGTGTTGATTTCTTTTGAAAGTAAATTAATTTCTTTTCTTAGGTTATCTATCTGGCTTTCATATTGTTTGTTTATGGCCATGTTGTTAACACTGTTGTTGGTGATAACCTTGTTTGTCGACCTGCCTCGTGGGGGAGGATGGGTCGATGACGAGTTGTTATTTCTGGATCTAGATCTTGAGCGGTTATATCTGGTGCTATTGTTTTGAGTTCTGGTTTGATTTCTATTGCCCTGTGTGTAATTTGTTCTATTGTATTGGTTATTAATGGAATTCGGTTGGGTGTTATTGTTTATGTTAGAAGCTTTATGTGATTGTTGATTATTTGGTTTAATGTTACGTAGGTAATTGGGGAGGAATGATGAGTTATCATCTAATTCCACCCGTTGTTCTTTGTTAGGGCGGAGGAATGGTTCCAATGATTCATAGCGATTGCATGTGGATACGTTATGATTGTGATCTCCACAGACTGAGCATACACTATGATTTGACGGAGTGATGTAAATAGTACGGTCTTTACCTACGGGGACATTCCAGATTTTGTGTTGGTAGTCTTCCGGTTTGACATATATGTAAGCTGTCCTGGTTTTTCTTTTTGAGTTGATTTCGATCGGTGGAAGATAGCATGTCTGTCCTTTAATTTTTTTAATTATTTGTTCTATGTCATAAAAAGTGGTGTCCATGTGTAGTCCCGTAATTTTGTAACTAAATTCTGTCCTTCGTTGATATTCCTCGTTTGTAAGATCTACCGGAAGTATTCGTAAGACGAATTTTTCCACTTGTATCGACCATATGTCGTTGATAAAAAACTTCTTTGCAGATCATGCGTCTGCGAATGCAATGAAGTATGTATCATATAAGGTGGAAGATGTTTTTTTGTTTCGGGTGGATTTGTTTTTTGAGGTATTGTTACTTTTCGTTTTGGAGATTGATTTTATTTCTCCGTATACTGAGAAGATTTTGATTATGTCAGCTTCTTTAAAAATTTTAGGTACGTGCATCACTCTTATAATATGTGAGGCTTTGTTATTCCTAAATTCTTTGGTTAAAGTATCAACGTTTTCTTTATTGTATGTGTGGAAAACGACCGGGTCATTCCCTTTTTTGACTCCGTTTATGGCATCACGTGAGGTGGGATTACTGAAACTGATTTTGACGATTTTAGTGTCATTATAGGTTTCTTCTGGTTCTATGCATTCGAATCCATTTATGGTCGAGAAACGTTCTCTGATTCTTTTTTGTATTTGTTGAAAGTTCTTTGTATCAAAAAGTTCTTTGATGGCGAAAGAGCTGTACTTGAGTCTTTTTCCCCCATTAGGCATGTTTAAGTCAAGTTGTTCCACCGTAGGAGGTTGGTCGAATTTCTTTTTGTGGTTAGTTAAGGGGTTAGTTTCCTCATTCGGAATATCTTTGATTTGTTCGTTGTTGATTGGTGTTGGTTGATCAACCGTCATGTGACTGTTGTGGATTGACACGTCGAGCGAGTTCGCGTTTTTTTGTAAAAAATCTTTAGAGATTTCTTGAAGGGTAGGTTCTGGAGGTAGTTTATTGGTGTATTCTTCGTTGTTGTTGTCAGATTTTTTGGTGGGGTAAGGTGGTTCTTGGTTCTTGTTTGGAACTTCAGAGTTTGTCACTTTGTCTGTGGTGCTCTCCTTTGAAATTGTGGGCTCCCAAAAGGCATCGTCCGCATCATTGTCGGCGGTGACTCTATTTTTTTTTGCTTTATTTTGTTGTGTTATCACGTCTATATCGATGGGAGTATAAGTTTCTTCAGTAATTTGTTTGTCTGTCCTTGTGGTCTTGGACGACAGTTTAGTGGCACTTCTAGTTCTTCTTGTAGAAGACGGTGTGGCACTCATGTTGTTGGAAAGAAAAAAAATTTATTTTATGTTGTTTAAGAAACTATTGGTTTTTTATATGTAACTTGATCTCTGGAATCCAAAAATGTAATAAAAAAAGTGGTTTATTTAACGAGAAATATGTGTTTAGGCACTTTCTTTTCTTTAGTGAATTTTGGTCTTAGGATCGTCAAGAAAAAGTTTATCCCCGGGTCCCGCACAATTAATTGATGATGAATTTAATGATAATAGTGATTCCGATGAGGATCACGTGATTTAGCGTAATTTTTATATCATATCTTTCCCAATATGTACTGATATTATTTCGGAAAACGAACTTTTCGACGTCGATCACAAGGCCAAAAAATCCAGAGAAGAATAGTCAATAGAAAACCTTTTATTTTACAAGCAAACAACTATTTTTCTTTACATTTTCGAATCGTACGATCGAAATTACATTAGAAATATATATACAACAACCTGCAAACACTTTAAAACAAATTTTATTTTCTTTTTTCATATTAAAATTCATTATGTCTACTCGTTCTACTAGAAGTTCTAACAGAACCACAAAAAGAAACTCGTCGTATATCAACAACAATAATCAAGAAATGATTATAGATGTCAACAACGTAACTAAAGTTACTATTGACCCACCCAAAGATAACGTCTCAGTTTCCTCTTCAACAACACCAATTAACGACTCTAATAGACCCAAAAATTCGAACAAAAGAGTTAGAACAGTCGAAGAAAGCAATAATGATATAGTTATGACCGAAAAAAGTAGTCCTCCAGAAAACCAAAGACATACAACTGAAATGTCTACACCAAAAATGCCAGTCGCAATTTCTTTGAGTGAATCACTCCACGCACCCAAGAACAACGAGAACCCTCTCGTTACTGCGCCTCAAGAAAATCAATCAGGGGCTAATACAAAATTCGATCTACCCAATAAAGGAAAAAACAAAATAACAAACACCAATCAAGATACGCTTATGCACGAACAACTTGATTTATCCAACTTTAAGGGGGAACAAACTTTCAAACTTTTTTGTCCTCTCAATCATTTTCCTAACAACGACAACCCACACGAGGTTCTCAACAAAGTGCGTGCTCATTTCGCCAACAAAGACACCTTTAAAGGATGTTCCATAGATACTATATGCAAAATTTCCATAATTGTTCTAACTTTTACAAGTGACGTAGATAAGAGTGCATTAGATGGCACTAACATTGGTTCGCTAAAAGTCACATTCCACGACTTCAATGAAGAAAATACTTGTAATATCATCCAACAAGAATTAAGCAAAATATTCAACCGCAGTATTAGATTCGTCGACATACCAACCTCATATCCTACAGAAGTATTCGTCGACATCGTACAAAATCAATATGGTAAAATCCATTCATACAAGGAGATTATCAGACAAAAACGCAATAACAATCAACAACGAGGACCTAATCAACGAAATTTTAAACCTCAACAACCCATGTACAAACAATTACACGTCGTTTTCAAAGAAGAAAGACCAGTTAAAAATTTCTTCACTAACGAAATTTATAGCCTTAAAATTGAAAACTGGGTCTGTCGTATCTTACCGGCCGACCACACTCATCCAGAACATGACAAAAGAACCAAATTTGGCTACAAAATCACCGGTTTGCCAATGAACGCACAACTGGGAGATCTACACCCTATACTCACGCGTATCAATGCTCAAACATGCTCTTTCGCTTCCACAAATAACAAACAATTACAAAAAGCAGCTTATATTTACGTCAAAGAAAAAGACTACAAAGATCAAATTTTTCGCATTAAATGCTTTAACACAATCATTTACGTTTTCCCACAAAATATACGCCTTTCTTGCACCATCTGTGGTGACCCTACTCATGAATATACAAACTGTACCAATAAACAAGATCCTAATCAACGCCCTAAAGCATCAATCATTGACAGAAATCAAAATAAAAAACCAACCATCAACCAACAAATTTACAACCAATACAAATCCATTATCGCCACACAAAATGGGGAACGTATTATCCGTATGGATCAAAACAAATATCAATACCGACAACAACAACCAACATACAAGTTACCTCCCACTACGCACGCCCAGAACCTACCAGACAATACAACAAAAATTAATCGTTTAGAACAAGAATTAAACGCATTAAAACTACAGCTCAAAACAGTGGCTGAAGAAAATGCAATTCTTAAAAAAGAACTCACGATGGTTAAAGAAAGCATCACAACAAATACTAAAGAACTCCTACACATGAAAGAGCAATTAACTCACATTAATGCCAAGTCAGACATCATGATTCAAAAACTAGATGAAATCTCCTTAAATCAAAATATCTTACCTTCACGTATCAATAAAGAAAATTACACCAACGTAACGAATACCAATAATAATCTGCAAGCAATCCCAACCAATAGAACACCTGTTGATAACATTCCCACAGAACGTCAACGTACAATTCAGGTTGTATCATTACTGACATACAACGGTCAGGATACATCATCTGGTCCCATCCAATACCCAATGGAGGATATTAACTCTATACAAGGTCACTCTGAACTAGGAAGACTGGAAAGAGAAAATGACGCTGAATACTACAATCAAACCAACGAAAATGATACTTACAATTTCGAACAAATGGAAAATCCAACAAATGACGCAGGGCTACTTTCACGCTTCACCAACTATATTGGAGGCAACAGCAGGGTGCTGAATCCCTCCCAATACTGAAACCCACTTTTCCGCGTAAGTTATTCAAGCGGATCACGAAGAAACCTCGAAAAATCCTTCAACATTTTCGTCAACAACAAATCCATATGTCACAATCAAAACTAAAACTAAAAAATCCACAAAAAAAATAATAAAAAACAAAAAATCAAAAATATTTTCTAAAAAGCACCATAACCATCATAACAACAACCCTCACAATACGCCATTAAATAACACACCTACACATAACATAGATCATTTCTCTACACATAACCATACCACCGCACAAATATCAAACACCCTAAAAAACAAAATAAAAAATTTTTACAAAAATAAATCTTCTTCTCATATCAAAAATCGTATTATCACACCCGCACAATACCTTAACGTTCAATCTCCACGTCCCATTAACAACGCAGATGATCTTATTACGCTAGACGCTATCAACGACTCACAAGATGAGACATTTAATGATTATATAAAAATAGGCACCATTAATATTCACGCAGGTTTCAACAATAAACTTGACTTGATTATAGAATACTACATATACTACAACTATAATATCCTTATACTTACCAAAACGGGCTTATTTGAAAATCAATTACACGACAAAACTGTAAAAATACCTCACCCGACAATACCACACGACTATTTATACATAGTTCATGATTGTTTTGGAGATTATAAAGGTTCAGGTGTCACAGCTATAATGGACTCCTTCTTCTATCAACATCTAATATCAAACACTAGAACACAAGGGAGAATACTACACCTCAAATTTGGCTTCAAACAGCATGTTTTTTTTCACATCCTGGGTCTATATCTTCCAGCGTCATCGGATCCAAAGTATGCTTCCATAAAACAAGCATGCTTCAACTACATAAATAAAATTATACCAAAAAATAATCCTCAAGATCACTATCTCATATTAGGAGATTTTAATACTACATCAAACAAAAAGAGTCAAAGTAGTTCAAATCCTATAGATAACATTATCCCTTTATTAAAGCAATTTCAATTCAAAGACGTCATCAAACACTTTAATATTTCACCTCCCATAACACATATAGTCAATCGTATTGACTACATATTTACTTCTTCCAATCTATTACCGCATACTTACCACGCTTTTACACATACTATTAACGAACATCAATTTTTTTATACTGATCACAAATTAGTAGGCTGTCTACTTAACAAATTCTTTTTTACTACAAAACCTATCAAACTAATATATAACAAATTAGATGATACGCCCTCTCCAGATAGAATCAATTATCGAAACATTAATACCAATACGTGGAAAGAATACGAACAGAACAGCAACATCGCTTTTGATATACCGTTACCTATCTTGAATTCACAAGAAGACCTCGACCGGGCATGGTCTGACTTCGTCGATACTATCAATGACCTAAAATCTTGCTTGCCAAAAAAGAATTCTCCTCAAAATCCATACAGCGCAGCGCCAAGCCCATAACAAAGTATTCAAATTACAAAGACTCTTACAAACATTCAATGTGAAAAGAATCCTACATGTTTGTAATATCCTCCGTGATAAATCAACCGTCAACACTTTTGCTCAACAACCGTATCAAAAAGTGGTCGACATCAAAACTCCTCATTGGAACACATATTGGGAATCCAACTGGATACCATACTACAGATTTCTATTAAACATTAAAAAATCACTTCATAATATTCCATTTATCTCCTCCTTTATCATACCCAAACACATTACCTCAAAAAACTTTGATGCTACTAAATCTTTTCTTAAACAATTACTTCAAACATTACGTTTCAATTACAACACGATCAAAAATGACATTACTAAGAAAAATATTGAATATTTTGTAAAAGCTCGTAACAACAACCTAACTGAAAATCAATCTAAAATGCTGTATTCTATACTAAACCGACAATCCAGGAAAATTACGCTTTCCAAACTACAATACATAGACGAAAACAACAAACCCACCTTCACCACTGATCCTGACAAAATTGAATCGCTAACTCGTCACCATTTCCAATCATACGCTAGCCCTTCACATCGTAACCATTACACCTCGCCTGATGACTTACCATCACTATGGAATGATGTTTACTTGCCTCGGCATGACATTAATGACTCAATATGGCACCCTCTCTTACAACCATTGTCGATGGACGACTTGAAATTAGTAATCCACGATGCGGCTAAATATAAGGCACCTGGCCCTTCCAAAATTACTTACGAGGATATCAAACACTTAAGTCAACTGGGTCACTCTTATCTTTTACACATATACAACTATTGCTTCAACAACAATTGTATCCCTTCAGCTTGGAAACTCGCTTACATCTTCCCAATACCGAAGCCACAGGATTGGAATAGTCAACTAAACAACACGAGGCCCATCACTTTACTGGAAACACCTAGAAAGCTTTATGTTTCCATCTTATCTAAGCGCCTTAATTATATCTTAGCTAACAACCCAAACGTCACTACATACAACAACCGAGCAGGCATTTTAGGTCAATCGTGCCTTGAACCACTATTAGAAATCCAACATAGCATAGAAATTGCTAACAAACTCAACGTCCCTTTTTGGCTAGCTTTGCAGGATTTGAGTAAAGCTTACGATCATATGAATATCAGCCTATTGCGCTTAGCACTTCTCTCAATCAAATTGCCACACCGCATCACATCTATCCTATGCGACTTGTTCATAAACTGTACCAATCAAGTTATCCTACCAAACAACAACTTAACATCACCTTTTTCAATGAAGCAAGGGATCCATCAAGGGGAAATTATCTCTCCATTGTTATGGATCCTTTATTACAACCCGCTCTTCCTTTATATAAATCAACAATCAGACTTATATTTCAACTGTTCATTCAACCGCATCCGTCATGTGCTCCATCCAGAATCAGACACGCCTCAACACTTTCATTCCACGGTTACGGCTTACCTTGATGACACATCCTGGATAACAAACGACCTGGATCAACTTAACAAAAAATTGAATATAGCAAATTCTTTTTATAAGATGGCAGATATCCAAGTCAATTTAGACAAATATAAAATTATCACTAACGTTCCAAAAATCAATTCTATCACATTAGTGGTTGATGATCAACCGATTACTCTACCTATTACGAAAAAAACCCAAAGCGAAAGACTATTAGGTGTACAGATTAATGGGTACAACAATCAAGCTCCTGTCATAAAAAAATTGAAAGCAACAGTTAGGGCCATGCTAGCCACCATCATGCGAAAAGATATTACGCACGATCACGTCGCTTATCTCATCAACAAAGTTTTGCTCCCACGTCTTGAATATCAGATGCAATTCACCATCCTACCTTATTCTAAAACTTAGGAAATTATGGCTCCTTTAAAAAAACTTTTCAAACACAAATTTAACCTTTCTACCTCCACACCGAATTATGTTATATACAATTCTTTATTCCCTTATATCAATGATCTCTTTGCTAACCAAATTAAATCTCAAAGTAGTATTCTCACAGCTTTATTTAATACACCAATTTTATCACCTATAGCTCTTCACAAAATTACGTACACATTAAAAGAACTTTGGTTACCATCATTTCCTTTATCCGTCATACCTTATTACAACACACTAGTGCGACCCACTTATCTAACCAGGGCTATCCGGTTAATGAATTCATATAACATTAATGTTCTTCCAAACTTTGATTTAGTCACCCTGCAAGGTAGATACCCGATCAGACAATACATCCGCGACCTGGACGCCAAGGCTTTAAAATCCATGAGTAAAAAACGTATCCTATACATGGATCAATTGGTTTCTCTATCAGGCTACCACCTCTTGACATGGGACGAAGTGAAAATTGTCAACAAAAATAACTATAAAGGCCCTAAACCTAAATGGTTTTCGCACATAGAAGATAATTACACGCTCAGTCATCATCGAAGGCTTGTAACCCCTCTACAAGACATTATCGTTCACAATTATAACGTAATTCGACCTAAAGTCTCTCAGTCATCACGTGACAATAATGTATATCATCCTAGATCGCAATTTATCGCTTTTTGGAACAACAACTGTACAAAGGCGAACGCCGATCTGGTCTTAGGGAAAAACCATCGAACAGGATAATACCTACGACACATCGATCACTTTCTATCAACATTATATTCCAACACAATTAAACACTCCACATATTTCCAATGCTTCTCGTACACCTAACAGCAGTCACCATGCTATTTACCCGTGCCTGGGATGTCATATAAGAGAACCTAATTATAGGCTAGGTTACAAATACACTTGCTTAGGAAGCATTAAAACCTCTTCGTGCAATATTATTAAAGCTACCCCTTATAATAACAATTGGATTAAAAATTTTGATGCTAGACATTTACCCAAATCTGCGTTATTATTAAATAAACCCTTACACTTAATTCGCCTTACCTCATACAATGATTATTTAAATATCTTTTCGTCCGCTCCCACTTTACGTAATAATAATACCAATACAACTATATCTTTCAGTGACACTTCAACTTCTTTTTCTTCTTCTTCTTCATTTCAATTTGATTTTTCTTTTATTTCTAAATGTTTATTAATTTCACCTTTTTATATTGATCAATTTAAAAATAGTTTAATTACTTTTGATTCTTACCGATCTTTTAATTTTTTCACGGATGGCTCATTAAGCCACATAGGCACTCCTGAATGTCGATACGGTTTTGGTTGGATACAAGTGGCGCCTAATACACCTAGACTACAATTTCAAGGATGCTCTTGTTTTTCGCCTTCCTCAACTCGAGCAGAAATATTTTCTATCCTGATGGTCTTGCTCAGTATCCCTTCGTATAGTTCGTGCGTAATAAACACTGACTCTCAGAACTGCATTACCACTTTTTATAATTTTATCAATGAACATCGTACGCTCTCCATCAGGCAGCAGCTAAAAATTAACAACTACGACTTATGGTACACTATCAGAGAACTCGTTTTCCAAAAACATCTTTTAGTTACCTTCGTGAAGGTGAAGCTCATGATGGCGTCGTTGAGAATGACATAGCTGATAATTTAGCTAAAGCTGGCACTTTGGGAAATGATCCCATTTTAATTAACCCCCGTTTTCTTTCTACTCAACTAGCAACAATTGTTTGGAATGGAATGGCTCCCATTGTCTCCAATGTGAGAAAATTTTGCAACACACCTACAGCAGCTGCTGAATTTACTAGACTCATGAATAGCTCTGCTTACGCTCCCATCACCAACAGCATTACCGCCAATTTAATTGACTGGGATCTTACATCTAAATGGATCAAACATAACCCTCTGGATTCTCCAACTTGCCGTAAACTCGCGGCTATCCAAGCATATAAAGTTAAATCTGCTACCTTCCAATTGCCCACCCTTGACAAACGACAATTATTTTATCCAGCTTTGTATCCGAAGCTAACTTTATTATGCCCTACTTGTGGCCAAGAACCAGACTCCAACGATCACATTGGACAATGCGTACACTCAGTGAACGCTCTTTTTCACATACTTCAAAAACATTATACTACTTTAATCGACGCATTAAACTCTCTTCCCAGCGACGCTTTGATTGATAACAACTTTATTCATCATATTACTTCACATAATTTTTTTCCTCCGCCGGAGAGTACTCCCGCTACCTTTATTACAGACGTTCATAGATTACTCATACACAATTTTTTTCCCAAGCCTTTAACAACTTTGATTTCACAAATCATTCCAAGACACACTCACATTAGAAACAAAATTATGCTTGATCTCTTCTCGGCTATACAGCAAGACATCCATGATGACATTTGGAATACTCACGCACGCAATCTTCATGACTTTGAAAAATCCGTCCTCAATATTAATAAAAAAGACAAGAAATCTTACCGTTCAACTTTTCGTTCATCCAAGAAAAAACGTTCAGCTCTTACTCATAAGCGCCCTCATGGTGTGGCTTTTCCTCTTAACCGCAACTCTTACGACGTTCCTAACCTTGCCAGTTCTTCGCGTTGAACTCACATGAGCTCACAACTTTCATCCTTTGATCCTTTCAATGAAATTGAAAACTTTAATCCTTTAGCCAGATTCAACCAAGATGCCTTTATCAGATATACCAGTTGTAACTTTTTGCACTCGGGTTCATGGCAGTGGCACTGCGCTCGTAGCGATATTTTCAATATAGATTTTTCTCTTTTTCCTTATTATAAATATTTTTATAGTCATAGTTTTTTTGGTTCTTTATCCGGGTTTAAATTTTATTTTTACAATTAATGCATCACCTTTTTTTACTTTTTTTTTCTTTTTGGGGTTTTTTTTAGGTAGTTCCTTTTATACCTGTGATTTAGGTTATCTCTTTTATATTGATAACAACTAAATCAGATCCCGACATAGATATAGTTTCTATATTTAGTTGTATTCATGTAATCTGGCGTTATAGCTTGTTTTGACAAGTTCTTACGTCTCCACATGTACGAGGTGATCCTCCAGTAAAAATAAAATAAAATAAAAAATACTGATATTATTTCGATAAAAAAAAAATTTTTTCGCATATTAAAATTATTTTTATTTGCAATTTGTTTGAGGTGCAAATCTTTTTGCACCGGACCATACTCACTAATAAATTCTTGAAAATCCAATTCATCTTCAAGTTCATTTGATGGTCCGCGCACATTTACTGCTTTATATGAGATCATATAATCCTTTGACATGACTTTTTTCCTCAAAGTCTTTTGAACAACCAAATTTATTTTCTCTATAAACTTATTATAATTGACAGGTTCAATACTCAAAGTTTTTGCCGTAGGATCTTTTATATTTTTACTTTTAACAATAATCTGCACTTTTATTTCTTCAAGATCACTATCTTCTTCTTCCTCTACATCATAATCACCATTTTCCTCTTCAGAATAGTCACTACTCACCAAAGAGAATATTTGATCTTCTTTATTAACATAATCAACCTCTCTTTCATTTGATGGATCTTCTTTCTTTTCATTAACATTAATAACTTCTTTTTCATTTGATGAACCATCTAAAGCAATTATATTATCATCATTTTCTTTTTTTTGAATTTGTTGTGCTTTTTTATCAGCACTTCTATATCGCTGGATTTGACTATTACAAGTGCTACAAAAGGTATAAGAAAATGGCTTTTCAAAGTTACTATTATAGACAAACTTGATATTAGCATCAAATAGATATTTATTTGCTGTTGGAAATGATAAGTCTGGAGTAAAAGAACGCTGATAAATTTGTTGCCCATGTTTTGGATATTTAGTTCTTGTTGGTTGCTTATTTTTATTACATTTACATGGATTTTGTTGTGGAAATTCAAAACAATATAAACATTTTTGGCATGAATAACATGTACCTAAGAGGTACTTACAATTAACTTCTGTAACTTCTGCCATTTGAATAGCTTTAGACGCGAAAAATTCAGCTTTTTTTTCGTGATATTTTATTTAAGCACTAAATTAGAAAAAAGTGACACTGCAGAACACATGATTACTAAAAAAAAATTGTTTTTTAGTTGTTTTCGAGTGTTTTCAGTGTTTTCAGTGTTTTCAGTTAGATAATTTTAATTGATCGATAAATCACTTGATCACACTAATTCGAAAACGGCTAAATTTGTTAATAATATATAAAAAGATAATTATATTATCAACCGAAATTAAATTATAAATTTGACCCGTACTATTTATAATTTCAGCCGAATTAATTACAAAACCTTGTAAATTTCACGTAAATTCAATGATCAAATCTTGTAAATTCTGTGAACAAATCATGGCCAAATCATGTAAATTCTGTGTTTTTAGTGATACAGAATTGTGCATTTTCCCGTATCTTTTCAATGGACCATTATAATACATTTTTTATAAGGAAAAAAAAACATATAAAAACCTTGTAAAAAAGTACCCAGTTTTTTTATAGGAATTGTTGTTACAAGATAATATCAATTTTTTTTCAGTGCATACAATGATAATTTACGATGGTCAACTTTGATTTGAACGAGACCCTTTCCTTCCATTGAAAATTGTAAAAGGACAAAATTTACTTAACGAATATTATGAGACCTAATCTAATTCAGATTATTACACTATGTTGGTAACAAGGAATTTAATAGTTAAAACATACATATTATTTATAATAAAAATATAAAGTTACTAGTTAGGTATACTTACTAGTATATTTACGAGTCCATTCTCTGCAAGTAGCTTTATAACGAATACGATTGGTCTTGTACTCTTGTATACATGAGCAATTTCAGATACAAGTGAAATATCTAAATTATAAATAATAATGAGTAGAGGTGAATTTGGATAATAAAATTTATACCTCGATTTGGATCATCTAACAACGGACAAATTGACAAGAGTACTTGAATAATAATAAAGTTGATGAAAGTTTTATATATATATATAAAAGAGGTTATAACAATCTTTATGATAGATGACCTTTTTAATGGTAAGACATGGTGACCATTGATCCGTTAGAATATCGTACACTTCCATTACTGTTGATATGCGGATGGTAGACTCTTGTTGTAAATTTTAATTATATTACATAAATATGAATAAGAATGTATTAAATATACGAAATACTACAAATAAAAGGATCCTTTGGTAGTTAGATGGGTAATCTGTAGGAAAATGAATAGTAAGGAAAAAACTCAAACCATAAATTTTTTTTGATATTAATTGATATAAAACTAATTTAAAACTTTGTCTACACGAAATATGTTTAGTTTTACAAAACTTTTTGAATTTTCATGATAATTATAAATTCGGCCTTTTACAGTCAAACCTTTATATAATGATATGTCGGGATATATGAAAATTTTAAAAATATCGTTATATCAAGTTATATCGATATTCACATATAGTGGTATGACCCGCCGTTCTGATCAAAAGTCTAGTATTAAATACTAGATTTATCTATATTAAAATATAGAATAATCTAGTATAAAATATAGATAAATCTGGTATAAAATATAGATTTATCTATTTCATACAAGATTAATCTATATTTTATACTAGATCAAATCTATATTTTAATATAGATTGCCCTATATTTTATACCGGACTAATTGTTAAGCTTCACCGGCATGATTATTACCTGTCTATTTGCGCAGCATTAAGCGGTGATTGTCCTATTTATGTTAGGGTGTCTACAATAAGTTTAATCACAAACATAGGAGAAGCTCCTTAATAAAAATGACTAATTAGGACAGATTTTCTGTAACAAATTTCGAAATTCCCAGTTTATTAATAAATTTATAATTAAAATTGCTGTCATGAAAATTTTAATTTTTCATATTCCATACATCAATTATTTGTAATTTTTGCCAACAAAATTTAATTCTTTAGAGATATCTTTATAAAATTACAATCGTGAATTTAAAAATTTCTCAAAGAATTTGATCACATTTTCAGTGTAAAAATTTAATTTATTAATATTTTTTATATCATCTACTTTGGAATGTCAGACCAGAAAAGTATTCAAAATAGCTTGTATACAAAAAAATCTGTACTAATCATTTTTACTATGGGGCTTCTCCTATTTTATAATTAAACTTATAGTAAATACTCCAACAATTTATGCACATAAAAAGGATTGTTGGAAAAATCATTCCTTTCCCTTGACACTTTGTACAAGAATTTTACAAATTATATATCTCTAAGATTATTTAATGCAAAAGTAGCATTGTTCACACATATTAATGCCTGTTGTCTGAACTCTTCTAAGTCATTTAATAATTTTGGAGAAAGATTGGTCTGCATTTTAACCAAAGGTTTAGCTATAATAATAAATAAATATATATAATAATAATGAGTTTTTACATTATCCATCAAGAAAATTTTAAATTTTAATCAGTATACCTGATGTATTTTTTAAGTTTATTCACCGATAACAGATAAAAAGTTTTTTTCATTTGATTTATTCAAAGTAATTATTTTTATATTACAAATAACAGACAAACAAAAATTCCGGTTTACAGTAATAGGTGTGATAATCATGCCGGTGAAGCTTAACAAATTAGTCCAGTATAAAATATAGGCGATCTATATTAAAATATAGATCTGATCTAGTATAAAATATCGACTCGTCTAATATAAAATATAGGAAAATCTAGTATAAAATATAGATAAATCTGGTATAAAATATAGATTTATCTATTTCATACTAGATTTATCTATATTTTATACTAGATTTATCCATTTCATACTAGATTTATCTATATTTTATATTAGATTTATCCATTTCATACTAGATTTATTTAGTATTTTATACTAGACTTTTGATCAGAACGGCGGGTCATATAGTGGGAAAATAAAAATTTATCGGTATACTTTCTATACTTTCAAAGCGTTATAGTCACATGATAATTTTATTGTTGTTACACCTGATCCCAATATTTGATTGGTCAATACAGTACATAGCAGACATTGCCTACGCTTCAAACAATAAGAATTTATTTTATCATAAATAAATAAAATACTATACAAAATATCTTTCTAATAATACTTAATTCTAAAATCATAAAGTTGAAAAACTATAAATTTGTTCCTTCAAAATATTCTATGCATTTCATTTTGTCAAAAAAATTTTTTTTCAAAGAATTAAACAAAGTCCCGGATCGATTCGTGATATTTCTTCATTATCTCTATTGACAATCGTTTGAATCGTATCTCGTAGCTTATCACACGTCTTTAATTTGAGATGTCTACTTTCTTTAATCGAAAATACATTCTCCAAGTAGTATAGTAGTATTTTTCTTGTCATTTCTCTTATTGCCCAAGTTAGATTTAATAAAAAGATAAGATCATCACAATCATCATAATCATCATCAATATTTATCGAAGGATTGTCTACATGAATGATGAATTAATTATTTCGGCAACGGGTTCGCTTTTATTTTTCATTTTAGATATATCCTTATAACACTCTTCTTTGAATCTAAAGTTATTAAATTTAGTTCTTACGAGAATAATGTATTCAGGATTTATAATTTCTAAAAAAATATTTTTAATCATATTGAACCTATTCATTTCTTCACTTTTGAACCTTTCAACAACAAATAAAACTTGACTTATCCCTTCCGGCATTGAATAAATTCCATTTGCTATTCTATATAAAATCCTTTTTAAATCTAATTTAGTATCAACAGCTCCAATAGTATCAACTACACGAAAATTAATCCCGTTCCATTTAAATTCTCTTTTATTGAAAGCTTTAGTCTCACTAACTGCATGTTCGCTTTCTTTGAAATACTCAGAGCCAGCTAGTACATTTGCCAATATGGACCTACCACTACCAGTGTGACTAATTATCAATATATTTTTATTTCTCAAATTCTTAGAAGGTTGGTTAACTGTAATAGATCTGGGACAATAGGTTACGTTAAGTCTAGTAAAATTACTGTTAGAACAGTTAGAACAATCAATATATTCTTATTCGAAACAGTTGTTTACATCTAATTTAATTAGATTTCCATTGTTGGAACAATTGATCATTTTGAAATTTGGACAAAGATTAAGACTTAATTCTTTAATTGAAGTATTCGCCCATGAAGATCACTTAGTTAATTTCAGGCAGTCAATAACAGATAAACTTGTAAGATTAGGAAATCTTGCCACAATAAGAGTATAACAATCCATTATTTCCAAATTAGTTAATTTATTTGATGAACAATAAAACTAACAGTCGATTACAGATAAACTCATAATTTCAGGAAAATTTTTCAAGTCAGCCTGAGAACAATCACTTATTTTTAAACTAGTAAATCCAGTTTCTGAACAATCAAACTCGGTTAGATTTGAATAGCCTCTCACATACAAACTTTTAGGGTTAGACTTAAACGAGTCAGTAATCCTCTTAAGTTGAGTACAATTAACTAATTAAATCTTTTGATGAACAACGAAGTATGGATAGGCTTGAACAAAACTCTCAAGTTTGTGAGTTTTGATAAATAAATCTTATTAAGTTTAGAACAACCACTTATTTTTAAACTAATTAACTCTTTCGATGAACAATTAAACTTGATTATATTAGGACTGTCAATTACAGTTAAACTCGTAATTTTAAATAACCTTTCACATACAAACTCTTGGTCTTAGTAGACTTCTCAATAGACTTAGATAAGTTATTGAGAACAATTAATCATTTCCAAAATAGGACGTTTAAAGCGGCACGTGATCATATTAAACCATTTGTCACCGGCATCACGCCCCTCCACTCTTTTACTAAATATTCTGGGGACAATAGTAAAATCCTATTTGTCACACCATTATTCGTCACATTTGCAATTTCTTAAATGCCCGTAATGCCAGCCAAAACCGCTCCGCTTTAGACGCTCCCCAAAAAGTTTATCTGTAACTAAATGTCCAAACCTAGTAATCACGCTTAATTGTTCATTAACTAAGTATAAAAAGCTCCGATAAGTTAATGTGTGTAAGTTGAGAAAAACCATTAATTTCCAATGTGTGTAAGTTGAGAAAAACCATTAATTTCCAATTTGATTAACTCAAATTTCTTTAAACTAATCTTTTTTACCTTCTCAAAACCTTTTATTTTCAAAGAACCTTTAAGCCATTTTTATTTTCAACAATATCTATATTTTCCTTTTCCGAGTATTTTTTACTAAACCAATCTTGTCTTATTAATATTGGTTTATTATCAATATAATTATCAGTTTGTTTCATTTTAGTATTTGATCCTGATTTTAGCTCTTCATTTTTATCTAGATGATTATTGAGTTTAATATTGCCTGATGTATTACTTTAAACGATTAATAAAAAAAATATTTAATGTTAATAAATACAATTAATATATCGCTTTAAGAATGAAATGAGGAGAGAAGAATAAGATGAAATGGAGAATTAAGAATGAGATGGAAGGGGGAGTTAAGAACGAAATGAAGGAGGTGTTAAGAATGGAATGAGGGGAAGAATGAGATGGAAGAGGAGTTAAGAACAAAATGAAGAAGGGTTAAGAATGGAATGAAGGAAAAATGGGATGGAAGGGGAATTAAGAACAAAATGAAGAAGAGTTAAGAATGAAATGAAAGAGGAGACAAGGACGAAATGGAAGAAGGAGTAAGAATGAAATGGAAGGCGGAAGTGATGAATGAAATAAAGGGGAAGTGATGAATGAAGTGGAAGAAGGAATGAAAATTGAGATGAAGGGGGAGTGATGGATGAAGTGGAAAGAAGTTAAAATAAGGTGAAAGAGAAAGCAATAAATAAAATGAAAGGGGAGGAAGAATAAAATGAAAGGTAAATGATGAAGAAAAAGAGGTGAGAGAGGAAGTGATAAATTAAGTACCGGGAAGTGATGATCATAATATAAGGGAAGTGAGTAAATAAAATAGAGGGAAATTGACAAACAAAATGGAAGGCAAAACAAGTTGATGGAATAGAAATAAAATAAGAATAAAGAACAAAATAAAAAAATAAAGTTAGTGGTAGAATAAGGGTAGAAAGCAAATGAAAATAAAACCCTAGAAACTTACCTTTGCAGCAAGATGAAAAGAATAAAGACGCAAACTTCTCAAAATTTATTTCTGATTGGCCGGTGCAAGGCAACGGGCTACTGTTAGTATAATAAAAAAAAATTTTTCGTTACATGTTTACAGGATACGGATACAAAAAAAAGAAATAAACAAACAAACATCAAATATCAAATCTCCTTTATATAGATATATTCGTCAAATATTTCATAATAATCTTAATAGCAAATATGTAACAACTCTGTTATCAAAAAAAAAAAAGAAAATCAAAATATTAGTGCAGTTTCGTTAATAAATAGCTAAAAAAAAAAAACAAAAAAAAATATTCCACTGGAACTTTACACACCTATCCAAATTGGAGTAATAAAGAAAAAAAGTTTTTTCAAATTTTAAAATAAAGTCTATTAAGGATCTCAGTATTGAATAGAAGCTGGATTTCATACAAAAAAAAACTTAAAAAATGTTAGCTTAACATTTTTAAAATTGTTTACAAGAAAAGTACAAAAACTTATCAATGTATAAAGTTTAGAATTGGATTAATATCTCGGTACTTGAAAATCAAAACTGGCCCTAAAAAAAAGAGAATAGTCAAACTTAGTAAAACGTTTCATTAAATTAATAAAGAGGAAAGAATCTTTCCTCACCAAAATTCACGTGTCAAAAGACCACCTAAAAAGAATAAAAATGAAATCATTAATAAATGTTTCATTATAAATCAAAAGAAAATATCACTTCCTTATCAGGTTATACGCATCCAATAAATAATTTTAAAAATAATATTTCTGGAATCCCTACCAAAATATATGTGTAAAAAGGATCTTTGTCTAAAAAAAAGAGTAAATTGAAACATTAGTCAAATTTTCAGCTAAAAGAAACAATTAAAAAAAAAATATATGAATTCACCAAGATTATATGAATAAAAAAATAAAAATAGAAACATTAGTAAATGTTTCATCAAATAAATAATTAAAAGAAATCCCTCCTCCATACCAAAATTCGCGTCTAAAGAATGAGACTTGTAAAAAAAAAAACATTGGTTAATATTTCATTAAATTCATTAAAGTCAAAAAAGAAAGAAATCTTCATAAATGCCTCCATTTACGAAGTCCAAGAATCTGCAAGGATCGTTTCTAAAAGAAATGAAATAAAATGAAGTTTATTAACAGTAAATTTAAGGATAAGGGTTTATTTTATTTTTTAAAAAAAAAAAATTGGTAAAAAATTTTTGTGTACAAAAAAAAAAATTTCTATAATTATTTTAATTAAAATACATCTGTGGCTAAAAAAAACTACAACAATTGGGTTAAACTCGCAGTGGAACATATTATTGCATGATCGGTTTAATTTATGATTAATAATTAACAGTATCAGAGACAGTCCTCCACAGAAAAATTTTTTAGTTTTTTTTTTTTATATTCACTGATCTAATTTTTGATTTATGTATCGTACGAACCTATAATTTTGCAGATGTTCAAGGTTATTATCAATCCTGTAAATTTTCATGGTTGTCACATGGCTTCAAAAAATATTTGGGGTCAAATACATATGTAGCATTCATTAAAACCCATGTACAGACCGATGAATTTCCAAAGTGGAGTGCAATTGATGTCGAAACATTTCTAACCTCTAATATGAATAATTTTGATGAAAAAGATATTAAAACAACAAAGATGGAGGAGTTAATGGAAAAGGTTTCCTTCGGCTAACTAAAGCAATTATTATTTCGGAATTCAAAATTAATTTTATGCATGCAGTGGCAACCATAGAGTTAGTTGATGAGTTAAATGATAAAAAAAAATGAGAAATGATTCAATTGAGATAATACTTTATTATGGACAAATGTAAACTAATATGGTGACTTTGTTTAAAAAGATTTTATAATATCTCAATAATAAAATATGTCAATTCGCATACTAATTAAATGTATTAAAAAAAAGCATTAATTTTTTGTTTTTTTTTTTAATCTAGTGAATTAGCTTATTACAAAGATTAGGTAATAATGGCTTTTAAAATATAGGTACAAATTAATAATATCAATAAATATATATGTAACACTAAAATAATTTATTGCGATATAGTAAAAATGTTAGGATAATCAACTTGTCGGAATAAAACGTGTCGTTGTCAGAATTTTGGATTTTCAAGATTTTCTTGTGTTAGTCATGCAAGTAGGTCGTACCAGAACCAAAATTCTTTCTTTTATTATTAAATTAAGGAGAAAGAAAATAATTAATAATCTAAATAATTTGGGATAATTTCCATTATTAGTTCCGGGAATATGATACGTTTATAGAAATAAAATGAAATTTTAAATCGCAGAAAATTTTTTATAGGGAGGTCAGAATGAAGTCAAATGTAAAATTCATATACAAAATGAAGAAAATGACCGATTTATGTACTAGTTCAAGAAGCAATGCCAAGGAGATATTTAATAAAATTCTGAGTAAAAAAATTTATTTAAACAATGGATTCTGCCCACAGTAATCGAATCATTAAATTACCATTATCAATTAAAAAAAAAAATAAACTGCAAAAAAGCAACAATAATTAATAAAAAAAATGAACTTTCCTATTAGCTTTCTTTTCATATTGGGTCTGACCTGTTTCTTTTTCATCTTTGATACTTCTGCGAGTTGCAATCCTACTACTCCTTGTGTAGGTTGTCTTCCTCAAGGTCAATACTGTGGTGGCGAAATTGGTAAGTAATTTAAATTTAAGCCGATTTTGCATCTCTGGTTTTTTTCATCTCCTTATTTATTCATTTTGTTTTTCAGGTCATCCAGGTTGTGACCCTACCCATGTCTATGAATGCAATCCTGAATGTGGCACTTGTGATTATGGCGTTCGTGAATCCTGCAAAATATGTGGACATTTGACATGTGATTAAAAAATCAATTTATACATCTATATGTCTCTTTATTATTTTTATTATTTTATTATTTAAGCATGCACATATTATACAGTAGCTCACAAAAATAACGTAACTGTAAACATAACTTTAAATTAAAATACCTTTTTAATTATAAATTATTTAAAATTAAAGTTTATTGGAATCTCCAAATCCAAATTAAAAAATATAAAATTTATTTCTGATCTGATCAAGTGAAATTCTTTGCAGTAATTTTAATGTTTTTTGCATTGCATATTTTTACATGGCTTCCAACGATCAGCATTTAACCTAACCAAAAAAATAGCTTATATCCTTGTATAATCCCACACATCTTGTAATTTTTTTCACAGATCTTTTCTTCTGGAGGATGTCTTAAATAATGATCAGTTTGTTTTTTGCATGATCCTTTAATTGATGATTACTAATTAATGGTATCAAAGACAGTCCTCTACAGAAAGATTTTTTAGTTTTTTTTTTATATTCACTGATCTAATTTTTGATTTATGTATTGTACGAACCTAGATGATCAAGGTTATCATCAATCCTGTAAATTTTCATGATTGTCACATGGCTTCAAAAGATATTTGGGGTCAAATACGTATTTAAAACCCATGTACAGAAAGCATGACCAGTGAACTTTCAAAGTGAAGTGCAATTGATGTCGAAACATTTCTAACCTCTAATATGAATAATTTTGATGAAAAAGATATTAAAGCAACAAAGATGGAGGAGTTAATGGAAAAGGTTTCCTTCGGCTAACTGAAGGAATTATTATTTCGGATTCAAACCTAATTTTATGCATGCAGTGGCAACCATAGAGTTAGTTGATGAGTCAAATGATAAACAAAGTAAGAAATGATTCAATTGAGATAATATATTATTATGGACAAATGTAAACTAATATGGTGACTTTGTTTAAAAAGATTTTATAATATCTCAATAATAAAATATGACAAATTCGCATACTAATTAAATATATTAAAAAAAAGCATTAAATTTTTTTTTTTTTTTTTTTAATCTAGTGAATTAGTTCATTAAAAGATTAGGTAATAATTGCTTTTAAAATATAGTAATATCAATAAATATATATGTAACATTAAAATAATTTATTGCGATATAGTAAAAATGTTAGGATAAGAACTTGTCAGAATAAAACATGTCAGGATTTTGGATTGTCAGTATGGATTGTCTATAACAAACCGTTCTATGTCAAAAGTCTGCTGATTTTCAACAGACCCCCATGATTTTTAGCAGGAAGTCTTCTGTTTTACAGCACACCCCCTGCTATTTTCTGCAGGTGCCCCGTTATTTTACAGCAGGTCTTCTGCTGTTATTGCAGCAGGTGATAGGTTGTACAAACTGCCTTTTGCAATAGTTTTACCAACTGGTTGGAAAATTATAATTAAATTTAGTAGTTCGCTTGGAGAAAAGAATGCCGAAAATCCTGTATAATGTGTCTAACTTTAATTGTGGTATTGTATTAATTGATTTGACGATCATACTAACCGTGAAATTCAATATATGGTTAGGTCGATGCCAAATATAGTTTAAACTTTTCCGGCATTTTTATATTAAGTCTGAAGCTTATGCTTATGCATAGACCTAGGCTTAAGCTTAAAGCGTTGGATCCGCAGTAGCTTTTCTACGGATGATGGGTTGATATATATATAAAAAAAAAAATAAAAAATGATAAAAAACAATAATAATGATATAGTGTGAAAATGATGAAAATGCTGATCATCATACGTAAAATGATAGACAAAAATTGCTATGAAATTATTAAAAAAAAAAAAAAAAAAAAAAAATATTTAACATAAAAAAAATTAAAATAAATAATAAATACATTAGTAATTCCGTTTGCTTTGTTTTTTTTTTAAAATTAAAAAAAAAAACAGAAAAAAAAAAATGTAATATTTCTTTTGGTAATAAATATTTCTTTGGTAATAATAAATTATTTCAGTTTTTTTTTTTTTTCTTTTTTTTTAAAAAAAATTATTTGTAAAAACATTTACTATCTCTATATATTTTTTTTCAATCATTTCTTTTTTATTTGTTTATTATTACCTTTATTTTTTATTTAGTCAATTATCTTTATTATTAATTACCTTTATTTACCTTTATTTATTTACCTTTATTTACATTTCTTTATTTACTTTTATTTACCTTTATTTACCTTTATTTATATTACTTTATTTACTTTTATTCACATTACTTTATTTACCTTTATTTACATTCCTTTATTTACTATCATTTTTTTATTTACCATTATGTAAAATGCGAACAATTGAAAAAAGACAATTTCGGTAAATGCTGATCCCGAATTTTTCCGTTTTAAAGTTGAAAAAAAAAAAAAATAATTAATGCTCATACAAATTTTTTTCTCATAAAAACAATTAAATTCAAAAAAGAAAAAAAAAATTTGAAAAAAATATTAAAATATCTGTTTCTTACATAAATAAATAAATTCTTTTTTGTGTAAATAATAATAATATTAATAAAATAATTATGCCAGCAAAACTCATCTTAATTTGTGTTATTGATACAATTACTGAACGAGAGAGCAATAATTTCATCATAAATGTAGCTATTGCGATTATGAGAAAGGAAGATAATACAACAATGAACCTAAAAATAATTACCTTTTTTCCAAAAAAATCCATCAGTTCCAAATGGATTCCAGATTTTATAACTGGTTTCAAATAGCAGCACTTGATAGGGCTGCTTTTGAAACAGATCCAGATGTAATTAGAGAATATGAACGGCTTGAGATACTTGCTCAGAGCCCTTTACCAATTTAATATTATATTTCAATAATAAAAAATTATAAGTATCTGGTATGAAAAAGACAATATAAATTAAATAAATTATTCGTTTATTTTTGATTAATAACTATAATAAATTAACGCAATATACAGTTTTTTTTTTGATTTTGTAAATAAAGTATCTAATTAACGTGCCAACTTGATTCATAATTCCTCCCTAGTTCATGAATAAATTTGTAAATTTTTGTGAATTTTTTGATTGTAGGATAAAAATTCAATTTTATTACAAAAAATATTGAACAAACTTCACTTACTAAAAATTAATGTTAGATAAACAAACTTTATAATTTTAAATTTAAAAGACATTTCATAAAATATTGAAATAGTGTTAAATTTAGTTAACAGAAAATAAATGACATTGTACAATTAATAGATTCTTTCAGAAAAATCATGTCTCATAATGCAACATGAATTCATTTTTCTTAAGGATTTACTAATTTTATGTTTATTTTCTGCTTATAATTAAATTTAACAATATTTTTATACTTATAAAATGGCTTTTAGATTTAATTTATTTGCCTAGAATTAATTTTAAGTAAAGTACAATATTTCTGTGATAAAATTGAATTTTTATCCTACAACCAGAAGGTCTGCAAAAATTTCCAAATTTATCCATAAATTACTAAATTTAGTTATAATTTTCCAACCGGTTGGTAAAACTATTGCAAAAGGCAGTTTTGTGCTGATCTGTTTGTACAACACATCACCTACTGCAATAACAGCAGGGGGCCTGCTGTGAAATAGCAGAGGCACCTGCAGAAAACAGCGGGGGTTTGCTGTAAAACAGCAGACTCCATGCTAAAAATCACAGGGGGTCAGCAGACTTTTGGCATAGAATGGTTTGCCATACAGGATTTTGGATTGTCAGAATTTTGGATTTTCAAGATTTTCTTGTGTTAGTCATGCAAGTTGGTCGTACCAGAACCAAAATTCTTTCTTTTATTATTAAATTAAGGAGAAAGAAAATAATTAATAATCTAAATAATTTGGGATAATTTCCATTATTAGTTCCGGGAATATGATACGTTTATAGAAATAAAATGAAATTTTAAATCGCAGAAAATTTTTTATAGGGAGGTCAGAATGAAGTCAAATGTAAAATTCATATACAAAATAAAGAAAATGACGGATTTATGTACTAGCTCATGAAGAAATGCCAAGGAGATATTTAATAAAGTTCTGAGTAAAAAAATTTATTTAAACAACGGATTCTGCCCACAGTAATCGAATCATCAAATTACCATTATCAATTAAAAAAAAAAGTAAACTGCAAAAAAGCAACAATAATTAATAAAAAAATGAACTTTTCTATTAGCTTTCTTTTCATATTGGGTCTTACCTGTTTCTTTTTCATCTTTAATACTTCAGCGTTTTGCAATTATTCTACTCCTTGTGTGGGTTGTCTTCCTCAAGGTCAATACTGTGGTGGCGAAATCGGTAAGTAATTTAAATTTAAGCCGATTTTGCATCTCTGGTTTTTTTCATCTCCTTATTTATTCATTTTGTTTTTCAGGTAATCCAGGCTGTGATCCTACCCATGTCTATGAATGCAATCCTAAATGTGGCACTTGTGATTATGGCGTTCGTGAATCCTGCAAAATATGTGGACATTTGACATGTGATTAAAAAATCAATTTATACATCTATATGTCTCTTTATTATTTTTATTATTTCAGCATGCACATATTATACAGTAGCTCACAAAAATAACGTAGCTGTAAACACAACTTTAAATTAATGTACCTTTTTAATTATAAATTATATTAAAATTAAAGTTTATTGGATTCTCCAAATCCAAATTAAAAAATATAAAATTTATTTCTGATCTGATCAAGTGAAATTCTTTGCAGCAATATTAATATTTTTTGCACTGCATATCTTTACATGGATTCCAACGACCAGCTTTAACCTAACCAAAAAATAGCTTATAACCTTGTATAATCCCACACATCTTGTAATTTTTTCCACAGATATTTTCTTCTGGAGGATGTCTTGAACAATGTTCAGTTTGTTTGCCCTTTGGAATTTAAATTCAGAGATTATGCAGGTCAGTCAAGAATTATTAGAAAGCTAATTAAATTGCCTTCTCCCAATCTCTACAACCCAATTTTGATGTTGTTTTTTCGTGAAATATAAGTGGCATTTATGATGTGTTTTTTGAAGGGAGATGGGCTCACTAGCGATTATATCACTTGATCAACCATCGATAATTACTGTATATTGTACTATCACATAATAGAAGCATAGTGGTAGCGGACACACCTTGCCGATCATTTTCCAATCATAATAATTTGATGATATTGGATTTAAAGCTTCGGACCCACAGAAATTTGGACGAAATTTAAACCTTTTATGGGTTATAGATTTATGTCTTTAAAATTAATAGCAGAAGTAACACATAAAATATTAAGCAACCCAAAAGTTATGGTTAAAATGATACAGTCGTAGCTCCATATACTAGTCACCCCCTATATAAGCACATCATATATATATAAGCACATATTTGAGCTTTTTGAATGGTAAAAATTATTAGAAGAATCCTTCTCTATAGTCACAATCATAATAGCACCTCTTTATAAGCACATTGTGCTTTAAAAGTCACTATGTGCCCGACTGCGTGATTATAGGGAGGTACCACTGTATTTGCAATTATATTGTTATAATTATAAGTATATGCTGTGCCTCGCACCTCAGGTTAAAATAGTTATGTGAGGTGAAACATCAATCACCTGAGGTGCATCTGCTATAATCTGATACAAATTTTTTTTTTTAAGACTTTTTTTTTTTTTTTTTTACAAAAACGGGTTGCCTTTTAAGTAAGTTAAAGATATATATACCTTTTTAAATTCTTATATTTTTTCAGAACGTTATTAACCGTTCCATTTTCTTTTTTTTTCTTTATAGGAATGGTTTAGGACGCCCAGTTTAAGGTAAATGTGCTTTATATTTTCCTATGGATTAGTTTTCGAGTAATGCTATTAACCATTCCTTTTTTTCTTCACAGGAACCTGTTAATCCTTATTTTATTTTTTTGTTTTGTCCTTTGAGGAACGCCATTAACCGTTCCTATTTTTTTTTCTTTACAGAACTGGTGGGGTAGCTCAATTCAGTTTCTTTAGGTAAGTGTTTTCATTGTTTTTTAATTTCTGTTGTGTTCTATCCTTTAAGAAATGCCACTAACCGTTTCTTTTCTTCTTTTTTTTACAGGAATTGGTAGACAGCTCAATTCGGATTCGTTAGGTAAAAGTTTTAACTCCCTTTGTGTTTCATTCATTGAAGAATGCTATTAATCATTTCTATTTCTCTCTCTTTACAGGACTGGTGAAGTGGCTTAATTCAGATGCTTTAGGTAAAAGTTTTTTTTGAAGAATTGCATTAACCATTAATTTTTATCTCATTTTGTTCTTTACAAATAAGTTAAACATTCAGATTATTTTTTAAGAAATTTAAAATTATAATTTTGATGTTAAATAAAAATTTAATATAAAATATTATGCACTATTTTCTAAATACTGTAATCAATTTTGATATGTGATGTAGATCATTGCTAATTATTCGAGATGAGATTTTGTGGTAAATGATCTATTATAGTAAATTTACATTTTTTTATGAAATAATTGAATAATATATAGCAAACCTTTCACTACATAAGCAAAGAAAAGATCTGATTAATCTTGATTTTTAAATGAAATTAAAGAATTATTATTAAATCTCAATAACAAAATACTTTCTAAAAGAAAATACGTGTGATTGGGACAAGAAGAAGTTTAAACTTGAGGAGATAACACCTGGTGATTACAGGGTAATTGTGAAGGCAAATAATAATCCAGTATAGGTGATAGAAAATATGTATGAAGTTTTTTGTCATACCCATGCAGAAAAACTCAACATGACGGTCAAAAATAAACATGAAAATCTGTATCAGAAAGGTGGGGTTGGATAAAGCAGTGTATTATAAAAAAATCTACAAAAATGTCCAGAAATTATCCAGAATAATTCTGGCATGTCTGGAAAATGTCCATTTTTTTGGTATAAATCTGAAACTTAAAATTTTGACATGTCCAAATTTTGTCCAGAATTTGTCCAATATTTGTCCAGTATAAATTTTTGGACAAATTCTGGACAGTTAAATCTAGGCAAATTCTGGACATAGTAAAAACTCGGATAATTTAAACTGGACAAATTCCGGACATGAAAAGTTTCAGGACAAATTCTGGATGTTATTTCCAAAGAGGGTTAAATTAATTTTGTAAAAAATGCAAAAAGCACAAAACTGGCATTCATAACCTTCTTTGTTATATTAATTAAATTTGCAGAGCAGGTAAAAATACTATATATTTATGATATAAAATTCAGATTGAGTAATAATAATGCGATAATTGTCTGCTAATTGTCATCTTTCATGTCAAATTTTGCAAAAATGTATTTCAGAACAATTTCAGGACAAATTACTAATATCCCAAAAATGAGGTGTTTTCAGATAGTTTCTGGACACTTTGTCCAGAATTTCTGGACAATTTTTTAGACGATTATTCTGGACATTATTCCGGAAATTTCTGGACACTTATTTTTTATAGGGCTTACAGCAAAATTAAATAATTGCTAAAAATTTCTTATCTCATGTTCAGGTAAATGTTAATTTATATTATATCTATTTTGTATTTACAATGAACATTTTCTATTTATAATTGTATTTTATTTGCTATGCTTAATTTATTTTGTAATTTATTTTAATTTTTTTTTTATTTTTTTTTTTTAGATTAATCTTATTGATTTATCTTTCAATCCCAATGGTGAATTTAAATACATATGTTATGTACGAGATCACTTTACCAGGTTTTCTTGAGCAAGACCTCTTACAACAAAGAGAGCTATTGAAGTAGCAACATATCTGTTTGACCTTTTCCATTTTTTAGGATCACTTCCAGCTATATTGCAATCAGATAATAGAAAGGAGTTTTATGCTGAGATAATTAAAGAATTATTTAAGATGTGGCCAACAGCAGTAAAAATCATAAATGGATGCCTATGACATTCTTAGTCACAAGACTTAGTGGAGTACTATGCTAATGGTATTCTATAGTAAAAGCTTGGTAAATGGAAAGAAAATACAGGTTGAACTGTTTGGTCTTTGGGACTTAAATTTGTTATTTCAGCTATAAATAATTCATCATGGTGTTATTCACATAAAAAAAACACCTTATGAACTCATTTATGGTTATAAATCTAATGAATATTGCACTTTAATAGAAGAGTTATTTACATTTATAATGAAGAAGATATTCCTGATACTATAAAATTATTTAATAGTATTGAAAATTTAGATGATAATATGACTGATGATTTATAAGGTAAGATTTTTGTTACCAAAAAAAAAATTCATCAAAAAAAAAAAATTTTTGACTTTTATTTTATTAATTCAATTTATTAAACAAATTGAAGCAGAAAAACAAACAATTTAGAATCAAAACGAATTGGATAGTACAAGTGAAAGTTTAGAATAAGAAAAAACACTTTATCTATTTTTGATCCAGTTCTTTTAGATATTACAAATTAACAAATTATTCAGCATAAAATATTATTAAAAAATATAACATGTTAAGATCTTCAGTGCTATATGGAAAAAATTATTAATCAAATGAATAAAGGTAAAAAAAGAATTAAAAAATATCAGATTGGAGATCTGGTAAGAATTGCTGTACCTAAAATTGACAAGTATAGTATTGATTATTTTATCTTACTATGTAAAATAATAGAAAAAACTAGAAATAATAAATATGGCTTAGGATCAAAGTTTGGAATTATTGAAGTATACTATACTGCTAATTAATTAGAGCTACTCGGTATTTGAAAGGCTTAGAGAGAAAACCTTGAACATGGCTAGTACGTTTTTTTGATGACTGTGTCAAAGACTTCTCAGATTTCTTTTTTTGAGGAAACCACTTGTGCAAGACTATTTGTACTGAGTACATTTGAACACAAAAGGAGACTCTACCACCATCTTTAAACTCTCATAAGTTTCAAAGAATCCCACTAACATATAATGATTGGATTCCTGCTTGAGAAACTTATAGGACTTAAGTCCTTAATCCTTAAAAAGAAATATTGTTTATCAAAATCCTGAGTGATAAAAGGGTCTGCTAACACAGATTCTGGTAACCCTTCCACTTTGGCCATAAATGTTGAGTGATTTTGTCTTTGCTTTAAGGTCCAATGTCCAGGAAACCACTTCACTTCCAGGTTATGTAACCGATGGCACCATTTTCCTCTATCAAACACTGCAAGTATAAAATCATTGAACATGATCTTAAGTTGGATAATATAATACTTCCACTGCATTTTGATTGACATTCCGAGTACTGAACCCCAGGTAGCTAGGTGTATAAGGATTTGTTCTGAAGACCAGGTGATGGGTATGTCATAAAGCATTACATTCTGTATATTATTACATAATTTGGGCAGGACTTCCTGCATAATAATCATCTTTTGAATAGAATTAATTATATTGTGAATTTTCTTCAAGCACATGCCTTGTAAGTGGATCTTTTCAACTAATATTATTAGTATAAATATTAGATAATTTATCTAAAACAGTGTCACATAATTCTGACTGCCGACTCAATTTAGGTTGATCAGTTCCAGTTTGTCCTGTAATTTTGAATTTTCAGCCTTTGACTTTTCTTACCAGAATTGGAAGTAGATGTCTTGGGCGTTGCTTTTTCAGGTCTAGTAATGGGAATAACCTCTGGTATTATCCATTAACCCCAAGAGCACCCGAAAAATTCTGTGATCACGTGATCATATAAATTTTTGTCACACTCGTATTACACCTCCACTCTTCCATTATTCATAAGTATCTGAGGGACAGCTTTTTCACGCCCGGTTAAAACATATTTATCACGCCCCTATTTGTCACAGGGTATCTGGCACTATCACATGTCAGTGCATAACTCCGCATAATGCTGGCCAAAAATCACATGTTGCAGAATTTTTCGGGGTGCTCTTGGGGTAGTTGTATTATCCTGGTCGATGTTTGATTGGTATCGTCTGTTATTATATCCAGTATCACGTGATTTATCTTCCGTTGGCATTTTAGAAATGTTATCGTTCTCACAGAGAACATGAAAAGTCTAAAAGAGGGCATTAGTGACGTTGAAGCTGCCTCCTTGGTGATGAAAATAATAAAGAAATAAAGGGACTGGGCCCATTAAATGTTGTGTAAACTCGGTATAAACAGTAGGGTGTACTTGGCCTCCAAAAGTAAATTGTATAAGTGACTTGGTCATCATAAGATAGTTGGAAAAAACCCGAAGGCATAGCTCTCAGTATTATGCCAATATTTGCTATAAAAGTATCAAAAAATGTTTCTGTACACTCTGCAATAATATCTACAGTTTCATCATCACAGTCATCAAGAGCCGAATATATATTATGGCTACTCATTTTTTAACAATAAAGATTATTTACTGTGGTTTTATATGTAAAAAAAATGGGAGCAGAAAGAGTTTTTTTTTTCTGTCCAATTGTAAGTTAATAATAAGTAAAAAAAATAAAAATAAAAAATAAAAAAAAATCACCTCATTTCCTTTTAGAAGAAAAAATAAAACAAGTTAAAAAACATTCAATTGATAATAAGAATATTTTTTTTAAAACAATAACATAAAAATAAAAAATTCATTCAGTAATAACAATAATTTTAAAAATAATAACGTGAAAATAATGATAATGTAAAAAAAATAATGATTGAAAAAAATTTTAAAAAAATTATAACTAAGTAAAAATAAAACAATTATTATTTTAAAGAAAAGTAAAGTATTAGTCAAGTGTATGTTTATTAAAAGAGAACTTTTGCAAATAGAATAGTTATTGGCCAATATCATGACTTTTTACAACTTGTTCATCATTGATGTTTTCATCACATTTTTGCAGAGACATTCTAAACAAGTGATTTTGCCTTCATGATGTTCATGATTATTATGACAGAATTCATATTTGTTTTGGTTTTGGTTTTGGTTTTTGTTGTTGAATTAGGAAAAGAATGTTTGTTTGTTTTGCATGGCAATTATTACAAACTTTCTTATTTTTGGGAATTTTGCATAATTTGTCACAGCATGGACAAATTTCTATCTTAGGTTGAGATTGAGAAGATTGAGAGGGAGGGCTAAAGTTAGCGTCATCCATGTAGTCATACGAAATATTGATCATGACAATTTTTGCATAATTTTTATCATCATCTAATCTTGCTTCTTTCTCACAATTTCGCATTTGCATGTGTTGCAAAGGTTGTGCAAATTTAATTGTTTAAAAATATTACAATTTGAACAGGGGAGGAGTTGACTAGGTACTAAAGAGTGATTGGATGACTGGGTATTAACAGGAGGTGAAAATAGTGAAATTCGTCAGAGTCCATCAAGTGTAAAACTTAGTTTACCTGGTATATTCTTTATCAACTAAATTATATAATTTTAGTATTAAATTTTATTATAAAAATCATTCAAAGTAATCCTGTAATTTATTACATAAGAGTTAGTATTTTCTTCACAGAATTTTTTAAGTATGTATCTTTTGTGCTTAAGGATTTCTTCTTTGGAATTGAAGTTTCCATAGACAGTGTAGATTTGGTTGTTATTTGACAAATAAGTTTTTTTGAGTGCTATAAGATATTGAATTGTTTCTAGTTTATCTAGTTCAAGGTTAGAATTATTCTTTATATAAATTTAAAATATCATTTCTAATGGTATAGATTGTTGTCTGTGTGGAGAGCATGAGTTCTTTATTAAGAGATTAGAGATAGTAAAGGGTTTGTTTTTGAAGGATGAGGAGGATTCTTGATTATGACAAATTTTTCGTTTCTTAACTTGAGAATATTGAAATTATTATATATGAGTTGGATATCGTTTTCAAATTAATTCATTCTATACATTTAAGGTAGTAAACTGCCACTACTGAGTTAATTGGCCAAATATTTTTGTCCAAGTGAATATTGTCATTTTTTACATGTTGAATTAAATCTTGAAAAACTGTTCTTTGGTTTTTAATTCATTTACCACACAAAAACAAACTCGATTTTGTTCAGAGAAAAATGTCAGATTATTTTTAATATAAAATATGAGGTTACTGTTATTGTTAAAATCACTGTTGCAATAGTAGAAGAGTTTTTGTTCGGGGTTGATAAGGTATCCGTGAACGTAGGTTTAACAAGATTGAGTCATTTTTTTTCAAAAATCAAAAAAAAAAAAAAAAAAATAACAGAGAACTTAAAAAAAACAAATCCTTCAAGAGGTGTTTTTATAGCTAAAAAATGCTTTCTAAGCCCGAAAAAGTTAACATTTAAAATACAATTATATCACCTATTGCATTAATAGTTAAATTTCTTGTCGTATCAAACCACTGGGTTTTCATTTGCTCTTTCTTCAGATAGTACCAGCATTTCATCCATATTAATTATGCAGTTGATAATTGCTCACATTTTTTTAAGAAGGTTGTTACATAATGATTTGAAACAATGTCAGTTTACTCTAACTTGAATAGTTTTTGGGAATTTAATGATGTATAAAAGGTCTATTTTATAATTAAAGGAGAAATGTGCTTTTATCTTATTAATGCTTTTTATTAGCAGATTTAGGAAATTTTTTTTTAGGTTATCCTATCTCAAGTATCAGTATCTATATTCATTTCTTTAAAGAATTTTTGCTGTTTGTTTGATGTTGACATCCTTTTATTACTGATTTTGATTATTGTTTGACACTTGTTGCTATTAGCTAAGCTTATGCTGCATTATAGTATATATGCAGTATATCAGTAATAAAACATCAAAAAGTTCCTTGCATTAAATCCTCATAATATATAACTCCTAAATGAGCATTATAAATTCCAAACCCTATAATGATATTTATAATAAATTTTCTTGATAATTTCAAACTCCAGAGAATATTGTCTAGTTATTTTAGTTTATACAGCTTAAATCAATATTTTATAAAAAATTTTCCTTGATTATTATTAAAGGAAGGTACTATACTACTTATTCTCTTATATGAAACATGAAATTTTTTTAACTTGTGATTCACCACCTTTGAAATTCATATTATATTATTAAAACTTATGAATTTTCTAATTTAGAAATTGTATAATATGGATCCTTTACAGTAATGGCATCTGGGTTTTAGACAAATAATTTTGACACTACTTGCAATACCTTCTGTGTGGACTATTAGCATCCTTGTATCAAAATGCGCCGCTTAAAGCTTTCTTCCACTTTGGACCCTTCTGACTGAACCTCCTTAACTGAAGCCTTATCAGGTAATAAACTTAATGTCGTATGTCTGAAAAAAGTATTAAGTCCAGAAGTCCATGGGTTTATCATATCTCCTTGTTAGTTTGTCACAAGGAATACGAATAATTTAAATCTTCATTTTGGCCCTTAATGTAAATTTTATTTCTAGTAATTTTTACTGTTAACTTATTTAAAATAATTATAAGCTGCTGTATAGAAATCTTTTGTTGAATCATAACATGCAAGTACAGTTAATCAAGTATTAGTAACACCATAAACTTCAACAAACTTCTTAACTTCATTTTGTTCGTTTCATTATGAAATGGAAATTTATTTTAATATGTTAAGAAGTGTGGGTAGATAAAATTATTAAAATTAGATCCGATCTTTCCCTTGATAAGTTTTGACCAATGTGAAAAGTATGATGCACATAGAATGAATCAAATAATAGAGTGGCTAAAAAATTTTGATTTTTCCTTTATACATTTTAGAAGGATTTATAAGTATTTCATAGTATTATTCATTATCGAATTTCTAAAACTTTTTCAATATTGATCTAGTTGGTTGGTGTTTTCTATGAAATGTCTTTTAATGTTTTTGTGGCATCTATATTAGAATTTTTCTTCTTAAATAGTGTTTGATTTTGAAATCATAGTGCTGCAATTCTATAATTTATCATGCTATTTCTTCAACATGAAGTTTTGTTATTTGATTAATTTATCTATAATTTTGTTTAATAAAGTAACTATTCAAACTTTCATAATTTGTACATTTAAATGATTGAAAATTAATACTTGCATGTATTATTATATGTCATTTTGTTGGACTTGTCAGGATTTGATGAGTCCACAATTTGGACTAATGTCAAAAAAAAACTAAGTGATGGACTTATAGAAATAATGCAGGTAGGTATACACACCCTCATAGTCCGACCATTTGTCCCTTTCCGTTTATCATAAATTTTTACTCCAAAAACACTTTACATATATGGTTAAAGCAACCATTTTTTGCATTTTTTCAACAAAATCAAAGTATAACTTAAATACTTTCTTGTTCTAGAATGTAAAAGTTGCTTTCATTTAATAATATACCCAAAAGTATCATTATTCATATCATTTTCATTTTCATTGGGGAAGGTCCATCTGAATCAGATAATTTGCCAGTCTAAGAAAAATGCGAACTATCAAAGAAGGATTTCATTAAATAATCAAGTGCTATCTGATAAGTGTGAGAATTTACTTGTTTTCATTGCGCAATTTTTCAATTATTAACGACATATACGTCGCAGGGTCATCCTTCACCCTTTTAAAGAGGTTTTTATAACATTGTTTTACTTCGGGTTTATTTTTCCACTCTTGTATTTCTTGGTTTCTTAGAAACATTTTCTAAGCTTTGGTTTTCTACTAAAACTTTTTTGTGGTCTGAGCGACCTTCTTTTGTTTCTATAAAAATGCAAAATGATAATCACACTTTCCCTTCAACATATCTTTTTCTTTGATTTAAGTTGTTGTTTTTGTCCTTATTGTTGATAATTAGTTCTTCCGCAAAATGGCTTTTCTTTAAAGAGCATCCTTATACCACTTATACGCATAAAATGATAACAAGAATTTTTGGTCTAAATTCTTCTTCTTTAAGTCCTTTTTGTTCATCTAATTCTTTCCTGCAAAACTCATAATGACTTCTAAATCATCATCAATATACTCTTATTCTTATTGTTGTTACTAATAGTACTTTAGTTTTATATGATAAAAAATATATTATCCATATAGGACTCACATAGTCTGATGATCACATTTTAATGTATCTTTTCATTAAAAAATAACTGGTTTATTTTTTCTACAATTTTTGTTTCCTCATCTTCTGATATATTAATTATATCAAGTTATTTGAAATGAGGATCAACTTCTTCAGAGAAAGTACCATATTTTCCTAATATTTCTTTGCTAAATTAGGCTTATGTTTTACTTTCTCTTTAGTCATAAATTTTTTTTTAACTTTAAATTTTAAATCATTTGGAGGATTAAAATATAACTTGAACTATAGTTTAATAATAATAATTTGAAACACGTTTCTTAAGAAATAATATAGTCTGATATGGGCAGCACTTGAAATTCTTTCCTTGTAAATCATTTTTTTCAATTATTTGACTTGGATAGAAAGTAAACGTCAAGTTTTTGGACTTTTAGAAGCCATTCATAAATGACTTTCATCTTAAATTTCATATCCATGTCTGGTGTAATTGAAACTGATTGTATATAGAGATTTGAGAACTATTTTGTCTATTAAGATCTTGAAGAATAATGTCAATTTTTCTAATGTTGCTAACTTTAACAAGTAGACGTGCTGATTTTGTTTAAGATTTCTAGGTCATGTTTTGACGTTTGATAAAAGTTCAAAATTCAATTGGCTTCTGAGTTAGAATGCATAGTAAGTTAGGGCATCTTTTTTTGTTTTTCTTTGTTTTAGCTTTAAGCTTGTGTGACTGACATTTATGTTGTATAAGAAATATTCCAAATTCTTTGTCCATGAACTCGCGTTTGGCAGCTGTCGATTTGCTTTCAATAACATTATATCTCTTAATGACATAGATTTGATGTCACAATTTTGAGCAGATTTTTTCATTCCCAATATCTTTAACTCCTAAACAAAATAAAAAATTATTGAATTAAATAAATATAATTTATTATTTAAAAATGTATTCATTTACAAATTAAATACTTACTATTCGGAATACCAAAATTATGTTGATTAATATACCGGCAACTAAATAATTATGTAATTATGTACTGCAATTTCTTCTAATTCTTACTTACAAACTAAGCAAGTATGTTCTTTTGATTACAATATATGCTTCTGAAGACAATTTCTGTGTATAAAATGATAAATTGATGCAATGTCTGTAACATCATTAATTACTTAATAGAGATTCTTTTAATTTGTTACTTGTTATCTGAAAATTTTCACCTAAATTAAAATTAAAATCGTATAATACACCTCTATTTTTTTGTCATATCATAAAACAAGATTCATTCAAGAGATAAGAAAAGAGTAATGTCTACCATTTTCTTGTGTAAAAATAAATCCATTGCCATTGCACGTGCCTCAGCTGGATAAGTAGAATAAAAACCTAAGTGGAAAAGAAAATATGCTGCTGTCTCGCTTGTCTGGGAAAAAGTGAACTTGGTTTGATAACTTTCATGTTCCTTACAGTCCTTGAGCTTCCATTCACCTGGGTACCATTTGAAGCTTAATATCACGTGCTATTTTTAACACATTTAACATTATCATTATTATTATATAAAGTTTCTTCTAGAAATTTACGACTTTCTTTGGACATTTCTTCATTACGTAATATATGACTCTGACAAATCACGCAAAAAATAGAGGTATTCCTTATTATCTGCAGTAATGATCATAAAATTATAAATAGAATGATTATTAGGACTTGACCATCTGTCAATGCCTAGTTAAAATTAAAATAAAAAAAAATATTAATTCAATATATTATTTTATATATAATACCAGTCGTTGTTCTAATGATAGCATAAATATTACTTAGTAAAAAAAAAAACTAAGTAATTCAGCATAATTTTAACTTACCACCATTAAAATTGTCTGTAAATTTATTTGAAAGATTTCTGTGTTAACTTTCTAAACTAATAAGCAAAATTCCATTTGTAAAATAAATTTACTGAGACAGGTAAAATATAATTTAATGAATAATCGCTGAACTCTCAATAAACATATTCAGTGCTTTTAATATTCAGATAACAATGTAATTCGAACTTTTCAAATAATCCTTTGTTTCAGGATATGATGTAGAACTATGATTTCCTTAATGACATGTTATTTGCTAAAATGGAAACAGCTGTCAGTCTTTAATTAAAATATAACTCTTAATATATAATTTTATGGATAATTTATGAATAATGTAAAGAGTAGTCTCCTGTAATTATCATATTATGAATTGTAGTTTTAGTTTTAAAAAAAAATTAATCTTGTGGCAACTAATATGTTCTTTGGTAATTGGAAAGGTAGATATCCTATATTACTGCATATTCCACAATAATAACCTGTTTATACATTAAAATTTATTCTAATTTGTGCATTATAATTTATAATAGTTAAATGCATAGATTGTTTCTTTGGTATAATTCTAAATTCTTTCTTAGGTTATATGGAATGAAGTATTAACAAGTATTTAACATTGACCAATAAGCACTTTATCATCTGCCAAATTTTCAAATATGACAGCATGTCGCAGCTTCTGGCCTATTAGTAACTACAACTATCTTAAATTATCTATAGCTTCTTATTTAATACACGTTATAATATTGATAAATACATTCAAATATATTTTTTGTCATTAATTTTCCATTATATCAGGTTTTATTGTAATAAATAATGATAATTGAAGTCTAAAGGGAATAAAAATCATTTCTTGAGTTAGATAATTAACTTAATAGAAGGCTTAATAACCTTGGGGTGATTTCTAGTGGATTTTCTATTAAATGATATAAGTTTCTTTGATGATAGATCTCAATCCAATACCTAATTTTAAAGAGGATCTAGTAACACTTTCAAAGTATCTATAATAGGTTTTATGAATATCATTATTAAATACTTCAAATAATTTAATTGGATACGTTCAATGGAACTAAATATGTTTAAGCAACCATCTCTATGTTTTTTATAATAAAATTTATTTCGCTTTGGCTAATGCTAGGAATTGTTTGACTTTCTATTGGTTATTCATTACTGGTGGATTCTGTTTGGACGCCATTATTTTCATCAACTGAGTTTATTGTATTTTCTTGAGTTTGTGTGACTTACTTTTAGACCTTTTTCGATAATTATATTATATTTGTTGTGCCTGATTCTAATTAACAAGCAGTAACATTTTAACGAATAAAGGAAATCAATTTCACAGGGTTTTTATATTTGCAATAGTATTACAAAGTCTAGTGGCTGTACATATAACATTTAACAGTGTTAAAACTTTTTAATAACTAGATAATAACTTGATATATTTTCATTGCCACTGGGCTTAGTTATTATAATCATTTATAATCATGTGGTAAATCATTATCTTTTTTTTTGATTTTGGAACTTAGAAATCAAAATAATGTTGTGGTTCTTCTTTATTCGTTCCTGTCTTTACTTTTTTTGTTATAAGCATTCGAGTTTAATTTATTGCGAAAAAAAGAAAAATCTAATTTCAAAATATAGAATAACTAAATGGTTTTATTGTCTCAATTTAACAAAAGCATAAAAACAGAATTTAGCATTTCATAATATTATTGATTTATCTTAAAATAAAGGAATTACAAAAAAGAAATATAATAAAAGTAAAATAAAATAAAAATAGTATAAATAATAACAAAAAAAAATATTAATAAAAAATAGTGTAGATAAAAATAACCAAAAAATTCGACTTAATATAATTAAAAAAGCACTTTTTAATAACCAATTTTAAATTTCTTAATAATACCTAAATTAATATACTTTTCAATTATTTTTTTATTTTCATCACTTATAACGAAATTAATTATGATCAAAGAAAGTGAAGTACGTGGTACACGATTCATCCAATTTAAAAAGAATGATTCTAATTCATTAGGAAGTAAATCAAATTTTTTATAAGAAGAACTTAATATTAATTCACAAACATTTTTAGGGGAACATTTTACTAAAATATCAAATAAATCTTTTTCATTAAAACCTTCTTCATTATATGAAATTTTAATACTTTCCAAATTATGTAAATTATTTAAAATCATTTTTAATGAATCTAATTCACTATTTTTAAATTCACTAAATAATTTTCTTAAATTTGGACAATATTTAATTACTGCTAAATTTAATTCTTCATTACTCTTATTAACATAAAATTCTTTTAAATTTTTTCCATTATTTTCTAAGAATTTTATCAAAAGATCATTTCTTGGAAATTCGAATTGAAATTTTAAACTTTCTAATTTTGAAAACCTAACATATTGTAAAATTTTAAAATCTTCAAAAGAATCAATATTATAAAATGATAATATAAGTTCTTGTAAATTAGTAAAATTTGAAATAAATGATAATGATGCATAACGTAACCCTCCATAACCATGAATACTTAATTTAATTAAGGTATTAGGAATTTTTGTTAATGAAATAATTATATCATTTAAATTTTCATAATTATAAAATTGTAGCATGTATAAATATTTTAAATTTTTTTGAGAGGAGATTAAATCTGTTAATCCATTTGAAATGATTCCTCTAAATGATAAGGTTAAGGATTGTATATTATGACATATTTGTGATAACTGATGAAAAAATTCGGGAGAAATATCCGTACAACATCTTAATTCTTTTAAATCTTTCAAACATTCTTTTGCACCAGTATGGTATATAATTAAATCTCGTTTAAATAAATAAAAACTTAAAGATTTTAAAGAAGTTATTTGATTCATGAATAATTTAAATATTTCTTGTGTTATCATATATATATTATTAATAGAATTATATGATAAAAAGTATCGATGATTTTTAAATAATTGCTCAATATTAATATTAATTTGATCAACTGATAAAAATTTACAAAATGATGCATAATTGAATATTGGAGGTTTTGAATTTGGAATTGAAATTCCATTCTCATATAAAATTTTTCTTGACTCATTTGGAAGGCAAGCGATTAAAGTCTTATAATTCCAAACACTTCTCCATAATATCCTAACTGATACTTGACACCATAAACGATTAACTAATAAACATGAATGCAAAGAATTTTGATCTTCATCTAAATATTCGATAATATTATTAAGAGTATCGATAGAAAGTAGTAACATTTTTTATTATTAATTAACAATAATAAAAGATTATTTTATTTATTTATTTATTTTATTTTATTTTTAAGGATGATCATTTTTAAGGCGCAATCGTGTTACAAATCTATACGGCGTATACATCGTGCAACATTTAGGGCATATTGAAGCATGAATCATTTTTGCCGCAAAAAAATAGCCACATAGGCTAAAACCAATAACCGGATAATTATCCTGTTATAGATTTTTCGGTAACTCACGTGATATGATAAGGTGTAAACTTTTTCTTTAGAATTTTTGAGTGAAGTACTTAAAAAAAAAAAATTTTTTTTTTTATTCATACATTTTCTTTATTTTTCTATTTCTCTGTTTTACTAATTAAAAATATAAAATAATCCAATTCTAATCATAATACTGACCAAAACTATTCATCCAATTTTGATAAAATTTTTCACGTCGTAAACTTGGCCTAAATTATAAAGAATTAATTTTAAATGACTCAAATGACAAATGACCAAATGACTAGGTCATTCGAAGGTCATTCAGGGGTCATCTCAAAAAATGGACAAATGACGGAATTTACATTATTTGCTAAATTAATTATTATTTATATTACAATTTAGTTAAATTTATTGAATCAAGTAAAAAATAAAAAATAAAATATCAAATAAAAATATTAAACAAAGCCTCCAGAAGTACTTAATCCAAAGAAATAACCTATTCTTCAAAATAAATGAAAAGAAACATTAGTATGTTTCTTTAACTCAATTAGACCAACACTTCCTATAATTCTGGGTTCTTCCGAACCTTCTGGAGTCAGACAACACAAAAAAAAAAATATATAAGAACGCTTCTTTGACTCAATTGGAAGCCAAAACTCCTCCAAATATAGTACCTGCAATCGTCCAAGTCTCCAAGAGTCAGGTTTCACAAAAAAAAAAGGAAACAAGCAGCCAAAAAAAAATATGGTCTACAAAATAAAAAAGAATAAATATAAGTGAGAATAAAAGAATAAATCAAAAAGTTTTTTATTTGAAAGGGTAACGAAATTGGGAAAATAAAATAAAAATTTTTTAAAGGGAGATGACAAAGTTAAAAAAATAAAAAAAAAATTTCTATAAAAAGGGCAAAAATAAAAAGAAAATTTTTTCAAAAAAAGAGAAAAGATAATGGATGGAATAAAGAAAAAAAAAATTTTTTTTAGAGGACAAAAATAAAATTTTTTTTCAAAAAGAAGGGTAGCGGGTGGGAATAAAAAAAAAGGAGCAACAGATAAAAGAAAAATTTTTTAAAGAGAAGTAAAAAAATAAAAAATAAAAAAGATAAAGAATAAAAAATCAAGAAAAATGACTGGAAACGAAGATCAACTGGAAGACCAACTGGAAGATCGGTTGGAAGATCAAGGCAAGGTTTATTAAAAAAAACGTATCATAACAAAATCATGTGATCACGTAGAATGACGATAAAAATTATTTATTTATAAATAAAAGCCAAGTTCAAAAAGGCTGACGTCCGCTGCTGGACAAGGGTTTAGTTTTACGTAATATATTTAATAGATTTTATTCTCTGTATAGATTTTAGTCTTTTTTTTCTATGTATTTGTAATTACACGAGTCGGTCGATAACAATAAATAAATCAATAAATAAAAGCTAAGTTCAAAAATTCTGTATATATTTCGATATATATTAATTTTTCCGTATACACCCGTAAACATTCCGCATACACAGATTTCTTATATAGTAGCAGCATATAAAAATGTAATTAGATTGTGAAACTTATTAAAACTATAAGTTATTTAGGGATATAACAATTTATCCAGCGAAAAAAGAAATTTAATTTAGACAAACCAACCGTAAATCATACGTAAAAATGGACTCATTATTAGTCAAAAAGTTATTAATAATAATATTTTTATCAATTTTATCATAATAAAATAATAAAATTCGGCAATATGTCAATCAGAACATAATGAAATTCGGAATTATACTCGTTTTATCAAGTATATTTCGGAATGACTCCGAACCTGTCTAAAAATATTCACTTCATTATTTTTTCTTTAATCAGTTGTTCATTGATATTCAAATGATTGTATCATTGCCATACCGAGTTAGGGTGTATCTTGTCACGTGGATGTGGACAAATATTTAAAACTGCAAGCTTTGCAACGCATAATTTTTTTCATTATTTGACAAACGACATGAATAGAGCCATTCTTAGCGCTAAAAGAATTCACAACGTAGGTTTAGAGCTCAATAACTTTAGGTCGAGAGATAGTATTATTTGTATTTATTCAACTTTTTTTTACATATCGATTATGTATATTATTAGGAATTGAAAGATTTAGAACGGAATCCATTGCCATTTTGTGGTGCTGGTCCTATTGATGATGATCCTTTCCATTGGCATGCAGTAATTTTGGGCCCTGTAAATACTTTTTAAAATTTCATATTTTTGAAAAAAACGTAATATTTACCCTTGATTTCATATTATGGTATAAATTGGATTAGTCTGATTCTCCATATGCCGGTGGTATATTCTTCCTTGATATTCTTTTCTCTACAGATTATCCTTTCAAACCACCAAAGGTATATAAATAGCAGATACGATGTGCTTATTGGATAATTGAAATATTGGCTCACCATACAATTATTATTATACATAGATAAAATTTACAACAAAAATTTATCATACGAATATTAGCAGTAATGGAATCATATGTGTGGATCTAGATAATCGATGGTCACCAGGAATTTCCATCTCGGAGGGTAAAATTAATTGTAATTCTTTATATACAAAGCATACTGCTACAGTATAAAAAAAAAATCAATCAAACCTTTTTATTTTTAAAGTGCTCATGTCAATCCGCGATTTGTTAATTAAACCAAATCCGGGTAATTGTTTATTATTTTTCACATTTATATCTTAAACTATGAGTTGATTATAAATAATTCTTTTTTTTTAAAAAAAAAAAAATATTAGACAATCCACTCATACCCGAAAATGCATATTTATATAAGACTGATCGTACTCGTTATGAAGATACTTGCAAGAAATGGACACGTAAATATGCTAGTGAGTATAATCGATTATGAAGTTCTTAGTACTAGCAATCATGCTGTTACAATATTAATTATTTGTTTTGATATGTAGTGTAATGACTAATGACTTGGATCCATCGGACGAACTATCATTCGTAATCTGTAATATAAACCCCACAATTATTATTAAATTAATTCTATAGCATAAAAGTGAAAGAGATGGAATCACCAATCATCATATCGACATTATCAAATTTTATTATTTCTTTAGTTTAGCTAGTGATGTGATATCATAGGGCAATTAGCGTTAGGACATGATATTCAAAATTTAGTATAATAAATGTTGATTGTTTTATTTTATTGTTTTTCGGTGAACGCAGTTATAATGTAGTAACGATCCAAAGATATTTTTTTGTATTACGTTTGCTCCTAACAAAATAGAGTTTAGGCGTAAAGTAACACAAGCATCGGAATTGAACTATTATAAAAAAGTATGTATTTCATAAAGAGAAAGCAGTCATGTCGATCATGTCACTAATAAAGTGTTTCATTGAGTTAATCATAGTGTTTTTCAAGACAAAGAAATTCTTTTTTTGGATTGCAATAATTCAAAGCATTCAAGATAACAAATTGGGTAATAGTTAAATCAATATATATATAAATGAACTAAATTCTTGTTTTATTATAATTCCTTTTTCAAAATTGTTTTCCTGTAAATGAAATGCCACTTAAAAGGATTATAAAGGTGGGTTTTTTCTAATAAATAGAGCATTAACCATTATCTTTTTTTCGCCATCACTTTACATATCTTTACTGCAGTTTATTGGTGTTCATAAAATTTATTTAGGAATTGCACGAATTGGGACGTGACCCACCGTTATCTTGTAGTGCTGGCCCTATTGGAGATGATCTTTTAAATTGGCAGGCAACAATTATTGGCCCTGTAAGCGACATTTCTATTTATTGCTGTAATATAAATTAAAGGTTTATTTCTTTAACCTTATAAATTTTTTTTTGTGTGTTAGTCCGATTCTTCATATTCGGGTGGTGTATTTTTTCTTATTATTCAATTCCCTGAAGATTATCCGTTCCAACCGCCAAAAGTATAAATTTATTAATTAATGCATTTGTGTATATTCTTATTTTAATTAATAATTTACTCACTCACAATTTGTCCGTATTAGATCACCTTTACAACAAGAATATATCATCCGAATATTGACAGTAATGGAAGTATAAGCGTAGATATTCTAAGGGATCAATGGTCACCAGCACTTACTATTTCAAAAGGTAATCGATCATCGTTACTTGTTTTATTTATTTTATGTAAAAGAATTTAATCATCCTTTTATTATTCAAGTACTTTTATCAATTTGTTCATTATTGACCGATCCAAACCCAGGTATTTTCTGTTATTAATCATATCATTTGGTAATTTTTTCTAAAAAAAAAAGTTCTTTTTTTTTAGATGATCCACTTGAGCCTGAAATCGCTCATGTATATAAGACTAATCGTGCCCTTTATGAATCCACTTGCAAGGAATGGACAAACAAATATGCCAGTGAGTGAAACAAAAACTACAACATATTACTATTTTATTTCATTCCCATTTTTTTCATTATCTAAATTATAATGTATTATATTAAATATATTAACGATTTTGTATTTCTCAAATTAAGTGTAATCTTCTAGATCAAAGTTTTATATATATAATTTTGTGTTTGAAATCCTCAACACATTCTAACTTAAAGAGAATGTCGTTATTTTGTGTAATTTCTTTTTTTTATATTTTTATTTGTCAAACACATTTAATTATTTATTCATGTGATCGAAATATAATCGCCAACCTATATAAAGAATAACATTAACCATTATAAATGTGTCTGTGGGAAATTTTGGTGACCTACGATGACATTTTATGATATAATTTGATGTATATACATAATTTTTTTAAAAAATGAATTAGAATGATTCATTATTACTATAAAATGAGGTTAAGTTCCCGGAGATCCCGACAAAAAACTTATCACGTGAGCTGTAATACATAAACTTTAAAGACAATATAGTAGAACAAAGAAATTCTTTTTTAAGGTTCATCTAAAAGAAATAAGCATATGATTAACACATTTTCATTTCAACAAATTAAGCAACAATAGAAACATAAAAAGGCGCCTTTTTTTTCATTCAACAACCTTTACGGTATATCTTTTACCAACTTTCCCGTATTACTTTTTAAACCTTTTTTTTTTTTTTTTTTTTTCTAAATAACCGAAATGGCGCTTAAAAGAATTAACAAAGTAAGTTTATGAGAAAAACAGGAAAAAATAAAATATTTTTTTTTTTTTTTTTTGTCAATCGTTATCTTAATTCAGTTAAGAAATTGTTTATCGTGCTATCACAATTTTTTAAAAAAATTATTTTTGGTTGTATTTTTTTTTATTTTTTTACCGTAAATGAGATTTACAAAAAATGCGACAAATGGATTTTATTTTTTTTTTACTTTTAAGGAAATTATTTCTTAATAATTTCTTTCTACTGTTCTTTTTTTCGCAATGTACTATATGAAAATTTTTTTATCCATTTCTTTTTAACTACGACTTTAAATAATTATTTTTTTTTTTTTTTTTATGTAAATTACTATAAAACATTTTATAATAGGAATTGAAAGATTTAGAAAATGACCCACCAGCAAATTGTTCTGCGGGTCCCAAAGATGATGACCTTTTCCATTGGCAAGCGACAATCTTGGGTCCGGTAAGTAATATTCTTCTCTTATTGCTTCAAAATTTTCACATATATTTATTTATCTTGCGTTTGAATTTAATATTTATAATTTGAATTAGGAAGATTCTCCATACAAAGGAGGTTTATTTAACCTTGATATTCGTTTTCCTGGAGATTATCCGTTCAAACCACCAAAGGTATACCTTTATTTACATAGTTATGCGTAATTATATTTAATGGTATAACTTACGTTGTCATTGCTATATACTGTATATAGGTGATGTTTAAAACACAAATTTACCATCCTAATATTGATAAAGATGGAAATATATGTGTGGATATTCTAAAGGATCAATGGTCGCCAGGACTTACCATCTCGAAGGGTAAATACTTTTTTTTTTTCTTCTTCATGAAGTAATTCTCAATTATTCTTTTTTTTTTAAAAAAAAAAAAGTTAATCAAATTTTTTATTTTATCAAGTCCTCTTGTCAATTTGTTCAATGTTGACTGATCCAAATCCAGGTAATTATTTTTCTCAAGTCATTTATTATTGTATTTTTCTCTTACTAAATACAAATTTATACATTTTTTTTTTTTTATTGTTTTCAAAATAATAGATGATCCACTTGCACCTGAAATTGCTCATATATACAAGACTGATCGCTCTCGTTTTGAAGCTACTGCTAGAGAATGGACTCGTAAATATGCTAATGAATGACGTGCGTTCAAAAGTGTTTGTCATCAATGGTTAAGCAAGATAGTCATATATTCTTTGTACTTATTTAAACAGATTTAACCACGTAAATTATTGTATAAACAATGCAGATCTAAATAAAATAAAGAGCAATTTTTTTATTATTAAAAGTTATTGTGTATATCTGATGATTTACCAAAGTCTGCTTTATGTTATGAATTTGTTGCTAAAAAATATATTTTCTAAACGATTCACGATCATAATTTAAATAATCGTCAGTGTACTAATTAAGATTTTGAACTTTAAAGGTTTACTTGGTGAGAAATGAGATAGAGAGAGAGGGATGGGCTTGAGGTGAGGATGATCTTGATGAACGAGCTTGATGGAAATGATCTTTCGTAGTTGGATAGAAGAAAAAAAAGGATTAAAAGGGAAGATTGATGATTTTAAGTTTATTGATCATTAGGAAACAAATTCCAGAAACGTTAAAAGATTGTAAATAACAAAAACTTGGTAACAAAAAATTCTTTTTAAATGATTTTTCAAGTTGTTTACACAATTTGTTTAAAAAAAAAAAAAATGTTAATTGTTTTGATAAACGATCATGATTGATGATGTATCGAAAAGATAATCAAATTTAGTTTGATGTACTGTATATCATCATTGAATTGGACATTAGTATAAGATATAAAAAAATGATTTTCATTTATGATGTTAATGTTTTTATTATTTTCATACACTTTTTCGCGTTAATTTTATTTTTTTACAAATTTTTAAATTACATAAAAAAAAAAAAATACTTTTAAAATAACATTATGTGGTACCTTTTCCTTAAAAATAAGGAGAAAAGTGAGATCCCTCTTTGAAATCCCTCTTTTTCTCATCATTTTTTTATAGAAGAAAAAGGTTAATGTTTGATGAAGATTTCAATTTTTATTTTTAAAATCAAATGTTAGGAAAATGCTCAAGAGACAAAAAATTAAACCGTTAAAATTTAACTGATTTTATGAAATTATAAAGATTAAAATCAAGAAATTTAGAATTAGGGAATAATAGCAATATAGTAGTACTTAATACAGCAATATTATATTTTTATTTTTAGCAAAAAATCTTAAATACGAACGTACTGTAAATGACCGAGACGTAATACATAAATGCTATAAATAATAAGTTAATATAAAATGTTTAGCTACGACATTCCTTGATTCTTATAAGTTCATACGACAACATCGTCATTATCTTGATTAATTTCATTAAGATCTATAAAATAAATAAAATTAATAAATAAAATATCAACAAAATAAGGAAATATCTTTATTACCTGATTCATCTAATTGGCAATCAAAACATTTTGAAACTATAAAATAATTAAAATATTATGTCAAAACATATATATTGGTTTGTATTAATAAAGACATCACTTACTTAATGTTGATTGAATAGCATCTATAAAAAAAAAAAATTTTTGTAATTAGTATTATAAATAAAATGATCAAAGTGAATTAGAATCAAATTACCTGAATTATCCAGTACTGAAAGTTCTTTGATATTTATGAACCTACTAGTATAGATTGCTTGTGGATGTGTCTGAATACTATCGGAATTGTTATTACTCGATCTCTTTAATCTCTTTAATGTGATTTTGTTCTTATATTCATCAATTTGAGAATAGATTTTATCATCTTCATATTTTTTATTACACCAATTATCTAATTTTTGAAATACTTCTTTAGCAGTTGGTCTATTTTCGGCTTTAGTATCCCAACACCTAGTAATTAGATTTACAAGTAATTTTGGTGTATATTCAAAAATATTTGGTCTAAGTCCTTTACATATTTTAATAGTCAAAACATGATCATGAGGAATATTATTATAAGGAATTTCTTCAGATAAATATTCATTCATTACTATTCCAAATGAGTAAATATCAGATGCTTTTGTATATTGATATCCACGTAAAACTTCTGGTGCTACATAAGGTAAAACTCCATAAATTCCTTTGTTTCCATTTGATTGATCCTCATTATTTACTGGTTGACACATTCCTAAATCACTTATATATGGAATATAATCAAATAATATATTTCCCGAATGAAGGTCTTTATGAATTTTACCTGCATTATGAATATCTAAAAGTCCACCCGCAATTCGTTTTAAATTATAAATTTTTAAATTATATCCTAATCCATTATTTAAATAATTATTTCTTAAATTTCCACCATTGCAATAATATAAAACCATCATATAATTTTTTGTATTTGGATCTTGAGTTATTCCATAACATTGAATTACATCCGTAAGATAAATCTGAAGATGTGATTTAACCTAATAAAATTATAAAAATTTTTAATAAGTGATAATTATGATAGTTTTAATTAAATAAGTGATATTTTAATTAAATAAGTTATGAATTTTCTTAGTTACCTCATTTAAAAAATTTGTATTTATACAAAAAGAATCATCCAAACTTTTCAAGATGACATTTTGACTCATTCTTTTCCATTCTTGATTTTCAATATCCCAAGAAACAATATTTCCTTCAGACCATTTAGCTGAATATATTTTGCCAAAACCGCCCCTAGTAACAAAAGTAACATCTTTAAAATTTTCAAAAGGTATCCATTCAAGGTATTTTGTATAATATACAGCATCAAGTTGTGATCGTTGTATAAATTCATCAATATCTTTATTTCCACTAGTCCAATTTATAAAATTATCCTTAAATCTTTTAGCATTACAAGGTTGACACCAATTTTCTCCTGTACCAGGTTCATTACACTCTCCACATATTCCATATGCTTGTTTTCTTTTTTCTATATCATTTATATGAACTATTCTTTTATCTATTTCTTCTGTTGAACTAAGAGTAGTAATTGTAACATGTAACTTTTAAAAATAATTATTTATACAATAAGATGTTATTAATTAAATTATATAAATTCAATATAATTATTTTAATAAATGAAATTTTTTTTTTTTTTTTTTTTTTTACCTGGTATCGATGGTCAAATTTCCATAAATTCCTTAGATGTTTTTCAGAGTTCACTTTTGATATTTCCATCTAAATTGCGTTGAGATTTAAAAATATAATAAAGTTGAAACGTAAAAATTTAAAAAAAAAAAAAAATTTAAGTACGTGCAACATTAAATAATTTTAAGCCAAAAATGGCTAATTATATGTATTACTTATAGCAGATAGGCCAAGTAGAATTTTACTAGGATCGGATAAATGTTCGGCCGATAGGCCGATCATCCAATTAGCCGGGATGTTATTGATTTATCCCTGCCATTTACACAATAGTAAGAGTTTGTTTTATAGTATATCACAACTAGGGATGGCAACGGTCGGTCACGGTCGGTTATCGGTCGGTCATAACCGGTTAAGGGCCTTTGACCGACCGACCGTTTTGGCTGACCGTTTTTCTGACCGTTTAACCGACCGTTTGACCGACCGTTTAACCGACCGTTTAACCGACCACTTTTTTCTTTTTAACGAATTTAATCAAGACAAAACGTTAAAAAGTGTTTTTGTTAGCGAAAAGAAACGTTATTTGAATTTTTTATTGATTAAATTCGTTAAAAGAGATGTCAAATGCATAAGATTAGCTAAATGGTCGGTTAACAGTCGGTTAAACGGTCGGTCAAACGGTCGGTCAAAACGGTCGGTTAAACGGTCGGTCAGAAGCCTTTGACCGACCGATATCGGTCACGGTATGACCGGTTAATAACCGTGACCGTTGCCATCCCTAATCACAACTATCACGTTCTCACCAGTGAGTATAAGTATAGTTTATTGTTTCTATTTCTTTCGCCCATTTTTTTTTTTATTTTCCATTTTAAAAAATAAAAAAATGAATAAAAGCTTCAAAACTATTACACTCAAAAATAATAGTATAATCAATAGTATAATCAATAGTATAATCGATATTCAATAGTATAATCAATAGTATAATCCAATAGTTAATTTTACTGCAGGAATGCATAAATAATATAAAATTTGCAGCCCAGTAGGTATAACTATATTTGCATAAACATGTAAATGGTGCCGATCGGGGGATAAATTTGTTTATATGGTACAAATTATGTATCCACCAGGTACATACAATATCCAAGATTCATAATTTTATTCCCCATTTTACCATGGAAATTCGATATTTATATACCTAAATAGAAACCTTATAATGTTATTTTCGTACCTCCTTGCGTTTGATCGTCATATAACATCAATTTCGAATGATATATATATGATACCCTTTTGTATTAACGACAATAAATTTTAATAATTATATTGATATTATATATATTTCTCGTATATAAATAATAACTAAAACATTATATTATTTCACAAAGCGGAAATTACCATCATATTGTAATTACTTTATTTAAAAGTCATTCGGTTGGATATCTATCTATTAAATTAGATAAATGCATTAGTGGGTTTGGATTTTCGTTGGTACAGAATTTTTGATAGAAATTAATAATGTGAAATTTACTAAAACCCTCAGAAAATTCTAATAAGTTTAGTCATGATTAAAATAAAGTAATTAGTATACAGAATGATTTGGGGGATAGATAAATCCTGTGAGATGTGATCCGGTTTTTTAGTAGATTCTCTCAAACTACTAAGCGTACGCCATACAGAGCTAACCCTCAGCTCTCGAAGTTGTTTATTGACGTCTAACTAAAATATCATATGACCTATTATGTCAATTTTTGGCTGACCAATTATAACAAGTATCATCGAAATTATTATTAAATATTACACGTGTTGCACAAAGATTTATTTGTGAACCAAATTCCGGTAACCTTTTTTTTATAAAAAAAGAAAAAAATATATTTCTTCGGTGAATGTTTCTTTGAATTAAAAAAAAAAATTAAATTAAATTATAATCTACATTACATATAAACAAATCCAAATTATATTGATATAGAAATATCAAAAAAAAAAAATGAATCCTATAGAAAATAAAAAATATTTACGGGAACGTATTAAATATCAGATAATTCCTTTTATCATTAATTATATAACATTATTGAATTTCGTAAACTCGGTAATAACAATATTATTATTTGTATAAATGTATCTTAAAAAAAATATATTACAATTCCTACTACTGAATTAACAGAAGAAGCAGATGAAAAAATTGGTTTATATGAATGACTTGGAAAAGAGAAAAAAAGCATATGGATCATATGTAGAGTGAGTGTAATGAACCTGGCACAAGTGAATGTAGGTGTCAACTTTGTAATGCTAAAAGATTTAAGGATAACTTTACAAATTGGACTAGTGGAAATAAAGATATTGATAAATTAATACAACAATTTCTTGAATGGATACCATTTGAAAATTTTGATGATTTTACTTATATTGCCAGAGTGGTTTTGGTAAAATTTATTCGGCTAATTGACCTGAAGGATGTATTTATTGTCGAGATGTTGAAAACCTAAAGTGAAAAAAAGGGAAAATGTTGAAAAAGTTGCATTAAAAACTTTGGATAATTCTTCTTGTATAAGTACTGAATTTTTAAATGAGGTATTGTATTTACAAATAAGTTATGTTTAATTTGTTTAATGTATTTATAAAAAACTCTTCTCTTCTAATATTATATTAGATCAAAACTCATCTTCAAATTTATCTTTGGGATGTTATTCGATTTTATGAAATAAATCAATGCAAGATCCGATTACCAAAGATTATATGATGGTTTTAAAATATTGTGAAAATGGAAATTTAAGAAATTATTATCTGAATCACAAAAGATTAACATATGTTTCAAAAATTAATAAATTAATGTTAATTGCAAGAGAACTTCAAGATATTCATAACGCTGGAAAAGTTCATAAAGATTTTCATTCAGGTAATATTTTGTACAGGAATAATTATCTAGATATAAGTGATTTAGGAATGTGTCAACCAGCAAATAATGAAAGGCACTCAGTTAAAAACGAAGGAATCTACGGAATGTTACCTTATGTAGCACCGGAAGTTTTACGTATGTACTAATATACAAAACATCTGATATTTATTCATTCGCAGTAATAATGAATGACCTTATATTTGAGGAAACTCATTATAGCAATATTCCTCATAATTATGTTTAGCTCTTAAAATATGCAAAGGACTTAGACCAAACATTTTTGAATATACACCATAATTACTCGCAGATTTGATACTAAATGTTGAGATGCTAAACCAGAAAATAGAACAACTGCTAAGGAATAATATCAAACATTATATGAGTTGACAATTATAAAAATAACAATGATGATATTAATTTTTAAATGGATGAATATAATCTGTTTAATTTGATTTTATCATCAAGTAGAAAAAGATCTAGCAATATTCAAACACACCCACAAGCAATCTACGCCAGTAGACCTTTAAGTTTTAAAAATCTTCCAGAACCAGTAAATTCAGGTAAGTTAATTTAAATTACTTTGATAACAACAAACATTTATATTAATACTTGGTAATAATTACCTATTTTTTACAAATGTTATTCAAACAACATTATTTAAGTAATTATGTTTATTGGTAACCGGTATAGTAATTAATCCTATTTTTAACTTTAATTCATTTCAAAAGGTTGGATTGTGGATAGATAAATCAGGTAATATATTTACTCTTTTTTTTTATTTTGTTAAAACATTTTACTAAATGAATTTCTTCTATAAAAATCAAATAAAATTAGTTTGACTAATTTTAGTTATTACTTATAGTTTAAATATATTGTTTTTATTTAAAATAACTTTTCAATTATTTATTTTTAGCAAAAATATAGAATTATATAATGGTTTTGAATAATATCTAATTAAAAATAAATAATAAAAATTTGACAGTATTTACGGTAATAAAGATGCAATTAATGTATTATATATGATTATCGATAAAAAATACAAAGCCAATATTTCTTTTAATGACTAATATTTGTAATATATGTTATAAATTTTCGATATATTTAAATTTAATTATGTTAAGATTGCATCAATTCTGGTTAATATACTCAGATTAAAAATAATATACTCAGATTAAAAATTGACACAATATAAACTAATTTTATATCAGCTATATTTTTCCATGGGTTTGTTTGTTTTAATATTCTGTCTAAATGAAAATTTCAATCTTTTCATCAATAATTTCAGCGGTAAGACTTCTTCACTATCCAATTATGTGAATTCCATTAAATCAAACATCACTGACTTCCTTCTCTTCATTATCGTATAAATCACTTGAATTTTTTCAAGACTGATTTGTTTCCATTAAGGATCAACAGCAATTTAAATGTCACAATTCCTTATCTGCATTTGAAACAGTATAATAAATCTTGCCGGTAAGTCTACAAATTGTCGGTAAAATTACCCGTCAGTAAAGTGAGTGTTGGTAAAATGATTTTCGGTGATGTGAATGGATCTCGTATAAATAATACACAGCCTGTTTATATTAATAAGGTAACTATTTGTTTCAATAAAATATTGATAGGGATGATGGCTTATCAATTGATGTCATTTTGACTAGTCGTAATCAATTTATATATTTAACTTACAAAACATAATCAATAGGTTATATGATAAAATTCACCATATTCAGTCAAACCTTTATGTCGGGACATATATGCAATTTTAAAAAATATCGTTTATCAACTTATATCGATATTTACATATCCTCACATATCAAGTTTTTAATAGTATATCGGTATGTCGAATATCGGCATATCGATGTTAGACTGTAGAATCAATGCATGCCTGTAATTGTAATTTATTCCTAATTTTAGCATACCAATTCATTATAAATGATTTATATATAATCAATTTTATTAATTTTTATTTAATTATTACAGGGTTAGATATCCACATGTTTCGTATAAAAGAGATATTTCTGACGTAACTAAAATATCATGTGAACTACTAGATAAAATAAAGCACGTCTGAGATATGTTACGCTAAAATGTCAAATTGTCTGTCTGACTGTACCCATAGGGACAAAATAAATAGAATCTGATTGGTTTATAATCATTTGTCTATCGTTTGACACGACTAAAAACTTTTCTTTTCGCTCTTTCTTCCCTTTTTCATTTTTTTAAAAACATTTTAATAATTTTTATTATTTAATAAAGTTAAATATTTTCATTAGCAGCAGAACTCCAGGTGTAAAATATAAATACTCAATATAAAATGCGTTTGTTATGAATTTACTTGGAGATTTCACAACATAATTTCGGCATTTGATCATATTAAACATGTGAAAAATGCTTAAGAGTGTTGTATTTGAGATATGGGGCACTTGAATATTAATTTGCATTAATTTCATGATGTTATGGATCTTTTTTTAATACTAGGAGTCCGGGACGCGTTTTGTTTTTTACTTCAAGTTATAATTTAAGTTTGGAATACTTTGGCCAAGAGAAACAAGTGAAACAAGTTTAAATAATGTTATTCCGTAGATGTTAAAGTTCATGCATACTGATTTTTATGGAACTAGTTTAAATATTTGTTGAGTTATAATTTTTTTTAATAAAAATTTCATAAATTTTATGTAATATAATATTATAATATTTAATAAAATGCAAATGAACTTTTATTTAATTGAATTGTGAAAATTGTGCTGCTTTATGATAATATTTAAAAACATATTTTATTAATTCTTTAACGTTTTTAAAAAGCGCAAAAAAGTTTTTTTAAGATAAACATTACACACAAAAAAATGCGAAGCCAAATTAAGATAGTCAAGCAAATTGGCATTTACAGTTGTACTTTAAAGCAATATATTCGGCGTAACCTGGCCCACATTTCGGACGTACTAAAATAAAAGGCGTTATTTTTGCCGATCAATTGTACTAGGTAAACATAAAAATTTGCAACTATTTTATTTCGTTGAATGTTACATATGTTGCACTAAGGTTTAGATTCAACCGATTTCCGTTAAAGTTTTTTTTTTTTTTTTTAAAAAAAAAAAAAAAAAAAATTCTTCATTTATCTTTGAACTAAATAAATAGATTGTAATCTACATACTTGCGTATATGCAATCCAAATTAATTTAAAATAAAATATCAAAGATGAATCCTATAGAGAATAAAAAAAATTTATGGGAAGGTGTTGATTATTCTGAATATCAGGTAAAACAATTTATTGACCATTAATAATATAACATATTTGATTTCATAATCTAGATAATAGTAATATTTTTTTTAATCATTTATTTTAAAGCAACATGTTACTATTGGTTCAACTATTGGATTAGCAGAAGAGGTAGATGAAAAAGTAATTTATATGGAAGATTTACAAAAAAGAAAACAAGTATATGGAATATGTGGAGAATGTAATGAACCTGGTACAGGAGAAGAATGGTGTCAACCTTGTAATGCTAAAAGATTTAAGGAAAACTTTAAAAATTGGACTAGTGGAAATAAAGATATTGATGAATTTATACAACAATCACAACTTGATGCTGTACATTATAAAAAATATCTCGAATGGATACCTTTTGAAAATTTTAATGATATTACTTATATTACCAGAGGTGGATTTGGTAAAATCTACTCAGCTGAATGGCCTGAAGGATGTATTAATCTTTGGGATATTGAAAACGGAAGGTGGGTAAGGGAAAGTATTGAAAAAGTTGCATTAAAAAGTTTAGATGATTCTTCTTGTATAAGTACAGAATTTTTAAATGAGGTAATTAAAATAAGTAACATTAATTTATTAACTTCATTCATGTATTTATAAGAAAGTAATGTTTCCTTTCAATATATTATTAGATTAAATCTCATCTTCAGATTTATCTTCATGATGTTATTCAATGTTTTGGAATAACTCAAGATCCAAATACCAAAGATTATATGATGGTTTTAGAATATTGCGAAAAAGGAAATTTAAGAAATTATTATTTGAATAACAAAATAGAATATTACCCAAAAATTAACAAATTAAAGCACATTGCAAGTGGACTTCTGGATATTCATAATGCCGGAAAAGTTCACAAAGATTTTCATTTAGGTAATATATTAAACAGCGCTTTTGATTTTCCATATATTAGTGATTTAGGAATGTGTCAACCAGCAAGTAATGAAAAACAATCAGTTAAAAATGAAGGAATTTATGGAGTATTACCTTATGTAGCACCAGAGGTTTTACGCGGATATCAATATTTAAAAGCGTCAGATATTTATTCATTTGGAATAATGATAAACGAATTTATATCTGAAGAAATTCCTTATAGCGATATTCCTCATGATCATACTTTAGCTATTAAAATATGTAAAGGACTTAGACCAAATATTTTTAAATACACACCAAAATTACTTGTAGATTTGATTACTAAATGTTGGGATGCTGAAGTAGAAAATAGACCAACTGCTAAAGAATTATATCAAAAACTTGAAGAAATTCATGATGTTATTGATGATTACTTTCAAGTAAATGAATATAATGATAAAATAAAATTAAACAGATCAAGTGAAAAAAGTTCTAATAATAACATTCAAACACATCCACAAGCGATCTATACTAGTAGACTTTTAAGTTTCAAAAATCTTCCAGCACCAGTAAATTCAGGTAATTTAATTTAAATTATCATTGATAGCAAAAAAATATTTACATTACTAATTAGTAATTACCTATTTTAACAGGTGCTATTCAATCAACATTATGTAAGTAATTATATTTATTAGTAAATTACATAATTAATTCTATTTTTTAAGTTTATATTAATTGTTTATTAGTTTCAGAAGGTTTGGATTGCCAAATAGATGAATCAGGTAAGACATTTGCTCATTAGTTTTTTTTTTTACTTTGTCGAAATAATTTATTTATTTTTATTTATTTTATAGATTTTAATGAAGTTAATCAAGATAATAATGTGGAATGAATTCTTTTTTTTTAGAATCAAATAAATTAGTTTAACAAATTTTACTTATTAGTTACATTTTTATATATATATATATATATACATTATATTGATTTAAAATAAATTTTCAATTATTATTTTTAGCAATAATACAAAATTATGTAACAGGTAATGATATTTGCTGAATTTAAAACGGGTGCAACCGGTTTAACCCTTTTCAAATCGGTTTTTAGTTTTTACAAAACCGGTTGAAACCGATTTATGCACCCGGTTTATATTTATTTAATTATCAATCTACCATAATTGAATAAATAATAAAATAGTCAGTCACAAGTGAAATCATGTTCCTGGTTTTCAATTAAGTTAAATCCATTTGACTAAAAAATGCAGTACGTAAGCAAAAAAAAAATTTTTATTTTTTCATATACAGTATATTGAACCATTAATCCGTAAAAAAGCGCTGAGGGACAAAGCATATGCTTGCTGTAAAGTATACAAGAATGCAAACCGTATTTGAAACTGAAATTCTTGGTTAGTATGATCGTCTGGTTAAAATGAAAGAATCGAACTATGAACAAATAAGTTAAAAATGTTTAAACTATTGTGGTAATCAAACTAATCATAAACTAAAAATACTTGGTTTAGTTTGAACAGCAAAAATACTCAGAAAAACCGAACTATCCCTAAATAAAGTCAGGCAATATGCCACAAACTTTTCACCATTTTCTCTAACAAAAATAAATTCGACAAATACTGTAAGTCTATTATTTTGGTGTTGCGTTTGTAGACTAGTATTTAACAATTTTGACGAGAGTTACGATGTTATATGGTCTGGTGAAGCTACCAATTTATTTAATTTTGTATATTGATCTTCAAGTACAATATAAGTCAATCGAAAAATCGAATGATGATTGATTAAATTTTAATTCAAAAAATTTTGATAAAAAAAAAAAAAAAAAATGGATGAAGATAAATTTTTATCAATTTTATCAAAAAATTTGCTTAAAAATTTGAATGATGATAAATATTATGATATTATAATTGAAGTTGGCAATGGCTCTAACGTAAAATTATTTCGTGCCCATATGGTCATTTTAATTTGTCGTTCCTAAGAAATTTATCAGCAAACGAAAAGAAAAATTATGAAACCTTGGAAAAAAATTAGTTTAATAAACATTTTACCACTTAAATCAATTTAAAAACACTAATAATGTCTACACGGGTCTGGCACGAAATAAAGCTGGTAATAAAATCACGTGACTTTATATAAATGCGGGCCAGTTTTCGGGTTTTCGTACGGTACCAGAATAAATGAAAAAAGATTTAAATAGCGATATATTTTTTGTTTCCCTTTTACTTTTTTTTTAAAAAAAATAAATTTTATGAGTTTCTTATTAAAAACGCCAATTGGTTAAAATAAGGGAGTTAAGAAACATAAATAAAATAATAGTTCGTTTTTTTTTTTTTTTTTTTTTTTTTTTTTTTTTTTAAATTAGTAACGCGTATTTTATTAAATTTATATATTTTCAATACATGATAAAATTAATTAAATACACTTATAAAATAGATATAGAACTATTCTATATAACTAATCTGATCTGTAAAAAAAAAATAAAATTAATATTCTATCTATTCTATAGTATTTAATAATTCTATCGAGTAAATTTAGATACTATTTATCTAAAGGAATTAATTTCTGAATTGTATTCCATCTTTCGTCCTTCCTTCCTGTATCTAAAGATCTCCCTATCGAGCGTTCGTATGTTACTAATTTGATGATCTGTCTTTGATCTTGTTTTTTTGTATTTTCTATGTTTTTATTATGTTTTTGTTTTTTTGTTATGGTTTTTTGGTTCTTTTGGTTTTTGTCTTCTCTCTTTCTCTTTCTCTTGTCCCCTTTGGTTATCCCCTCTGCTTTCTCTATTTCTATGGTCCTTTCTATTCTTTTATGCCAGATTTCTTTTTTCATATTGTCATAGCATAATTCCCATAGTTTTCTTATTATAGCTTTGGACCCCTTCTTATTTTTTCCTAGATTATTGAGGTTTTTATTGTATATTCCTCTCAATAATTCCCAATATCTTTTTTTATTTGGTAAAATTACGGACTTGTTGTCTAGGAATAAAACGAATTCTACTTTTATTTCATTGAAAGTTTCTATGTTATCGAAAATAATTTTTAGAGCATCATCGTCGTTTTGTTGAGTATTATTTTCTTCGGTCTCATGACTCTGACCCTTGGTAGTATATTTTTTTTCAATTTCGATGATGGTGTTCTCGATGACATCTTTTATGTTGAATTCGTTCTGGTTGCATGTCCATATGTGGTCCCACGTTTCTTCTCCTTCTTCACATCTGGGGCATGTTGGAGTTTCTATTTTGTTCGTTCCTCGATCGTACAACAGTTTGTATGTTGGCAAAATCATTAATAAATTCTTTATTTTGTATGATCGGTCGAGACTGTCTTGTGTATTGCAGACTGTTTTTCTACATTGGTTTCGGTTACTTATAAATTCGAGACTTATTTCCCAGTCGAATTCATCTTTGTAATTATTTATAAATAAGTCTTCAATCAGTTTACAATGTAGTAGGTCATGCTTCCACTTTGCTTGACTTATTATTTTACTCCATCGTCTGTATGCCCATTTGACTAGATTGTTATTCCAATATAAATTGTATTCATTGGTTTTCAAGGTCTCTTCTTCGATGTGTATCGCTTCAATGTCTTCGTCTCTTTTCATTATTAATTCGTTTTCTATCTCTAAATTGTTTGTTATTTCTATGTAATCTGGATCTTCTCCTTTATCCCTAATGTCGATCTGTAAATTATGGTTTTTGATATATGAAATAATATAATTTAGCTCCAAATGATGATCGATATCTAGTTTTCGTCTATTATTTAATTCTTGAAAATTTAATATCTCTGTAACTATCGATTTTTCTATTATTAGATTGATTATTGAGTTATTTTGGAAGATTATTAAAATTAATATTATGGTTTGTAACCATTTTTTCGTTATATTTTCGTCTTCACTATCTAGTCTAATGTTCTTTTTCCAATATATAATGTCTTTATCGTAGTAGTTAGTGATCATTATTGTGGATATATATGTGGTTATTAATAATAGTTCGTTTCAATTTTGCAATCTTGGTAATTAATTGTTAGCAATATGAGTACGAGTCACGTGACTACGTACGAATGATGTTGCTTCAAATCTTTTCTTACCGGATAAATTCCTGCCGGATTTATACTATGATGTAACTTGGTGGACTGTATGGTTTCACATTACTTTAAAATAGCATTAGTCTTGTTTTTCTTACTCGGCATTCTTATTTGTTTCACAAAACTTAATAGACAATGTTTTTAAGCTGTTTATTGTAGTTAATTATTTTTCAATTATTTTGATAGACCACCAAGAATCTCAAGAAACCTACCTATCAAGGAAACAAAGTCATACTTTATCAAATGTCACATCAAGCAAGATCCGCAGAACTTAGACAAAGAGTTCGTAAAAGATTAGCTGAACTCCATGGGGTAGACCCCAGCTCAATTCCATACCCACGCTCAAATATCGAACTTACAGAATATGAAAAGGAAATTCAATACTTATAAGAAGAATTGACATCTTATCAAGCAACTTCAACAAAACAAGTTCACTATTCACGTTCAAGTATCAGTCATCTAGGATACAATAATCCAGCAGAAGAAAAGTCTCATCAAGTGAAATCAAATGAACTCAGACAACAAGTTCGTAATAGATTAGCAGAACTCAAAGGAGTAGATCCTGGGTCAATTCCATATCCACATTCAAATATAAAACTTACAGAGTATGAAAATGAAATTCTACGTTTAGAAATAGCAGAGCAAAAGTTTCAAGAGAAACTTCAACTTGAAAGGTTGGAGAAAAGATTAAAAGAAGTTAAGGTGCGAGAGGAGAATTCATATAATAGCCTAAAAAATTATGGTATTGAAGATAGTAGAATAATAACAAAGGTAGTTTATAAATTTGATGATGATAATATAGTGCGAAATCGAAATAGAACGGATAATTTAGGAATTGTAGTTTCTGACAGTGAGGCGAAATATTGCAGAAAAATAACAGCAAAACTTGGTGTTAAACTAATAAAAGATACTCATTTAGGTAATTATCTTTATAATAATAAAAAAAATTTTTTTTTGCATTTTTAACATTCAATATTTTACATTCTATTACAGCAATTGTTGACATTTCTTATCGGGAAGTTAAAAAAGGAAAATCTGCATTTTGGGACCATTATACATTTCAACGTATTACACATTATCCGACTCGAGTAGTAGGTGCTACTAATAATGCCAAACTTCTTAAAGAAGTAATATATGATAAGTCATTTGGTTTACCCATTAGTCCTATCGATCCTTATAATTATAAAGCAAGTCCACCAATTATTAAACTTTTTCCTTATCCTTCTGATGATCTTCATGGTCTGCTCCTAATTCCTGGCAGCCATGCAAATATTAATGAATGTCCTAACTACGAGGTTCGTAAAAAAAATGAGAAGAGACTTGTAAAAGATGCATGGAATCGAGGTCGTCCATTATTTGCTATATGTGATGGTGCATTGGAAATTTGGAATCTTTTTGGTGGAAAAGAAGTTAAAGTACACCATCATTCATCGAATATGATGCCATATCTTACAATGAATGGAAGAGTTGGACATAATGTTAAAATGCATAGGCTTAAGATTAATTCAAGTTCTATACTAGCTAGCAAATGCAATGTAAGCCAGTAATAAAAAATCAAGTAAGTTTTGTAATATTAAAATTTATTGTAATAAAAATAATATGAGTATTTAACATTTGTTATTTTTAAAGTATCACCGCCAGTAACCAATAGCGTACATACTACGGCAATGGGTGACGGTTTTATCCCACCTAATATGAGAATAGTAGCCCGGTCTTTACAATGTAATAGTGCACCAATTAATAGAGAACCAGAAGATAATGTTATAGAAGCAGTTGAGACGTGTTATGGAACACCTATGCTTCTTATTCAATGGCATCCAGAAGCTTTCAATGCTGATGATATTGATGAGAAATATCATCGAAACATTCTTATCTATATGACAAAAGTAGGTGACACTTACTATCGGAAACAGAAGATGCTCTTAGAATTAAAAAAGCAATTTCAATTTAAAGGACAATAAAATAGGTAATATTTTTTGCAAAAATAGGAGAGTAAAAACAATTATTTTCTTTATTTAAACAATTTTTTGTAATCGTAAAAAAAAAAAGTATTACAATAAAATATTTAATAAAAATATTTATATAATTCTCTCCAAAACTTAATATGGCATAGCCAAAGTGTTATATTAATTGTGCAGGAAATATTTAATTATTCGATAATATTTAAATTAACGAACGGTACCGAGATTAGTTAAGATGCTAAATCGCATAAATATTTGGAACAGATTAATTTTAAATTTATGATTATTATAGTATTTGGTATTAAGAACTTATTATATATGAAGTAATATAAAAATTCACGATAATGGAATTTTGATTAGCTTATAAAATATTTTGTAACAATCTGCAATAAAAGTAAAAGTACTTTAAATGAACTATGAAAAGTAATTTATTCTTATTTTATAACTAACACATGAACTTTTTATTTACTTATTTATTTATGTGTGACTGAATTTCAATGAATTCAGTGATTTTCTCATGCAAGACGAAACCGAAACCGATCATATACTGTAATTATATCATCATGCAAGATTATTTAATTTCTAGATAAATAAAATTTTATTGTAAAAAAGAACGGTTGCGTGCTTTCGATTTGATGCATCAAACCCAGGATAAAATTAACACCCACATTTTTATTAAGAACTAAAAATTAATCATTGATTTATGTTAAAGAGCTGCATATTTAAACATCCGATTTCGGCCAGAAGTAATGATGATAATAATTATTTAATGTTAAGTACATTCCAGTCTACCCGAGTTAATCAATCGGATATCCCGAGTTTTTAAATCGAGTCAAGCTAATAATTTAAACGACCCGTAACGTATTACAAGATGGACCTGGCCAAACACTAAAAGTCATTTTTCAATTTTATTTTTTTTCTAACCTCATACTCGTGAAGAAAAAAAATTTGCATTGGATTATTGTTATGTGAAATATAACCCTATAAAACAGAATTTGTCATCGAAAATGTCCAGAAAATGGAAAATGTCCGGAAAATTGCAATATTCCAGGTACTTTTGAACAGGAGCAAAATCTTTATACTAAAAATGGTTTTTTTTTGTGAATACAATCATAACTGTAGCGCTTCATCCGTGATTGGCTCTAAAAATGCTTCTACGAAATAAAATGTAATTGCGTAAAAAATAATTACTAAGACAATTACATAATACTCTTATATTTTACATATTCCATTGCCAGAAAATTTCAATAACCTCCGTAGAAATTTAACTCCATCTTGGAAAAAAATTTTTGATTTTCGGATGAAACATTCCATATAGAAGAGATCTACATACTATAGTTGAAACAACCAAATACTACCTATATTAATACACAACAAAATCAGAACCGAGCTTTTTCACTAACATTTGAAAAGTTTTAAATAAATATAGTTGAATTTCATTATTTTTCAATGTACCGTATATCACGGGCCACAGTACCCCGGGTATCTTGCAAATTTTGGGGGTTTTGGCCTATACCCGGGGGTACTATACACGGGTGGATACTATACATAGGGGGGGTACAGGATTTTTAAAATACCCGGGGTACATGCTATGTATAATACCCGGGTTTAATTAGATTGGCGAAACGCAAAAAAAATGCCGAAACTGACTGTTCCGGCGTTTTTATATGTAAAGTAAAAAAAAAAACGCCGAAACTGATTGTTCCGGCGTTTTTATATATATAAAAACGCAAAAAAAAAACGCCGAAACTGACTGTTCCGGCGTTTTTATATGTAAAGTAAAAAAAAACGCCGAAACTGATTGTTCCGGCGTTTTTATATATATAAAAACGCAAAAAAAAACGCCGAAACTGACTGTTCCGGCGTCTTTTATATGTAAAATAAAAAAAAAAAACGTCGAAACTGATTGTTCCGGCGTTTTTTATATGTAAAGTAAAAAAAAAAATACCGAAACTGATTGTTCCGGCGTTTTTTTATATATAAAAACGCAAAAAAAAACGCCGAAACTGACTGTTCCGGCGTTTTTATATATATAAAAACGCAAAAAAAAACGCCGAAACTAATTGTTCCGGCGTTTTTATATATCTGGAATATACATTATATATTGATCTAGTATTATACCCCGGGTATTTTACAAAATTTTAAGCTTTAAATTGGAATTCTCTATGTAAAGTACCCGGGTACTTTAAAATTCTCGCAAATTTCTTGAGGGGGGTACTATACATAGGGGGGGTACTGTGGCCCGTGATATACGGTATTTTTTTTATTGAAGTGTCACTAATTTAAATATATTTTATTAGAACTATTATGGTGTTTATGTTGTAATTATTCTTATATCCTTGTAAAGTTGAACGAGATGACTATTGTATACCGTATTATGTGGATATAAAAGATGTCGAGCAACAATATATGAAAATAGAAGACAAGAGAATTTTTTTAAAAATAGTACGATAAAAATAGTCATTTAACATTTATTATTTTCATTTATTTGTTAATGTTTTTAACGAACTTTTATATTCAAATTTTTATTTGTTTATAGATAGTATTTTTATAAATTATTTGTAATTTAAAATATTTATAATATTTAATATTTTATTTTTAGTAATATATTATTATTTATGTGAAAATATATAAATCATTAACTCAACGTGTTATTTTTTTTTCTAAAAAGAAAATTTATTTAAAATATACTAATATTTTAAAAATATGAAGTAATAATAATAGATGAATTAAAATGTTTTAAAATATTTTTAAATATAAATATTTTACTAAATTGCACCAGGTTTTTCATATGATTTGATCTTAGAAAATTTACTCTTGAACGCTATTCCAAATCATTTTTTAATACCATCATCAATTGGGTCATATTTATGCCGCGATTCACGAAAAAAAAGTTTCCAACAGTTTCTCCACAAGAAACCTCGCATTAAAGTTGGTTAACTAATAAGCGTGAATGCAAAGTAACCACATCTTTTTTTTTAAATATTCAAAATTTTTTTTTTGAGACAATTGGCATTAGGTTGCGATAATTTAATGAATTAACGAAAATAAAAGCCTTAAAAGCATATGAAATATAATTGCAAATATTCATGTCATTTATACTCATTGTATAATTCTGTGACTTAAAAGATAAAATAGAAAAATAATCATTAGCTGACAAGTCTAAAGTTATTCACGTGATTTAAATAAATTAACAATTATAAATCTCTAGTTTATAAGTTTACGTATGATAAATTTCAAGTACAACCTGATTAGTTTAAAATTTGCGATCATCCATATATAGGGGCATCCAACCGCTAGATATTTAGATAGTGTAATTGGCAACCGATTAAATCCAAGAAATAGTATTTGATGTTACAGTAGTCACTATTACGATAAGAAAAAAATGTATTCCAATTTTAGAATCTGAATTATCTTATGTTTTGTTCAGAGTGAAGCGAAGGATATACTGTAATACCTTTTTCAAAAAAAAAAAATAATAATTTAATACTAGTCATGAAACGGTTTCCAATTGTCACAGTGTGAGATGGTGGTAGAATACGAAACTTACATGCTGTAATAGATGTTCAACTTTTAATTTCTTTAATGAATATATTGAATATTTTTATGTGCCAATTTTAACGAACGCAAATTGTTATAAGTACCATTTAACTCATATATAATAATGTTTGAGTTTGTATTAGAAATAGGAAGGATAATCTGACCAGGAGCTTATCCTTCAGACAGAGCTCTTTTTTTAATTTTTTTAAAAAAAAAACATTAAGGCAAAGAAAGAAAACTTTTTAACATGAGTAAGAGAAGAAACGGCGGTCGAATATTCTCTCACTTTTCTACTCATTTTAGCATATTTTTTTTTAACTATGCATAACAGATGACTATTAATCTACTATAAAATCATTAATTAATTTCTTTTGCATTTGATAATTCCAAACTTACAGCAAATAAAATCTAAGAATTTCAATCGTCAGTTATACATAGTGTGAACAATTTATAATTCATGAAAAATTTTAAGTGAATTTGCCACTATTTAGCAAATATGGTTATATGGGTTCTTTGCTAGGAAAATGACCTTCTGAGAAATTTTTTAACTAAATTTTATTGTTAAGCTCATTTTAATCTATTAGCTTTGAAAAATAAAGAACTATAAAAATCTCAATTTTTGGTAAAAAGTCCTCAGAAGGTCACTTTCCTAGCAAAGAACCCATATTACTTTCTAACAAATTACAATATGTTTCAAATATATATTTATATATATATATATATTTTTTTTAAAGAAAAAAAAATATTACCCGTGCATGAATTATACTGCGCCACTGCGATATTTCATAATTTTAGTATTAATAGTTCGTCTAGGAATTACTACGATCATGCCGAAATGAAAATTATAAAATCACATGATTGTTCATGACCTCAGAACTGCGAGGGTATCGGCCGTATTTTGCTTTACGTTGCACAGACGGTTCGTTGTTAAAAGAACAAGGGAACAAATTTGATTGGCTAGATTTTATTATCTAATTCGTCGTCGATCCTGTTACACGTGTTTATTTCCTCTCGGGTATTCCTGAAACAACAAAGTATTACCATAAAAAGGATGAATTATTGAAAATTTAAGAAGTTAGTATATCGGATTAAAATAATATTTTATGGGTTTTTGTCCTTAAATAACATCAAAAACTGAGTCGGGACTAATTTTCCTCAATAAACTCCGGGTCTATTTGTCTATTTAATGAAAGGTTTATATAAGATTAAATTCAAAATGAAAAACAAAACCATATGGAAATCTTTTTCCAGAACATAATAACATTTATATAGATAATTAGTAAAATAAATTAAAAAATTATTTGTTATGATTACTGATTTGGTAATTTATAATTATCACGATTTCATGAAAGCGCATGGTTAACAAAAATGTGCATCAAGTTAATAATTAATTTGCTTCGTGATCGTAAAAAATTGATACAATTTTTCTTATCTGCCAGTCAAGTATATAATGGATCGAAATTTCCTTGATTTTTTTTTTTTTTTAAAAAAAAATTTAATAAAAATTTGAAGTATAAATTTAAAAAATTTCTCATTAAAAAAAATGCCTCAACAATCACCCAAATTTATTTTTGTTGATACCATTCAAGATCCTGAAACTTTAATTCAAGAAATTAAAGAGTTAGCTATAAAAATGAAGTATTCATTCGCATTACCGATAGAGGAGCTTATCATCCCAAATAGTTCCACTCCCCAAAATTCATTTTTTATGTTTAAAAGAGATCAGATGGCAAAAATGGCAGCAGGGACGGAGGAACTTAAAACTAGTTATTATAAATATAAGCCACTCTTCGAACTGTTATACAAACTTCAAGTCATGTATGGCAAGGAAACTCAACCAACGTTTACAAACCCATCAAACTCTAACAATATATTCAACGAATTTGGAGAGTCAATAGATAATTTTATCGACAATGATCCTGAGATCAAAAGCATGCTGTAATTATTAGATTTGGTTATGTTTTTTATACAAATTATTTCATTACTTTTACTAATTCTTTTCTATCTTTAAATAATTAGCAAAGAATTGTTTGATGAGATGGAGAAAAGAAGTTATTAGCTCCTTAGAACGTGCATAGTATATATGTGCGCGTGTGTGCGCGTCGCATATTAATTTTTATCCGTATTAATTTTTTATTATTTTTTGCCAATTATTATTATTTTTTCAATATTATTATTTTTTTCAATAATTATTATTTTTTAATTATAATTATTTTTTTCAATTATTATTATTTTTTTAATTATTATTTTTTTCAATTATTATTATTTTTTTTCATTTATTATTATTTTTTTCAATTACTATTATTTTTTTCTTTTTTCATTTCTTATTTTAATTTTTTTTGTAGTACTGATATATCGTATAATATTAATAGTTAAATTAATAAATTAATAATTATATTTATTACTATGGCTTTAGGAAACTATTTGAAGACAATTCCAAATAAAAAACAAACGAAACGACATGTATGTCGATTGATTTTTTTTTCATTTTCATTTATTAAATAATAAGTAATATAAGAGATAATGCATGGTACTAGATTTAGTTACGAAAATTATATCATGAACACATTCATAACGTATTTTAAACTTGTCATTTGCGAGATTTTGAGCAATAACAGTTGCAATTATTTAACTTTTTAATGAATATTCTGGAATCTAGCGTACTGATAATATAGTGTAATGTCAGTTGCTTACAATTCGCTTTTGGGAAGCATTATAAATATCATTTTCTTATTAAATACTGCTCAACCAATAAAAATACTTAATCAATTAATTACAATCATTTGGTTGTAGAATCGAGCAAAACGTAATCATACGAAAATAACCAATCAATCAATTACATGCACGTGACTATATATATTATATCTATCTATCTATCTATATAATAATTATTTTCCTGTGTGAAAAACTTTTGATTGTCAATCACACGTCCAAAATCTTCAGAGAAGAATAGTACATAGAAAACATTTTATTTTACAAGCAAACACTTATTTTTCTCTACATTTTCGAATCGTACAATCAAAATTACTTTAGAAAACATATAAACAAATTTCACAAAATATCAAAGTTTTTCTTTTTTATAAAAATTCATTATGTCTACTCGGTCTACTCGAAGTTCTGCCAGAAACACAAAGAGAAGCTCTTCAAACGTCAACAATAACAACCAAGAAATAATTATGAATTTTAATACCGCTACTCCACTTAACAACAGTACACCTACAAATGACTCTAATAGACAAGAGGTCTCCAATAAAAGAGTTAAAACCGTAGAAGAAAACAACAACGACATAGTCATGACTAATACAATCAGTCCTATAGCACTTCAAACACCTACAAATGATACCACAACACAAAAAACACCAGTCGTAGTTTCCTTGAATGAATCGCTTCATGCACCCAAGAACGATGGAAACCTTCTCGCTACTGCGCCCAATGTAGATCACTCAGGGGCAAACTCAAAAACTGATCTATCCAATAAAGGAAAAAACAAAATGACAGACACCAATCAAGATACGTTTATGCACGAACAACTTGATTTATCCAACTTTAAGGGGGAACAAATTTTTAGACTCTTTTGCCCTCTCAACCACTTTCCCAATAATGACAACCCACACGAGGTTCTCAACAGAGTACGTTCACAATTCACACACAAAGAAACTTTTAAAGGATGCTCCATCGACACCATATGTAAAATTTCTACAATTGTTTTAACTTTCACAAGTGACGTCGACAAGAGCTTACTTGACGGCACTAATATTGGTTCATTGAAAGTTACATTCCATGATTTTAACGAGGAAAATACTTCTAGTATCATCCAACAAGAATTAATAAAAATATTCAACCACAGCATCAAATTCGTAGATATACCTAATTCATATCCAACTGAGGTGTTTGTCGATATCGTGCAAAATCAATATGGTAAAATACATTCATATAAAGAAATCATCAGATAAAGACGTAATACCACTCAACAACAAAGTACTAATCAACAAAATTATAAACCACAACCACCCATTTACAAACAAATACATGTTGTTTTTAAAGATAATCAACTGGTAAAAAATTTCTTCGCCAAAGAAATTTACAGCCTTAAAATTGAAAATTGGGTTTGTCGCATTTTACCTGCAGATCATACCCATCCAGAACATGACAAAAGAAGTAAATTTGGTTACAAAATCACAGGTCTACCAATGAACACACAACTTGGAGATCTACACCCTATTCTTACATGTATCAACGCATAAACATGTACCTTCACACCCACAAACAATAGACAACTACAAAAAGCAGCTTACGTCTACATTAAAGAGAAAGACTACAAGGAACAAATCTTCCGAATCAAATGTTTTAACACAACCATCTATGCTTTTTCACAAACTATACATCTCTCATGTACCATTTGCAAAGATCCTACCCACGAATACACAAACTGCCCTAACAAACAAGACCCTAACCAACGCCCTAAAGCGTTAAAAATTGACAGAAACCAAAACAAAAAACCAACCATCAATCAACAAATCTACAATCAATTTAAATCAATCATCGCTACACATAACGGTGAAAGAATCATACGTATGGATCAAAACAAATACCAAAATCACAAACAATCAGCGAAATTTAGTCCACCTCCTAATTATATTCCAAACATACCAGACAACTCAACAAAAATCAATCGTTTAGAACAAGAAATAAACGCATTAAAAACACAACTCAAAACATTAGCCGATGAAAACACATCTTTAAAAAAGGAACTCATGATGGTTAAAGAAAGCATCGCAACCAATACTAAAGAACTCCTATACATGAAAGAGCAACTAAATCACGTTAATACCAAGTCAGATATAATGATTCAGAAACTCAATGAAATCTCTTTATATCAGAATAATTCTTCTCCACACATAACCAGAAAAGATTTCACAAACCAAACGAATGAAATTAATGCTTTAAATCCTAGCACAACCCTAAATACTAATAATAACATCCCTACAGAAAGACAACGAAAGATCCAGGTAGTCTCATTACCCATTTACGAGGGTCAGAATACTGCATTTGCACCTGTACAATACCCAATGGAGGACATCAACTCTATCCAAGGTCAATCAGAACTTGGTAGAATGGAAAGAGAATATGATGCCAAATATTACGACCAGGCCAATGAGGATGATACTTACAACTATAACAATATGGAAACTCAAGATGAAAATTCAGGACTTCTCACATGCTTCACTAGTTATATTGGAGGCAAACCGCCCAATCCACACCACTACTGAAAGTGCCCCATTCGATCAAATGAACCGCCTAGGAGTCACGATAACTCCTAGCATCAGAACGAAAAAATTCACAATACAAAAACAAAAAACCCAAAAAAATAGAGAAAATTTCAAAATAAATTACAAAAAAAGAAAATATGACGAAATAGAACAACAATCACAATACAATCATGATACCAATACCATAAATAACGAATCAAACAGACAATTCTTTAACCCAAACTTTAAAAATATAGGTCAATTTTTTAACCCATACATCTCCTTTTTGAATGAAAAACACAACACACCATATATAGGAATCGCTACACATAATATTAGAGGTAATTTTAGTAATAAAATACCAGACATACTCAACACCATGATCAACAACAACATACATATTTTACATATTTGCGAAATACATGAATTGCAAGCTCCACATCATGAATCCTCCAAAGCACACTGATCCTTCTCCATACAAAAAGTCATCTATACACCAAATCTTCATTCTAATACGAAAGAAACAACACAATTCCACATCATCAATAATCCAATAAATGATGGCAGCAGAAAAGCTGGCAATGCCATTATCATCTCAGATTTGTTTTACAAACATAAGTAGGGCACAATTGGAAGTGCTGGGACAGATTTTTCCGTATAGGTATAATTAGTGTAAGCCTCTCCCAGTTTATTTCCCGATATACAAAATTTATGTAATCTTTTTGAGATCCAAATTTGTTTGCAACCTCAGGAAACATATCGAAATCTAATATCGAATTCAGACTTAAGATCAAGCTGGGCTCAAATCCTATTAACATACCCATCTTGCCCAAATTTTTTGTTTACAAGATAAAGAAGTACACCATCTTTGTTAACGCGCTGGCCGATTTTTAATCTCAAATAATATAACAAAAAAAGTATGCTATATTGCTTGACTTTAAAAAAGGCCAAGAGCACCGAGGACCAAAGTGTCCGAGTGTGCTCACAGGCCGCAAATGCAAGCTCATTTTGCATATCAGATTTTATGTTATCCTAGAATTAATTCTAAAGCTGATTCATTAACATAAACAAATCCAGGATAAGTCTCACCTCTTTGAGGTGAGACTTATCCTGTCTGGTATCCAAATTCTTGATTAAAAAAAAATTGAGTCTATTATAGCATACCATTATTTTCTTGATATACAGGAAACCATTCTAAAGTCAATTCATTTAAAAATTCATTAAGAAAAATAAATCTCACCTCTGAGTGACCATATTTATATCGCACCTCAAAGTATAACCTTTTCATTATATTGATCATATATCAAGGCCTTATCTCGAAGAATATTCACATAACGAATCTGATAATTGCTCTTATTACAATAGCTACATAAGTCATTATTAATCCCTGGAGGTTTATTTATCTTTGTAGGTCTACCACATACTCTGCATGGTAGGCGCAACATAGCTCCTATTTTCTCATAAATTCAAAAATATAAAAAAGGTAATTAAACATTAGAGGTCATAGGATTAAATATTTTAAATTGAGAAAAAGTTTACACAATATATAACAGGTGAGACTTATTGATAACATGCCTAGATCAGATAAAAAAGATACTACATGTGTTTGCTGTAGATATAAATTTACAAGACCAGCTAAACTTTGTCAGCATTATCAAAGTAATAAAAATCAATGCAATCAGCCACCAGAAGATAATACTCAAAGGAGTGTATCCAGACCTCTATCACTAACACCCACTCCAGTAGTCCATGCCTGAGGAAATGATCGAAGAAGGGAGAAACCAGAGCCTATTCAAACTTCCATTTCGCAAGACAAAAATCAAGAGAATGATCCCAAAATAGGTCCCAGCCAAGCAATCCAAGCAAATAGAGAAGAGCAGGCAGGACCTAGCGAGGTCACTCAAAGTAAGTTTATTGATTGGCATGCAAGAAAACCTAGAGAGCATCTGAAAACATGGGGTGCTAGATTGCGCCAAAGATGGTTCAAAGTTACTGGCGAAGAACTTGATTTGCCACTAAATTTAAAAGAATGTCAGCGTCTACATCATGATCTATTACAAGCTGATGATAAGGCTTTCAAGGAAGAATATGCAGAATACTTTGAAGGTATGAAGAAAATAGCTAGTATAGAAGATCACGCATCAGAAGGAGACATACATTTTAAAGAAAGTCCGGTTGGAAGAGATCTAGAAAGACCACATCAAAACCGGTCTTTAATGAGCAAATGGGAAGCTAAAGTACCTAGAAGGTCAAACCCTGCATATGCTTTCAATAATATGGTAAAAGAAGGAAAGAACTATAATGAAATTCCATATATGCCTAAATTAATAGCTTCAGCTAGACAAGAAATGACAAAAGTGTTTCAAACAGAGTTTAGAAGGAAAGAACAAATCAAGTCAGCAATAGCTGTAAAATGTATATATTATAAACAAGAAAAAGATTTACCATTTATCATAATTAGTGAAAAATGGCATAGAGGAGAAATGCGAGCTCTTCTCTCTGAGAACTACATAGATGAACATTTAACTAGTTCTGGTGGGGAAATAGATAAGAAAATAGAAGAATATTTAGAAAATGGATCTAACTGGATTTTAGTACGAATTGATATAGTTTCTATTGAGGTATATACTTACAGTCGAGCTACTGGAGGGTCTTATGAGCCCACACCCAAGAAGCTAGCCAATACCAAGTGTACCATCAATCCAGACAATAAAGATCTCATTGATCCAGAAACAAATGTATTATCTGAAAAATGTCTACAAGGTGCATTAGGATGCTATTTCGCCCATCAGGATGGACATACAGACCATCTTGAACGAATCTTCTGAGCAACGAAACTAAAGCCCTACCTAGATGTCATCAAGTTAGATGGTATCCCCATGCCCACTCCAATCTGTCCACGCATATTTAATAAGATAGAGGAAATGAACCCAGATATCTCCATCAATGTCTGGGAATGGAAAGAAGAAACAGCTACCCCTAAACCAGTAATAGCCAGTAAGAACATCTATATTCCAAATTCATGCAAAATAGAAAATTGTAAGCATAATAATCTGAATAAATGTCAAGAAAAAAGAACCCATGTTATCCACCTCATGGCTCTTACTAATATTACAAAGTCTGAAGAAGAAAAGTATAGACAAAAGAATCACTTCCTCTGGATTAAAAATCCTAATGGGCTTGTTTTCAAAGATACTGCGCATCACGGTGAAAAGCATCTTTGCAACAGATGTTTCGAAAGCTTTTCATCAGAAAATACCCTAGTCCATCATCAAGAACATTGTTTCGGGTTAGGAGAGGCAACCCAGAGAGTTAATCTACCAGTAAAAGGGGTCAATGATTTCGAGCAGTTCAAGAACTATAGCCAGATGATCAATGCTCCATGTGTTATTATAGCCGATTTTGAGGCTGGAAACAAAAAACCTAGCCTACTAATAAATGGAGGAAAAACCCGCTTAATTTCAGAGCAATATGCTAACAGTTTCTGCTATTTAGTCCACTGGATTGATACTGGAGACATATGGGGACCTTACCTATACCGAGGTGAAAATGCTACCCAAGAATTTGTTCGAAGAATAGATCAGGAATTAATAGAAATAAATAATGTTCTAGCCATTAAGCATAAACGCATTATGACAGAAGAAGATAAAAAGAAATTCGCTGAGGCTGATACCTGTTGGATCTGTAAAGGTAAGTTCACTATAGATAAGGTCTGGGACCACTGCCACATAACAGGTAAGTTTTGAGGGTCTGCACATAGAGATTGCAATCTTAAACTTCAAATCGAGCCATGGAAGACCCCAATCCCAGTAGTCTTTCATAACTTTAGGGGCTATGACTCTCACTTAGTCTGTGAATCTGTTGGACGTTCAGTCAATGCGCATCAGATTAAGGTAATAGCTAAGACATTTGAGCGATATAAGTCCATGAAGGTAGGTCAGCTCAAATATATCAATAGCTAGCAGTTCATGAACAATAGCTTGGCGAATCTCACAAAAAACTTGGGCGATAACCACCCCATTACCAGCCAGTATTTTAAGAGTCAAGGCTATTCAGATGAGCAAATTTCTCTAGCATTTCGCAAGGGGATATACTTCTATGACTATATCAATTCTCATGATAGGTTCTTAGAGACTGATCTTCCACCAATCCACGAATTTACTTCAACCCTAAAAGGGAAGATCTCACAGGGGGACTATCAACATGCCCAGAAAGTATGGAAGACATTCAGATGTAAGAATCTAGGTGAGTACCATGATCTATATCTTAAAATCGATGTACTCTCTTTAGCTGATGTCTGGACCCAATTCAGAAAGACATGCATAAAATATTATGAACTCGATCCTAGCCACTATGTCTCTGCTCCATCCTTATCCTGGGACGCTATGCTTAAAAAGAGTGGAGTTAAGATTGAGTTATTTACAGATATGTCGATACATGACTTTATCGAAAAGGCCAAGAGGGGTGGTATATCTAAGGCTTGTAAGCGATATTTAAAAGCCAATAATCCCAAGATGGGTCAGGCATTCAACCCATCCAAACCAACATCATGGATATCATATGTAGACGCAAACAATCTTTATGGCTGGGCTATGAGCCAGTTCTTACCTATTGGAAATTATCAATAGGAAGCTAGCTGGGAATACCTTCTAAAAAACCCTGCTATGCAAAAGAAATATCTTGAAAAAATTCTTAAGACTAAGGCAAATGCCCCATGCGGATATTTCTTAAATATTAAGTCTCACTTCTTTCTCAAGACCCATGATTATTTGAGAGACTTACCCCCAGCCGTGGAGAATGTTGCAGTAGAAAAGGATTGGCTTAGCCCATATAATGAGGAGCTTGTAAATAACTTGGATGGAGAACGCTTCTCTAAGACAGAAAAGTTAGTCCCCCACCTTGGCCCAAGAAAGGATTATATCATCCATTACCTAGAGCTCCAATACTATGTGAAATTAGGCATGATTATAGATGAAGTTTCAGAGATCCTTTCTTTCAACCAGACTAACTGGTTAGCCTCATATATTGCATTTAATACTGAAAAACGTCAAGGAGCTAAGAATGCCTTTGAAAAAGACTTCTTCAAGCTCATGAATAACTCAGTATATGGCAAGACTATGGAGAATGTTCGCAAATACCAGGACGTCAAGCTTATGAAGTTGAATAATGAGCAGGATGAAAAGGCATTCCGGAAGAAAGTCAGTAGCCCAAGATTTAAGTATGGACGTCCAATTGGAGATATGCTAGTAGGTGCGCATATGGGAAAGGCTAGTGTGACTCTTAATAAACCCATCATTGTTGGGGCATCTGTCTTGGGTCTTAGCAAGTTCCATATGTATCGATTCTGGTATGGATATGTAAAGGAGAGATATGGTAATAATGCCCAGCTTGGTTATATACATACAGATTCCTTTATATTCCAAGTCAAGACTGAAGATATCTATAAAGATATGGCTGAGCATCCAGATCTCTTCGATCTCAATGACACTAAGACTATTGGGCTTTTCAAGGATGAGACTCCAGGTAATGTGATCACAGAATCTTTTCACATTCGAGCCAAGTCTTACCATGATATCTTAGCTGATAAGTCTACAAGGTCTAAGCATAAGGGGGTTAGTAAGAAGGATATGGAAGAAATGGCAGAGAACACATATCCCGAAAGTAAATCCCCATTAACTCAAGTATATCGGGATTGTCTATTCCAGAAAAAGGTATTCTATGCCAAGAATATAGGATTCTGATCAAAAGATCATGTTATATCTTTGGTCGAGTCTGAGAAGAAGACTCTCTGTCCTATAGATACTAAGCGCTGGATCCTATCAGATGGAATAACTACTTTACCATATTTCCATTGGCGCATTATGTTTTATAAGAATATGGTAAAAGCTGATATTCCTCATGAACAGGCAGAAAAAAGAGCTATGAGGGCCAAGCTCCCAGAGAAATATCAAAACGAATGTACATCTCATATATCTAGCCTTCAGGCATAAGCTAGATAGTGATGTGTAGTCAGATCACATACATTATTATATAATAAAGTTCGCCCATATCGGGCCTTTCTCTTTTTTTTTTTAATTCATGTATAATCATAAATGTGCTTATCGTCCATAAGAAGTAAATCAACTAAATTCATTCTTAGATGATTTTAAAATCGTTCTAGAATCATTCTTGGATAATCTTAGATCAATCTTAGATGAATCTGTGATCATTCTAGAATCAATCTTAGATGAACACGTGATCATTCTAGACAGAAATTTTTACTAAAAATATACTTTCTGAGTGCGTGTCTGATCCCATCCAAGTTCATTTCAGTTTCACTTTAGATTCTTTGTTGACTCGACCTAACTCTTTGTCGACTCGACCTGACTCTTTGTTGACTCGACTTTGACCCAATGTAGACTCTTCATTGACTCGACTTTGGCCCAATGTAGACTCGCCAGCTCACTTGCTAGACTAACCTGATCACTTGTTGGACTAACCCGCTCACTTGCTAGACTAACCTGCTTACTTGTTGGACTAACCCGCTCACTTGCTAGACTAACCCGCTCACTTGTCAGACTAATCTAATCAGTTGCTTGACTAGCCTGTTTATTGCACATATTTTTTAATCTTAGATATCCCTGTAAATTAAGAGAACATATGAAAAGAAATAATAATTATTCACGAAAAGTGACTGACTGCCCACGAAAAAATGACTGACTGTCCACGAAAAAAATGACTGACTGCCCACAAAAAGTGACTGACTGCTTATGGAAAAATATGGTGCCTCCCCAGTGGGTCTTATCAAATTGACGACAAGAAGTCTTCAGTTTCTTCATTAACCTGTTCTTCTGTATTGAAATAATCCTTAGCTAATTTATAATATAACTTATATAGGTCTATAACAGCATTGAGAATTTTTGGATCTTTTCCATACCAAGATTTGTATTCATCCATGATTTGATGATACTTATCCTTAGTTGGGAACAATCTTTTTGCATTTTCTAGGATAAATTCATCAGGATCTTCTGCCTGACGCAATTTCTTGACTCTTTCTTTATAGCTTTGCATGAATTTACCATCTTTTGGCCTTCTATAATAAATGCCTGCCTTGGCTACATTTATTAATGCCTGTTCGATTTCTTGATATGTAGGCTTGGTATCTGCTAATTGATTTTGTGTACTCATTGTATAATTAGTATATGTTTTACTATATTGTGTAAAGATTTTTTCAATTAAAATTATTTATTCATCTAGAAGAAATAAAGGCAAAATTTGTTTGTTATCATCTTAAAAATACTGGTAAAATTTGTGGTAATGGTTGTGATAAACCTGAAGGATGTCATTTACATTGCAAAGCTATGTTGCGCCTACCATGCAGAGTATGTGGTAGACCTACAAAGATAAATAAACCTCCAGGGATTAATAATGACTTATGTAGCTATTGTAATAAGAGCAATTATCAGATTCGTTATGTGAATATTCTTCGAGATAAGGCCTTGATATATGATCAATATAATGAAAAGGTTATACTTTGAGGTGTGATATAAATATGGTCACTCAGAGGTGAGATTTATTTTTCTTAATGAATTTTTAAATGAATTGACTTTAGAATGATTTCCTGTATATCAAGAAAATAATGGTATGCTATAATAGACTCAATTTTTTTTTAATCAAAAATTTGGATACCGGATAGGATAAGTCTCACCTCAAAGAGGTGAGACTTATCCTGGATTTGTTTATGTTAATGAATCAGCTTTAGAATTAATTCTAGGATAACATAAAATCTGATATGCAAAATGAGCTTGCATTTGCGGCCTGCGAGCACACTCGGACACTTTGGTCCTCGGTGCTCTTGGCCTTTTTTAAAGTCAAGCAATATAGCATACTTTTTTTGTTATATTATTTGAGATTAAAAATCGGCCAGCGCGTTAACAAAGATGGTGTTCTTCTTTATCTTGTAAACAAAAAATTTGGGCAAGATGGGTATGTTAACAGGATTTGAGCCCAGCTTGATTTTAAGTCTGAATTCGATATTAGATTTCGATATGTTTCCTGAGGTTGCAAACGAATTTGGATCTCAAAAAGATTACATAAATTTTGTATATCGGGAAATAAGCCGGGAGAGGCTTACACTAATTATACCTATACGGAAAAATCTGTCCCAGCACTCCCAATTGTGCCCTACTTAAGGTTGCTTGCCGAAACCCATCTGGCCTAACGCGAAACGCCGAAACTCATACATAGTGCCGAAATGCCGAAATGCCGAAATGCCGAAACTGCCGAAACTGCCGAAACTGTTTCGGCATTTCGGCATTTCGGCATTTCGGCAGTTTCGGCAGTTTCGGCAGTTTCGGCATTTTGACATAGTTTCGGCATAAGTAATACTAATATTTTAATAGAGTTTCGGCATATTTTCGTCATGTTAATAGTATCTGACAGATAAAAATTTATTTTTTAAAATTTAAATTATTTATTGTATTTATTATACGTAATCCAATGATAAAAACTAGCAATTAAATTCAAATTTATCACTAAAGAAATAAAATCCCAGTTAAAAAAGTTCACCATTTTATTTTTATTTTATTTAATTTTGATAAAAAAAAAAATATTGATACTTGTTCGCTACTATTTTAAAAAATAGTACCCAGGCTGTACGACGTGGACGTCAGTATCAATTCACAGCCCAAAAAAAATGTGAGTCTCCAGCCGATATTTGGTACGGACTGGGCCTAGCTACTCACTATAAAATAATATAATAAAATTAATAAATTATCTTCGGTGACGATACGTAGGTAGGTTTCTTGCCCTTCTACGATCGTGTCGCGTATCTAAAATAAATTGGTTAATTTAAGATGTGAATAAACTTTAATTATAGAAATTTTATAATTACCTCGTCTTTCCCAAAATCTCGATCTAAATGTGCGATAATATCTTGCTCCGATACGCGACCATCTTCTTCCAGGGACACCGCTACGATAAAGGCAAAAACTCTAAATATCAAAAAACGAAATAATATTTAGTTAAATATTTTCAATTTTAAGCAAATATTTTTTTTTGCCATTATATTTTTCATACATGGTATTCCCTGAGAAGATTCCTCCATTTTTGGTGGCATCGTTGTGCCGTGAACCTCGAAGTTCTAAAATGACGATTTAGTCTGATTCAAACGAACGAATTAGTTGGATTAAAGATAATAATTCTATTTTTAACATATTTTAACATATTAAATATTATACATATGAACCTTCTTGCGATTGACCTCCAGAATCTCGATCGATCTCTCCCGTATTCGTTATGAAATTCGTCATTTCTTCTTCTTCTTTCTTCCACCAAGTAATCGGTGTATTCATCGAACCATTGAATAGGACGAGAGTGGCGACGAGGCTGGCGATGGGGCTGGCGATGAGAGTGACGATGGGGCTGGCGATGAGAGTGACGATGGGACTGGCGATGAGAGTGACGATTGGGCATATTTACAAAATTAAGATGTGAGGAAAAACGCAAAAAGAATGAGATGAGTAAATCGTAAAATATCCTTTTATAAATAAAATTTGGACAATTCCTTTTTGTTCCCTTTCTTCAAAATACTGATTTATTAGTTTGCATCATTAAATTTAAATATCATCCTTAAAATAATAAATCTTTGTTTATTCTCTTTGTTCTTAAAAAAAAATCATTTTTTTTAAAAAAAAATCGGAATATTTTGTACATCCCTTAAAAAAAAATAAAAAAATCAGTGCATAATACATACAATGTGATTTGTATAAAAAAGTCATCTTGCATCGTTAAACAAATACCGATATAAAATTACTAATCATCATCCCTGTGTGATAAAATTTAATTGTTAACTTCTTTCTCTTTCTTTAGAGCACACATTGAACACGAATCAACACAAATTTAACAAAATTTGGCTAAAACGAGCGAAATTTTACCAGAATTATCAGCACAAATCGAACACAAATCGAACACAAATTGAACAAGATCGAAAGAGTTCGTTTGCATCACGTCGGTGTTGTTTAAATTTCGTCACACAAAAATTTTTTAATTTAAACTCTTAAATAAATCAATATAATTATAAACTTATTTACAAATTTACTTTATTAATAAAAGAATTATTGTTATAATGATTTCCTAAAAATAAAGAAAAAATTATTCTTCTTCATCTACATCATCTACATCGATGAATTCATTCAATAAATCCTCTACATTATAATCAAAATTTCCTCCCCCATCGCTTTCTTGTTCGCTTTCTTGCTCATCATCATTGCCATCATCTGTATTAATTTTTTCGTATTCTTCTTCAGATTCATCTAAAATGTCGTCCGGGATCTCTCCAATTTCTTCAATTATTAATTTGTGTGACAAATCAACAAATTTATCGATCCATACATGTTCTATTAGGACAACACAATTATCTGAAGGAACTGTAATTTGATTAGGTAAACTTTCATTTGATAAAACATCACATTCATCATCATCATCATTAGTTTCTGCCAGAGCCTCTGCAATTCGAATGTTCATTTCAGTTTCGCTAATACGAGTATCATTTTTTTCTATACCATAAAAACCAAGCTCTTTCTTAGCATTGGACTTCCAATGCATGATCATTTTAGCCATGGATTCTAGTCGACTTATATTCAAATTTAAACGCCGATCATTAAATAGCCAGCCAAGTGTTGAGAATCCTCGTTCGCAACTTGCGGAATTTGGACAAATCGCTAATAGATGGCGAGCGACTCTTGGGAGGCTGTTCGGTCGAGGGTCAGTATCGATCAAATTCCACCAATTTAGAGGATCGTCTAGAGAACAAGATTCATCAAGATCAAAGGGTGGTTTATTATCACGGTAGTCCTTAATTTGCTCGCATAGAGCCCTGGATTCTTTAAGATCAAATCCTAACCTTTTACCAATTGTAGTAGCGCACCTCACGATCCTTGAATAAGCTTTGGCTGTGAGAGGCTTACTCCTAAATCGGGGATCTAGGAAAAAGCAGGTTATATATTTGTCATCATCGAACTCTTTGAATCTTTCGTTCATCACGTTGAAACAATGGTTACGGAAGTTTTGATTAAATGATTTGGGTAATTGTTTCAAAACTGCTGATAGTCTTATCAAACTTAAAAAACAATCTCCAAGCGTCGCTGATCTTGATTCTAAAGCCAAGACGGCTTTTCTCAATGGATTTAAAACGAATGAAAGAATTCGTAAATCGGAAAAAAAATTCCGTGTTTGGATAACACGTTTGACCTTATCGTTCAACAAATTACTTTCATTAGTAATAATTTGTTCTAGTACTGGTTCCAACCTAATTACCGAATCTACTGATTCGCTAGCCGTTGTCCATCGCGTCTTACAATATAATTTAATGCCTCCTCCATGAATACTATTCTCTTTGATGAGTTGTGTGAGTTTGGCTCCAGCTTGATGGGAATTTTTAAAAAATGAAGCTAATGTATTAACTTTTCGTAATAAACGATCTCCAAAACTTTCTTTAAGTATATCACACGCGATAAGATTGACCGCATGTGCTATACATCGTACGTTTTCGATGTTAGGGTATTTCTCTTCAATAATTTTGCGTGCATTCCGAACGTTTGAGGCATTATCGGACACAATAGCCGATATTTTATTCGGGCCGATCCTTTCAATTATTTCTCCAATCACTTCGGCTACGTAATTACCTGTATGCGAATGTTCTGACAAATCTTGAAGTTTATACAAATACTCTTCTCTCGACGGAGTCATAATAACAAAATTCCATATAGAACGATGAGTGGGGGACGTCCAACCATCGAACGCTAAATTATATTAATATTAATATTATTACTTAAAAACACATTAAGAATATTGTTTTAAAAAAGTATAAAAAAAGTATCAAAAACCTAAAGTCAAATTAGCTCCATTTTCAATGACGGATGTGACAGTTGAGTTCACCATTGATAATTCCCGCTCAAGTAACTGATCTGACAAAAATTCTCTGGTTGGCAGCTCATACGAAGAATTAAGCTCCTTTACAAAGTTAATAAAAAAAGGGTGCTCGACTATCCGGAATGAAATACCACATGCAACGAAAAATTTAGCCAAGGCACGATTAATCCTAGTTACTCTACCATCAGGAATTTTTGTGGAATCATGGTAGTCTGTAATATTTAACTGATTACTCCCAACAATTTTTCTTTTTTTATTAACTTTATCTTCACGCTCTAATATTTTATTCAAATATTTTCTAACAATGGGTCCTGGAGCTTCCGAGCAGTGGTTCGCAAAGTGCTCTTCAAGTTTTGATATATCACCTCGTGACCATGAAAAATTACAATATTTACAAGTGGCATGATATTTTCCTGAACCAACGGGATTTCCTCTAATAGCATCCTCCCAGGTAGAGCTGGGAGGCCTACCACCTTTATTTTTATTTTTTTCTAAGTCTAAAGTGCTGGTCATATTGAAATGTGTATAAAGTTTTTTTATTTTGTACGTGTTTAAGTAAAAAAAGTAATGCAAGGCAAACACGAAGTAATTTAAAAAATCCATAACAGATAATCATATGATTTGGTTCAAATTTCAAGGTATAGCCGTAACAGTTGGGGATTATAACAGTAAAATGATAAATAAAAAAAGGAGTTAAAGGAGTTAAAGGACGAAAAGTAACTGATTATCTTTGATATTAATGATGTCAGATCATTTCCTGAATGACCGTCAGATATGATTGGTTGTGTGTCATGTGGTGGCTGAATTTTATTTTGTTACACTAATTACATTATTAGAAAAATGAAACTATGCCGAAACTATATTAAAGTATTAATATATATTATGCCGAAACTATGCCAAAATGCCGAAACTGTTTCGGCATTTCGGCAGTTTCGGCAGTTTCGGCATTTCGGCATTTTTGGCTGCTTGCCGAAACCTAGTTTCGCCAGTTTCGGCAGTTTCGGCATGCCGAAACTCACTAGTTTCGGCAAGCAACCTTAGCCCTACTACATATAGCCAAAATCCACACAATACTGGGATGTTACATATACCTAAAATTAACGTTCAAAAACAAATATCAATTTAGCATTTATGGTTTCTACTTACCTACGAACAGCACCACCAACCGACAAAACATCTACAATACAATAACGGATACCTACAAACAACATTTTTGCAATAAAATCAACACACACATGTATAACTTCGTACTAGGGGATTTCAATAACAACGATGTTTTTTTAACAATGATCAAACCATACCTGTAAGACAAGACCAGAAAACAGTGTCGACCTACAGGAAAAAATTTTTTGAATTACTAAGAGACCAACAATATTGTGACGTCCAAAAAAAGCTATTAACACACCCACCTAATACATATAGAAACTATCATGGAGAATTTCGCATCAACTACATTTACGCTAATAGTCTCATACTTGATCGAATCAATAATACCGATATAATAAAAGACTATTGTTATGCTTCTGATCATGACATGATAGTCGCGCATATACTAACGAATGACCTTTTCAGACCTAATGTAGAAACAAAGAAATCAAACAACACTGATCAGCATACCAATAAAAGAACACTCAATAACCATTATTTTATCAAAGATAACAAAACATAATCAAAATACCACAATAAGGTCAACCTCAAACTAAATGAGCCACGCATTAGCAACATTTTCAACAATACAACCAACATACATGATATCAACACTCAAGCTGAAACTCTTCACCAAACGTTAATCAAAATAGCAAAAGATACTTTTACGATCAAAAAATTCAAACCTCACAATAAAAATGAAGAACTACTCTTAATCAGACAACTTAGCAATGCCAAAAAGAAAATTGGTACACTAATACATCATTTCAAATTTTATATCAAGTTACACATCCTCCCAACAGATCCACGCAACACTACTGCTTTACCAACTGATTTGACAAATTACTACTGTAAAGACAAATTCTGGACTGAACGCGTAATATCAAAACTAACAACACTAAGTCAAAAATTTAATTTTACTTATAGTTGGCCAGATACACTCGATAATCACAATCACAGTGAAATCAAAACACAACTAACAAATTTATATAAAAGTATCAACAAAGAATATGAACGTACAATCAACAAATATAACCTACATAACATCAATAAATACATAGAAAGAAGACAACAAGATTTCAACAACAATCAAACCAGGATGCTAAATTCAATACTAGAACGCAAACCACAAAAAATTACAATTGACCGACTGATCGTTACATCAGACAATAATGAAATACAGTTAATCACCAACACGGATGATATTGATACACTTACAATCACTCACTACCAAAATATAGGTTCAACAAACAATCCAACTATTTTCACCACCGTAGACGATTTACCAACTTTTTGGCAAGATATTTATAAAACCAAACCGAAACCTCAGACACATAAAGACCAATTGACCGACCCATTACCTGTAACGAGCTAAATAACTATACAATCATTACCTAACAACAAAGCCCCAGGAACAATGGGAATCACATACGAATTTTGGAAACATTTTCCTAAACGTCATTATACCATACTATTAACTTTTTTCAATAACATTTTACAAACAGGCCATATACCCTCAGCCTGGAAATCAGCCCTTTTATATCCTATACCCAAACCAGAATTCTGGAATTATCAACTTGATAAAACCAGACCGATCATATTACTTGAATCACTATGAAAAATTTTTGTCAAAATTATCACTGACCGTTTGAACAAATTCCTTTATACGACTAATGCCTTACAACCGAATAACCAGGCTGGTATAGCAGGCTCTTCCACTGCTGAAATCATATTAATGATACAAACATGCATCGATATCAATTTAGCACAAAATCAAAAATTTTATATAATGGTTCAAGATTTAAGCAAAGCATATGATCGTATTAATCTTGACCTATTAATCACAGCCATGGATCGCTTTGATCTTCCAAAGATATTCCAAATGACAATCATTAACCTTTTCAAAGAACACAAAAACAGTGTCATTATTGGTGACCATTTAACAAATTCGTTTGACTTTACTATCGGCATCATTCAAGGTGAAGTTATTTCACCAATACTATGAGTCCTGTATTACGATCCACTTTTCGAAGCAATACACAACACGACAACAGGCGGTATTAACCTACAAGCTGAACATCCAAAGAATATTTACGACCCTAACTCTGCACAAGATTTTCATATACTACAACTAAACTGCAAATTACAAGAATATCTTGATGACACGACGTGGCTTAACAGCTCATTACAACACCTAGAAGAACATTTACATATTGCTGACAAGTTTTATCATTTCAGCAACATCAAAATTAACAAGTCGAAATGTCACCTTTTAACCAACAACAAAGAACTTGTTAATAAGGGTACCACCGATATCCAATTTGGTCCCACCAAAATCACAGTAGATGTAGTAGGCAAAAACGACAATCTCAGAATACTGGGGGCTTACTTTAATGCATTCAACAACCACAACAAACTGTATCACAAAATCATAAACACTACTAATCACATGACACACATGATCAAAAAAAAGAAGATAACGGAAGATATGATCATATACGTTATCAACAAGGTTATATTACTAAAGATCGAATACATGACGCAACACATTATAGTTCCCGCCCACATTAACAATAGCATTAATATTATATTGAGATCAGCTTTTAAATCCATCTCTAATTTACCAAAAAATTTTTATACAGCAGCTATGCACACCCTATTGCACTGAACATCATCAACTTCACGATTTACAAATTTGAGCTAAACTAGCAAATTTTTATGCTGCATCATTCAACCCTATCACGTCAGATTGTATTAAAATTCTCCTATTACTCTCACAAAACAACTTTTGGTACCCTCGCTCACCTATCAATATCATACAAACATTTCCAAAACCACTTACAAAGTTCAACAACATCGAACACCTTATACATTTATTACGAAATTACAACTTTACGTTTACTACAAATTTTAAATTCTCAACGAAAGGCAGTTTTTTTCCAATCGTTAATTATCTCATTAATCCAAATTGTTTTTTCAGATACATTAAATCTCTGAAGACGAAAAGGATCATGTTCCTCGATCAAATCATTCAACCGGATAGTGCATTTTTTAAAACCAGGGACGAAATCAAAAGCTCAACACCCAACAAAAAAGGACCAGTACCATTATGGTACAAACATATGATCGATCAATACACTATCAACCCAACACGTTACGCCTGATAGATATATGAAAAATATATTCCCTCAATAATTATTACTTCTATACGTGGTAAATGAAGATAAAAAGAAATCATTTGATTGGTATTTAAAATCTGCTGAACTTTGATCTCCCACATCTACCACAACAACAATTACGAATGAAACGACCTAAGAAGAATTTTACACTACCTAATCAAACACTTCGTCCTCGCAACACATGGACTTACTTTTAGTCACCTGTCATTAAGGATATAGTATACGGCAAGATTCTTAGTAAAGACAATCATAGTCCAAACTCTTCCATGATGATTATAGAACATTGGATCCCAATAATAGCGAATCTATCGAATAACCATAATAATAAGAATATGCCAAAATCATGTAACAATATCCTTCGCCCTTGCGAAGGATGTAATTTACACTATCCGTATTACATAGCAGACCTTCGACCCAAATGCATTATACTTCAGGCTTTGGATAAAAGTCTGGATTTGAAGATCAAACTGAAAGAAACGCTTCCCAACAATCAGCCTACATCAACAACACGCAGTTCTTCAAAGGGAAAACTTTGTCAAACAACCAAAAGTCATCACACATTACGTACACTAGTATACAATGACCATTTGCGTATACATCAAGCACTTAACCCAGATACAACTTCAACAATTGGTATAATCTTGAAAGATACCAATATTGAATCAATTCAATATCCTTTATCATTTTTACATTTTTATTTTTCTTTATCTGTTGAAACGATACAATATTTTTATAAATTTTATGATTTTTTATTTAATTTTTCTTTTAATAATATTATAGATATATATACGGATGGCTCTTGTATTATCGATCAACAACAAGACATTACCATAGGCCTAGGTTGGCATGTTACTCGTCCTACTGTGCCCATTCCTATTTCTTTTTCAGGCGCTTGTAAACACTTTCCATCATCTACTAAAGCGGAAGCGTATGCGATTTGTACGGCTCTCATCATCTGTCCTCCACGAACGACTGTTAACGTTTACATGGACTCACAGTGTTGTATCAACACTTTTTATAACATCACACAACGCCACATTACACTCAGGAGACAATTGAAAATCCCCAATCATCACATTTGGTTCGTGATCATGAAAATTATTAAAGACAACCAATTAATTGTCAACCTTCACAAAGTTAATGCACACTCGGCTAACACATATAATGGCAAAGCGGATACCCTAGCAAAGGCTGGGCACACGTCAAATCACTTAATTGAACTCAACACACATCACTTACCAACAAACATCCATATTGTGTGGGATCAACACCACGATAATATCACGGTTGATCACAACATTTGTCATATTGCTTGGGATATCAGTAATCGCCAAAAGTTCTACGCGTGGTAAGACTATAAGACTAACTCAGCTTTAAAGACCGCATCCTATAATCAGATAATTGACTGGCCGTTGACAGAAAAATTTTTCAACTTTAATCTGGACAATCGACCTACTAGTCACAAACTCACCAAATTTAGAGCCTGGCAACATAAAGCAATCACCAACCTCATTCCCACCATGGATATTATGTCATTACATTATCCCAAACTATTCCAAGATGTATCAAATTGTTGGAGCTGCAACTTGCACCCGGAAACTAACACCTCACTTTGGCTTTGCTCAATTAACCTCGAAGTCTTACGACCACACATAGTTAAATATACACAGGATTTAAGTCAATATATCCATCAAACGTGCGATTATGGGGGATTTCCTCCTCTCACAAGAGATTAACAACAACGCCATTTTTAGATTCTTCTTATTCCCAAGTGGAAGCACACCTCCACCTGACTCGAATAGCCCTTTTCTTTTAACTTGTCGTCAAATAATTACTCATGATTTTAGCGTACTTTTCCAAGGCAAATATAGAAACAAGAAAATACTCCATCAAACAATTCTCATCAAATTTTATGAACTTACTCAATTAATTAAACGAATTATTTGGAAACCTTGTAACGATAACTTCAAGAAATGGAAAATCGCCCATCAGGTGAAGAAACACACTTATCGCCAATACCACCGTAAACAAAAATGTCAGAAAGGAAATGTCGACTTACAATTAATTGAAGCTGACGATTACCAAAGCTCCAGACATGGTTACACCCATAATGCTAACACCAACATCTGACACTTTTATCAAACTGCTTCCTTCCGCAGTTTGCAAGATCATAGCGTTGCTTTCATTTATGCAACATCGAGTAATTTTTGCCATTATGGACCATGGTCTTCTCATGTCGTTGATTCGACTTCTTTATACAATATAGATTTTTTCTTTTCTCTTTTTGTAATTGTAGTTCATCAGCAGCTTATAGTTTTTTCTGGGGTGTGTGATTGAAGTCCTCCTGGAACTCATTAGGTAGGTTTATAACCTTCCTCTGTTTCTTAGGCAGACAAAGCAGGTTCTTTTAGAATCGGTGATAGTTAGTTATGGATCATATATTTTCTTTCATTTTGTATTTGATTGACAATATTGTTTTTGTTCTAATTGTTTGTACGCCAGATAAAAATAAAAAATAAAAATAAAAAATATAATTATTTTTCTGTATTACCATAATGTTTAGATTACATATTTATATTTGTATGCCTGTAACGTTTAGACTACAATTTATATCTGTGTATCCGTAACGGTTAGACTACGAATTTATGCCTGTGTACCTGTAACATTTATATAAAATCGCGCTTATAAATTATAAACCAGTAAATTGGAACCATTATAAAAATTTTGTGCCTTTGAACTATACTATAAATAGTAATAAACAAATATAACAAATGTAACATAGTGTTAAAGCTTCATATGAGCTGAGCCGGCTCGCGAGCTAACTTGAGCTTTTCAAGCTGAGACAAGCTGAGCCATGTTTAAAATGGCTTGATGGCTCACGAACCAGCTTGAAAAAGCTCAAGCTGGTTCGCAAGCCAGCTCGATCTATCATACTTTTAATAATTAAAAATTTTCACAACTTTTTTTTTAATTGTTTTAGTGAAAAACGTTGCGAAGCCTTTTTTCAATATTATTTTAATTAAAAAAAAAGCATTTCGCAACGTTTATTTTAATAATTTTAATGAAAAATGTTGCGAAAACATTTTTCAATATTAATATTAATTTAATTGAAAAAAAAGTTTCGCAACGTTTTTTTAATCAGTTTAATGAAAACCATTGCAAAATATTTTTCAGCATTAACTTAATTAATAAAAAAAAGTTTCGCATCATTTTTTTTAATTATTTTAATGAAAAACGTTGTGAAAACGCTTTTCAGCATTAACTTAATTAAAAAAAAGTTTCGCAGCATTTTTTTTTAATTGTTTTAATGAAAAACATTGCGAAACGTTTTTTTAATAATAAAGCTCAAGCCGGCTCATGCGGAGCACATAGAGTAAACTACATAAAAAATCATTTATTTTATTTTTATTTTTATTTTTATAGGAGGATACCACATATTACAGAAATACTCGTATAATCCTATAGATAAAGTATATAAAATTCTGAAATAAACTGTCACCATGACAGGAGGATCCCGGTGATAGCAACGTGACCTCTATGTGAGGGCGTAATCACCACACCAGGAAAGGTGGTACACAGTCACTCTCACTCTGTCAGGAAACCTGAAAAAGCAAAAATAATTAGTAGCACTATCCTAGCTTTAAGTGAGGAAAAATAAAATGAATAAGAATATAAGGAAAATAAAATGGGGGTAAATATCAACAAACAAACTACACCTATCTAAGAAAATGAAAGTAAAAACTAAAAATAACAACTACTAAACATCTAACTTAAAAGTGACAAAACAAGCTTTAGGATGTCCGCTTTGTCCAGGCTTGAATTGTTCGTCTTTTTATTCTTGTTCTTGGACAGAGAGTTACGCTTCACAAAATGTGATGAACTTGGCTTTGATGAAGACTTGGGTGAACCTTGGGCTCCACTATCCTTTTTGGAGCATTTTTGAGATGACTGTGCCGAATTCTTTACAGAATTCTTCTTGAGAGGACGACCGCTTGATCGATACCATTTGAACTCAGTTCTTTCATAGACAAAGGGAGATTCTAACGCCATCTTTAAATCCTCGTAATTTTCGAAGTATTCCAACATTGTCACGCGATCAGTACCTTGCTTGAGGAATTTATAGGCCTTAAAGCCTTGATCCTTAAAAAAAGAATCTCGTTTATCGTAATCCTGGGTAAGTATAGGATCTGTAGTAACAGATACTGGTAATTCTTCTACTTTTGCAGTAAACGTTGACCGGTTATGTCTTTGCTTAAGGGTCCACCGCCCAGAGAACCAGCATACTTCAAGGTTGTGTAATCGATGACACCATTTACCTCCATCGAACGCTTGAAGAGTGAAATTATTGAAAGCTATCTTTAGACGGACAGTACAATACTTCCGTTGAGATTTGATAGACATTAATGCAACTTGTCCTCAGGTAGTGAGGTGTGTGAGGATAGTTTCTGGGGACCATTCTACTGGGACATCATAAAGCATGACATCTCTAATATTATTTTTGAGATTGTCAGGTAGATCCTTCATGACGATCATTTTAGTGATCTTCTTGGAATTTTTGTCACTTGACTTTTGGCCTGCCTCGGAGTATCCTTGCCTTTTTTGGGTTGATCATTCAATTTTTTAGCCCCTGACTTATCATTACCAGGTTTAGAAGTCAGCATCAAGGAACTAGCTTGATCAGGTATAGGTGCGGGTGTATCCTCCGGTATTATCCTAGAAGATTGTTGATTGGTATCTACTGTTATCTCCATATTATCTTGTGCAACTTCTTCAGCCGTAGTGGTAGAACTATCAGGAAGGGCTTCCAGGTTCTTTTCAAGAAATGCCGCAGCAGGTGCGAACGACATTATAGCTACTTGTTCACTAAAGTTGAAAAGAAAAGACATAAAAGCAGTAGGAGCTAATGTGTGTTTTGCATAAGTATCATAACATGAGGGGTGGGCATGTTGTCCAAACTGTTGTATTAAAAAGTTAGTTTGGTCATCCGGCGGAAGTTGGAAAAAGCCCTTGAGAAGTTCTTCAATAGAACGACTCATAATACTGAAAAAATTTTGAAAAAAAAGTTCTCTTGCTTCATCTGTTATGTCATGCGCTAAACTATCTGTAGGCATGACTTCTTCTGGTTCATTATCGATAAGAGCCAACAACGAAAATGTATTTTTACTTTCCATATTATTTATTTAAAAATTTATACTGCGGTTTTTTAATAAATTTTTAGGAAAGAAGAAAGAGTTTTTTTTTTCCTACATAAAAAATCACGTTTATAGACTTTAGACTTAACCGTCGCACTGGTAACATCACGTGTATGTTTATGTGATATTGTGGAGCAACGGGTTTAACAGCTAGTGTGTATATATATATATATCTGATATATATTAATGAATATGTACACGCTCATATTAGATTTAATACCTATGCCTTACAGTAAAAATTACAATAATAAGAAAACTAGTGAAATATATTCAACCAAGTTATTGAAGATTATTGATTAGGATTAGATACTGATTCTGATATAGATGCTTTGTCTTCTGTTCTATTGCCATTAATGATGATGAAATGACTTAAATACAGCTATTCCTAACAGTCAGTGATGGAAATGTCCCCTAAAATTAAGGTCAAATGTTTTCTAATATGTTTGCCAATATAAAAATTTTAGCACAGCACTGTCTTCACATATATAGTGTATATTTATTTTATTTATTTTATTTTATTTTATTTTTTCTTTATTATGAACGTCAAAGACAAAACATTTATTCTATTTTAAATAAAATTTCCGATCAATAAATCATAATTCTGGCCAAATTTTTTTAATTTTGGCCAATTGTATAATGCCGGCCTAAATTTCATTAAAATGAAAAAATGCGCGTTAAATGCAACACCAGCTGAATTTTTAGACTAATTAGATTTATGCATAGATTCTGGCTTTATTATAACAAAAAATTTATAATTTTCTAAGTAATTATATTTCAACAGCATATATTTGCAATAAAATTTATGACATTCCAAAAATAATCAATTTTAAATATTAAATTAGTTTTTATGATATTTTTTTTTCATTTTACATTATAACTTTGATTCTAATAAAAAAAAATATTTTATTTTAGATAATAACAAGTAGTTAATTTAAATGATGCATAATTCTGCGAATTTTGGGATTTTGACATTGGTTTTGTACCAAATCCATCTTCATAGACACTTATGTGTGTACAGTAAAGTATGAGGATTGTATTAATGACTGAAATTAAGATTTTAAAGACAGTTTTAAATAGAGTTATTGATATATTTTGTTGTTTATATTAATTTAATTGACAATTGATCTTACAGAGCACCACTTTGAAGCAGTACAAATATTATTGTAAGAGCAATATAATCTTCTGCTTATTCTTTTTCTAATATCTATATCTCAATAGACAAATAAAGAACAGACTTTAACTGCATTTGGAATTACCAATCATTTAAAAAATGTTAGAATAAATATTTTCAAATTTTTTAAATTTTTTTTTAACCGAATAATTTAATTTGATTAATTTATTTTGACATAATTTTTTTTAATGGTTTATTAAATCAAATAATGAATGCTTAATTAAAAAAAAAAATAAATGTATATTATTTATTTTTTTTTAACAGTTTATTGACCAAATAATTATAAAAGTTCAGTTTATTTTTTTTTTATAGTATATTAAAACTGGCTAATTAATAAAAAATTAACTTATTTTTCTTTAATGATTATTAAACCGGATAATTAAAAAAAATTTTATTTAACTGATCTGATTCATTAATAATTTATTTTTTGATCAACAGTTTTATATTAAACCAGATGATTAAAAAAAATCAATTAATTCATTCATTTTTTTTAACGAGTTATTAAAGAAAAATTTACATTAAAAACTATCCATATGATTGATTATAAATTATCAGAGAATATTAATAAATCATTATCCTAATAAAATAACTAAATATATGAAAATATAAGTTTTATTATAACACAGTGTAAAAAAAAAATTTTTCACAAAAAATTTTGAATATAATACGAAAGAATAAATAGAATACCATAATTAAACAATCATTAATAAAATATTACAAGTCACTTTTAAGATAAAACTAGTATTGTTGTCTTAATAATTATCAAAAAAAAATTTTAATTATTTTAATCTTTTAAAAGATATTCATGCAGATTTTTATTCTGTTAATAGTATAAAGTAAGCTTACTGACTGTACTAAAGAGCCCTAATTAATCAAATTTTATTTTCAGAGAAGTTATTATTTACAATTTTACGAATCAACTTTGTTGTCATTAAAGTTGGGCGCCGAAATATATGGTAAGGCATGCTGGTCAAAAGTGCGTAGTAGCATACAGTGTGTACACGTTATATTATATAGTGCGTATACGCTGTTTTTTATGGTGGGTCACCCCTGTAACCTGTTAATTTCAGGGGTAACCTACCGTAAAAAACAACGCATATGCGCTATAGAATATAGCGTGTACACGCTTTATATTATAACAGTTATTTAATTTGTTTTTGGGCCTAATTTCAAGTTATTAAGGGATCGTTCTTTATAATGAGTACCCGCCATTTTGCATATCAGGTACTTGCCATTTTGCATATCAGGTACCCGCCATTTTGCTTATCGGGTACCCGCTATTTCACATATTGGTCTCCATTTCAACCAACTAGTGAATATAACAAAGCTTTTTTCTTTAGTTAATATTGAAAGACTTTCTTGTTATTTGAACTTATTATCTCTGATGAGCCTGGACATGTATATTCTGATGAGTGATGATCAAACCTTTTTTACAACCGTGAAAGTTTCTTTTTTACTTTCTGGTTTCCTGCATCCAGTGAAACTTGAAAAAATGACCTTAAAAAAAAGATAATACGAACAGTTAGTAAAGTTCATTAGGATAAAAAAATGAAAACAATTTTTTTCTACATACCGTCTTGTCTAGTTCTCATGTCTAGAGAAATTGAAAAAAAAAACCTAAAGTTGCACAAAAAATTGGGGTCTGAAGATCGCCACCCTTGTAACAGGTACTCATCATTTAACATAACCTGACATTTCATATAACTGGTACCCGCCATTTCGAACAATGGGTACCCGCTGTTTTATATAACTGGTACCCGCCATGTTATACAACTTGTAACTACCGCTTCTTATAATGGGTACCTGCTATAACATATAACGCATATAACGCTATAAATATAATGCATATACGCTACTTTTTATGGAAGGTTCTCGTGTTCTTATTGGTTAATCTGTTTATTTCAGGGGTAACCCACCATAAAAAACAACGCATACACACTATATAATATAACGTGTATACGCTGCATACTGTTACGCACTTTTGATCATAGCGGCTTGCCATACAAAATATTTCGGTATATCAAATTGCCAAAATTCTTGCCAAAATCCCAAATTAAATTTTAGAGTTGTATTTCGGTAATAATTTGGAATTTCAGCATTATTTATGATGGATTTCAGCAACAGTTTGAAGTTTTAACAAGTTTGGGATTTGAAATTTTGTGCAATTATTATATTCCAAGAACCAAAATATTTTTGCTACATGGTTGATATATTTGGGATTTTGGCACCCGATTTTAAGCTTTAACAATAGTCTGGAATTTCAGCAATAGTTTGGGATTTCAGCAACAGTTTGATATTTTGGCAATCATTTGGGACTTTGACAACATTTTGAGGTTTCAGAAATTTGATTTCAAGCTATTGTTGAAATTTTAAACCATTGCTGAAATCTAGAATTTAATTTGAGATTTTGCTAGAATTTCGGTAAATTGATATGCCGAAATATTTCGGCACCCAACTCTAGTTGTTATGCGAAAAATATTTTTGCATAACAAGAAAAAAACTCTTTTCTTGTTAAACATTTTTATCTGCTTCAAATTATTTATTCTATCGTCAAAGTGTCAAATCATCAAATTTATACTTATGAATATTTGCTGCAGTCAATTAGTCTATTATTCAAAGAAAGTCAAAGATTAACACTCTATATAACATTTTTGTATTTGTATAATAATTATGTTATAAAACAATGAATAATTTTTTCGCTAACATGTTAAGTTAGAACAAACAAAAATGTTTTTTTTTTTTTTTTGCATCATTAATAAAATATGAGACTAAAAAGTCAAAGAATAAATGTTTTTTGTCGAGTATTCAATAAAATTTATTGTATTGTAATTATAAGTAGTATTTTATAAATACGTATTATTATTCATCATACTTGATTAATAAATAATAGACTTAGCATTATCGTGTATTGTATTTCATTCTCCAAAGTAAACGGCTGTAGTTAATCTTATCCCACCTATTTTACGTTATTTACTGTTAGTTTCTTAAGCTAAAAATGGTAATTCAGAAATTATGTGCTCGTAAAACAACAATATTTTTTGACATAATTGAGTAAGCATTGTATGAATCAATAAGGGTGCAGATTTATGCATACGTCTATGACGTGATTTAACTAAATATTACGTCATGTCACTTTTTCATTATTCATACTATATTTTGCACTATAATGTTTGTATTACATATTTTATTTATATAAATATATATATATCGATATGTATAAATAAAGCAAATAAATTTGATTCATTAAAAAACTGCAAATATTCGAAATTGATCATAATGAAAAAGTTCCAGCTATATATGTTCATAATAATCAACAATTGTTGAATATAGAAATTATAACGCTGACTGATGGAAAATATCTTGCAAATGGATCCACACTTCAATCAGCAAGTTTAAAAAAAAATTACCAAATAAATCTTAAAATATTGTACTACTCTAATCTTATTGTTTAAATAATTCTAAAAAAAAAAAATAAATAAAAAATAATTCTATTAAATGTAATTCACAAACAAATAATAAATTAATTTTCATCTATTTTAATATCTAAATAAACAATTAACAAATAAATAATTAATCAGTTTCATATAGATAATTTTCAAATTACTTTTTTTTGTTTATATTACGTACCTAATGACTCCGTATCATTAACTAAATAATCATCGAAACATTCACTTTCAAGAATTTTAATAACTAAAAATAAATAAATAAATTAATTAATTTCATATAGATAATTTTCAAAATTAATTTTTTTGTTTATATTACGTACCTAATGACTCTGTATCATTAATTAAACAATCATCCGAATATTCATTTTCAAGATTTTTAATATCTAAATAAATTATTAAATAAATTAATCAATTTCATATAGATAATTTTCAAAATTATTTTTTTGTCTATATTACGTACCCGATGGCTCCGTGTCATTAATTAAACAATCATCCAAACATTCATCTTCAAGAATCTTGTTATCTAAATAAAAAAATAAATAAATTAATCAATTTCATATAGATAATTTCGAAAATTATTTCTTTGTTTATATTAAATAACAAATAACCCCGTATAACATCCGAATGCTCACTTTCAAGAATTTCATTCAATTCTCTACTAGTAAAATCAAGTATGCGGCTTTTATGGTATACTTGTGGATGTGGTTCAATAGCAAGATTATTATGCACAATAGTAGGTGCATTTATAAATTCCATAATATTGCTTTTAAATTCTTCATTAATTTTATTACTAAAAGGATGGTAAATCCAATTTCTAATAGTATTATTAAAAGAGCGGTAAATCCAATTTCTAATAATGTTTCTCACTTCTGATGCAGATGGCCTTTTTAATGGATCTTCATTCCAACATTTTTTCATCAAATCTGCATAACATTGTGGAGTATTCTCAATAATTTTAGGACGTTCACCTTTACAAATGCTCAAACTGAGTTGAAAATCATGCGCTCTATCATTAAATGGAGTAATTCCAGATGTGAATTCCCACATAATCATGGAAAAACTATATATGTCACTAGCTGTAGTATATGATTTGCCTCTTAAAATTTCAGGCGCCATAAATGGAATAACACCGTAAATATCATCTTTTTTCAAAAAAGATTTTATGGGTCGACATAATCCCAGATCACTAATAAGAGCTTTGTTTTCATTATTTAAAATATTGCCATCATGAAAATCACAATGAATAAGATTTTGTTTATGTACTGCACTAAGGCCAGAAATAATTTCATATAATAAGAATAATCTTTGATTCCAATTATTTTCAATTATTTTTTTTAAATTCCCTCTTAAATTACCTTTATTTGCATATTTTATTACTACCATATAATTCGAAATATCTGGATCTTTTGTAAAACCGTGTAAATCAATAATTCTAATTGAATCCAAACATTTTTCGTGACAATTCCACTATAAAAAAGTTGAAATTGTATACATTAGCATAAATTGTTCAATAAAAATTAAAAATAAGTAATATATTATTATACTTCATTTAAAATATCATCCAAATTTTCATTCAAATTATTTTCATTCAGATTATCGAGACATTTAAGAACTACTGCAATATCTCCTTCTTTTGATAACCAAATGGCCTTGTATATAGTGCTAAATCCTCCTTTGTCAAGATATTTAACATTTTTAAATTGATTAAAAGGAATCCATTTTAATTTTCTTTTTTCAATAAATTTATCTAAAATTGCATTTCCACTTTTTCCAAATCTACATATAATTTAAATCATTGAAACATATTAAAATTTACATTAAAATTAAGAATTAAAATAAAGAAATATAATGACTTACTCTAAAATTTAATTTAATTAGAAATTTAATAAATTAATAAATGTAAATTTTAGTTTTGTATAAACATATTCATAATACATAGTGGCATAGTCTATATTTTATAACTTACCAACTAAAACAAAAGATAGTATTTTTAAATATAGATTGAGTTTGTTTAATAAAATTATATAATAAATAATAACTTACAAGAATCTAAGTAAATTGGCAAATAATTTCCGAATAAAGAATTTAGTTAGTTTAAACTATATGTAAATATTATATAAATATTTAATATTAAAATATGACTTACCAACTAAAATAAACAAAATAATTTTTTAAATAAAGAATTTAGTTAGTTTAAATTATATGTAAATATTATATAAATATCATGTAATGATAGAATTAATTAAATAACTTACGAACTATAATTTTTTAATTAAAGAATTTAGTTAATTAAATTGTATATAAATATTATATAAATATATAATAAGAGAGCACGACTTACCAACTAAAATAAATTATCAAACAATATTTTAAATAAAGAATTAGTTAATTTTAATTATAGTATATATTATATAAATAAGAAATCTAGCACCCATGTAAGGTACTCAAATCCACTGATCATTTAATACTGGCCAGAACAAATAAGTCTCATTATTTAACAAAAAGAAAAATAAAAAAAATTGTCAAATAAGTCAAAAATGACATTCAAAACATTTTTAATGTTTGCAGAGCAGGCAAAAATACACATACTGTATATTTTATAAAAAGTAAAACCTTCTTTAGGATGTGGAATTTAAGCATCATACAAGGGTGCAAGATATACACCTATTCATTAAATAAATAACTTACACCCTATATTATTAAATAATTTTTTAAATATAAATTTAGTTAATTTAAATTATATATATGCAATAATAGAATTAAATAAATAACTTACGAGCTAGGTTATTAAATAATTTTTTAATATAAAGAATTTAGTTAATTTAAAATATATGTAAGTATTGTAAAAAATATATAATAATAGAACTAAATAAATAACTTACGAACTATATTATCAAATAATATTTAACAGTTAATTTAACTTATATATAAATATTATATAAATTTGTAATAATAGAATTGAACAAATAACTTACTCACTATATTGATAATTTTTTAAATAAAGAGTTTAGTAAATTTAAGTTATATGTAATATGATAATAATATTTAATAGATTAAATAAATAACTTACTCCCTATTTTATTAAATAGTTCTTAAATAAAAAATTCAAATATTATATAAATGTATAATAATAGAATTATATAAATAACTTACTACCTATTTTATCAAATAATTTTTAAATAAGAATTGTTATTTTAAATTATATGCGAATATTATATTAGTATTTAATAATGGAATTACTTACGAGCTATGTTATTAAATAATTTTTTAAATAAAAAGAATTGAGTAAGTTTAAATTAAATGTGAATTTCATATTAACATGTAATAATAGAATACGACTTACCAACTAAAATAAATTATCAAATAATTTTTTAATAAAGAATTTAGTTAGTTTAAATTATATAAATTATATGCTATTATATAATAAATAACTTACACGCTATATTATTAAATAATTTATTAAATAAAGAATTTAATTAGTTTAAATCAAATATAAATATCATATAAATGTGTAATAATAGAATCAAGTTTTAACTTACTCCCTATGTTATTAAAAGTTTTTTAAATAAAGAGTTAGTTAGTTTAGATCATATGCAAATAATATATAAATATATAATAATAATAGAATTAAACAAATTACTTACTCTCTATATTATTTTAAATGAAGAATTTAGTTAGCTCAAATTAAATGTAAATATTATATAATAATGTAAATATATAATAATAAAATTAAATAAATAACTTACTAGCTATATTGTTAGATAATATTTAAACAAAGAATTTAGTCTGTTTAATTATATGCAAATATTATATAAGTATAAATGATAGAATACGACTTACAAACTGGAATAAATATTTTAAACAAAGAAATCAGTTGATTTAAATTGCATGTAAATATTAAATATTTAATAGTAGAATTAAATAAATAGCTTACGAACTATATTATAAAGAATTTAGTTAGTTTAAATTATATGTAGATATTATATAAATATGTAATAATAGAACTAAATAAATGACTTACGAACTATAATTAGTTAAAAATTGAATTTAGTTAATTTTAATTGTATGTAAATAATATATAAATATGTAATAATATAACTAAATAAATGACTTACGAACTATAATTAGTTAAAAATTGATTCTAGTTAATTAAATTATATGTAAATATCATGTAAATATGTAGTAATATTAATATGACTCACCAGCTAAAATAAATTACCAAATAATTTTTAAATAAAGAATTTAGTTAGTTTAAATTATGTAATAATATTATAATAGAGCATGACTTACTGACTAAATAAATTACCAAATAATTTTTGAATAAAGAAATTAGTTAGTTTAAATTACAGTATATATAAATATTATAGAATAAATATGTAATATAGAATACGACTTACTAACTAAAATAAATTACCAAATAAATTTTTAAATAAAGAATTCAGTTAGTTTAAATTATGTGTAAATTTTACACAAATATATAATAATAGAGTTAAATAAATAACTTACGAACTATGTTATAAAATAATTTTTTGAATGAAGAATTTAGTTTAAATTGTACGTAAATGATATATAAATATGTATTAATAGAATACGACTTACAAACTAAACAAATTACCAAATAATTTTTAAACAAAGAAATTGATTAGTCTCAATTATGTTAAATATTAAATAAATATGTTATAATAAGAATATGACTTACAAGCTAAAATAAATAGTCAAATAATATAATTTAGTTAATTTAATTATATGTAAATGTCATATAGATGTAATAATAGAATTAAATAAATAACTTACCACCTATATTATTTTAAATAAATAAATAAGTTAGTCTTATTACATGTAAATATTAAACATGTGATAATAGAATATGACTTACTAACTAAAATAAATTATCAAATAATTTTTAAATAAACAACTCAGTTAGTTTAAATAATGTAAATATTATATAAATGTGCAATAATAGAATTAAATAAATAACTTACGATCTATATTATTAAACAATTTTTAATAAAAAATTTAATTAGTTTAAATTGTATGCAAATATTATATAAATGTGTAGTAATAAATAACTTACAGCCTATAATATTATTAAATATTTTTTTAAATAAAGAAATAAGTTAGTCCAATTACATGTAAATATTATATAAATATTATATAAATATGTAACAATAGAATATGACCTACCAACTAAAATGAATTATCAAATAATTTTTTAAATAAAGAATTTAATTAATTTAAATTATTATATAAATATTTAATAACAGAATAAATAAATAACTTACAATCTATATTATTAAATAGTTTTTTAAATAAAGAATTTAGTTAGTTTAAATTATATGCAAATATCATATAAATACTATGTAATAATTTTATAATAGGATATGACTTACAAGCTAAAATAAATTACCAAATAATTTTTAAGTAAAGAATTTAGTTAGTTTAAATATGTAAATATGTAATAATATGATACGACTTACCAACTAAATTAAATTACAAAATAGTTTTTCAAATAAAGGATTTATAATTATAATAGCTTAAATTATATGTAAATAATATATAAATATGTAATAATAGAATACGACTCACCAACTAAATTAAATTACCAAATATTTTTTTAAATAAAGAATTTAGTTAATTAAAATGGTATATAAATATGTAATAATTGAATATGGCTTACCAACTAAATAAATTACCAAATAATTTTTAAACAAAGTATTTAGTTAGTTTAAATTATATGCAAATATAACATAAATATGTAATAATAGGATACGGCTTACTAACTAAAATAAATTACAATAGTTTTTCAAATAAAGGATTTGGAATTATATTAGCTTAAATTATATGTAAATATTATATAAAATATGTAATAATAGAATATGACTTACTAGCTAAAATATATTATTAAATAATTTTTAAAGAATTTAATTAGTTTAAAATATATGTTAACATTTTAATATGTAATTATAGAATTAAATAAATAACTTACACATTATATTATTAAATACTTTTTTAAATAAAAATTTAGCTAGTTAATTAATTACACGCAAATTATATAAATACTTTAATAATAAAATTAAATAAATAACTTACTCCCTATATTATTAATAATTTTTTAAACAAAGATTTAGTTAGCTTAAATTATATGTAAATATTATATAGATATGTAATAATAGAATTAAATAAATAATTTACTCCCTATATTATTAAATAATTTTTTAAATAAAGAAATTAGTTAGCTGAAATTATATGTAAATATCATATAAATATGTAATAATAGAGTCAAATAAATAACTTACGAACTATATTACTAGATATTTTTTTAAATAAAGAATTTAGTTAGTTTAAATTATATGCAAATATTATATAAATATTTCAATAATAGAATTAAACAAATACCTTACGAACTATATTATTTAAATAAAGAATTTAGTTAGTTAGTTTAAATTGTATATAAATATGTAATAATAGAATATGGTTTACCAGCTAAAATAATTACCAAATAATTTTTAAACAAAGAACTTAATAGTTTAAATTATATGCAAATATTATATAAATGTGTAATAATAGAATACGACTTACCAACTAAGACAAATTACCGAATAATGTTTTAAAGAATTTAGTTAGTTTAAATTATATGCTAATGTTATATAAATATGTAATAATAGAATACGACTTACAAACTAAATAAATTATTAAAGAATTTAGTTAGCTTAAATCATATGTAAATGCTATTTAAATATGTGATAATAGAATTTGACTTACAAACTAAAATAAATTACAAAATAATTTTTTAAATAAAAAATTTAGTTAGTCTAAATTATTATATAAATATGTAATAAAAGAATTAAACAAATAACTTACGAACTATGTTATTAAATAAGTTTTAAATAATTAGTTTAAATTGTATTATTATATTATATAAGTATGTAGTAATATAAATATGACTTACCAACTAATATGAATTACCAAATAATTTTTTAAATAAAGAAATTAGATAGTTTAAATTATATGTAAATATTATATAAATATGTAATAATAGGATTAAATAAATAACTTACGAGCTATATTGATAAATAATTTTTTAAATAAAGAAATTAGATAGTTTAAACTATATGTAAATATTATATAAATATGTAGTAATATAAATATGACTTACCAACTAAAATGAATTACCAAATAATTTTTTAAATAAAGAAATTAGATCGTTTAAATTATATGTAAATATTATATAAATATGTAATAATAGGATTAAATAAATAACTTACGAACTATATTGATAAATAAGTTTTTAAATAAAGAAACTAGTTAGTTTAAATTATATGTAAGTATTATATAAATATGTAATAATAGAATTAAATAAATAACTTACGAGCTATATTATTAAACAATTTTAAATAAAGGATTTATTAATTAATTTATATGTTATATAAATATAATTTAATAGAACACGACTTACAAACTAAAGTAAATTATTAAACAATTTTAAAAGAATTTAGTTAGTTTATATTCATTTATATGCAAATATGTAACAGATATTTGACAGGGTGTTAAAATATCATCTGAACTGCGAATGATATTTTAACCCCCTTAATAATGCTATCCTGCAGCCGCTGATGATAATGCTAACGCACCACGTGATACGTCGTTCTAGACTATTCTCTTTCTTTTTGATACTTAGCACATGATATATAGTATAGATACAATTGTACGATGAAAAAACGTGATCCTATTTGGCTGTAGGATAATATATAAATATGTAATAATGGAATATGACTTACCAACTAGGATAAATTACCAAATAATTTTTCAAATAAAGAATTTAGTCAATTTAAATTATATGTAAATATTATATAAATATTGTAATAATAAATTGAATAAATAACTTACGAGCTATATTAAATAATTTTTCAAATAAAGAATTTAGTCAGTTTAAATTAAATGTAAATATTATATAAATATATAATAAAAGAATACGACTTACCGACTAAAATAATTTATTAAATAATTTTTAAAGAATTTAAAGAATTTAGTTAATTTAAGTTATATGTAAATATTATATTAATATGCAGTAACAGAATTAAAAATAACTTACGTGCTATATTTTAAGTAATTTTTTAAATAAAGAAATTAATTATATGTAAATATTATATAAATACATATGTAATAATAGAATTAAATAAATAACTTACCAACTAAAATAAATTGGTAAGTAATTTTTTAAGGATTTAGTTAATTTAAATTATATGTAAATGTTATATAAATATGTAATAATAAAATACAACTTACTAGCTAAAATAAATTATTAAAGAATTTAGTTAGTTTAATTTATATGTAAACATTATATAAATATATAATAGTAGAATATAACTTACTAACTAAAATAAATTATCAAAGAATTTAGTCAGTTTAGATTATATTTAAATATCATATAAATATGTAATAATATAATATGACTCACCAACTTAAATAAATTACCAAATAATGATAATTTTTTAAATAAAGAATTAAGTTAGTTTAAATTATATGTAAATGTTATATAAATATGTAATATTAGAATTAAATAAATAACTTTTAACTTAAATAATTTTTTAAATAAAGAATTAGTTAGTAGCTTAAATTATTATGTGAAATGCAATAATATTATTAAATAAATTACTTACACACTATATTATTAAATAATTTTTTGAATGAAGAAATTTATTAGTTTAAATTGTACATAAATATTATATAAATATGTGACAATAAAATTAAATAAATAGCTTACACCCTATATTATTAAATAATTTTTTAAATAAAGAAATTAGTTAGCTTAAATTATATGTTAATATTATATAAATATGTAATAATAGAATTAAATAAATAACTTACGAACTATATTGTTAAATAATTTTATTAAATAGAAAATTTAGTTAGTTTAAATTATGTAAATATTATATAAATATGTAGTAATAAATTAAATAAATAACTTACGAGCTATATATTAAATAATTTTTTAAATAAAGAATTTAGTTACTAGTTTAAATTATAGTTAAATACTATATAGTATGTATAATAGAATTAAATATATAACTTACGAACTATATTATTAAATAATTTTTTGAATAAAGAGTTTAGTTAGTTTAAATTACATGTTATATTATGTAAATATGTAATAATAAAATTAAATAAATAACTTACTAACTATATTATTAAATAATTTTTTAAACAAAGAATTTTATTAGTTTAAATTATATGTAAATGATATAAATATGTAATAATGGAATTAAATAAATAACTTACGAACTATGATATTTTTAAATAAAGAATATAGTTAGTTTAAATTATATGTCATAATAGAATTAATAAATAACTACCCCCTATATTATTAAATAATTTTAAACAAAGAATTAATTATAATAATTTTTCTTATCTAGATCCAGCTCTTAATGGTATTAAATAAATAACTTACTCCCTATATTATTAAACAATTTTTTAAATAAAAAATTTAGTTAATTCAAATCATATGTAAATATTAAATAAATCTGTAATAATAGAATTAAATAGACAACTTACTTCCTGTATTATTAATTTTTTAAATAAAGAATTTAATTAGTTTAAATTGTATGTGATGTAATAATAGATTAAATAAATAACTTACTCCCTATATTGTTAAATAATTTTTTTAAGTAAAGGATTATTTAATTAAATTATATGTAAATATATATAAATATGTATTAATAAAATTAAATAAATAACTTACGAGCTATATATTAAATAATTTTTAAATAAAGAATAATTAATTTAAATTATATATAAATATCATATTAATATGTTATAATAGAATTAAATAAATAACTTACTGGCTATATATTAAATAATTTTTTAAACAAAAATTTAGTTAGTTCAAATTATTTTAATATTATATAATATGTAATAATAGAATGCGACTTACGATCTAATAAATAAAGGATTTAATTAGTTTAAATCATATGCAAATATTATATAAATATTAATAGTAGAATTAAATAAATAACTTACGAACTATTATTTTACAATTTTTTAAATAAAGAATTAGTTAGTTTAAATTATATGTAAATATTATATAAATATGTAATAATAAAATACGACTTACCAACTAAAATAAATTATAAATAATTTTTAAATAAAGAATTTAGTTAATTTAAATTATATGTAAATATTATATAAATATGTAATAATGAAATTAAATAAATAACTTATAACTTACGATCTAAAATAAATTACCATATAATTTTTTAAATAAGAACTTAGTTAATTAAATCATATAATTAACAGATATAGATAGCATATAACTTACACCCTATAGTATTGTTTATTAATTAATTAGATGCAAATATTATTACAAAGTATATATGATAAATTAAATAACACTTACAATCTAGTCATACATTTAAATAAAAGGTATAATTAGTTTAAATTGCATGTGGATATTATACAATTAATAGTATAATCAAATATTTTAACTTACCATCTTTATGTAATTAATTATTTAATAGTTAATTAAACAAAGAATTTAATTAACTGAATAGTATGTAAAAATAAAGCAGAAAAATAAATAGCCAAACTCACCAACTATAATATTATTAATTATTAAAGTTATATAAAACAATAAAACCATTATCATTTAAATTAAAAGTATTATACTGTAAGATATATAACCCATTAACTTACGAGCTAAATTATTTAAGTTGTATGTGAATATTTATATAAAATATAATTTTCACAAATGATTTTTGTTTACTAATTAAGTTTACTGTAGTATATTTTACCTTTAGATTCCTCGGCGCTACGTGAAACTAATTTTATTATGTTGACAAATTTGTTTTAAAAATTTTTGAATTTTTCTATTAAATAATTACATCATATGCCTTTTACCTTTATTATTACTGTGAGCCATTACTATATAGTTACATTAAATTTTCTTCCTAAAAGACAGATTTTCTTTATTAAATGCCTTGTTTTTTAATTAGGAAAGCTACCTTTATTAATTTAATGAATAACGACAAAAAGCCTTTTTAGGTAACATGCAAAATGCAGCTATGTTAATCAGTTGATCACAAAGGGTCTGACAAACGTTTCACCGACCACCGAATGTTGCACCAACACTGGTAATCAATAAAATATTATAAATTGATATTTTATCAAATAATAACATTAACATATTTATTTAAAAAATAAACTATACAGTACATATAGACATTGAAGAGTAATTTAAAAAAAAAATGCAAGAAGAATTTCTATCAATTAAAAATGACAAACTACTGTTTATTGTGAAAGTACTTTCAAGAATTGAATTAAAATGATAGATTATGTTAAACTAACCCATACTACCCTAACCCTAAACTTCTCCAAACCAACACAGGACCCTGAAATATATCATAAAAAGGTCAGATTTGAGTTTGCGTACAACCAGTCAAAAATATCATGAAAATCATTCCTTTTTCAGATAATTCCTGGTGAAAACTTATTACCGGTTTTGAATAATGACCAAAATTATCATAACTCCGGCCCTGAAAAATGCGTACAGCTAATAGTAAAATTTTTTTGGTTGCTTCTGACCTTTATATATATATTTCGGGGTCCTTCAACACTACTCTAAAAACAACATAGTCAACATACCTAACATAAACAAAAAAATTTGTTTTTTATAAATTGATATTTGTAATGCGTAAAAGTTAAAGTACAAATGAATATACTTTAATATTTTCATCTAAACAGTAGGTAATAACATGGAATACAAAGCAAGAAATTTTATTTCAATTATTTATATAAAAAAAAAAATAATACGTTTATTTTAAATAAATAAAATAAATAAAAAAATAAAAAATCAACTATATATCTTTAAAAAATTAAAACATACATATGAACTAGACAAGAAAGGACAGAAGGACCACCCTCTCCGTCACCTGACTGAAATTAATTTAATTTAATATCTTTACCATTCAAAATCTTCAAAATTTCTATGCAAAAAATCTAAATAATCAAATTTTTTAATAATTCCTTCCGATTTATATTCTTCAATTAAATCTGTATATTCATATGAATCAAGTTGTAATAACATTGGTTGTCTTCCCCTCCAGTTCATAAAAAATGATTTAAAGGACTCTAATTGAATTAGTTTTTGAGAAAACATAAAAAATTTAAACTTGAATAAACTAGTTGGTGATGATATAGTTAACATTTTGAATAGTTTATACCAATATATTCTATCATTATTAATAATAAAGTGTAACCCATTTAAATACTGACAATTAATTAATAATTGTTCTAATTCTAAAAGATTCTCATTTATAAGCTTTAGTTTGAGATACTTGAGATTTGGACAACTTTGATAAATAGTCTCAATAATAATTTTAATGTCATTCGCTCTATGAGTTAAGTTGTAAAAGCTTATTTCGGTAAGGCTTCCATTTGCGTTAACAATTAAATTTCTTAAAGCTGTTACATTAGCAATATCAGATTTAAGAATTTGTAACGAAGGTAGTGAGATATCTTCTAAGAATTTATAAACAATTTTATCCAACCATTGTTCTTCTGCCAAAGAAAAATTACTAACTGGTAATTCTATCTCAAAGTGTTGTATGGTATGCGCATGTTTCATCAATGAATTTCCAAGAGTTATATGAAATTCATCAATATTTGAATGATAATTCTTCCGGGTCAAATCGGTTATTAGACGAACATAAGTTAATTTTTTAAAGGAATCTATTAACTTAATAATACCATATTTGCTGCATTTCCTTTCACTAAAAAGGTGTAATTTTTCAATTGATTGACATATTTCTGCTAGTCCAGTTAATACGTCGTCATTTATTTTAGTATAACAACTAAGGAACACAATTTCAGAAATACACTGTTCAGCACCAGGAATAAGATGTATTTGATAATCAAATCGCTTAGGCAAATAGAGATGCGTAAATTTTGTATTTTCATTAATAAAAAGGTTATATATTTCATTTTTTAAGATTTCAAAAGTTGAGTTCGAATAATGACGCTTGACAATTCTAATTACACTATCAATCGCATTTAAATCTAAATGTTTACAAAAACTGATATAATTAAATAAAAGTTTCTGGTACGAAATTGTCGAAAAATCAATGCCATGAGCTTTTAAATTATTTTTTGATTCGTCTGTTAAGTGTGAAATAACTATTTTAAATAATATAAATATGTTTTCTTTTGTTAAATATTTCCAAGGATTTCTCCATAAAATTGGAACGATTATTTCACAACATGTTTTATCGATCGAAAGGGATGAATAAAGAGTCTTTTTATCGTCTTGTAATTCTTCAAATATTAAATAAAGAATATCTCTATTTAGCTTGGACATTTTTTTTGCTAAAAATCTTTTTTGCCGTTGAAGGATTTGCAAATGGTTATATAAATATGTTTGTGAAACATTGTACGATTACGCACGAAGGATAGATAGTATGCCATATCGGCTGATTGACAAAGGTTACACACAGCTAAAAACCCATCAAACATTATTAAAATATCACATGTTACTATTCCAATCGGCGGATATTGAAATCAGATTCCGAATACTGTGCATATGACCTGGCAAAATCTGTCTGGCTACCATTTTTTAGGTGACACTAGGGTGGTTTGTATATATCATTAGTATCATTTGGCTTATATAGTTTGTGTAATTGATTCACCTAATTATTAATTCTAAATTTAACTTTTTTTCTCACGGTAAATGAGTCAATCTTTAATGAAGCAATATTCTACTCTCAAAATAAATTATATATCTAAGCAAATATACTATTATTTATGCTTTGAGTGCTAATAATAGAATTGTTTTTTAGGTATAGATGAAACTCAACATTATTTAACAGAACTGCTTATTTCTTACATTAATGAGATTGACAAAGACTTGGAGAAAGAATTAGTTACTGAGCTTATAAATGATGATAACATTATATATTCTGATCCATCAGAATTGTGTATTAATGACTTGTTTCAGGATTGGGATATGGTTCAAAGTAAAGTTGATGCATATGCAAATACCATGGTTTTGTTGCAAACAAGATCTGTAAGGATCTAGATCCTGTTGATAAATCTATAGTTTGGCATCATGATTTTAAATGTTGGAAATCTGGTGTTAATAAACCAAAAAAAAACAGAAGATATTGGTACACATTGTAATATTACTTTTGGGTAAACAGGTTGCCCTTGAAAGATTATCTTTTATTTTGCTAAGCAAACTGAAAAAATACGTCTTACTAAATTTATTAATAATCATAATCATCAATGTGATATAAAGACTATAGAATTAGCACCAAAGAATTTATGTTTTTTGCAACCAATTTTAGATAAAATTGAACACTATATTTTTAATGGTTGATTAGGAGCTGGATAACAATATGATCCTCTTCTTAAGGAATTTCCTCAATGTCATATTTGTAAAAATAATGCTTTTAATAAATTTCAAAGTGTACGAATTCATGATGATTCTGATGCAGCCACTTTATTTTCATATTTTTAAAACAACATGATAATGACCCTGATTTTGTAGTTATTCTGTGTCTAAAAGATCAATCTAATGAATTTACAGATCATTTTTGGATGTCAATCAACAACAAAATAAACTTTGGTCACAATTTCATGGTGTAATTATTTATGATAATACAGCTAAAACTAATCATTATGAAATGACGCTCAGCTTATTTGTTGGTATTGTTGGTATTGATCGTGATATTAAAATAAAACTGTTTGCGCAGACACTAACCAAATATGAAACTCAATTTAATTATATATAAAGTGATACAAGTTCATCCTATAGTATTGTATACAGATAATGATCTGACAATAATTGTGGCTGTTCAGATAGTATACCCACAAATCCGATATTAATTATGTATCTATCATATTATGGAGAATGTAAAAAGAATGCTAAATGTAAGCTTCATGGTGACATGGTCAAATTTTTTATTGAAGATTTTGTGATATAATAATATGCTTGTAAAATATGGATCATGTCGTTCTTATCTTGAAAATAAGATTTATTCTAGTCATAATTCATGGGCCAGATATTCTATTATAAAATTTTACAGCAGGAGTGGAATCAACAGGTATTGAAAAGCATTTGGATTATAGTACTTTACTAAAGGAATTAGTAAATGTAATTGAAAATGAATTGAAAAAAGAGTCACAATATACCTGAATTAAAGACTATTATGGGTCAAATCTGTCAGTTAGACTTCCTCAACTTATAATACCATATTTAAGGAAATTAATCATTTATTACAAATTTATTTATCTCCTATTTCATTATCTCTTTAATGTGCATAAATGAAACAGTCTTTATTGTATCAAGCGGCTTTAATAAAAATTGATCAAGTGAATTAACTTTGCATTGGTAAAAAATTATTTAGGGTTAGAAATTAGGATTAGGGTTAGGTAATGATCGATGCTTGATCAAGTGATATAATCGCAAGTGAGCAAATCGGCCCATCTCCCTTCAAAAAATACGTTATAAATGCCACTTATATTTCACAAAAAAAAACCATCAAAATTGGGTTGAATAGGTAATTCAAGTGGCCTTCTAATAATTCTTGACTGACCTACATAATCTCTGAATTTAAATTCCAAAGGGTAAACAAACCGAACATTGTTTAAGACATCTTCCAGAAGAAAAGATCTGTGGAAAAAATTATAAGATGGGTGGGATTATACAAGGATATAAATGGAAGCCACGTAAAAATATGCAATACAAAAAACGTTAAAATTGCTGCAAAGAATTTCACTTGATCAGATCAGAAATAAATTTTATATTTTTTAATTTGGAATTGGAGAATCCAATAAACTTTAATTTTAATATAATTTATAATTAAAATGGTACATTAATTTAAAGTTGTGTTTACAGCTACGTTATTTTTGTGAGCTCCATATGATATGTGCAAGCTGAAATAATAAAAATAATAAAGAGACATATAGATGTATAAATTGATTTTTTAATCACATATCAAATGTCCACATACTTCGCAGGAAGCACGAGCGCCGAGATCACAAGTGTTACAATCAGTATTGCATTCGTAGACATGGGTAGGGTCACAATCTAGGCCACCTGAAAAACGAAATGAATAAATAAGGAGATGAAAAAAACCAGAGATGCAAAATCGGCTTAAATTTAAATTACTTACCAATTTCGCCACCACAGTATTGACCTTGAGGACGGCAACATATACAAGTAGTAGGACTGCAATTCGCTGAAGTATCAAAGATGAAAAAGAAACAGGTCAGAACCAAAATAAAAAGAAAGCTAATAGAAAAGTTCATTTTTTTATTAATTAATGTTGCTTTTTTGCAGTTTATTTTTTTTTAATTGATAATGGTAATTTAATGATTTGATTGTTGTGGGCAGAATCCGTTGTTTAAATAAATTTTTTTTACTCAGAATTTTATTAAATATCTCCTTGGCATTGCTTTTTTGCATAAATCGGCCATTTTCTTCATTTTGCGTATGAATTTTACATTTGACTTCATTTTGACTCCCCTATAAAAAAATTTTCCATGATTTAAAATTTCATTTTATTTCTATAAACGTATGATATTCCCGAAACTAATAATGGAAATTATCTTAAATTATTTAGATTTTTAATTATATTTCTTTCTCCTTAATTTAATAATAAAAGAAAGAATTTTTGTTCCGGTACGACCCACTTGCATGACACACAAGAAAATCTCGAAAATCCAAAATTCTGACAATCAAAATCCTGACAATCCAAAATCCCGATTTATTCCGACAAGTTGATTATCCTAACATTTTAATACAGATAGCATAGTGGACATCCTTATATCACCTTGCCGATCATTTTCTGATCATATAATAAGTAATATCATCACGGCGGAGCCGTGATGACAATGATATCAAGGCTGATCCATGAAATAACTAATTTATACCACGGAGACTAACGTCCGGACATAAAGGGTACGAAAAAAAATTCCGGACAGCAAATTTGATCAACTTTCCAGACAATTTCCATATATATTGGTCAATTTCCAGTCACTTTAGGTGACAATTTCCGGACATTCTTTTTTCATAGGGCAAAAGTTATGGCTAAAATCATATTTGCAATTATATTGTTATAATTATATATGTTGTGCTTCAGATCGATTCTTGCCTGAGATCAAATCTGATGCACCTCAGGTTAAAATAGTTATGTGAGGTGCCTGGTTTGAAACATCAATCACCTGGGGTGCTTCAGCTATAATCTGACGCAATTTTTCTTTAAAAAACTTTTTTTTTTACAAAAACGGGTTTCCTTTTAACAACCTTTACAAATACATGATTTATTTCTTTAGTTACAATTATAACTAATTCATAAAGAATAATTATTTGGATATATTCGGATTGAGTCCAAAATATTTTTTTTTTTTGGTAATAACTGCACAATCCTTATTAAAAACTGAATATGATAAAGAACTTATCTTATTTAAAAGGCACACAAACGAACGCCTTTATTTATCATCGATTTTAATGAAGCCATGTTAATTTTAACAACTCCAGACTACTTAATAAATAGTCTATTATATTATAACTGCATAAATTTGTTAAATTATATAGTAATTAAAAAAAGACTATCAAATAAGTGGACGCGTTTTAAAATAGTCTAAAAAACGTGTTTTGATGATTTGAGTCAAAAAAAAAAATATAGTATAAAGTATAAAAATAAAAACGTATTTTGCTTTTTAGAAATATTGGTTTGAAATATTAGTTAGTCAATTTTCTTCTTATCATTTCCTTTTAATATTATTATTTACAAAATATACAAAAATTTTAAATAATAAAAGTAAAGAATATTATTTGAGTAGTAGCTTAGGAATAAAGATTTAACAAATATTCCGAGTTTACCATAAAATACTTTTTATTTGTAGATTATGGGTGATAATGTGGATAAAAATAACAATATATCAGATACCACAGCAAATCTAGAATCCATTTCAAGTATACTTCAGCCATTAGCGAATCCAAAAGTTCCGCAACAAGCTGTTACAATGACTTAACAAACATCTTCTGCACACGCCACCAAATACTCTTATATATATACATCGGTAATTAAATATAATAGTTTTAAAATGATAACATTAATAATCTTAACGGTATTTGTTAATTTCCACATGGTTCCTATCACTAGAGAAGAATGAAAAAAAGACAAAACAGCCAAAAGAAGATTGGAAAAATTTTCTTAATTTACCCTATGATATATATTAGAACCTATTGGGTGAGTAAATAATTCTATATTTACGTAAGATTGCATTTTAATTAACTTGCAACTTCAGAGGAATCTTTGTGATTGATTGAATGCAATTCGTAAAAGGGAAATATGCATCAGAACAAGCACCAGGTAAAATCCAAAATGTTAATAATAATTTAAAAAAAGTTTAACATATGTTTATAAATTTGAAATATATAATATATAACTTACACTATTAATAAGTTTAAAAATGATTTTCCCACCTTTTCATATTTCTGTTGGGGATTTGTCTTGCAAAAAATAATTGAAGATATTGGGGTAAATATGACTTTGCATTTGACATATATGTTATTTTTGATATTAAAAATATTTATAGTTGAGACTGAACGCAAAATAAAGTCAAAGAAGCACGTATACAAGGCATTTCTCCACCTCTAAAACGCAAAAATATTACACCTCTTTATTCAAAATGTAAAAAACTAATGACAATTTCACAGATACAAAAAGTTCTGGTATAGTAAAAAATTTAGTAAATTTAGTCTTTTACAAATTATTATGACGTTTATAATATTTTACAATAAAAATATAGGTAGCAAAAAAAGATTGACTAGAATAGACTTGGAAAAAGAAAATAACAACCAGGTTATCTAAGAATCAAAGTATTACTCGCAAGACTTACAACACTCGCAAGAAATCTCAAAAATAGATATTTATTCAATATTGAATAAATACATACGAATTTCGATAATACCTTTGTATTTCATCTATATACATTCATATAATATTAACAAAATTTACTTAATTTGATTGATTTCGGATAATATCTTTGTAAATCATCTGACAATACTCCGTTTGCATTAATGAAAATTTATTGAATATAATCCAAGTACTTTCAGATAAAATCTGCAATTATCATTCCGAAAAAGGTTCACTCTCCGCAGTAAAATCGGATAATTAAAAATCGGATAATTTTTGGAATACATAAATCAGATAAAAATCGGCATACATCCAAAAAAAAAAATTTTTATAGTGCATAGGGAAAATATAAAGCACATTTACCTTAAACTGGCGTCCTAAACAATTCCTATAAAAAAAAAATGGAAAAATGGAACAGTTAATAATGTTCTGAAAAAATATAAGAATTTAAAAAGGTAGTATATATCTTTAACTTACCTTATATGAAATATGTATGTTGATATAGATGTTAATAGGCTTGTCAAAATTTATATTAATTTAAGGCATTATTTAAACAATTTATTAGCAATGTCAAATATTTTTACAATATTCAAATTACATAAAGTATTACATAAAGCATTACACTAATCTAAATAATATTCAGTATCGTATACTTAAGCCTAAATTTGCTTTAAACTCGGCCAAAAAAATCCTGGCTGATTTTATTTTTTATTTTTTATTTTTATACACGAACAAAAAAAATCCTGGCTGAAGTGACCACAATTTCTAAAATCACGCTACATCACAGATCACGTGATTTTTGATACGTGATTTTAAGCTTTTCTTTAAATGCGCTAAGTCAATGAAAGGTAAATAAAGTTTACTTTTCGATCTTTTTCGCCTTTCCTTTCCCTTTCCCTTTTTTTCATTCCTCTCCCTTTATTTTTTTGTCCTTCCTCCCTTTCCTTTCTTCTTTTTTTCATCATCTCTTTTTTTTTGTTCCCTTCCCTTTATTTTTCATCCCTCCTCTCTTTCCTTTCTTTCTTTTCGCCTCCCCTTCTTTTTTATTTTTTCGTCCCTTCTCTCTTCCCTTTCTTTCTTTATGTTTCTCTCCTTTATTTTTTTTGCCTTTCTCCTTCCTTTTATTTTTTTCATCCTTATTCTTTCCTTTCATTTTTCGTCCCTCCTACTTTATTTTAGGATTGGCCCTTATAACTTCGATCAGTAGGATAAGATGAATCTTTTTCCTTCTTTCATTTTATTTCTTTCCTCTTCTATTTTCATTTTTATTGTTTGTTTCTTTTTTTTTAGGCACAGCTATCTTTCTATTCGAGATAGTCTCTATTTAAGTAAGTTTTTTATTCATTTTTTTTTCTTTTGTTTTTTCTTTATCTTTTACTAATTTATTTTTCTACTTCCTTTTCTTTTTGTCTCCCTCCTTTTTTTCTGTTTCTCTTGTTCTTTTTTCTTCCCCTCTTATATTTCCTTGCTTTGTGAATGGTTATATGCATCCTTATTGATTGATTAGTTTTACAGAAATGGAAAGGTTGATCCTATGACGGGAATTCTGATTTATGGACTTCAAAAATAATGATAATTTGTGGTATAATTTGCATCCTTTAATAATAGAAGTACATTTTGTTCATAAATATGTATTTGTTCAGAAGGAAATTGCGATAGGGCTAATAAAGAATATATTTTTATTATTTGATTTATGTAATTGTATCAATATGCATGTGACATATATATTTATATTAATAATAAAATCTTTTTACAATATATTAACATACATGTCATAAGTTATTTTATATTCATATTGTAATCATATATGACATTAATATGTAATTATTTGCGACATAATATTTAAATAATTGTTAAAGGATAATAGCATACATGTTGTTAACTATGACAAAACATGAATATAATAGGGTAGTTACATGGATATCAAGAAAACATGTATTGATAGTAAAGTAGTTTAGTTATAGCCTTTGTCAACTTTAGAATAAACAGACTGGTAAGGATGGGTTCGCAATTCTGCAACTTTGATTGGTTGAGATTTGATAATTAAAAAAAAAAACCTTTTTTTTATAATTGTTCTAATAAAAAATCATTTTTAAAATCATTTAAGCTAAAATACACCTTGTTAAAATCATTTTTAATAAAAAAAAATGTGATTTTTATTAATCATTTTTTATTGATCATTTTTAATAAAAAACGATATCAATACTTTTTATTAGTGTTTATTAATTGTTTATAATAAAAAATGATTGGTTACAAGATAGATTAATTATTAAAAATCTATTAATAAAATAACTATCAATTATTATTAACTGTTAATAAAATTTAAAAAAGATATTTTTTAAGAATTAATTGCAGACAATCGTGGATTGTGGAATTGTAAATGTTTAGAATTAAAAATTCACAATAATATTCTACAGTATCTTAAACCACAATTATTCAGCTACTAATTAGTGGAAAAGTAGGAATTCCAATACAGTATGTCATGTTTCTAATCAGTAAAAGATCGCTGGAATTCCAAGGCGTTACACATCTAATCAGCACAAAATTGCCAGACCAAGACATAATATTGCCAATTAGTAAAAAACTACCGGCATTCTTATATTATAAAGAATGCACATTAATCATTTAGCTGCACAGTCTTGTTGATTTGTTAACCTTAGTTACTTGAAAAAATACCAACTTGATAAGTATTAATTATACCAATTGTTGATTATCTATAGTCTAGTTATATCTGACTAATGATGTTTTGTTATAAAAAAAATTATTAATCTCGTAAAATTTTTATAATGATGTATTGTTACATAAAAAATTTATTGATTTCATTATAATCATTTTATTGTGAAAAAAATCTTACAAAAAAAATTAACTAAATAGGCTAACTATCTACTACTAATTAGTATTGGCAAAACGCAAGTTACCGAGAATCAAATAATTTTTATTATGATGATCTATTGTTAAAAAAACACTAAGGAATCACCTGATTGCATTAATTCTATCCCATATTTTTTCAGCAAAAAAAAATATAAAATACTCATTTTAGCCTGATGAGTAATGGTGGAACGCCAAGGTACTAGCTATAAAAGTAAAAGAATTGAAAATTTCCTTCAGTCCAAGAAAAATGATCTGTAATTGGGATCAACAAAAATTTAGGACCTTTTTTTGATTCATATCCCACATTTTTAAATAAAGGGCAAAAATCATATATAAGCACGCTTGTTTGTATGGGTGGAGCGTTGGGATGGTCTTTCAACTAAGTAAATCAAAACTATGTATAGACCCTATGAAATTAACTATTGATAGATTTTTTTCTGAAAATTAAAGCTGATCATATTTAACTTATTGATTTTGGGTATTCAAATACTTTACAGAAACATGTAAAACCAAGACGAAGTCGTAACCAAGTTGTGACCAACTTGTGATCAATCAAGGAAAGAGTTATTCATGTATTAGTCATGTATTTGTCTCAAGTTATTCACGGCTTCGTCATAGTTTTAGTTACTAGATATTAAGACGATGGTCAATAAATCGTAATATTGACTTATATAATAGATCGTAGCGTCATCAAAACTAATTATTTAATAAATTGTTGATCATCATGACAGATTGACTTTAAAAAAACTCTACAACTTATTACCGATTTATTGACGATGTCATTACCACATTACAGGTGCGTATAGAATAAATCTTAATTACATCATAACAGTATTTGTAATAAATATTAGTTGTGTTGCGTCCACATATATAATAAATCGCAATGAATGTATAAACTAAGTATTAGATATTATTAAATTGCAAATTGTAACATCAATGTCATCAATCATTTATAAATAAAATAAAATACATATAATATAAACATTTAAACATCTTTAAAGAAGTAAAGATTTTGTATACATTTCGTTTTGGAGGTTGTGACCATTGATGCCATTGCGTAGTACTTGTACGGATCGCACTTATAGGGAAGATACATCATTGTCTAGTATTTGTAGACCAGAGCTTAAACACGGGTATCCCAGTACTGTTCGATTGGTAATTTTGAATCCAACAACAGAAACGGAAGCAAACTGATAGTTGTTATATTGATGGCTAAAAATTGTCCGAATAATTGCAAAATTTTCGCAATTATGTTGATTCTTTAATAGAAAAAAATTAAAGTTTCGAAGTTAATTAGAAACTTCGAAACTTACGCCCATCCAATAAAAGTCCCAAGGGGAACCTACAAAAAAAAAAGAAACGGTTAGTAAACCAAATTATTTAATAAAAAAATAAATAAAGTTTAGAAGGAAGACACTTCGAAACTTACCATCCATCAATCCATGCCTAGGAATAGCTAATTTGAGGGTAACCCCTACAAAAAAAACAAGGAAATAGTTAGTAAACCTGTTCTCTTAAAAAAAAATACTGAAAATAACATTACCTTCGAAACTTCTCTGTGGGATAGATCGACCGAAGTCCCTACAAAAAGCAAAGAAGTGTTAATAAAAACTTTTAAAAAATATTAAAAATAAGTTTCAAAATAATACATACGAAACTCAGGATCCCAATGGTCTGGGCTGAATCCTACAAAAGTAAATAGGGAAGCGTTAATAAACGTTTCTTTTTTTAAAAAAAAAAAATAAGTGAAATTCTGAAAAATTTTTCGAAATTTACCATTAATTAATATAAAAAATATAAAAGTCAATAAAACCATTTTTTAAGTTTCGAATTGTATTCGAAGACTTACGATTCAGTTCCATAATCAAAAATCGGGTAAGATTCCTAAAAAAAAGTTAGAAACGTTAGAAACGGTTTTTGATAAAGTTTCTGAAACAAATTCGTAAACTTACCAACTGGATCTCTAAAAAAAAGGAAATAACAAAACATTAGCAAACGTTTCATTGAAGAAATAAAATTATTAAAAAAAGATTTTTGATCCTAAAGAACCAACCGTCTAAAAAAATGAAAAAATGAAACGTTAGCAATATTTCGTTGAAAAAATAGTGTTAGAAAAAGACCCACCTGCTGAAATCCACATCTATCAAAAGCCTCTCAGCTACAAAATGCAAAACACGAAATGTTAATATTTTGTTACATAAAATCAAAAAAGAAATAATTTTTGATATTACCTTCAAATTAAGTCCCTTTGAAATGGGCGTCTTAGGCATACGAAAAAAAATAACAAAAACATTAGTATAACGTTCATTAAGATAAATTTGAAAAAAAATTAAACCCTTCTCACCAAGGTTTCCACGCGTCTAAGAGCCAGAGAACCAACCGTCTAAAAAAGAAAAAAGGAAAAAAAAGAATTAGTAGTCGTTTTTTAATAGATAAAGCATAATTTTTCTTTTTTTGCATGAATGAAATAAAAAAAAATGTCGTAATTAATGTATTGTATTTATAGAATTATATAAATAATGCAACAAAATAATAACTAAAATGAAATTATAAAACTTACCAGAATACCTTATCCAAAGAACTGAGAAGTCGTCTAAAGAAGATAAAAGAGAGAGAAGAGAAAGATGGGAAAGGGGGAAGATGAAAATGTGGAAATGGAAGAGGACGAAAGTGTGGGAAACAGAGAGTTAAAAAAAAGTTTTTGGTTATTATTAATATAATATCACGTGATTCACTTGATATTCAATTTTCAAATCTAACAATCTAACTGAATCATATGACGAATTGATTGAATTTTTGTTGAAAAGTCATGACGAAAAAATGAATTCTAGTAAATTACAATTACTTTAATTTTTCTTAAATACTTAAATGCGCGTCTAATTTAATACTTAAATAGCTTAAATTAATAGCTTAAATTTAAATATGTGTTTAATTTAATAGTACAATAAGTACAATAGCAATAGCTTAAATTTAATACTTAAATTAAATTAAATAGCCTAAATTAAATACGCGTTTAATTAAATAAAATAGCTTAAATTAATAGAATTTAAATACGCGTCTAATTTGATACTTAAATTAATATTAGAATATTATTAATTTTTATTGCTTACTCGCTTATGATTAAAATTTACAATAATTTCACTAACAATAAATTTTACTATTAATTTTTATTGTTTACTTGTAATTTTACTAATAATAGAATTTTATTAATTTTTATAAACATAATTAATTAAGTATTTGTACATCATGTGTATCAGTGTGTCACGGCGATTTGGATTTAGGCTTTTTTAAGTTTTGAGCTAAAACTCTTTTAAAGGTTTTGATTAAAGTCGAACCTTTTTAATTATTTTTTTTTTTTAAAATTTTCTTTTAAAGTATCAATAAATCTTTTTTCAATTTTTTTTGAAAAGTTTTGAGCTTTCAAAATTTTTTATTTTTTCTCAATCAAGCTATCAAACCTTTTTATTTTCTACCGAACCAAAGCTTTTTTTAATTATAATTATTTATTTTTGATCAAACTGGCAAACTTTTTTTTAGTTTCAAAATTTCAAATTTTTTGGCGCAAAATTTTGATATGTGCAATTTTTTTTATTTTTATCCTTCATTAAAAGAACATTATTAAATTTTACAATTTTTTAGGCGGCTCTTCAAGTTGGACGTAGAATTTTAGTAAGTGCAAATTTTCTACTTTTTCTTTTTTTAACCCGTCTTCTAATGAATATTTACTGACAGTTTGTTCTCTTTTTTTATTAGACAGTTGGTTCTTTGGCTTTTTGTGCATGAATTTCAGTAAGTTTTTCTTTATTTTTCTTTAAAATACTTTTAATAAAATAATTATTAATATTTCATTTTTTTAGGCGGATCTATAATGTCGATAACATACTATCATAGGGTTATATTTAAGCTAAGTCATTGAATTAAAGACGAGCACATACTTTGTACATATTATTATTCAAGATCAAATCTATTTTTCGATATATCAAGTATAATCTAGGCGATGGTACGGACTCTAGAGTCATGGGATCTCGGTAAGAAATTAGTTAATTCATTTCTCTTGACAAAATGTTTCCTAATGGTTTTTCATTTCTCCTTTTTTAGATGATTATTTCTTCAGATTTCTTTAGACGCATAAGAATTCAGTGAGTGGATTTTTTTTTTGAGTCAACTTATTATTTTAACAGAATGTCCCTTAATATTTCACCCTTTCTTTTAGGTAAATCTGGATGGAAAACCTTTAAAAAAGACGTCTTTAGCTTTTTTTTTGTGAGGAAGAATTAAGCTTCAACTTGAAAACCAAAATTATTCCAGGAGAGCATGGAGAATATCAGATCAATCAGGTGATACCATTGTCCAAGTCAGGTTCCCACCTTGTTATAGTTGTGTCACCAGAGGCACTTTGTCAACAGAAATTTAGTACATTGATCGCTTAAAAATCCGTGGCTATCCAATTATAACAAGAGGAACATTATTGCGAGAATAATAACGGTAGGCGGTAAACAATTTATGGAAGCAACATTCCCCTCTCAAGAAGATAAAGAAAGAATCCTAAAACATGACGAAACAAGGAAGTGGATTAAATACAAGAATCTAGAATTTTACCCATCAGGACGTAAGAACCAAGGAAAAAGGAAGATGACGAGTCCAAGTTACAACAGTTCGGCCATTCTCACTTACGAAGCAACGCTTAAAGTATGCAATACAGTAGAGGATGACCGAGAAGACATGGACATTACGTGGCAAAATTTAACAAAGCAGTTTGACGATACTGAATTGTGGCTCTGCAAGGAAGAATTAAAACAGAGGAAAAAAAGAAACAACCTGATTCCACCGCTAACAGATTCGATACACCAAGTTCACGAGAGGAAAGAGCAAGATCACAAAGGAACGTCTGGTTCAAAAAAAAAATATGTTAAGACTATTGAATGGCATGACGCTTTAGACGATGTATGAACATTTCCTTGTAATCAAATTTTATACAAAGACCTGAAACGTACCGAGCTAGGGTCGATAGACGCGATAGATGAATACTTTGATATGATACATAAAAAGTACAGTTTAAGAGGGATAAGAATGTTAAAAGAAAAAAATAAAGAAGATGCAACAATCTTCATTGAAGGTCATTTTAACGAAAACACAGATATGGATAGTATGATAAAAGAAATTCCGCAAGACAAAGAAGGACCATAGTTCATAGATGAGATGTTTTTTGCCAAAATTAAGGAATATTTTTATACAACGTACAAATACTATCTCCCGCCTGAGGAAAATAGAGCAATAGAAGAATGTGATGAGAGCCAGAGTGATGATGAAATAATATCGAACGTTTCAGATCTAGAGACAATAGAACTACAGGAAGAAGTCAATTCGAGCAAAAAGAAAGTAAAGGCTGAGATTCCACTCCTGGCAATAAAACTGATTCCTGAAACAGAAAAAAGCAGACCGGATCCTGAACTAATTTTATATAGAGAAATACCTAAGGTAATGAACGAAGAGCTGATTATCACAAGGATATGCAAAGAAAATGACATCGAAGAATACCACATGACGACCTTCATAAACGATTTAGGCAAGGAAGTGAGATATCTAAAGGCTCAATTTAAAACAGAAGAGAGCAAATCGCATGCCCTTGCTAAATCCGCTTCATGGAAAGATCGGATGTGGCTGATTTCGAGTATGATCAGCTTGAAACTTGTGATAAAAATGATCTGGGATAAAGTGTATGATAAAGAGATAGTAATGCCTCAGAACTTAGCCAACACAAAACTTCAAAGAACAAAGGACGAGGGGGGGAAAAGGGCGTTTCCCACTTGAGGTGTACGACCTCCACATTGCCTTCTTGCTATATTCCTTTGTATTCTTTTTTTATCCCCTGCGACTCTAGCTTATTAAAATTACTAATTTGCTTTCTTGCCTGGCTGGAGACTCCGCAATCTCAGAATTTCTAATTTGTATTGTTTTCTAGCTAGAGCTTTCAGAATATTATAAATACTAATTTGTTTTTTTATTTAGTACGAGTATTTTGAATGCAAATCGCCTCCCAATAGCATACAATATATAGGTAGCTGAGAACAGGCAGGAGCATAAGCCCTTTAGGATGATGCGGATGCCGTTGGGAGAAAAAATACAGCAGGAACATGAGCCAGCCCTTTAGGGCGAATGGGCGAATGTGGATGCTATATTTTTTCGACCTATACTACCCTATTCTAAAGTATGCTATTATATGAGACAAATATGAATGCAGGAGTTGCAGAACACCAAAGGTGCGGAGCATGTAACCAAACTATAAAGCAAAACATGAAAGCATATAAGATCACTCATGTTCCTGACCAGCAAGGTAACAATATCTGGCCAATATTGTAGAGTAAAGTGTGTAAAAAAAATGTAACCTAATATATTCCTAGTATGTGCCTACTTGCCGTAATCCGATCCTTTGCCTAGAAGCTGTAATATAGAATCTTGTCTCAGCTTTTTTCATTATTGGACCACCAGGCCTATATAACCAGTCTCGGACATATTTTTGGATTACTCCTTCTTCGGTCAAGACCTTCAGAAGAAAAAAGTTGTCCCTAAATCTATAATTAAAAGATTGAGACAGGGGGGGGGAATTAATTAATTAATTGAATTAAAATTTTCTGAGGATATTATTACACCGTGAAAGATATTCTATATAAGATGTCATCTCATCAAGCTAGCCAAGCAAATATTCGTAAAGAAATTTGAACCAAACTTGCAGAGCTTAAAGGGGTAACGCCAGACGCGATACCATACCCACGTTCCAATGATTTGCTTGCTAAGTATCAAGAGGAAATCGCACAACTTCAGGTGGTAGCTAAGGAAAAAAGAAATGGAACGCATGATGTTTCGCAAAACAAATCTATAGATGAATTGGCCGACTGGCTAGCGGGTCCAGTAAAGGGTTCTAAGCCAAAAGAATCAGAAGAAATACTTCCCACTACATTTGATGAATGGGCAGACAAGCAGGAGTGGCTAGGAAAAGAAAATCCAGAACGGCATGAGGATGGATCGATTTGGTGGTTTTCAAGACGAATTCCAAAGTTAGCGCCCAAAAAGGTAAAAAATGAAGATGGATTTGAGTACTGGCATCTTGCTAGAGAGGCATATAAACCACATATAACAAATAATTATGCTAAGAGAATTCGGGATCTAATGGATGATGATGAAGAATATGTTATTGGAGTGGCCAGTGATTGGAGAACGGGTAGAATGGTAGAGCAAATACAACTTGATAAATCTGGTGCCTTTTTGGGCATAAAGGAGGTATGGGTTCCAGAAGGAAAAGAAGAGTATCACATGGATCCTCATGGATGGCCATCATTGTGTGCTCATTTTTATGGAAAAGCCAGCCTGGATGAACTTCTATTAATAGATAAGGGGGGGTGGTTATCCTGGAAAGATTCAGATGCAATTAAACTTAATGAGTATCAAGACGAGCCAAATGATCTCGAACTAGAAGGCCAGCCCTATACATTACGTTTTCAGTTCATGGCATGTTCGCGTCAAAAATTATATGGTCCAGGTATTCATGAAGACGGAACTGTGTGGTGGCATGGTGATGGATTAGTCAGAGTTAGCTATAAAATGGCATCAGAAGTTTGCCATCTTCTTTATAATTCTACAGAGTATACACTTTTTACTAGACTCTACACATCTGAAGGTATAGTCGAAGAAATGGAAGATAAAGGATGGCATTTTGGTAAGAAAAAGAAAGCCAGAAGTCTTACTGGAGAAGAAATTATGCCAGGACAACTAAAGGGAATTGACGAATTTTTAGTATTAAAAACCTGAGAGTATGTTAAGCATATTTGCTATGAACTTCGACCAGTTCCGAGACCACAAGGACCACCAGGACCATTTTATGATGGCGACTTAAATTGTATCGTAGTAGAATTACAATGACTAATAGAGCATGGAGGAATAAAGCGGGCTATAGGGTTAACGCCAGCTTGTGAAAGTGCCCTTGCAAAATTTAATGAAAAGGTACGAGCACCTGGCTGTACTTTAGATGATTTGCATGACCTTGAAAAGCCAGAAAAATCTGGAGGTATAGGGATGAAAATCGTCATCAAGGATATTTTGGGTAACGAAATGTGGGATAGTGGTAGGTATCTTAAACAACGTAAGCTAACAGTATTTTACCATAATAATCACGCATGGACAGGAGGTATACCTGAAATGCCTCGAGTATCTTCAGTCTATGATATGGACTATGAATGTGAAAGAGCACTTGTTTCCGCATGCACGAAAACTAAGAAGGGGAGGTTAATATCGATGAAAAAAAGATTGCTGAAGCTCTTATATCATTTGTCGCAAGAAACCTTCCAAGAGCTACAAGAATATGGATTGTAGGTAAGGAGATTCTAACTCATGAAGGTATTCTTTATCGTAGTTCTCATGAATGGAAGAAACTGAACGACGCATTCATATGTGAAAAATCGCAATCCATACCTGAAGAACTTTTATGGGAAGAAAATGTAGATATTCGTCAATGGATCGAAGATAAGTATCAATCTAATACACTGTCTCCTTCAGAAGAGCTTAAAGCTGAGTTTGATAAAGTCTTGAAATCATTAGGAGGCGCCCAGTCTTATCGATTCTGTTGCTGGCGAGAAAAAGAAGCTATTGCGCCTACGCCTAGAAATGTTGTAGAGATCTGGCATAAATCACAGGTGGAATCAATGGTATGGAATGCACCAATAGATCCTCCCCCCAAGCATATTCATATAGATCTTCGTGAAGCGTATCTTGGCTGTGAAGATTCAGAACGAAGCGCATCAGAAGCATTGCCTTAGGTCCGACGATATGGATTCCCAGAAAGGATACAGCGACGTGCTCAAGTTTACAATATAGATACTATTCGCAATTTGACAGGTATTGTTCAGCTTATAGCATGGAAATTCGCTCAAAACTTGCATCCATTTACAGCAGGGCTTATTGGGCAACATCTTGCAGAAAAAGAAGGTTGGATACCAACACCCTTAGTCGATTATTTGCTAAGCAGAGGATGGCTTTCAAGCGCAATACCAAGAGAAGTTATATATAGCGTAGGTAAAAAATCCCATATTGAGTTTCCACCAGATCGTGATTTAGCTGTTCGCTTCGTGGGCTCTTGTGCATGTAATGCGCAAGTAATATCTATTTTAGTTCGGGATATAAATGAAGCGGATATGTTAGTCAACTGGCTAGCAAAAAATAAACGCCGACCAAACTGGACCCGAACAGAGCAAGGAACTTTAATCAAGTATGAAGGTGATGAAAAGCGTGGGCAATGGTTGCATATCCGTTCTTTTGTCCTTGCCTATACCCATATTGCTGTACTTGAACAGCTAAAACGTTTTCTAATAGAAAATGTACTACGAGTATGTACAGATGCCATTTACACCACAGCAATTCCCAAAACTATTTTAGATGAAATTGTTGTTGAGATGGGGCAAAAATTACTCCCCAATTTTGATGAAAGCCTCTTTGCTAAAGCGAAAAATAGTGCAGAATTAGAAGAAGTGCATGCGAAATATGAGGCTGAACTAGATAAAAAAAGAAAGCAGTATGAATCAGCTATTGTTCTAGAAACACCAGAAATTAAGTATGGTCAATGGCGCAAGAAAAAAGAGGGATATACTTATCATAAAGAAGCATCATCCTGGGCTATCAATTATAAAGGTACACTAGAAATCCCTCCAAGTGACGCACCCCCTCTTTCTATTGATTCGAAACTAATAACATTGCAAAAAGTTTATCTAGTTGGCCAAGGCGATAGCGGGAAAACAACACGAGCCATTCGTGCATTCCCTGGTCGAAAGGTTGTAGTTCTCACACCAGCAAATTTGCTTGCAGAATACCATAGAAAGCAAAATTCAGGCTTAACGGCTATGACATACCATAAGTATTTTCATCTAGGGGCAACACCTATCGATGAGTGGGATCCTGCATGTCTTGGAAAAAAAGCTCTAGCCGAAATACTTATCTTTGATGAGGCATGCATGATTCCTAAGAAGGTATTGCAGAGATTATTGTCATATACTGAAAGTTGTGGATGCCAAAGTATTATGTGTGGAGATTCAGGTCAACTTACACCATGGGGTGATAAAGAAGGTCCGCATAAATTTCTTACTGAGTGGGCCGATGAAGTAATCTGGTGCATGGATAATTATCGTGCTTATGATCCCGAACTTAAGGCATTAAAATTACGCATGTAGATGAAAGATGATATGACCCAATTGCAAGAATTCCGTGAGGCCGTACCTACAACATCATGGAAGAATGCACTTACTGAGTGGACTCCAGAAGATATTTGGATTTGCTCCACAAATGATATGGGTATGCGAGTTGAAAGTGCATTAATACAGGCTCATAAGTCACGCTTCCTCAATGTACCCTCAATTATCCGTTTTAACCCAGATGAAAGTATCAAGCATATGTATCATATCCAAGAGAAACCTGTGCACATCCTGGGTAGCAATGAAATTATCGAAGCATATGTTGGTACGATGATAAATGTACCACTTGAGATAGTACTGCGTGGACTTCCTGCTGAGTGGAAATATGCTGGCTGGGGAACAATTCATCGAATCCAAGGACAGACTGTTGAGCCTCCGAAACGTTGTTTCATTGTGGACCATAGCCTGAAAGGCTGGATTAACAATGCCGTATATACAGCCTGCAGTCGAGTACGATACATGAATCAAATGATTCGAGTTAAACCACCAGACGGTGTCCTTGAATATATCGAACCTACTGAACTCCAAGCAACTCTTTGTCCCCAAATTATTGAGGCAAAATTAAGACGCCATAGGCTAGATGATCGGAAAAAAAAGCGACATTTTCCAAGACCGCTTATGATAGCTGAGGATTGGGAGGTAGATGATAAGACTGATTTGATTGAGGACACTACGGTATGTGAGAACCAGCTCTATCTAGCAGAGAATGATGAGGAGAAAGCTATTCCATCAATCACGCCTGAAGAGATAATTTCTATGGCATATTAGCAAAAGAAAGTTTGTAAGGTATGTTGTGTTCCACTCTTATTCCAAGGCTATCCGAAGCGCCATCCGCAATCATTTTTGATTGATCGGATAGATGATTCTGAGGGTCATTATCTTCAGAATGTAAGACTTACTTGTCTCCAGTGCAATGAAAGACACCGCCGTTAAAGTAGCCGAAAAAAGAGCCATGAAGGCCAAGCTCTCAGAGAAATATCAAAATGAATGTGTATCCCATATATCTAGCATTCAGATATAATTTAGTAATGGGCTAGAAAAGCCATATTTATAAAAGGTATAGTGTAAACATTATTAGATTTTTTTTTTCTAGCATATTAAATATTTAGTTATAAATCACTAAAAATGACAACCAGCATAGTGGGATTAGAGGATATTATAGATGAAGTAAAAAAGAATATCAAAATGGTATTCCAAAATGGAGTTAGAGCAGAAGATCGTCAAAAACTTTATATAATTGGACTACAATTAACATTAGATAGATTAGCACGAGAGTTAGATTTTGTGCAAAATAATTATCAAGGAGTTTAATAGACTGAAAAGACTTGGCTATCCTATAAAATTCCTTTGCATCTTTTTTTTCTTCTAATATTATTACGAATGCCAGGAATACTAATAAACTCAGCTTTTCTTTTTTTTTTAGTGGGTAAAGCTAGAGTGTTATGCATATTTTATAATATTTGTTAATTATGACACATTCAAGAGTTATATATTTACCAGAACTATTAAATCATATTTTACATTTTCTAGCAATAGTTAAATCCCTCTATCCCACTTTATTTGTCTGCCGATTGTGGTACAGATGCGGTGTTTCTGTTCTATGGAAACGAGTTGAGCTAAAGAATAGTAATATACGAAAAATTTTTATGAAAACAATAAGTGAGAAGCAGAAGAGTCTCTTGGGGACCAAACCATTTTATTATTTGAATGTAACTCATTTAGAAATCCCAAGCTACTGGCGACTTTCAGATAAAAAATTCAAACATATTACACATCTATTCCCAAATATAATTCATTTAAATTTGAATAATAGTACAGGATTCAGTGATAAAACATTAAATCGAATAGCAGAATCATACCCCAATCTGAAGTATCTCAACTTGGGAATTTATTATCATGAAAGAAAAGATAATACTGGATTAATAACTGATAAAGATCTATATGCAATCGCAAATTCATGCTATAAATTAGAATATCTAGATATTTCTTTTTGTATAGAGTTTTCTGAAGAATCAATTTGTAATATTATTCATTCCTGCCTAAAACTCCAAGCACTTCATATTCACGGGTATAGAATTACTTATAAAACTATCAGAGAAACTAGATTGTATCTTAAATTAAAATATTTTGGTCTAAGTAGAGGTTGGAACCAATCCAATTATTCTTAGTCAAATTATTTAGACTATTTTCCGCAGATAAGAAATGGAAAGTAATAAAAAAGAAGAACAATCTCAAAAGGATCAGCCAGAGACGAGCCAGCTTGACTATAATTCCTCATCCCTTATTTCCCCCATTTTGGTAGAATCAGCACAAGCTCTAATGAATAGCCTGGATAAATTGGAAGACATGATAAATTTGATAAAATCAGATTTGAAAAAACCATTGCCGATTGATATTAATGATCCTGATCTATCATACAATAAAGCTAAGCTAGAGAAGGTTCAGACTATTATTCCAAAGTAATAATATTTACTGCGCCATACACGTGACATTATGAACTCGGTTCACATTCTCCTTCTTATAAATTTCAGGATAATCTCCCCGCAATTCTTGGACAAGGAAGGGTATTTTCTCTGGCATTTTTTTTTCAGTATTTTTCCTAGAATATAGGCTTCAGCAATTTTTTGGCTAATTCTAGACGGGAACTTTTACTAAAAATATATGGAATGACCAAACTTCTGGAAAAATATGGCATGCCTGGAATATTTTTTTTCCAGGAATTTTTCCAAGACTATATCACTTACCTTGCCGAAGGTATTAAAGTATAATCAAGCTTATATCTAGCCAACCACATTTTAATGAACACTATAAGAGTTTGCTTGACCAATTACCACCATCCATGAAAAAAGATGCATGGTTACGACTAACAACTCGTAAAAGTAATCCCCTATCTGAGGAACAGGCTAAAGGTATTCGTTCAGATATTGAGGAATTACTTACTAAAGAAGTTGAAAGATACTTTAATAAAAAAAATCGCCAAAAGCTTAAGATTGAAGCAAATACCACTTCTGATGGTTCTAGTACATTATCAAGGCTAGATGGATTTGAGAAACAGTTAGAAGAGCGTGAACTTTGTGTACAGCAACAGGAGAATAATATTAAGAAAACTATTGAGACTCAAGTTTCTGAGGAACGCAAACGTCTAAAAGATGAATATGATACTCTTTTAGCTCAAAAAGTGAGAGAATATAATAACTGTATGGCAGATATGAAACAAAAATTATATTCATTTAGGTATCAGCTAGAAGAGCAATATAAATCCAGCAAGTCTGACTTGGAGAAACAATACCAATTTCGTATCTCTGCTTTAGAAAAAGCTAATATCGAAAAAGATAAGAATATTGGCAAGTTATCCTCTACTATCTCCCAACTAAAAAATGATAAGAATAATATAAAAAAATTGGCTGAGCAAAGGTATAAGGATTTAGAAGATGTTATCTTTGCCAAAGATCTAAAGATCATAACTCTTAATGATAGGATTATTTCTTATGAACCCCATAGTGGAAGAGATGTGACAATTGAGCCAAGTTCATATCTTTCTCACTATGATACTGAATTTTGGGCTAAGCAACGGGAAAAAGCAAAGGATAATATAAGTATTCGAAAAAAATATACTTTCCGGGTGCGTGTCTAAGCCAGTGATAGACGAATAGGTACAGTATTTTTTTCATTAAACTGATCACTAATCTGATTACTTGCAGGTCTAACCTGATCACTTGTTGGACTAACCCGATCACTTGTTGGACTAACCCGATCACTTGTTGGACTAACCCGATCAGTTTCTTGATTAGCCTGTTTACTGCACATATTTTTTAATCTTAAATGGCGCTTAAAAACAGATGGATAACAGAATTCTTTACCACAATGCATGCATGTACGATCTGCTAGTTATTTTTTTTATAGGTTCTAGCCCCTTCTCTACAGTGAAGACATTACGCTGAGATTTATGAACTGATAGGGGAATGGTAATAGTCTTTCCATTACATATGGCCTTAAATTCTCCTTTTATTAAAGGCTCCCATCCAGCCCGATGTTGCCATGGTGTTCCAAGAATTACTAAAGATTTAGCTTTTCCATTCTGGTCCTTCTCTGCAGGTACAACAGAAAATTCATCCGTGATAGTAGCTGTATTTTCTCCAGAACCAATTGTTATAGGAACATTATCCATAGAGCCAATAGATACAGATTGACTTGCAACTCCATTAAGCCTATGAATTTTCTTCCTATTAATTTTAATACCTAAAAGCTCTTCGACAAGTTCAGCAATATTATCTGAAAATATGGATGAATCAGAGCCTGTATCAATCATTGCACAAGGTATAACCAAACCTCCTATTTTACAATAAATAGTCGCAACATCATCGGCATCTTTTATCTGGAGAAAATTTATCTCCAAGGGCTTTGGCCAATATATTTGGCTATTTTTTTTTTGAGCTGATGCATATGCCTTAATGGCATGATCTAGTCAAATGCTCTCTGGTTTAGCATAGCTAGAGGATGTAGTATTAATTTCCTTTATTTTAGTAGAATCTGTTATAACCATATCTTCATTTGGGCTGGGGGCATTTGGAACAGATTCATTATTATTTTCTGGAACTTGTAAAAGAAGCTTTTGTTCAGTATTTGTGGTCTGTAATAGTGGAAATAAGATATCTTGAAATTTTTTTGTAACATTTTCCCATACTAATTCCCTTTTTTTAACCGTATCATTTGGCATTTCTGTATTCAAGCAATGGTCTTTTATTTTGGGGAATATCATATTAATAAATTTTGAAATTTCTATAAGAATCTCTCTAGGACAATGAGGGACTAATGATGCTATTGACGATTTTAATGCTATTTGATACATTAGATCTGTAGCTATGGCTATATTGCTAGTACGAAACTTGGAAGTAGGGGACTTATTGGTGGCTCCTTCTTTTGGTTTGGTACTCTTTTTTATAGGTATTCCACTTCGCGCCACTTTTTTTTTAAAGCATAGCAATTTTATGATTCGTCATCATCATTAATATATTCATCATCCTCTTCGATTTCTTCTTCAGGATCTTCTTCTTCTTCTTCTTCTTCCAATATGTATTCTTCAGAGTCTTCAGGATCTTCTTCCTCATTTTGGTATACATAATTAACTTTTTTAGTCCGCTTTAGTCTGGGACAATTAACCTTTGTATGTCCAGCCTTTCCACATACTGAGCAATGCCAGACAAGTTTACTTGATGCTTTGCTTGGCACTATCTTTCTAACAATTTTCTTCGTGGCATATGTACTTTTAGGTGTAAAAGGACTCTTTCTAACATATGCTATATGCCCTCCTAACCTCCTTTGAAGATCATCATAGATAAATTTTTCTAAAGTTGCATCATCTGTTGCAATTCCTGCATATTGCAAATCCCTTGCTAGCCGAATTTTAAAATCATCTTTTTTTGGTGTAGAAATATGCTGTACTGGCAGGGGTTCTATAGGTAATTGACTGTAAGATGCTCCATTTGAACTTACACTTGGATTACGCTCCAGCCACATATTCTTTAATTCTGTGAAGAATGCATCTATACCAGCAGGAGCGACAGCTCGCATCCATGTATAAAGATCACCTGATAAGTGGTTCTTAAGAAATCCTACAGTTTGTGCATCACCGTCTGGCACCTCTAATAATAATGGTCTAATTCTTTTTTCATAAGTATCTGGCGAATCTGTGGGTAGGAATTTTTCTTGAGTTAATCTTTGGAATGCAACTTGCCAACTACCTATTGTTTCTCGTTGATAATGGGATCTCATCCATGTTCGTAAAGTAGCTGGAGTATTAATAGCTCCACCATTATATGGGTCATTGGCTGGAACTGGTAAATACTTCCCCCCTAACTTGGTTTTTAAAAGACCACATTTAATTGCATCATTAAAGTCCCCTGCATTAGCAGTTTCAAGTGCCGTCATATTTGGCTCTAAATGCGTTATAGAATTCCAGATTCTATCTAAGTAATCATCAGGAGGTTCCTGCCCTGTATATTGTTCGTGTTTTGAAAAAATAGTTTCTATCGAATCATATAATGGTTGACGTCTAGCTTCTGCCATGTTTCCTAATAGTGGGTTATTTTGTAAATTAAAAATAATTTGCCGTGAATTTAATTCCCTAGCCTTCCATTTTTGGTATCTATTAAATACAAATGCCCGATTGAATTCTGCTAATTCTGCCTCTGCTTTGCGTCTCTGATTTATTCGCTGAAGAATAGCTTTTTCTCCTATTAATACATTTATTCGATTTTGCTTTCTTAAGGCTATCCTTTGTCCATTAATTTGCTTATCCTATGCTATTTGCCACCAACGTCGACGTTCATTTACCTCATTATTATATGCTAAAGTTAACATCTGTTCTCCTCGTCTTGATTGAAGTACTTCGTTTCTGAGATTTGTTGTTTTATTCCTAAGGGCATTGATTCGCTCATTAGCTAAACGGTATAAACCTTGCATATTAATAGCATCTTGAGCATTTCTTTGCATAAGTTCACATGCTGTTGTTATTGAGATTCGTATACCATCTAGTGTATTTTTGGGGTTGAATGATGTATCCCCATCAATATATGCTTCCACCCTATCTAGCGCTCTAGCAATATTTATTAAAATATCAGGTATTGCCATATTTTTTTGTTCTTCTTCAGAATGATTATTATTAGATTTAGATAATTCTTGAATACAAGATTTAAGTTTATCTATTCTATCTTCTAGCTGGATGATTCGTCTGTCTTGGACTATTAATGCCTCCTCTTTTAGTTCCAGATGATCCTGACATTTTTTAAGCTCACCTTGAATAACCTTACATTTATCCTTTAGGTGATTAACTTCTTCATTACAGGATTGAAGGTTCTTTTCAAGATGGGAAATATATCGCTCACAGGCTTTAATTTCCTCTTTAAGTTTGTGGATTTTCTTTTGTACTAACTTTATCTCTAGATCAAAATTGCTGTTTAACTGATCAAGATATGCCGGCTCAACTCCCATTATTACCTATTATTCCTATAGATTCTGGTAAGGCTCAAAATCTTGATATTTCTATTGCTTTGAAAAAGATTTATTATCAGCCTATTGGTTATTATCGAAATGCTAAAAAATTACATGAAGCTTCTCTTAAAGCTGGATATGATTTTAGTTTAGATGAAGTGGAGGACTGGCTTGAGAGACAAGCTATACACCAAATACATAAGCCTCGTCCTAAATATATCCCTCATGCAAGTTTTTGCTCTGTTACTATCCCCAATAAAGTCCACCAGGCAGATATTCTTTACATGCCTTATGATAAAGTAGGACGAATTACATATCTTTTTTGCCTCAATATTGTGGACGTGGCTTCAAGATATAAAGTATCCATCCCTATTGGTGTATATAGTGTCAAGGATAGGCAGGGAATCTTAACTTCAAAGACTATTGCTAGAGCTCTTAAAGAGAAATATGATGACCCTGAGTGTTCTCTGGTTTGGCCGGAAACATTTTTAACAGATAAGGGTCCAGAGTTTAGAGGCGATTGTGAGAAATTAATGAGAGAGCATAATGTAAAAATTCAGAAAGCCAAGTCTAAGCGTACTATGGGTATTGTTGAAAGTTATAACAAGACTTTATCTAAGAGATTATTTCGTATGCAGGATGCGCATGACTTATTAACATTGCATTTATCTGAAAAATTTCGGGCTTGGGTAAAGAATCTGCCTATAATTGTAGAAGATATTAATAATTCTATAACCCGACTTATAGATCTATCTCCAGCTATGGCAATAAAAAAGAAGCAGGTCATTTCCCAGTCTTCTAAAACTCGAGAAGGGCCTATGGGCTATGATGAACCGCGATTAACTTATGATGTTTTAATAAGATATTTGCTTGAACCTGGCGAGTTAGAAGGAGATAGTAAACGACGTGCAACTGATAAAAATTGTTCTCCACAAGTTTACCATATTAAAAAATTACTAGTACAAAAAAATCAGCCGGTTCTTTATTGGCTTATAGATAATGAAGGCAATAGTTCTGAACGATCATTTGTACGTGAAGAATTGCTAGTAATTCCTCATGATACTGAATTGCCACCCCCAGTGGGTACTAACAAGTTAAGAAAGTTATCAGATTTGCATATTTAATCATCTGTAAGTGACATGTTAAGAAGTCCTTGAATAATTCCTTTCGCTTTCTCTTTGGATATTTCACATTTTTCTTCCTGAGATATTTCATAATAAAGGCTATATAATTTCTCTAGTTTAGTACGCAGTTCCCCCCGATACCATGTTTAAACTTTCTCTATTCCTGTATTATATGATAATTCATCTGGAACTTGTTTTCTTGCAAGATACCTAGCATATCCATCAGGATTTTCTGCCAATCGCAATTTTTTTACAGAGCTAAGATGATCTTTAACAAATTTACTATTCTCTTTAAATTTCTGGCATATTGCCATTTCCAATACTTCTAGCAATGCTTTCTCCACTTTTTTTGCTGGCCCTTCTGGCATCACTTGAGATAAAGATTCCATTCTTTTATCTGAATCCATAATATTAGATGTCATCTCGTTTTAATAACCTCAGAAAATATTTAATTTGTAAAATAACAGAAAGACATGGCATTTTATTCTTGTCCATACACCTATATTGATGGTCGTGTATGTGGAAAAAAATGTTACCGGAAAGAAGGATGCCATATTCATTGGAAAAGACGAACTCGTATTCCTTGTGGTGAATGTGGCACACCAACAGCTTCTTCTTATGGAATGTGCACGAAACATGCTGGAAAGTATTATAGTAAAGCTAATTATGATAAAAACAAACTTCAGGATAAAAAACGTGATCAAGCATCCCGAGTAATCCAAAAATATGTCCGAAACTGGTTATATAGGCCTGGTGGTCCAATAATGAAAAAAGCTGAGACAAGATTCTATATTACAGCTTCTAGGCAAAGGATCGGATCACGGCAAGTAGGCACATACTAGGAATATATTAGGTTACATTTTTTTTACACACTTTACTCTACAATATTGGCCAGATATTGTTACCTTGCTGGTCAGAAACATGAGTGATCTTATATGCTTTCATGTTTTGCTTTATAGTTTGGTTACATGCTCCGCACCTTTGGTGTTCTGCAACTCCTGCATTCATATTTGTCTCATATAATAGCATACTTTAGAATAGAGTAGCATAGGTTGAAAAAATATAGCATCCACATTCGCCCATTCGCCCTAAAGGGCTGGCTCATGTTCCTGCTATATTTTTTCTCCCAACGGCATTCGCATCACCCTAAAGGGCTTATGCTCCTGCCTGTTCTCAGCTACCTATATATTGTATGCTATTGGGAGGCGATTTGCATTCAAAATACTCGTACTAAATAAAAAAACAAATTAGTATTTATAATATTCTGAAAGCTCTAGCTAAAAAACAATACAAATTAGAAATTCTGAGATTGCGGAGTCTCCAGCCAGGCAAGAAAGCAAATTAGTAATTTTAATGAGCTAGAGTCGCAGGGGATAAAAAAAGAATACAAAGGAATATAGCAAGAAGGCAATGTGGAGGTCGTACACCTCAAGTGGGAAACGCCCTTTTCCCTCCCGATGAAGATATTTCTATGAAACCATCAGACGCAGAAATAAAACTTTTAAACAATGAATTAGATAGGATTAATTCCTCTTGTAGCACAAGAATAGAATCGATTGTAGAGGACGACAATGAACTGGACGATAATAACAAATGAAAGAAAAACCAAAGCGACAACAACCTATCGCACGAAGTTCAGAGCTACAAATCCTACTGTACTGACACCTAAGCGACAAGGGGCATCGCTATCCAACAAGTAGATTATCGATTAGATAGACGGGATGAAACACTGAAGTATGAGACCACACAAAGAAATTCGCCACAAGAAATACCAAGGAATGAAAGAGTCCAAAGGAAAAAAAGAGTGGAGATACATGGAAGAAAGACGAAACATCTTGCAGAATCAACACCGTTTTCTACCTTTTATTCCTTAATTATTAATTTTTATTTTTTACGACGGATAGATACCACAGTTTCTAACTTCAGTAATTTAGAATTTTAGTATTATAACTTAGTTTTTAGTAAAATAGGTAAAATAATAAAATACAAAAACACAGAAAACAGCGAAAAATTAGAAAAACAGAAGAAAAATAATAATTGGTAACCGTAAGTATATTTAGACTAGATAAATTAGTTATATAGATCCAATCTATAGGTGTTTAATTCGTTGTAAATATCATAACTTTTTGATTATACAATAAATAAACACGTTACTAATTAAAAAAAAAAAAAAAAAAAAACAAGAGGAATATTAGATAATTATTTGCAAATATATTGTATTTTATAATTAAATTTACATTATATTTTACAGTAATTTGCTACAATTTATTAAATATACATGATATACATGTTAATAAATTATTTAATGTATTATACAATGTCCTACAACACCAAAATACATTTAGAAAATTTTGGTTGCTATCACGAATTTTTTACACTTCACAAAAAAAAAATAAAATAAAGAAATTTTTTTAACATCTTAAGAATGATTTTAGTCGATCGTTGTACACTCGCAGATACATCGCACAAATATCTTGATTAATTTATTCCGACTGATGTTTGATGTTATTTACTATCTTTTAAAGATTATTATTCGAGCTCATCGCTATTTTGAGACTGGTTTTTGTCAAAACTTTACCGAAATATTATAGAAAACTTAACAAAAAATGTCATCAAAAGATATATACGAATTCAAAAATATTGAGTGATGAACTCGTGACTGCTAGGTCGCAAAACACTGGGTTTCTGTAAAGAACTAATTCTTTCTCTAAGTCTTTGTCAATCTCATTAATGTAAGAAATAAGTATTTCTGTTAAATAATGTTGAGTTTCATCTATACCTAAAAAAACAATTCTATTATTAGCACTCAAAGCATAAATAATAGTATATTTGCTTAGATATATAATTTATTTTGAGAATAGAATATTGCTTCATTAAAGATTGACTCATTTACCGTGAGAAAAAAAGTTAAATTTAGAATTAATAATTAGGTTAATCAATTAAACAAACTATATAAGCCAAATGATACTAATGATATATACAAACCACCCTAGTGTCACCTAAAAAATGGTAGCCAGACAGATTTTGCCAGGTCATATGCACATGATTCGGAATCTGATTTCAATATCCGCCGATTGGAATAGTAACATGTGATATTTTAATAATGTTTGATGGGTTTTTAGCTGTGTGTAACCTTTGTCAATCAGACGATATGCATACTATCCTTCGTGCGTAATCGTACAATGTTTCACAAACATATTTATATAACCATTTGCAAATCCTTCAACGGCAAAAAAGATTTTTAGCAAAAAAAATGTCCAAGCTAAATAGAGATATTCTTTATTTAATATTTGAAGAATTACAAGACGATAAAAAGACTCTTTATTCATCCCTTTCGATCGATAAAACATGTTGTGAAATAATCGTTCCAATTTTATGGAGAAATCCTTGGAAATATTTAACAAAAGAAAACATATTTATATTATTTAAAATAGTTATTTCACACTTAACAGACGAATCAAAAAATAATTTAAAAGCTCATGGCATTGATTTTTCGACAATTTCGTACCAGAAACTTTTATTTAATTATATCAGTTTTTGTAAACATTTAGATTTAAATGCGATTGATAGTGTAATTAGAATTGTCAAGCGTCATTATTCGAACTCAACTTTTGAAATCTTAAAAAATGAAATATATAACCTTTTTATTAATGAAAATACAAAATTTACGCATCTCTATTTGCCTAAGCGATTTGATTATCAAATACATCTTATTCCTGGTGCTGAACAGTGTATTTCTGAAATTGTGTTCCTTAGTTGTTATACTAAAATAAATGACGACGTATTAACTGGACTAGCAGAAATATGTCAATCAATTGAAAAATTACACCTTTTTAGTGAAAGGAAATGCAGCAAATATGGTATTATTAAGTTAATAGATTCCTTTAAAAAATTAACTTATGTTCGTCTAATAACCGATTTGACCCGGAAGAATTATCATTCAAATATTGATGAATTTCATATAACTCTTGGAAATTCATTGATGAAACATGCGCATACCATACAACACTTTGAGATAGAATTACCAGTTAGTAATTTTTCTTTGGTAGAAGAACAATGGTTGGATAAAATTGTTTATAAATTCTTAGAAGATATCTCACTACCTTCGTTACAAATTCTTAAATCTGATATTGCTAATGTAACAGCTTTAAGAAATTTAATTGTTAACGCAAATGGAAGCCTTACCGAAATAAGCTTTTACAACTTAACTCATAGAGCGAATGACATTAAAATTATTATTGAGACTATTTATCAAAGTTGTCCAAATCTCAAGTATCTCAAACTAAAGCTTATAAATGAGAATCTTTTAGAATTAGAACAATTATTAATTAATTGTCAGTATTTAAATGGGTTACACTTTATTATTAATAATGATAGAATATATTGGTATATACTATTCAAAATGTTAACTATATCATCACCAACTAGTTTATTCAAGTTTAAATTTTTTATGTTTTCTCAAAAACTAATTCAATTAGAGTCCTTTAAATCATTTTTTATGAACTGGAGGGGAAGACAACCAATGTTATTACAACTTGATTCATATGAATATACAGATTTAATTGAAGAATATAAATCGGAAGGAATTATTAAAAAATTTGATTATTTAGATTTTTTGCATAGAAATTTTGAAGATTTTGAATGGTAAAGATATTAAATTAAATTAATTTCAGTCAGGTGACGGAGAGGGTGGTCCTTCTGTCCTTTCTTGTCTAGTTCATATTGTATGTTTTAATTTTTTAAAGATATATAGTTGATTTTTTATTTTTTTATTTATTTTATTTATTTAAAATAAACGTATTATTTTTTTTTTTTATATAAATAATTGAAATAAAATTTCTTGCTTTGTATTCCATGTTATTACCTACTGTTTGGATGAAAATATTAAAGTATATTCATTTGTACTTTAACTTTTACGCATTACAAATATCATGTGAAAAATATATTTTCACTAATAACGAAGGAGTGACACCGGTGATAAAATCATGTGTCACAAACGTATAAATAGATCATCGGCTCACTTTTACATCAAAGCTTCACATCATCAAAAAAAAAAAAAAATTCTTTCCAAAAAATGTCACCAAAGTTAAATATAGATATTCTTTATTTGATATTCGATGAATTATGGAATGATAAAAAGTCCCTTTGTTAATGTCTTTTAGTCAATAAAATATTTTGTGATATAGTTATCAAAATATTATGGAAAAACCCTTGGAAATACCTAGAATATGGAAGGGAAAGCTTACTATTAAATGTAATTATCTCTCATTTTTTAAAAGAATCAAGAAATAATTTAAAATGTCATGGCATTTATCCTTTAATAAACTTGTATGAAAAACTTTCATTTAATTATATTGGTTTTTGTAAATACCTAAATTTTGATCTATGTTCGAATATATATATCATAAAATTTCAATTATCCAAAATGAAATAATCAAACTTTATAAAATTCCTTGGCTGCAATGATGATATGAATAATAACGTTTTAACTGGATTAGCAGAAAATATGTGAATCAATTAGAGAATTTATGTCAAAGAGAAAAACAATAATTATGAGGTTATTAAATTAATTGATATAAAGAGTTAATCAATGTACATATTCATAACGATTATTATTATTTTTCACACTCTAATAATTTACAAATTCGTTAAGGAAACATTCACATTCCAAGTGCACCACCTGTTACAAAAATTCTTTCATCCTTTGAAAATTTCAAAGAATTAGAATTGGATAGTAATTATCATTATTCATGGGATTATTTAGAAAATTTATCATTACCTTGCTTAATTGAAAATACAAAGCGGACATCTTATGAAGAGATTGATAATAAAAGGATAATTCAGGCAGGCTATTTATCAAAATGTTCAAAACTAGAATATCTTAAAATAATTCTTATGGATTATTGAAAAATATAATATGCATTTTGAATAGGTTTAAATCAGCATATCAAAATAGTTATATATTCAAATAAAATTACAGAGTTTTGACATTACTTGACTCTAGTATATCTTTTCATTATTATTATTAGTTAAGGGTATAGGATTAAGTGACTATTTTAGATTTATTAATGAAAATTACTGTATTTTTTTAACAATAAATAAGTAAATAAAAATTAAATACATTGTATAACAAAACAAAATTTTAAGTGTGTGTTAATCTTTTGTTAACTGAAATGAATTTATCTAAAAATTTTACTATTACGGTCACAGGTCTTGTATAATTATTAACCTAATTTTCCCTGTTTTCATTCCACTAAAATTAATAAAATATTTGCTAGCAGACTCAAAACCGAAAAGAAAATCTGTCTGAATTTTTTTCTTTAATAAAAAGGTTAATTCTAATAATTATTTGTCATACATACAGTACAGTACATATCATTTGTGAGCTGAGATTATTAAAGTAAAGCTACAAGGTAAAAAGGTTTAACAATCAGAATGAGTTTCATGAAGATAAGAATCTCATATATGTATTTGTCATCAGAATTATCAATAGCTTACATGTAGATTGGTATATCAAGCATGCTTAGCTTTTACAAATCCTGTTTACTATTATCTTTTCGTCACTACTTTCTCTGGTATCTCTGGTAAATGACATCTTGACTTATATATCATTTTCTAACATACTAAGATATTTCAGCATAGCGGAAAACAACAACAACAAGTGCTTCATCAATTAATTAATCTAATCATGATCGATCAAATGTAGTTGACAATGAAATTCACCAATCACAACAATTTTGGTTAATTATTTTTTTATTTAAGGACGTAATTATTACGCTTACGATTATTTTATAAATACAATTCAGTTCTGAATCTAGATTAAATCTCATTTTTTGGTAATACTGAAACATTTTTATACTTGTAAAATATTGTTATACATTTATATAATATTTAGTATATAAAATAAATTTTTGAAAATTGTAGAAAGTTTTCTAATGACAAATTTATCATAATGATATTTGACAATTACGCAATTTAATTCATGAAATCTACTACCAAAAATGTTGGCTTCATAATTTGTACAAGGAGACTGACTAAGACGAGGTATTCAATCAATATATTCAAGGTTTTACATAAAATTTCATTATACTTCTCTTTTAATAAATTTTGTATTTATTTATTTTTTTTTTTTTGAAATTATACGAAAAACAAAATATTTACTCATATCGAATATGCCTAGTTCAGCAATGGTAATAAGCGAGCTTTTGAAAATACAAAAGTACCTTCAAAAAAATAAAATAGCAGAATACTGAAAATATTCGGGAGGACTTAGTATGGACTGATATATTTAACAAGGTGAGTTGGTTTGGAAATACTTTAAGTAACTAACTAATGGAAAACTCATTGTTCCTATGCTAAAGCTATTGATTTTTAATTAGCTGATGAAAATCTCAAGATCAAATGCTAGAAGAATGCTATGAACTACATATTTTATAAGAAATCACTGAAATTTCAACATTATGGTTCTGTGTTAGCTTCATGGTGAAGGTTAAGGAAATTAGATCCTGCAATTAAACGTGTTTTAGATAATTTAAGTCTTGAGACTGATTATCAAAGAAAAAAAGACTATAGATAACTGCACTGCATGGAGCATCACAAGTTACAAATCATGTATCACAAATATTATGTACATTAGATCTAACTCATCTAAACGCGAGGTCATATGGTTACATCACGAAATGATACTTTTCTGCGTCATTATGGTAATTTTGATAATTTTTGTATTACTTTCAAATTAATTTAAAATGATATCAATATTGATCTTTTTGTTTAATAAAAATACATTAAAGGATGTTCATATTGGATTGTTTTAGCGTTATTCACATGAAACACTGTAAAATGTTACAGAATTTTGAAAATATAGGCCACATTCTCATTTTATTTTTATTTTTTTTCTTAACGATAACATTTTTTATGTAATATCAAAAATCCACCCTTAGAAGAAGCTACTTATCAAGTTTCGATTGGTTCAATTTCCAAAAAATGGTAAACATTAATGTTCACAATACCATAGATCAGTATACAGTATAATGTTCATTCTTACTACCTATTTTTCATATCTAATGCCTTAAGAACAATAAAAAAGGAGGCTTCATGATATTATTAACTATCCACACCGGTTCTGTCTGAAAAGCTAGAAAAAAATAAAAAAAAGGAGACATTAATATTGCTACATAACGCTAATAACTACTACTCCACACTCATCTAAAGACAACTTACTTTCACAGTTGTGTTCCAAAGAATGCCCAAAACCTAAAAAATAAAATAAAATAAAAAACAAGATGATAGTATGCTTTGAAACGCCACTAAAATCGCCACAAATCACATCTACTCATATAAAGAAACTTGCCGAATATTTTAAGTTCAAGATGTCAAGAAACAAGGTTAATGTTGTTTCTTAAAAACAAATTTAAATAATCTATAAAAGAAAAAAATAGATTTTTTTGTGGAACCGTTAATCATGAAAAAAGTACAGTCACGAGCGTATGAATTTATTTAGTTTAGTGATAAACGTACAGATACACATTTTTGATATTTGTCAAACCTTCAGGAATAAGAATAATATTAGTTTCACAACGATCTTGTAACTATCGTTCAATGGAGTCTCACCTCATAGAATCTCCACTATACAATTTGAAGTTATCATTATAGGCGGTGGTATTGCAGTGTCAATCACGGCAATAAGGCTGGCCCAATTGTTTAACTCGGCATCAGCAACCTAGAGGAAGATTTTAGTCATTGACGAGAGAACGACGAATACAGAAAGTTTCAAAGTTGGAGAATCCTTACCCGGAGAAGCAAAGCATTTACTTAAATCGCTAGGTGTTTTTGAAGCGGTGAACAACGATACAATGCAGGGTATTGATATTAGAATGATTAGCTTGCGTAGTAATTCACACATTTTAAATATTACTATCGGTTTATAGGGAAACATAACTTTTGCTACGGGAATTCTTCTGCATGGGGTTCCGATGAATTGCGTGATACGAGCACGATATTCAATGCCTATGGTAATGGATTTCATTTAAACAGGTCCTTGTTTGATGAAACGCTAGTTAAAACAGCCGAGTCACATTATGGTAGATTCATTACGATTATACGTGATTCCGTAACTAAGTCGCTTCTTGAAAAAAATAGTTATGGGGAGAAATATTGGAAGATTTCGATTTCAAGTAATGGTAGGTTTGTTACATAAAATTGTTGTAAATCCAACAAGTTAAAATCATATTTTATATTACTAGAGTTACCTATTCACGGAAACATTCTCATCGATGCAAGTTCCCGTCGCTGCTTCATCCGGAAATGTTTACCGGATTTAAAATGCTCCTACTTCGATAAATTACTGGCCTTTGCATGTTTATTTGAAATTGATACTTCCCAACCGCCCGATTCAGATCACAATACCCTCGTGGAATCCTGCGCTTTCGGATGGTGGTACACGAGTCTTTTACCTAACAAGCAACGAATCGTTGTTTTCTATACCGACGATGATCAAGTAAAACGTATTAACAAAAAATGAAAGTTGAAAATTTATAAAGGAAACTACTACACATATCACCAAGTGTATAAGTGAGCATGCGTACCCTCCTATGGGAAAAAGAATCATGTGTATGCCTACAAATTCAGAAAGCCTTTCTCAGTTTGGTATGTATCTTATTATTGTCATCTCCAATTTTAACACAGAACATCTTTAAGAAAAATTCTTAAGCATTAAATTTACACATGAGCGTTTATATTCAAATTCAATCCAAACCAGCATCTTACGAAAATAGATGGATAGCAATTGGTGAAAGTGCTGCTTCTTTCGATCCACTCTCATCTCAAGGGATGCTCGCCACTCTGTATAGTGCGAAGCTTGGCGCGGAAGCAATATTTTTTCAATACATTAAAGCCAAGAAGACAAATAACAAAGAAGTAACTGTTCAACCATTAGAAATCTTTCAACAATACATCGAGAACACATTTCGTAAATATAAAAGTGAGAAAAGTTTTTTTTATAATAAGGAACAAAGATAGAATAATGAAGTTTTTTGGAAAAGGCGACACGAGGATCACATTGAGAAGTGAATAGACGGATGCATATTTTGCTAGTGATACTGCTTGATTATTATCAATTAAATTTTTCTCAATTGTAAACTAGAATCGTTTGTAAACACAAATTATTTAATTTCATTTAACTTATACATCCCAAAGAGATTCCCCACAGCATCAGATAGCTAGTTATTTTAATCTCTATCAGTTATTACTAGCAATAGCAACTAACATAAAAACAAATAACCCTTAAACTACAACATTATTGAAAACACCAAACATGAGACATGTAACCTAGAAGATCGGAAATAATCAGTCAGGTTTGTCGTAGACGTAGATAACGAATAAAAATATCTTGTATATTTACCTGCAAAAGATTTAAGGGACAACAGTCCTCATCACATCTTTACTTTTTTTTGTTCATTTCGGCATACTGAGGGGATATGACATTATCCAACTATTTCAAAGACGTCGTTTATTACAAGAAGATTCTATAAAATGAAAATAATTCCAGAATGTCAATATTAAGACTAAACAACAATTTCCGGTTCTACATGGGAAATTAGACTCGGTTTTGATAAATCCGGACATGCTCATTTAAGTAAATGGCATCCCAATTATTAAAAAATAATAATACTCACTCGTTGAGAATAAATGTATGTGAATTCATTAAAACTAACTTTTTTTTGTTGTTCCTTTGGCGATAAAATATCAGTAAAACTTAGATAGTGTATGTTTTCGAGAAGCTCGTAACGATAGTATCTAACTTACTCGAAAACACATCTATCTTGCTCGATAGTTCAACTAAATTATCTAGTTTCCTATCTACTATTTGTAATCGATAGCATTCTAATTCACGACAATATTTCAGGGAACATAGCTTTCACTTTTCTCATTTCATATTGTGCGTATTTGCCTTTTGCTTTAGCTTATTCAATCTCCCACGTCCCATAATTAAGAGAAACCATATTAAAATCCAAATGTCATCTTTCTTTAACGAATCTTGCTAAAATTGCTTATATTTGTGTTGTCGAAGTGATTAAATTGTTTTTTTGCATCATCATTGGGCCGAGGAATAATCAATAAACCATGAGGCGATTCTCATTTAAATAATATGTAGTATTTGATTTCCATACAATAAGATTACCAATTACATAGTAATTACATCAGCATCACGTCTTTTTGTAGTTCTTTTACGCTAACATCTAAATAACCTTGACCTAAAGAATTATCTGTGTTAACTGTGAGGAGAAATATAATATGGCAAGCAAAAAAAAAAATGCAAGATACTTACAATGCTTTGCGTACGATTCATTGATTTTAGTAATAAATCATACAGGTATGTCATCGAAATTCCATTTTGTGTTATTCTTTGTTACTGATTACGTACGATCATTAAAAAGGATCTGAAGATTATGGATGAGAATGCTCCAAAATCTGAAGTATTGTCTTGAGAGAAAAAATTCCACTATCTCGTCGATTTTTATGTCATTCGCTAGCTCTTTATGTCAACACCATAAGGCAGACGATATTTGCAAAGGCCACCACACTGAAATTATGATGAATTGGAAAATGGAGTTAATTGTTATGGGAGTAAGGTAAAGCATTAAAAAAATGAATAAATATTTCGATTCTTGTTTTGTATTGGTATTAAAGTATTTTTAATTTCATATAGTGTGGCGCGTAATAAAGAGAGATCAGAGATGAATTTGCGTGACGCATTTCGTGTTGCTCGAGAACTTGTTAATAAGTCGACGCTATAGCAAGGAATCGAATGGTTTGTTTTTGACATGATAATATATAACGTGGAAACTGGCTACGTTTAATAATTGTAATCACCATAGTATTAACAATTCTATTGGAAGATTATAGTCAAATTATGAAAAAGTGTTTGGATCATATACCAACAAACGGACTAGAACTGAAGTACTCAAGATTTTTATAATCCCAGTGTGATCAATATTAGTTGGATAAGCATTAGGATGATAAAATTTTATATCATTTTTGTTTGCGTTCCAGTGTAACTGGGTAGCGCCCAAATGATTTCGCTCACTAAGTATATCTGGCACGCTAAATACAAATTTGATTGTACAAAAATAATAAATACATTTTCGGAGAAAATCCTTATTATACAATAATCTATATATTTCATCAAAGAATTTCCAATATCGTTAATTATACAATTTTCGGAACAAATATCTTACAATGTATCATTCAATTCTGGATGTAGAAATGCTAATCATAATAAGCTTTTTTCTGATTGATGATGGCCGGTGAAATCATACTGAATGTATTAATATAATCCCTTTGTCTGAATATATCATAAGAATTATCCTTATTTCATACTGATGCTTGGATTATTAATCTTTCGATTTCCATTTCCGTCATCATGAATCTGTTCTGTTGTTAACGTATGGGATAATTTGTACATGTCGAGATCTTTAAATAAAAAAGAAACAAGAAGGATAACACTTTATACGATTGTGATGGTCATCCGAATATCTGTCAAATCCTCCTCATCAACAAAACAACAATTTCTTCATCAATCATTCATAATTACACGAAGTGAATACTTTTAACAAAATCACATCTGATTCTACATGACAATCATCAGCCTTTGATATAATTAATCATCTGTAAATATAGGTGACCAAGTATATTTTTTTCGAACAGCAGAAAAAATCGTAAATATTTCTGATGATTCTAATTCTTATGAAAATTGAATTAAACAGATTACTTATGTCCGCTCTTTCACTTTCTTTGTTTGGTGAAGGTGTGACTAAAAATCTTGATAGTGTATTTTTACGTTGTAATAATGAATTTTGCAATGATTATCTTTTTCTTTAATAACTATATAACAAAGACTCGGTAAATCGTGTGAAATCGATATTACTTAATACGTGATCCAGTAATTCACTAATTATTTCGAAAGAACCTTCAAACTCACCAACAGCTTCCTCTTTTCGCGTTGCTGCACTTTTTAATGGAGAGAAAGTTTCATTCTCTGTACGTCTATCATTTGCATGAGATTGCCATACTAAAGAAACTACAGGCTAAATTATTATTCTCACTCACGCACATTATTGTTTTGATCGGAATTCCCTTTTTTTGAACCATCTCACTATCAAAGGATTCATATAAACTTATAAATTTGTTTCACAGTTTTAGAATAAGACCCACACTCCATCTTGAAATCTCAGAAAATGTAGCCGTGTTCTTTTGTTCTTTGCGTAAATACTCAACAAGATGATTGTAGCGTTCTCCTTAATCTTCTCCACAAGTATAAGAGACTTACTTTGCACTGATTACGTAGAAACAGAAACTATGAAAAAAAAAAAAAAAAATTCGTAATACAAGTTTGAGATAATTTCTCTGTGTCACAGAATTTCACAGAACAGGTCCAGACTTATAGAATGTGCGATTTGCGATCATTGTAATGTTGGCTGGCCAAGCTACAGATTTATTGGCTCCGCTCAGTTGCACTGCCATTCTTGTACTACGTGTTTTACGTACATGAAATGAAGCAACTGTGACCCTGGGTCACGATCTCATAGGCAATTTTTATTTTGTATTAGATAAATACGTGTTATTATTCAACTTCACTGCTATAAAGAATCGTTATACATAGTAAATATGCGAATGAAACTGAATCTGAGTTGATTTTATTGATAAATGTTAAAAAACGAAGTTGAGTTGTAAAAGAATTCGATTAATGTTTTATGGAGGAAGTGGGTAGACGATGAGAAAGGATCATACGTTATTAACATGGTTATTATCGTCTAATCTTTATTATTGTAAAACGTATCATATATAATAAATACATCGAGTTTTACTCAGATCCCAAGTGATTTTTATGTTTTATTGCACAGATAAATATATAAATCTTTATTAAAGCTGCCAGTTATGTTTTATCCTTTAATTGATTAGAAACGCATATAATGATGAAATTAATAAGTAGTAAGTTGAATCAACAACGAAAAACAGTGTCATAACAATTATAAAGAAATTAAAAATATTTATATCTTCTCATACATATTCACAGTAATGCGTGTGTATGTGAATAACTTATGCAACATTTTGAAGAAAATTTTTTTTTTTTTAGATGATGTATGAACCACTACTGATCATAATAAAACTTTTTTCATCTGATACAAGTATTTCAGTATTATTGACAAGTATTAATCAACGATTATATAAACCCAACAACATTAAATAAATAAATAAATAAGATTAGATAAATCCAAATTATTTGACACTGGTTATTTTCTTATCGGGACTAAATGTATAACAGATAATATATTTGGAAAAAAAAAACTTTAAATAGAGTTTGCTCCTTCTAAGGAGAATTCCATTATTTGTCAGTTTGTCAATCAATCAAATCCGAATCAAATCATGTAGCATTAATTGCCAAGATTCAATCAAACAAGCCAAACCTTGCACTAACCATTCACATTTTTTTTTAGAAACAACTTATGTAATTAAAGATCCTTAACATAGAGTGTCAAAGCCAAAATTATATCATAAAAAATAAAATTGTTCATTGTAGTTAGGATTTTAATAAACATTTATAATATGTAATATTTAAAATAATTCCTTTATTGGAAATGGGATAAGAGCATTATTTAACTATTATCTTTTTTAAGGTAGTCTTTAATGTTTTTATTTTTTGACTCAGATTGGAATTCAGTAATTCTTGGAATTCCTTTTTTCTGTAAAGAGGCGTTCAAAATAAAAAGCCATACAGGAATATTGCTGTTATCACAATTTTTGAGTAATTTTGGTTACTAAGCTAACAGCAAAATAAATCAATAAAAAAAATTTTGACAAAATTTGGTAATTAAAAATGCAAATTGTATGAAACAAAAAAATCGGTTTATATATTTTAATTATTAAATATTGTTAGGTGAATGAAAAAAGAAAATTTTATTGCATACGAATCGATAGATTATACAATATTTAAAAATGTAAGATCACGAAATGAAAGCTACTTTTCATTATGTTGTTTTAAATAAGTAATCGTTAGTTAATATTTATTGTGAAATTTTGATATATAAATGTTCAATTAGACATCACAAATATCCAATTGGTTGTCTTTCCAAATTACTACATAATAATGTATTTTTTTCGAAAAAAAAAGCTGTATAACTAATATAAATAAAAAATAATTAGTGCTCTTACCGGGTCATGTCAGGTCGGGTTTTGAAGATATACCCGACCTGACCTAAGTGAAAAAATCAAGACCCTAAACTCAACCTGAGTATGGCTTGACCAAATATCCCGGGTCTAAACCCGAATTTTTAAGGAAAAAAACACATTTATTATATTTAATTAGTAATCGATCAATAATTCGAGTTAACCGAATCAGGGCATGCGGGTCACTGATCGGGTCATAAAAATTATTAAACTCTTTAAGTCGGGTCAGGTCAGATAACCCGGGTTAACTCGTATTATGTATTCATTTTTGTAATTATTACTACAGTTAAAAGTGAGTATACACAGATACAGGAAAAAAATTCATAAATAAAGTAATCAATCTAATATAATAGTTAAAAATCATTAAATGAAGTCTATAATAAATTAATAAAGTTTAAAATTTATTTATTTTGCCGATATAATCACATGAATATACTGTAAATCACGTGATGTGCACATCTTTCGATTCCTAAAATTTTTTCATATTGATCAAAATGAATGTCATTTGAGCTTTATATAACGAATGTCATTCGAACACTGGACTAGGGAGCTATGTGTACATTACTTAAAAATTTTAATTAAGAAAATAATTCTGAAAACAATAATATAAGTCAAAAGCTTCATTGGAAAAAGATATGAAAATAGATAAAGAAAATAAAGTAAATAACAGAAATGATAATAACGTGGATAATATATCGGCTGTTAGACATATTTCATCGTCGTGCGATAAAGAAAATTTTATAGACAGGTAGATAGGTAATCATATAGAACTAGTAAGGAATAATCTTTATCAATATGACATGTGGGATTATGGATATAACATACTATGACTTAAAAATTTTAAATTAGAACTAAATATAGTATAACGATAAGTTTAGACTTAAATAGTTAAAGCTAGATGTATATCACATTATTTAAATATTTATTACATACTGTATATAATAATACATTTTTGATTAATATTAATAAATAAAAAAAATCGTTAAAAAATTTATTATAATATTTATATGATGGTCATGATTTTCCTGTAACAAAAAATGTTTTTTAATTACAATATTTTGACAGCTTTCTTATAATAAATTATACTATAATTTTACTATTAAAAAATAAGTGCATCGTCGAGTAATCTTTGATGAATCGAAAAATAACAGATTAATTCTTTAATTTTTGATAGCTTTACTTCCTATTTAACCAATTTACCTATCTGTTTAATAATACAGTATATTATCGATAATTTCATGGGATCTTCTGATAATAGCGATCATTTAACTGCACAGTAACAAATCACGGGTTTCTGCAAAGTACATAATCATTTCATATTGCTTCAATTAATCCAGTGATCATATTAAAGCCTTTTTAATTCAAATACATATATGTGTTGAATGTTATAAATTAATAAACTTGATAATTTAATACAATTTTGGATAAGTTATAATATAAAAGAATTATTTAAATTACAAACTAAGAAACTTGAAAATATCTTACTACTCTAGTCTTAGCGTTAAAACAATTCCGAATAAAGAAAGAAATGCATATATTTAATATTTGAATAAGTTATAAAGAAGGGAATTATTTGAATAAACCAAGAAACTTGCAAAATATTTTACTACTCTAGCCTTAGTGTTTAAATAATTTTAATAAAAATGAAATAAAAAAAATATATCACAATACCATAAATCTAAATTAATTTTTGTCAGGTTTAATATCTAAATAATTAAATAAAGTAATTAATTTTCATATAAAATAATTTTATAAATTTATTTCGCATATATTACATACCTGATAAATTTATATTGTTAACTACACAATCCAAACATTCACTTTCTAGAATTTCATTCACTTTTATACCAGTAAAATCAAGTAAGCGACTTGTATAACATGCTTGTGGGTGAGATTCAGTAATAAGTTTATTATTTCTAATTGGTGCATTTATGAATTCCATAATATTTTCTATACTATTTTTATCACTACAAGGTCGGAAAATCCACTTTTCAATAATACCATATACTTCACTAGCAGATGGTCTTTTTAATGGATCCTCATTCCAACATTTTTTCATCAATCCACATAACATTGTGGAGTACTTTCAATAATTTCAGGTCGTTCACCTTTACAAATACTTATACTGAGTTGAAGATCATGTGCTCTATCATTAAATGGTGGAACTCCAGATGTAAATTCCCACATAATCATAGAAAAACTATATATGTCACTAGCTGAAGTATATGGTTTGCCCCTTAAAACCTCAGGTGCCATAAATGGAATAACACCATAAATATCATATTCTTTTAAAAAATTTGCAGCTTTACATAATCCTAAATCACTAATAAAAGCTTTGTTCTTATCCTTCTTATCCTCATGATTTAAAATATTGCCATCATGGAAATCACAATGAATAAGATTTTCCTCATGTATTTTTTTAAGACCAGAAATAATTTCATATATCATGAGCAATCTTTGATTCCAATTATTTTTAATTATTTTTGCTAAATTTCTTCTTAAATTTCCCATATTTGCATAATCCATTACTACTATATAATTTAAAGTATCTGGATTTTTCGTAAATCCATATAAATCAATAATACTAGCTGAATTTAAACATTTTTCGTGACAATCCCACTATAAAAAATTAAATTTGGATATATTAATATAAATGATTTATAATAAAAAAAAAAAAAAATTAAAAATATATAATATATAATTATACTTCATTTAAAAATTCATCTAAATTTTCATTCAAATTATTTTCATTCAAATTATCGAGACATTTAAGAGCTACTTCCATTTCTTCACTACTTTGTAACCAAATGGCCTTGTATATAGTACCAAATCCTCCTTTATTAAGATATTCAATATTTTTAAATTGATTATAAGGAATCCATTTTAATCCACTTTTAAGAATAAATTTATCTAAAATTGCATTTTCCCTTTTTCCGAATCTACATATAATTTAAATAATTGAAACATATTAAAATCTACATTAAAACTCAAAATTAAAAAAAAGTAATATGATGACTTACTCTAAAATTTAATTTAATAAATTTAATAAATATAAATTTTAGTTTACATATATGTATTTATAGTATATGGCCTAAATTTTATAACTTACTAACTAAACAACAAACAATATTTTTAAATAAAAATTGAATTTGATTAATTAAACTATAGATAAATATTATATAAATATAATGATAAATAATAACTTACAAGATTCTAAAGTAAATTACCAAATAATTTTTTAAATAAAGAAATTAGTTTAAATTCTATGTAAATATTATATAAATATTTAATAATAGTATTAAATAAATAACTTACCCGCTATATTATTAAATAATAAAGAAATTAGTTAGTTAAATTATTTGTAAATATTATATAAATATGTAATAATAGAATTAAATAAATAACTTATAACTTACAATCTAAAATAAATTACCAAATAATTTATAGTTTAAATTATTTGATGATATTATATAAATATGTAATAATAGAATTAAATAAATAACTTACGAACTATATTATTAAATAATTTTTAAATAAAAAAATTAGTTAGTTTAAATTATATGTAAATATTATATAAATATAATAATAGAATTAAATAAATAACTCACTCTCTATATTATTAAATAATTTTTAAATAAAGAAATTAGTTAGTTTAAATTATATGTAAATATTATATAAATTAGAATTAAATAAAAAACTTACGAGCTATATAACTATATTATCAAATAATTTTTTAAATAAAGAAATTAGTTAGTTTAAATTATATGTTAATATTATATAAATATGTAATAATAGAATTAAATAAATAACTTACGAACTATATTATTAAATAATTTAACCCAAATTAACCCAAATAAAAGAATTTATTTTTATTTTTATTTTTATTTTTATGTATGGGTGTCAGTTAGGAACCTAACATGACGCGAATTTAAGTAAATTATTTACATGAAGAACAAAAATTTGAACATACATTAAAATACTAAATTGCAAAAAAGAATAATCTACTTAAACCGGTGAACTAAGCAAGGAAAGGTCGACACTAATGTGAAAGTACGACATCGAGTTGAAACCCTTCACAGTCAAATAAAAGAATTTATTTTTATTTTTATTTTTATTTATGGGTGTCAGTTAGGAACCTAACATGACGCGAATTTAAGTAAATTATTTACATGAAGAACAAAAATTTGAACATACATTAAAATACTAAATTGCAAAAAAAAGGAATAATCTACTCAAACCGGTGAACTAAGTAAGGAAAGGTCGACACTAATGTGAAAGTACGACATCAAGTTGAAACCCTTCACGGTCAGTTAATCCTAATCATAGTCACTACCTCTCTTACACCAATCCAAAGACCAGGTAAGCTGAAGCCCGTACCCCGCAGATATCCTATAACTAATACCGCCAGCCCCCAAGATAAGTATATCTACCCTGCACTGGTCAGTAAGGTCAAAAAATAAAAACTTCTCCAAGTGACTATATTCCAGAGTAATATTACTACCTATTAATAATCCCTACAAGCAGGTTGGCCAACTTGGCTGCATCCGGACAAACCATTTAGATCTCCAAGATTAACGACCAGCATACCCAATAGAAAAAACTAAAAACTGCAGTAAAAATCCATGATAGTCCAACACGTGCTCAACATAATCTCACCTGATCAAAAACTGATCACCAAGATCTGCACCCTCCTTACACAAACACCCAATTCTCTCAAAAGGAAATAATCACCAAGCCACCTATGTCGATCAATTTTGGGATACCCCCCTACCCCCCAGAAAAACTCCAAAAAGTAGGAGGCAAAATGAAAAGACAAGAAAATACACCAAAAAATAAGAAAAATCATAACCCTGGAAAACCATCTGCTAAAGCAGGGGAAAAAACCAGGTAAAGGAGGAAATAACACCAAACAGCACCAGGAACAACACCTTTAAAAAGAAAGTGAACCTTCTCTACTAAGCACCTTGAAAATTTCTCTCTTCCAGCTTGAAGTCTTCAACCTCATCTTCAAAGTCGTTAAAAACATTATAACAGCACCGCTGGACCCAATAAAGACAAGTAGCGAACCGCAAGTTGGTGTGTGAATAATTATGGTATGTGTAGGGCAGCTTCTTTACACAATACCCTTTACTTAAGGGTTCTTCCCATATGGCGAAATAATTTTCCAAAATGCGAAATAAAAAGAAGGAGAGAGAAAGTCCAAATAAAAGAATTTATTAACCCAAATAAAAGAATTTAAGGCGTTTTTTTTCTATAATAGGCAAAATAATTGGTCAATCATTTCATTTCGACTGGATTTTCACCTTAATTTCTCCATTCCGCCTTTGTTTATACACACATGTACAGTTGCCAAAGTTATCACGGATATGAAGATAATTTCCTTTTTGATAAAAAAAGGTCATTTTAATTTTATAATATATTAAGCTTAAGCATAAGCTTAAGCATAAGCCTAAGCATAAGCCTAAGCATAAGCATAAGCATAAGCTTAAGCTTAAGCTCAAGCTTAAGCATGAAAAAAATTGATTGAGCATTTCTTTAGACTAATTTTTTACAAAACCTCTTCCTGTGCCAGTAAGAACAACCATTAATTTTATAAATCATAAAATATTCGCTTATTTTAATTTTTTTTGTTGATCAAAATTGAATAAAAAATCTTTCGTTTTTGTTTCTCTGATAATCATTTTTTCCTAAACATACAAAAAAATAAGGCAATTTTAACTTATTTAAAATAAAAAAAAATTCGAAAGTAAATACCTTCAAAATTACGTTCAAGAAGGTGTCTGAAAACAAAAAAATTCGTTAATTTAATAACAAAAAAAAAGATTTTCTTAATCATTTTTAATAACAAAAGAAAAAGTAATAAAAAAGAAAAAACGATTTTCTTAATCGTTTTTAATAACAAAAAAAAAAGTAATAACAAAAGAAAAAAGATTTTCTTAATCATTTTTAATAACAAAAAAAAGCGATTTTTTAATAACAAAAGAAAAAACAATTTTCTTAATCGTTTTTAATAACAAAAAAAAAGCGATTTTTTAATAACAAAAGAAAAAACCATTTTCTTAATCGTTTTTAATAACAAAAAAAAAGCGATTTTTTAATAACAAAAGAAAAAACCATTTTCTTAATCGTTTTTAATAACAAAAGAAAAAAACGATTTGTTAATCATTTTTAATAACAAAAAAAAAACGATTTAATAACAAAAAAAAAACGATTTCTTAATTTTTAATAACAAAAAAAAGTAATAACAAAAAAAAAAATGATTTTCTTAATCGTTTTTAATAACAAAAAAAAAGTAATAACAAAAAAAAAAACGATTTTCTTAATCGTTTTTAATAACAAAAAAAAAGTAATAACAAAAGAAAAAACGATTTTCTTAATCATTTTTAATAATAAAAAAAATGATTTTCTTAATCGTTTTTAATAATAAAAAAAATGATTTTCTTAGTCGTTTTTAATAACAAAAAAAAAGCGATTTTTTAATAACAAAAGAAAAAATGATTTTCTTAATCATTTTTAATAACAAAAGAAAAAAACGATTTGTTAATCGATTTTCTTAATCATTTTTAATAATAAAAAAAACGATTTTCTTAGTCGTTTTTAATAACAAAAAAAAAGCAATTTTTTAATAACAAAAGAAAAAACGATTTTCTTAATCATTTTTAATAACAAAAGAAAAAAACGATTTGTTAATCGATTTTCTTAATCATTTTTAATAATAAAAAAACGATTTTCTTAGTCGTTTTTAATAACAAAAAAAAAACGATTTTCTTAATCATTTTTAATAACAAAAAAAAGTAATAACAAAAGAAAAAACGATTTTCTTAATCGTTTTTAATAATAAAAAAAATGATTTTCTTAATCGTTTTTAATAATAAAAAAAACGATTTTCTTAGTCGTTTTTAATAACAAAAAAAAAGCGATTTTTTAATAACAAAAGAAAAAAAGGATTTCTTAATCGTTTTTGATAACAAAAGAAAAAAACGATTTGTTATCATTTTTAATAACAAAAAAAAATGATTTATTAATCATTTTTAATAACAAAAAAAAAAGATTTATTAATCGTTTTTAATAACAAAAAAAGCGATTTATTAATCGTTTTTAATAACAAAAAAAAAAGTAATAACAAAAGAAAAAAGATTTTCTTAATCGTTTTTAATAACAAAAAAAAAGCGATTTTTTAATAACAAAAGAAAAAACAATTTTCTTAATCGTATTTAATAATAAAAAAACGATTTTCTTAATCGTTTTTAATAACAAAAAAAAAAAGTAATAACAAAAGAAAAAACGATTTTCTTAATCGTTTTTAATAACAAAAAAAAGCGATTTTTTAATAACAAAAGAAAAAACCATTTTCTTAATCGTTTTTAATAACAAAAAAAAAAATGATTTAATAACAAAAAAAAAACGATTTAATAACAAAAAAAAAGTAATAACAAAAAAAAAAAACGATTTTCTTAATCGTTTTTAATAACAAAAAAAAAGTAATAACAAAAAAAAAAACGATTTTCTTAATCGTTTTTAATAACAAAAAAAAAGTAATAACAAAAGAAAAAACGATTTTCTTAATCATTTTTAATAATAAAAAAAATGATTTTCTTAATCGTTTTTAATAATAAAAAAAATGATTTTCTTAATCGTTTTTAATAATAAAAAAAACGATTTTCTTAGTCATTTTTAATAACAAAAAAAAAAGCGATTTTTTAATAACAAAAGAAAAAATGATTTTCTTAATTATTTTTTATAACAAAAGAAAAAAACGATTTGTTAATCGATTTTCTTAATCATTTTTAATGATAAAAAAAACGATTTACTTAGTCGTTTTTAATAACAAAAAAAAAACGATTTTCTTAATCGTTTTTAATAACAAAAAAAAGTAATAACAAAAGAAAAAACGATTTTCTTAATCGTTTTTAATAATAAAAAAAATGATTTTCTTAGTCGTTTTTAATAACAAAAAAAAAGCGATTTTTTAATAACAAAAGAAAAAAAGGATTTCTTAATCGTTTTTGATAACAAAAGAAAAAAACGATTTGTTATCGTTTTTAATAACAAAAAAAAACGATTTATTAATCATTTTTAATAACAAAAAAAAAAAGATTTATTAATCGTTTTTAATAACAAAAAAAGCGATTTATTAATCGTTTTTAATAACAAAAAAAGCGATTTATTAATCGTTTTTAATAACAAAAAAAAATTATTAATCATTTTTAATAATCGTTTTTAGTAATAAAAAACCGATTTAGCCAAACTTTAAATATTAAAACGCCAGGACTAATAGTTTCGACGTTTTTTTTCAGCGTTTTTTGTCGGGTCAATGGGTCAGATCAGGTACCCGATTAACACTGACCCAACCCGAGAATTTTGGGTCAACCAGTCGGGTCAGATTTGGAGCTCTAGCGAAACGTTTTTTTGAAATTAAATTATATATATCTGATAGCAAAAAATGCACAACGTTTTTTAATATCAAAAAAACCGTTTTCCAACGTTTATGCTTTTTATCGCGTTGTTAAAAATGCGCAACATTTTTCCCATATCAAAAAACGTTTTCGCAACATTTTTTATCAAATTATCAAAAAAGCACTGCGAAGCGTTTTTTTTTTGTTAAATTGTATATGTTAAACTTTATTAAATTATACATTAAAAAATGTTTCGCACCATTTTTTGACAAATTATAAATGTTGGTAAACGTCTTTTATTAAATTATAATTAAAGTCGAGTCAACATGGTCAGTTCGCGAGTTTGATTTGAGGATCTTATAGTCACGTGACATTCGAGTTGATTCTGAGTTTATATTAATATTCGACTCAGTTAGCCCAGGTGTCAATTCACCAACTTTACGACAACCATGCAAAAACATGGACAACGTTTGAGTGGACCTTTACCATCTAAGATTAACAATCTCATCTTCCTGACTTTTTGAGTCATGAGTGAGCTGAGAAGAAGATGGAGGAATAAGATGATTATAATGAACTTCTTATTATCTAATTGTTTATTTTTTAGATCAAAGTAAAAAAAATTATATGTGAAAAATAATACAGACAGATTGTCTATTACTATGGCATATCAGGACAGACAAAATCATGTTTATTTTTACACAATAAATGTTTAATAAACACTAATTTTACATACTGCATATTTTACACTTTAAATGTTTATAGATAAATTCAAAATTTTTTAGATTAATTTGGTTATTTTTTGGAGGACAAATGTGAAATTAAAATATACATATATATAATATATGGAAATCTAAACTAAGTAATCAAAAATAAATAGGAATTAAATATTTGCATATAAAGTCATATCTTAAAGCATTTAAATAATCGATCTAAGTAAACATGATTTATCTGTTCATGTTAAGCATTTATTTAGACAATAATATTATTCAGGTTTACCACTGCCACACATATTGTAAGTGATGATAAAAATTTAGCAATGAAAATTTGCCAAGGACTCAAATCAAGGTTTAACAATAAAAATACCACAATTGATTAACTGTCAATATATTTAAACTAAGCTCACTAACTGTACTAAAAGAGCCCTAGTTTTTAAATAAAGAAATTAGTTAGTTTAATTATATGATGATATTATATAAATATGTAATAATAATAGAATTAAATAAATAACTTACGAACTATATTATTAAATAATTTTTTAAATAAAGAAATTAGTTAGTTTAAATTATATGTAAATATTATATAAATATGTAATAATAGAATTAAATAAATAACTTACAAACTATATTATTAAATAATTTTTTAAATAAAGACATTAGTTAGTTTAAATTATATGTAAATATTATATAAATATGTAATAATAGAATTGAATAAATAACTTATAACTTACAATCTAAAATAAATTTCCGAATAATTTTTTAAATAAAGAAATTAGTTAGTTTAAAATGTATGCAAATATTATACAAATATGTAATAATAGAATACGACTTACCAACTAAAATAAATTACCAAATAATTTTTTAAATAAAGAAATTAGTTAGTTTAAATTATATGTTAATATTATATAAATATGTAATAGTAGAATTAAATAAATGACTTACTCTCTATATTATTAAAAATAATTTTTAAATAAATAAATTAGTTAGTTTAAATTATATGTAAATATTATGTAAATATGTAATAGTAGAATTAAATAAATGACTTACTCGCTATATTATTAAATAATTTTTAAATAAAGAAATTAGTTAGTTTAAATTATATGTAAATATTATATAAATATGTAATAATAGGATTAAATAAATAACTTACGAACTATATTATTAAATAATTTTTTAAATAAAGACATTAGTTAGTTTAAATTATATGTAAATATTATATAAATATGTAATAATAATAGAATTAAATAAATAACTTACGAACTATATTATTAAATAATTTTTTAAATAAAGACATTAGTTAGTTTAAATTATATGTAAATATTATATAAATATGTAATAATAGAATTAAATAAATAACTTACTCGCTATATTATTAAATAATTTTTTAAATAAAGAAATTAGTTAGTTTAAATTATATGTAAATATTATATAAATATGTAATAATAGAATTAAATAAATAACTTACTCGCTATATTATTAAATAATTTTTTAAATAAAGACATTAGTTAGTTTAAATTATATGTAAATATTATATAAATATATAATAATAGAATTAAATAAATAACTTACTCGCTATATTATTAAATAATTTTTTAAATGAAGAAATTAGTTAGTTTAAATTATATGTAAGTATTATATAAATATGTAATAATAGAATTAAATAAATAACTTACACCCTATATTATTAAATAATTTTTTAAATAAAGAAATTAGTTAGTTTAAATTATAAATATGTAATAATAGATACGACTTACCAACTAAAATAAATTGCCAAATAATTTTTTAAATAAGGAAATTAGTTAATTAAATCAATAAATAATAGAAGTATAGATAACATATAACTTACACCCTATAATATAATATGTATTATTTATTAATTAATTAGATGCAAATATTATTACAAAATTATATACTGTAAGTTTAATAAATTAAATAACACTTACATTCTAATCATGCATTTAAGCAAAGAATATAATTAGTTTAAATCCATGTGAATATTATATGCATAATTAAATATTGTAACTTACCATCTATAATAAGATTAATTATTAAATAATTATTTAAAAAAAAAAATTAGCTTTCTGAATAGTATATAAATAAAATAAAAAAATAAATAAAATAAATAGCAGATAGCTGATAACTTACCAACTATATAATATTATCAATGATAAAGTTATAAAAAATAACAGTGAAACCATTATATAAATAATAAAATTATAAGATAGTTTATTAACTTACCAGCTAAATTATTTAAATTGTATGTGAATATTACAGCATATAAATTATAATAATATTTAAGTTAATTTCAATAATTTTGGTTTAATAATTAAGTTTAGCATGTTTTACCTTTGGATTCCTTGACGTTACTTAAAGCTAATTTTATTAATATTGGCAAATTTGGTTTAAAAATTTTTGAATAATTCTAAAATTCTATAATTATGCTATATGCTTACCTTTATTATCATTATTATCATTGTTGTAAGCCATTACTATATAATTGCATCAAATTTCTTCTTAAAAGATATGTTTCTTATTAAACACCGTTTTTTAGGCACAATATTTATGCAAAACGCAATTAGGTTGATTAGTTGATTACAATCACTGGCACCTCTTTTTTGTGTACCATGTTAGATGATCATCAGGGTGGTCGTCTGACCACCCCACACACGTGACTGGTACAATTTATTTTGACTTTATGACATAAAAAAAAAAAATAAAAACATTGCTTTACTTGCTAAATTTCCACGCCCAAAGAAAAATGAAAGTGGCCTAAAAATAATAATAAACGAACAATTATTAATGTTCGTTAAAGTAAAAAAAGAAAAATATTTTTTTTTTACTTCTTGGCTTCATATATGTACTCAGATGGACTTAAGAAAATGGCCTAAAAAAGAGACAAATTATAATAATACTTAGTATTAATAATGTTCATTAAATTAAAATTTTTTTTAAGTTAATGATAACATAAAAGCAATTAAAAAATAAACAACTAAACAACTAGAAATGCTTATTAAATTGAGATAAAGAGAAGTTTTTAAGAGAAGTTTTTTCTTTCTTACTAGAAAAACTTTTAGCTTTTTCACTTTATCACTACATTTTCATGTCTAAAGATGCAAAAAAAGGAAAAAGCAAACAATTAATAATGAACTTTACTAAAGTGAAGAAAAAAATAACTATCACAATAGAAGAGTCTACTCAATAAAAAAAAAATAGTAAATTGCTAATTTAATCATTTTTTTAAAAAAAATATAGCAGCTTTATTGGTAAAATATTTCATATATACAAAATACAAAAAATTATAAAAAATAAAATGGATAAAATTGAATTGTCCAAATAAATCATAAAAAAAAAAGTATATATTAAAAAATAAAAATAGAATCAAATCAACCAAGGAGTAACATCGTCCTAAAGATCAAGAACACAAAAATTAAAAAAATAATCATGTCCCAAAGACCTAAAACATGAATCAAGAATAATTATATCAAAGAGAAATCATGTTTAAAACGTGAAAATCAGAGAATAGTTATATTCCAAATATCTAAACCATGATAACGTAAATGGACAAAATTACAAAATTGTCCATTAGAAAAAATAAATTAATTTATTAATAAGTAATAAATAAAAAAAAAACAAAATTTTCACAAAAATTATAAAAAATGAAGTGCATATCTAAATATAAAGAAGAATTAAATTAATTGACTTTAACTAGTAAAATACGAATGGATTTCGAAAGGATTCAGATGCCACTTTTGAATGCTTCGGATGCTTCATTCTCTAGCCTACGTAATTTCAAAATCTTTTTTTTGTGTGAATAAACTAATATGTAACTTTTTCAAGCCTGATATGTGTGAAAAACCATATGAAAAAAAATTTTTTGGGGGGGATAAATCATGTTTTATTTCACAAATTAAGATGTCTTTTAATCAAACTTTTAATATTAGATAATTATATAAACATCATAAGAGTCAAAAAAAATCACTCATACGCGAAAGTGTGTGGAATAAAAACTTGATTTCCATCTTAAGGAATTTTTGCTTCCGATCTGATGACAATAGAGTTTCATTATTTTTCTATTCGTGTGCAAAAACAATTTACTCTAATCTTTAGTCTCTTTGCGTCTTTCTTTTCCTTTATTTATTTATTTTCATTATTTTTTTTCTCTTTCTCTTTTTTAGGTGAGTGAGTGGGTACGCTCGTATTTCCTTCTTTATCCTTTTGATATTTCCTTTCTATCTTTCTTCCCTATTTTTTTTTTCATTATTTTTTCTCTTTATAGGTGGGCGGTGGGTAGGGATGCCAACGGTCGGTTCGGTTCGGTTTCGGTTTTAAAACCGCGGTTTTCAGCCAAAACCGAACCGACCGCAAAACCGACCGATAAAACTGAACCGCAAAACCGATTGCAAAACCGAAGAAAATATTATTAGAAAGTGCTAATTATGACTTTATTTAGCAATAACATTTAAATTTGCATAATTTTTCTTACAAAAATAGTGCTGATTTTGTGATTTTTGGCGATACAAAAAAATCACGTGATCAACGCACAAAATTAAATTCTCCTTATAATTTCAAAAAGGAAATTACCATAAATTTAAATATTAAAATTCATGTTTTTTAGTTATTTTCAATTGAAGCAAAGATATTTTTTCGGGATAAATTACAAAATATTTACAATTAACCGATCGGTTTTTTCATCGGTTTTTTTATATACAAAACCGACGGTTAACCGGTCGGTCTTTGACTAAAACCGAACCGAAACCGAACCGGCAAAAACCGGTTATGACCGGTTATAACCGAACTTTTGGCATCCCTAGCGGTGGGTACGCATATTCGTGTTTCTTTCATTTTTTCCTTCAATATTTCCTTTCTTTTTCCTCTCGTTTTTCTCGATTATCCTCTTCCCCTCTCGTTTTCCTCTTTCCTCTTGTTTATATTAACTTAATTTGTAACATAAGAGAAAAATTTTTTAACGAAAAATTTTATTCATAGATAGATTAACTTAATTTGTAACACAAAATTAGAATTTTAACGAAAGGAGAATTTGATCTTGATTATTGATTATAAATTTTTTTTATAAATTAATAATAAAAGATTAATAATACATAATACAAAGTAATTTTTAACGAAAGAATTACATCCATTAAAAGAGATTCTCCTAGAATGAGAGTTGATACCTGCTATAGAAGAATACCTTAAAAATTTGATAACCATAAAATTATTTTATAAATTATAATAAAATTATAATAAATAAAAAAATATACGAAAAAATTTTAACTAAAGAATTTTTACTTATTAATAATTTTTACTTATTAATTGATTAAATATGTAATGTATAATTACAAATGAATGAATGAATAAACATTAAACAATCATTTTTTTTTTACTATCTTTATGTAGCCTTTTTTTTTTTGATTATTAATTAATTAATAATCATAAAATATAATGACTGTTACACCGCCTACACGTACGATTACTTCATTAATCTAATTATTTTTGCGTTTATTATTTTTATTTAGTTCATGGTGACCCTGTCACCATGGCAACATAATTCAATAAAATTATCAATTTATTTGATCTTTAAATTAATAAATTGGTTTAACACTACTATATATTATGATTATAATTTATTATGTAAAGATACTTCAAATAAATGGTTTTTATTAAAATTTCATGTGTTTATTTATTAAAATGTTATTAAATGATATAAAAGAAGATAAAGCCTAATAATGAAAATAGAAAGGAAGATCTACAATAAAAGAAGAGTAAGAAACAAAGAGGTTGTTAAAAAGGATAAGAAGGAATGATTAGAACAAAAAACGAAGGGAACAAACAGGAGTAAGAAGAACAAACTGATGTGAGAGAAACAAAAAGATTGAATGAGGGTAAAAGGAATGAAAGAGTGAGGGGAGCAAAAGAGAACGAAAAGTGAAGATAAACAGAAAGAAAGATAAAGAATGAAGGTGAGATGAGAAGGAAATAAAAAGAATGAAGGTGAATCAAAAAGGGAAAAAATAATAGGGAAATGTAAAGGAAGGGGAAAACAAAAGGAAACAAAAAGGAAGGGAAAAGATCAAGGAAGATGCATATGGGAAAAAAAGAAAAAATTAAAAGGAGGACGAAAAGGAAGGAGAAGAATGATGGGGAGAGAAAATAGTAGGGAAAATTAAAAGAAAGGAAAAACAAAGAGAGGACAAAAAACAAAACGGATAAAAAGAAAGTGAAAAAAGAAGTAATGATGAAAAGAAAGTGAAAAGAAAGAAGGGTGATGAAAGAAAGTAAAAAAAAAGAGGATGAAAAGAAAGAAGAAAAAAGAAGAGATGCAAAAAGAAGGAAACAAAAAAGAAAGGAAAAGTTAGTAAAGAACGAATCTAATGAGCGAAATAAAAGTAAAAAAAAAAAAAAAAAAAAAATAGAACATACCTTGATTGCAGAGAAGAACCAAATTACCAAAGGACTTAATAAGACTGAAATAAATTAGTAAATAATGAATAAGAGGAATAAAGTATAAGAGAAAATGACAAAAAAAATAGAAACATGAAATCAGGGCTATGAAATACCGAACATACCTTACAACCGGAAGAGCCAAAGAACTTAAGAAGAATCTAAAAAGGAAATAAAGTTAGCAAAGAACCAGTCGTATATAAGCAAGAAATGGAAATAAAAAAGAAAAACAAATCTTTGGCTAGCGAAGGGCTTAAAGAAAATATTTAAATGCCTGCAAAACTTACATTTGCATGCTTGATTCATGTAGTACTACTAGTGGTTGTGGTGATGGTCGTGATTGTAGTGGTGGTGGTGGTGGTGGTGGCGGCAGTGGCGGTGGCAGTGGCAGTGGTAACAGTGGAAGCGGTGGCGGTGGCGGTGGCAGTATCGGTGGCGGTAGCGCTATCGGCTGTGGACTCCAGAATTGATGCTAGTTAATTATTAAATATACAAGATATAAATTATTATATATTCTATTCTAAGCAAATAATCTCCTCGTTTATTCCAGTTTCTAACGCGATATAAATCTCTGTTCAGCTGAAGCACACGTACTTGGTGGTGGTAAAAGCTCTGCCTTTTTTTTCTCCATTTTCCTACAAAATATTACAGTATGTGTGGATTAGGCTCAGCTTAGCAAACGAGTACTACGTCATCACAGTAGCTAACTTTGCAGCTGCAACATACACTATAAGTCAACTACCTAGGATAAGTGTATGTACGGTAGGTTATACACCATAAGCCAACTACCTTAGGCATAAGTGTATAATTCAAGGAGTGACCGATATCCTTCACCTACCCTTCGCTTGTAACTACTCGGCAAGTAATAACGGATCCATTATTATGTCTCTACTTGATTCAACATCCACCATTCTCGGTAAGTGGTAATGGATCCAGTAGGAGGTTCCCACATGGTTCAACATCCACCACCCTCGGTAAATGGTAACAAATCAAGTAGGTTTCTATATGGTTCAACATTCACCACCCATTTTACCCACTCACTTTCTATGTTCATCAGCCCTCAAAACACTCCTAAGTGCCATTCTTCTTTTAAATGGAGCGCTATTTCTAGAAGGCTTATGTCTCTTGTGAACTTTTCGTGGCATCGCGAGTTACTTATTAGCCCAAGAGTTAAAAGTGAGGAAGAACTAGTTAAACAAAAAGGAAGAATAATCAAAAATTATTATAAAATATAAAATAGTTACCTAGAACAAAGAAAAACTTTATTAAAAGATAAAAGATAATATATATTTATTCTTATGTGGGGAGCTAAGAATTATGTTTTTGTGAGAAGCGTAAACTAAAGAAATTAGATTAGTAAATTACTAGTTATGACTAATATTTATTTTTCAGATTTAAGACGCGTATCACATCATCAACATCTGAAAAATTCCTCAATCACGCGCCCGCGATTCAAATCATCACAGTATCAAATTTGATCTTTTCATAAATTACGTCAATGATCAGTTGATCACATCACAAATAATTTTGCTTGATTTTAATCGGATTTAAGACGAACACAAAATTTATAAATTTTAACGACCGAACGTATGATCAAATATTTAAATATTATAATTTTATCACGCTAAAATTTATTATTTTTTTTTTACCTAATTATTAATGTTACCAAAATAATTTGGCGTCCAATTATATCATAATCTAAAATATAGCAATTTTTTTAGAAAATAATTTTTTTAAATATTTATTTCCCACGTTAAAACATACATTGAGAAGTGAACCTGATCATAAGAGAACTTCATGTGCGTTCCAATTCTTTATGTAATCTACAAAATGACATTAAAAAGATGTAATACTGTATTTTTTTTTACGATTTTACGGTCAATAAGATAATGATGCATGACTAAACGACATGCAAAACTTTTTATACTACTTTTAAAAGTGTTTGCGATCATTTGTGTTATAACATTATAATATTTATATAAATAGTTGTATACGTAACGTTGAAGTGTTATGTAACACATAATCATAAATTATGTAATACTCTAATATTTCTTACGATTAATATACAACCGAAATATTTATATAGAAGTCAGGGGACGTTAAAATTTTTTACTAATTGTTCGTAGTAATATTGGTACGCAAAATTAACACTTGACCTTAAATAATTGAACAATCTCCAACTTAAAAAATTTTACGAATTATTATTTGTATTTAATGAATTATAACAAAAAGAGAAAAAAAAAAAAAATATTATTACAATAAAAAAAAAGTATCGAAATTTTTGTCGGACTGATATGTAAAGACTATTATTACATTAGTAACTGAATGAGAAATACAATTTCAGTTGACCGCTGTGCTCAAGAATTTTTTTCATTTTCATAAGTTTCCTCCATTTTGGAGATTTTAAAATCTAGTCTCAAAGATAATAAAGTAAAATCATAGTAATCTAGCTATACTATAATACCGACTTACTTAATAACTATATCAGGAATAGTAAAATTTTCATGAAACGACAATTTTACTATTTTTATCAAACTTTGTTTCCAGGTATAGTAATTAAAATAATACAATCGTTTTATTGTGTTTCAGAGATAAAGAAAAACGGCATATTTCATAATAAATGCAGATCAATCGACAAGGAAATTTATTCATTGTGACATTCTCAGGGGGAACTTGGGACAAAGAAAAAAAGAAAAAGGTTTTTTTTTCCTCTCGCCTATATTAATATGATAATATAATTTGCGAAATAACATTAAAAATTTTAAAATATCAACATATGATGAGCGCGTATAATTTGGATTGTATTTTTATTTTTTTGTACTTTTTATATATACAGTAATTGACTTATCGATTTTTATCAATTATTACCTGATTTTCGAGAGGTAATTAAATCACAGAAGTTTCATCTCAAAATAGTATGTGTCTCCTGAATATGGAAATAATTAAGTTGAAATAAAATGGTTAAGACAACAAAGATACTTATTATATGCATTCGGATTATTAATTTTTCCTCCCAAACTTGTTTCCTTAAATTTGAAATCTTAAATTCCTTAATATGGGTTACAAACGATTAATTCAGCAAGCTTGTCTACTTTATAAATAGGACCGCAAAAAAATAAGTAGGACCGCAAAAAAAAAATAAAAATCCCTAATTAAAAACAAAAAATAATTAAAAATCTCAATTAAAAACAAAAGAATCTAAATATATTTATCGATCCATATATATCTTTCAACTTATTCATTGTAAAAAATGGAACGACTTTATGCGAAATACACTTTCACTTGTCGTTCTAAATAAAAATTTTCGTACTATGTCATATATATCGACAAAATTATCATGTTAATTTCTAACATGATATACACGATATCTATCTATACCATCTATATCATGATATACACGATATCTATCTATACCATCTATATCATGATATACACGATATCTATCTATACCATCTATATCATAAACGGTTCACTTACAACTAACCGACAATTACTTCACCGACAAACGTTTCGCCGACGGGATCATTTACCGACAGACCATTTCACCGAAATTTACACAATTTTAATAGAATTCTCTTATCTTGTGCAACTTATATTATTGTTATATAAAAAGAACATAAAAGAATATATAACATGAAATATAAATAATGGTTTCATAACTTGGGGAAAGATTAAGTTTGTTATTTTTCTGTCTCTTGATGTATTTACTATGTTTATTTATTTATTTATCTATTTATTTTTTACAATTAAAAATTGAAATATTTAATATAAACTTTATAAAAAGATTTTAATTTTCTTTAAATAGTTCGCCTGGCAAATGTTTGTCGGTGAAGTAATTGTCGGTGAAATGAATCAGACCCTTATTTACAATACATGAATATTTTTTGTTAGAAAAAAAAAAAAAAAATGTTATAATTTCGTGCTCGCACTCTCCTTACTATTCAGTTGTTAATTTACCTAACTAGAAATTCAAGTGTCAAACCAAATATTCATGTAAATAAATTGCAAACAAACATCATCTAATCGAGAAAAATAAAGAATACAAATATCTTATCAAATTTATATTGTAGTAAAGAAAATGGTAACGGCGAAATATGAAGGATTATTTGGTTATATGCAGAAGTATTCAATTATAAATAAAAATTTGGACGACTTCTGTTTTCATAACTATATTAATAAATAATTGTAGATTCACTATTATTGTTTGCTTAAATTTTTTTTTTTTTTTTTTGTCACTATTTAAATATAATGTGATTTCTTCCCAATTATTATTCATAAAATTTACAAATTTTAGACTAAATAATTAACGAAATCATTTCAGATATTCACCAAAAACACCTCAAAAGATGTAGCGACAACTCTATAAGAAGGAGCCGATATTATATGTCTTGCACTCTTGCATGGTACGAGTATTATATGGCCATCGGTGGCAAATCACTAAACCACCTTTTTTTATAATCTAAAAATTTCACATAAGCTTTTCTTATGTTCGAGTTTAACCCGGGTTACACGAGTTAAACTATACAGGTCGGGTCAAGCTTTGGGCCGGGCACCTCATTCATCGAATTTATCCACGAGGAATATAAGGTCAATACTTGGCCCAATAGATTCAAGCACAAATATGATTTATCACTGACAGAATCTCCAACAAAGTAAGATCTATTGCCTTTTTGTTTTGTTTTCTTACTTTTACTTTAATCTTGCATATTTACTAGGGAAGCTTTAGTTGCGGTCAGAATTCTGAAAGAATTCTCGGTCCTAACAATGGTTTACATCGAGATCTTAATTACGATTATTACTGAGCCGTTAACGAAGTCGGAAAAATTCTTGATAAGGCTATAGGCGAAGTATACGATGATCCTTTTGAAGAATGAGACTCTATGAAAGGTTGTACACCAAAAAAAGTGGATTCTATCATTAAAATGACATGTTAGCAAAGGCTAGTATACCGACAATTAAATAATTCTATGGTGTTTATACGCCATCACTCGTGCCTCCGCATTAATATGAACAAATAAAAATTTTATAGTAGTGCAAATACTATCTTTTGATCGGTAATAATTCATTTAGAATGATAAAAATCAATAACCATTTTTTTACTAGTGTAGCGTGTATGTGTTCGTATAATAATATTTCCTGATTCAAATTTTTCATCAAAAGAAGTACACTTTCATCGCAATATTAAGAGTCATTTTTTTATTCATTTTTAACGTATCCGGCTAGCCCTTCTCACGTATTATTTTACAAAAATATAACGATAAGATTTTATTTTGAATTTTTTAAACATGTGTATTTTGTGAATAGAATACCAAAGCAAATGTATTAGCTACTTTTGGTATATATTTTAGCATTTTGCGGATATGAAAAAAAAATTTCATACTACGATTCCTTGGGTGATCGCACGAAGAGGAAATTGATCGTCGAGTACTTGCTGTTACTTCAGGACTAGAGATTGTTGGGAGACCTTACATATGATGACAAGTTCGCCCCACTTAACATTCCAACGTGCTTGTTCGAATGATAATTCTAGCAAATGAAAATAGATATATGTTAATAATGAAAAAGCATTTCCCTCGAAAAATTTTTTCTGAAACATACCAGATTTTAACCAAAACTCGATAATAAACTCCTCATAAAGCACTTCCTCATTTAAACTCTTTTTTGTTTCCCCATTTCTAAATTTTTTACCGTCTAATAAATAATAATAAGTATAATACAATACCAGCCAGATTCCTCATAGAACCTAAGCAAAGTGTGAGATTCATAAATCACTTACGACAATCCTCACCAGTAAAATAATTTTATTCTCCTGTTCCTTCAGTTCCTAGTGACAGAATTTCTTAACTACCCATTGCAAACTCAAAAACACGCCGATTTCTTATTATGGGCTAAGGTGGTGGAGCTAGTACGCTCAGAGCCACATCTGACAGAATCCAGCTTATTAGAAATTGTTTCTTTTCTTTCGTTGATAAGGAAGCGAACATGAGCGTTGTTCCACTCGAGAGAAGATATTTTTTACATGGTGGAGGCTAGCGTGGGAGAGGGAATGTTTTATGAGGAAAAATCGAGTGATGCATTAGAGATATTAAATGTAAGTGATTTGAGGGATTATATGCTTTCGTTTCTATGAATGCTTAAAAAAGCAAATGCTCAATACTATATTGAAAAATATAATCTAGTCAAGTGGACCATGGCATGCGAGGGATATATCTAATTATTATCCTAGTGTTTGGATAAAAAATAAGAAATATCAGTTATAATATCGACTAGCACATGATCTCATTAAAGAAATACTAGAATGACAAGGTTACAAACAAGGCTATATTTCATGATGGGGACTCAAAATTCATCATCATCTATGGAGATATATGATAGAATCGTTACAGGAACCTGAAAATTTTTTATTAAAAAGTTCAATGGATATTTGTCAAAATAAAATAATGTACTGTATTTGCCTCGCCATAATACACAAATGCTGCCATTGTTAACCAGGCATTCTCTCTACCTTGTTAAAAATTTTTAAGTACGAATAAGTAAATTTTAATTACTTCATTAAAAAATATACGTTTGTTTTGATTTTTAGTAACCTAATATATAATGCAACGACCAATTAAATTTTATTGCTTTGAATGAATCTGATACTTTTAAAAAAAGAAATTTTTTTTTAACATAAACCACAATCAGCCTTTTACTTGCATATAAGCCCTACGAAAAAAATGCATCCGGAATTCATGCTGAAATTGTCCGGAAAAATAAACAGACAATTTCCGGACGTTTGGTAAATCCGGAAAATGTTCCAAAACGTGCGCGTTTCCGGATGTTCGGAATTTGTCCGGGTTCAAATTTGTCCGGAATTTTCCAGAATTCTGAACAATCCAATTTTATCCCGGATGATCAGCAAGAAGTTTACCACTTCCTACACGATTAACCAAAGTTTGAATTAACATCATAGATAGCATTTTTGGCTGCTCTTCAATTTTACTTATTACGTCAGGGGGTGGTTATAAATATCAGTTTTGTGCTTTTTGCATTTTTTTAAAATTTAAAATTTTATATTCTTAGAAACATTGTCTAGTATTTGTCCGGAATTTTATTATGTCCGGAATTTGTTGGTTTTATTTGTCCAGAATTTGTCTGGAATTTATTATGTCCGGAATTTGTTTGGTTTATTTTGTCCAGAATATGTCCGGAATATTTTATGTCCAGAATTTGTTTGGTTTATTTGTCCAGAATATGTCCGGAATATTTTATGTCCGGAATTTGTTGGGTTTATTTGTCTAGAATTTGTCCGGAAAATTTCATGTATAAAAAAAACTGGGCATGCAAAAAATTCCGGACAGCAAAATAGATCAATTTCCTGGACATTTTCATGACAATTTTTGAAGCACCTGGACAATTTCCGGACATTTTCGCAGACATTTTCCGGACATTATTTTTTCGTAGGGAAGAAATCATTCGACATCTTGAAAATAGTGATAATTTTGAATTGTGTGACCTGCGCCTGATCTAACATGTTTTTTGTTAGCTTAGATCTTGATCAGGTAGCTTAGTCGGAAGGTTCCGTGTTGCTATGGACAATTTGATCGGACGATTTGATCAGCAGATTCCGGGTTGTTTACTAATGTACAAAAAAAATTTTTATCCCCCGTTAGCCGATGTTTGCTACTATACTATCTTTAGTAATTATAGCAGTAGATCACTTTAACGAAATTTTTTTTTTTGTATTGGATTTTTTTTCAATGGTATATACGGATTTTTTTTTTTTTTGACGGAAAATCTTTATGAAATGAGGAAAGAAGAATGAGATGAAAGGGAGAGTTAAGGACAAAATGAATAACGAAATGAAGGAGTTAAGAATGGAATAAGGGGAAGAATGTGATGGAAGGGGGAATTAAGACCAAAACGAAGAGAGAGTTAGGAATGAGGGAGGGAAAATGGAATGGAGGAGAGAGTTAATAATGAAATGGAAGGGAAGTCAAGGACGAAATGGAAGAGGGAGTAAAGAATGAAATGGAAGGAGGAAGTGATGAATGAGATAGAAAGGGAAGTGATGAGTGAAGTGGAAGGAGTGAAAATTGAAATGAAAGGGGAGTGATGGATGGAGTGGAAGGAAGTAAAAACAAGGTGAAGGAGAAAGCAATAAATAAAGTGAAAGGGGGAGGAAGAATAAAATGAAGGTAAGTGATGAAGAAAAAGTTGTGAGAGAGGAAGTGATGAATGAAATACCGGGAAGTGATGATCATAATCGAAGGGAAGTGAGTAAGCAAATGGAAGGAAATCAACAAACAAAGTGGAGGTGATGGAATAGAAATAAAATGAGAATAAAGAACAAAATAAAAAAATAAAGTTAGTGATAGAATAAGGGGTAGAAAGCAAATGAAAATGAAATTCTAAAAACATGCCTTTGCAGCAAGACTGAAAGAATAAAGACGCAAACTTCTCAAAATTTAAATCCTGCAACCGGTGCGAAGCAACGGGCTACTGCTAGTATCTCAATGATTTAATTTATTTTTACCTTTATATTATAGACATTTGTTACAGGTAAAGTATAAATTCATAAATTGATTATAACTATTTTGTGTATTTCAATATATTGTTTTTGCATGATAAAGTTTTGCTAGATAGATTATACTTTGATATAATTATTAAATTATCATAAGTAAAATGGTGTGTATGGATTATTTTTATTGATGGAGATGATAGTTTTAACCTTTGATTAGTCAATGTTTAGAATTGCATCCATTTTGTATTATTATTAAGTGGAAGAATTGAAAAGTTAGCAAAAATATATTCGAAAGAGGTTAATTTTCGTTATCTGCGTGTGGTGATTACTGTACGTTACGTTTGTTGTAAGAATTTGCAAAATTAGTGATTAAGGATGCTCGTTAAATTCTATGATCAGCAGAGAAATAAGTATTGGGTATGAATGATATAAATATATCGTATTAATCAAAAAAGGTTTATTAGGTTATTAGAGAACATCAAATCTATTTGATTGATGAGTAAAAACAGAAAGTTACTAAGACTGTGAATGAATTATTTTTTATCAAAGGAATGAAACAGTTCTTCTATGAAATTATTCGTACAGGTGTTTATTATGTTTATTATTGTCTAGTTAATAGAAACATGTGATGTATAACATGTTTCAGAAGCCTCAACTTTATTCAGCGGAACGTACATGATCGCAATATTAGTTCTTATGATAGACTTATATATTAATTCTGAATCTGCCCTCTATTTTATAATTAAATGTAAGTTACAATTAGTATAAATTATTTATAGACATAATACTTTTTTTCAATTATAAATAATAACCTGCTACTTATATTAATCAGGTATAACTTTCAAGGATTTACCTAGGTATAATGGTAGTGAATCAAAAAGATAACGGTTTAATGAAAAATCTTCGAAAGAAAAAAATTTTAGAATTATTGAAATGTTTAATCATCGATACTCGAACGAGTGAGTGATAAATATTGTTGGTGCTTAGCAGCAAAGGCATATTTAGTTTCTTTAATCAGAATTTGCAAAATCAGAAGGAACTTTAAAAATAAAAGGCATTAAAAATTTAGAAAGAATTAGGCTTAAATGATTGTTCTCAACTTAATTACTTAATAATATTAATTTCTATTTTTTTTATTTTTTTACTGAAATGGACATTGTCTTCTAAGTAGTCTATTTTATCATATCTTATGACTTAAAATTAACAAATTTATTGACCGGAAACCCAGAAAAACATAATCATGCAGATCGTCTTTTCCTAGATAATTCCTTTTTAAAATATTTACTCCTTTTGTCCGGATGTTGTCATCGCATGTAATGTACTAAAAAAAAAAAAAATAATAAAGGCGAGTTTTCTTAGATAATTTCATTGAACATTTTTTTTTTTATTACGAGAAATGCTAAAAAGTAGTGATTTTTACATATACAATCGTATGATTGTCAATAATCACATGTATTACATAAATATTGTATAATTTGATATGGCACGTAACTATATATGGCACAAGCTAGTAGATCATTTTTCGTGCAACATGTTGCAAAACTCAAATATGAACAACATTTTTCAGTCTTCTCAGCCTTTTCATTTTCACGGTCAAAATAAAGAAAAAAAAAAAAAAAATGTCCAAATTAAACGCTGATATTCTTTATTTGATATTCAAAAAGTTGCAAAATGATAAAAAGACACTTTATTCTTGCTTATCAGTTAATAAAACTTGGTGTGAAATAATTATTCCAATTTTATGGAATAATCCTTGGAAATACTTTAATGGAGATGATGACACAAATGAGAAAATGTTATTAGATAAAATAATTTCATATTTATCAGAAGAATCAAGAAATAATTTGAAGAATAAAGGTATTAAATTATCAACAAATTTATATAAAAGACCATTATTTGATTATATCAGTTTTTGTAGACATTTAAATTTAAATGCAATTAAGAGAATAATTATAAATTCTGGAAAAAAAATTATTTTAAATGAAATTATTCATCTTTTTATTAACGAGAATACAAAATTTACACATCTTCATATACCTCAACAATTTAATTATCAAATACATCTTATTCCCGGAGCTGAACGTTGTTTCTCAGAAATTGAATTCCTTAGTTGTAATACAAGTATTAATGATAATGTTTTAGATGGATTAATAGAGATGTGCAAATCAATTAGAGAATTGGAACTTTATATTAATATAGTTAATAATAATTATAAGATTTCTAAATTAATTGAAAATCCTAAAAAATTACTAAATGTTCGTTTATTATGTAACTACGCACTTTATTTAAATCATGACGAACCATTTTGTAAAATTATTGAAGATTCATTGATTAAACATTCGAATGCAATACAATATTTTAAGATAACTAAACAACCTACTACGGGAATTTTATCACGTTTTATTAATTTAAAAATTTTGGAATTGAATGGTAATTATCACAAATTAAAATGGGATTGTTTAGAGATTGTATCTTTACCTTTTTTACAAATTTTAAAAACTATATATATTCCAATTAAACCTTTAATAAGTTTGATTGAAAATACTGGTGGATATCTCAATGAAATAAGTGTTAATATCATACCTCATAATGATATTGATAATAAAGGAATTATTCATGCTATTTATACAAAATGTCCAAAACTTAAATATCTTAAATTAGAATTTAAAAATAGTAATATTTTAGAATTGGAAAAATTATTAATTAAATGTCAACATCTAAATGGATTATTTTTCGTTAGAACTGACTTTGATTGGAATAATTTATTTGAAATATTATCTAAATCATCACCAAATAGTTTATTTAAATTTAAATTTCATGTTTTTCGTAATGTTGATCATGATTCCTTAAAATTATTTTTTGATAATTGGAAAGGTAAACATCCTCTGTTATTACAATTTAGTCAAAAATCTTTGGAACAATATAGTGATTTAATAGAAGAATATAAAGCGGAAGGAGTAGTAAAAATTTTTGATTATAATTTATATAATGAAGATTTTGACTGGATTTAAGAATTAGTAAATTTCTTTTTATACAGTATTTTTAATAGTTAATTTAGTGTACGCTTAAAAATTTAGCTTTATTCTTGTCTATTTTTACAATTATTGTTTTAAAGTTTTGCTAACTTGCCCCTCAGGTTTAAATCACTTATTCTTTCTCCCTTTATAAAAATAATTCTATATATTTAAATATTTTTAATAAAATTTATATTTATTGTAATAATTGGACCTTTTTAAGGTCACTAATCAGATGGTTTCTGCACATGTGATTTGCGCAGTTGATGCATAACCTGCATGGATACAATAAATTATACGAGGACTGTGAGCATTACCTCCAGAGATAATAAAAAGTTCAAAGCACAACTTGTTCGTTTTATTCAAGATAAATTTTAAAGAGCATTTTTCTCAGTCGGCTAAATACTGGGTAAACAAACTATTTCTTTACTGCTTATTGCTATTACATTTACTACTGATTGTGTAGATTTTACGTATAATTGAAAATTTTCTCCAAATAAAATTTTAAAATCGATACTTTTTTATAATTGATTTCACATTTTATTACATGTTTAGAAGTATCTCTGTCCCAGCTTATTCATATTAAATAGTTGCTATCTGGAATCTTTGAACTACGTGTTATTACACGAATGAGAAGTATACTGAAGTATATAACTTTGAGGATAATATCCTTCTCTAATAATTGTATAAGTATATTGAGTATTATTTTGATTAAGTTTAATAATATTATAAGTAGGCATTTCAAAAGCTAAGTAAATTACGTAAATTTATTTAAAAAATTTTACACGAATAGATCAAAATCATCGAATGCAAAAAAAAAATTATAAAAAATTTTTAATTTTGTATTACATGATTAGCTAATTGAAATATTCAGTGTTGGATTTGAGCAATATCAATTGAAATAATTGAATATTAGAACGCGTCATCTACAAAAACAATATCAAAATGCTAGAAACCATTTTATTAATACCTGATGAACCAGCCATCTAAAAAAAAAAAGAGATTCTTTTTGCATGGCATAAAGTTCTATAACATCGTCCGCTATCCAATTCATATAATATTTTGTTTAAACATTATTGCTTGCAAATTACATATTTTCATATTCTTCACAATCAAAACCTTTACAACCTTCGCAACCTTCGCAATCTTCATCTTCGTAACCTTCACAACTTTTGCCTTCGTAGTCTTCGCAATCTTCACCTTCGTAACTTTCAGCACAGTTGGACACTAAAGTAAATATTCATTCCTCCATAAAGTATTAATAGAAATTTCAATCAATTAATAATTATGATGATTTTTTAATTATTTAGTCTTTAACAATATGCGGCTTTAGAAATTGTAAATATTAGAATTGTATGAAGGGTCCATCCTCTTTTTCCAAAAATTGTTCTTTGGTTTCACGTGCAGATCTTTGTTTCACGTGCAGATTTTGGCAGTATTCTCATTTATAGTCCACTACAATTATTGCAATACCCTAACAATAAAAATTATTATAAAAGATACTGCTTGATAATCAACGAAATGCTCCATAAATGACAGTAATGCAAATGATAGAGTTTTCTCTGTTAAAAAATGTATACATTTCCATACTTTCTCAAAACCATGAAATTATTGTTTTTATCACGCAGTCGACTTTTAAAGAAAGTTTAATAAACTTTCCAATTGGATGACTCTTTGATGTAATAATTATTATTATATACTACTTTGGTTTTGAAAATTAATTATCGTATAAAGAATAACACAAAATCCATAAGTTAAATATTATTTGATGTAGCGTACAGTTATTATCATCATACATATTATAATTATTAATTTTCCTTTAAATCAACTGAGGAACGGTTATTTGGAATGCAGTAGTGCAAGCCTTAGCAGAACTCTCTTTTTCAAATAGCCCTTCCAAACCTCCAGATTATAATGGTCTTCTAAATTTTATAGCAGAAGATCTGATTGTAATTTTTGTGATAATAATTAATTTGCCATTCTAAGTTCTCCACGGGAGTTCATTGTCAAAAAGATCACAAGACTTAGCATAATGTATCTATTTTACCTAATAAAATGCTTTACATATTCATGAAAATTGTCAACATCCCATGTCTTTGTGGGAGAATTTTTTTGAAATTTATTTGCATAATATCAAAGGCAATCTAATGATCTGCCAGTATAAGATAAAAATATTTTTGATTTTTAAGTTGTTGTATTTCTAATAATTAATTCTTATCTTTAGGTAATGTAGCAATTCCAGGGAATGGAATTTGGTTTTTCGACATCCATAAACCAATAGTAAATTTTGTAATTTCTGTTTGCTTATTTGTGAATACTTGATGAATATTTTTACATGTAGTAATAGAGAATAAAAAAGATGAATAATCTTACAATATAAGTAACAGAGTATAGTATTTTTACATATAATAGAAGAGATGAATATTTTTCCATATAGTAATAAAAAATAGAAGAATGAATCATCATGTAAAATTCAAAATATTTTTGATTTTTAAATAGTTGTGCTTATATATACTTGATTCTTATCTTTAATTATGGAATGATTCCAAGAAATGGAATTTGGCTTTTTGACATCCAATATTTCTTCTGATAAATTTTGTAATTTCTGTTTGCTCATTCGTTCATAAATATTTGATGAATATTTTATGTATAAATTTGAAATATTTTGATTTTTAAATTGTATTTCTAACAATTAATTTCTATCTTTAGATAATGCAGTGATCCCATAGGAGCGGATTTTGATTTTTTAACATCTATGTACCAATCTTTTGGTTTTACACAGATAGAACACTACACTTTTTTATTTCGGCTGGAGTTTTATTGGTGAAATTTATTTGGCGATGATGGATAGACTTTTAAACTTCAGTTATTTTTACTTGAAAAAAAAAGGATATGGCCTTCAATTTCTATGGTCCATAATGGTTTGACTATACTTGCTTAATGTTGAATTGTATCAAGTTTTTAGACTCACGAAATTGTTTAATATGTCGTAATGCCATCGTTAGATACTGGATCACGTCGAGTATATGGGTTCGTCAAGTACTGGTGGGACTGGTTTATTTATCTTTACAAAAAAAAATATGATGCATGTAAGCTTCATTATCTTATTATTTTTGTTATTCTTTTAATTAATTTAGACTAGTTTCTGTGTATTTTGACACCATCATCATAATTTTAGTGATGAGCCTCATTTCTGAAACTCAACTTTTAATTGGAAATATTATTTCTACGGCAGTTTGTAGAACGATTTCATTATAGGCTCTGAACTCTCTAATATTCTTTCTTTTATGAATTCTATTATTTTTTTTGTGAATAGATCAAAATTTCCTTCGAAAAAATGGTCGTACACATCCTTAATAAGAAAAGTTCGTGATAATTGCGCTAATAATCATTGTTTCAATTTAAGTTTTGTAAATTATTTTCTATATTATTTCATTGATCAGTATTATTATTATAATGCTTTCTGTATTCTACAATTTTTGTACTACATAGTAAATAGAGTTGATGTCATGCATCATTTTGCTTATTCATATTAATTAAATAATGTTCTATTTATTCTATCACAAATAGGTGATAAAACAATCATATAATTGCTTTAATCATTTTAAAACTCTTTCTTCCAATAAAGTTTGATGTTTTTTCTCCTAATAATTCATCTAAAGAGTCAAAAATGTTTTATTTAAAATTACCATGAATAAATTTTGTTTATAAGTTGTATATGAATCAATTGATTTGATGCTTTTCTTAGGATTTCTAGTAAAATTATGGGGTGGGTTTGTAATTCTACCATTCTGGTTTCGGAATAGGGTATAGAAACACATCATACCAATCCTTAGAAAGCTTTCCTAAAGTAAGAATTTTGTTTAAAAAAGTGAATGAGCATTACTTGTTGATTTTGTATCAGATACAGTTAATTCTTTGTTAATAATCTAAATAATATTATTTAAGATATAACTCTATGAATTTTAGTTAATAAAAGCCTTAAATAAATTGTTTTTTATCTTTTAAAGTGATTGTAAATTTCTTTTTTTACCATCATTTTTTCTTAATCGCCAAACTCCATTATTCCATATAAAATATTTTGGAAAATCAATATATTGCAAATTTTTTTATTAATAAATCATTTATTATATGCACACATTTCAAAATAACGGGTCAATTTTGTGTGAGAGAATTTTCAATACCAAATGTATTATATTTCATCCTGAAATATTACAGATTGCTGATTTTGTAGTGAATGTATTGTTCTCGGGGCAAAATTTGGATATGCATTATTTATTTCACGTTTAATTCGTCTCCAGATATTGTGCAAAAGTCAAGCTGATGGATCCGCCTATGACGCTGAATTAGAGTTAAAACTGCATCATTAAGGCCTGCAGATGTATTTGATCTTGAGAAATACTTTTTGAATATCTTGTATTCTTCGATTTCGTTATTCAAATTCAGGACACATTAAAAAATGGTTAAATTCAGAGTTATATCTTTTCTATACATTAATATATATACATAAAAATAAATAGTTGATATCGATATTTATATTGCTTTAAATGATATAATGTTTGAAAATAAATATATTTACAGTGAAATTCAAAATGCAATTTCATTAATTTTTGATTTTTAATTTTAAATATTTGTTTTCGGTAATTCTATTTCTCTCTATCATAATATATATTATTATTTATCAAATAATTTGTTCTAATAATTTTTAAGTTTTCTACAGCGACTAATTGTTCCTATATAATTACGGAGTTTAAGAGTTTTGTTATGTTTCTATTGTTTTTACATTTCAAACGTAGTTGAAATCTTCTTTTTTCCATCTGCAAAATACGCAAAGTATGTTTTATAAAGGTTATATGAATGATCTTTTAAGTTGTTCTATCATGTTTATTTTCTCTATAAGTCAATTCTCATTTCAGGGTAGTCAGTACTAGTGACTTTTATAACTATAATTGTTTTATATATTTCTATATTATAAACTTTCCAATAATAAAATATTTCTTTATATCATAATTTTAGATTTAATAACATAACATTAATAGGACCTGTAAACTGAACCACAATTATTTTTTGCCCATTGGTAAGATTAATGATATGTTGAAAATGGTTAACATCCTTTCTATATCATATATTAATATTTGGGTATTCATCTGCCTCATGGCCAAAATAACTAATAAATGGTATGGCTTTATGAATTTTCCAATTGGAAAAATTGATTAAAAATTACTTTTCAAATTTTTAATTTATCCTAACTGACATATATCTTGTTCTTGATGGCGTATTTTAACCTTCATTTCCAAGCTTCCTTTACTTTGATCCACCAAAACTTATATTTCCTTGTCTTGTTTTATTAATTCTTTGACAAACCAGTTTATATCTGAAATCAATTCCTTTGTGTCTCAATATAGAACTTAAATTTATAATAATAAAAGAAATTCACAATTTCGTGAATTTTCATTTCCTCCAAGATAATATTATGGATATGTCAAACTTTGTCTGCATATAGCTCAAATGTTTAAAAATATCACCATAAATATACTCTCATTACATTCCTGTAACTCCTGGGCACATATCTCTTAAACAGATCAAGCTCATATTATTTCTAGTAAAAAAAATATTGTTTTTTACTCACTATCAAAATAATTTCTATATTATTTAGATCACTTTGTAAGGCCATAAGGTATGGCATGGTCTTTTACATCGAGCTGATTTATCTGTTACTTCATCAGCCTCAAGTATACAAGATCAAATTCCACTCATTAAGAAGTAATTGGCGGTAACCACTTTTAAATGTCCTAACTTATAAGTTTTAGAACAGGAAGTCAAACATGCTTTGCAGCATATATTTGAGCCTGCATTCTGGGTGTATGATAATTTTAATTTGTTTTGGAAAATTATTCTATCCAATTGATTGAGTAGTTGCGTGGTTCCCTTTAAATACTGTATGTGACTTAGTTTTTATAATTATATCAATTTGTTATTATCATTTATATCCATCAATATATTATTATTTTTGGTATTAATTAACAATTAAACAATTGAATATGTATAACATACACTTATTGATGATTTTCTGCTTATTTTATATTAAATCCTGTTTGTTTATATAAAATATATTTGGATTCTTTTTTTTTTATTATTATAACCATTTTGTTTTCAAGTTGGGTTTCAATGATTTCTCTCCTTTTCTTCGCTATCTTTATCACCGAATTTATTTTATTTTAATTAGTTAACATATTTCTCTTCTGATAAATTAATAATTCTGATTTTTTCTTGTTAATTTGAGTCATGGATATTTAGTCATATCATGTAAAAAGATCATGCAATTTCAAGGAATTTTCTTAAAACTATCAATTGTTTCTAATTCATAAGTAAGAGTTAAAATAGATATATTATAGTATTGGCAAAATTATTTCCTCTTTAATTAATGCCTATAATCACTATATAAAATTTTAGGTGTTTTCTTAAAAGCACATTAGTAAAACAATCATTATCATAATAAGCAATATATTTATGTCCTTTGTTCTCAACTTAAAATAATTATCTATCTACTATTATAATCTGTATTATTTTTCCTTTAAAATGATTAACTATTATTAGTTCTATAAAATTATCTGAAATATTGTTCTTTTTATTGCTTTTTCTAAAATAGTATATGTTAACTCAATCATACACTATTCCAAAAACCTTGATTCAGAGTTTTCAATTCTTATTATAAGACATCTTTAAATTGGGAATTGGCCTTAACCCAATTTGACAATTTTGAGATTTCAACATGATTTGCTAATTGTAAAGGTGAGGATGAAAATGACAAAGTCAACAAGGTTAATGAAAGTGATATGATGAAGAGATTAATGAAGGTGATGAGTTTACCGCATGTGGTAATGGATTTTGATAATATACTATTATTCTCTTTCAAAATTTCATTAATTATTTTATTAAATGTGATACCCTCACTTTACTTAATGTTTCCGGTAGCATGATCTTTATATAATTACATTGTGAAAGAATGCTTTATCATTCTTGTTCTTAATATGACAGATAAAATACATTTTATCTCTATTTCAAGAAATGTGATCACTCAAATTAATCTTAATTTTATTATGACGTAAAATTAAAGAATAACTCTATACCATCCATCCATAGAGCTTTAGTATCAAACTATCCAAATCAATTTTATCATTAATATTGTGATCACTATTATTTTTATTATTTTGCATTTTTTTGTTTGTTGCTTTTCATCCTAAATTCTTTATTATTATTGGAGTATAATGATTTATGAGTTTTTTTGCTTATACTGGAATCTCTATATAATTGTTCAATCCATTAAATAAATTAAATAATATCTATTGGGTTCAAATGTCGAGTTGCCACAAATTGAAGTTTGTTAAGAATGTTATGTTCTTTAAGGATATGGCTGAGATGAGAGTTTAATAATTTAACAAGAGTTTTCCTGAGTGTTTCTAGGAATGTTATGGGTCGTAGACTCGTAGTTCGTGGATTTGTCTGATCTTTATCGTATAAACCCATTTTCAAATTTTATTAATCGCTTCTTTGCATTAATGCATTTTCTGATTCAATATATTGGTATTCTTGCTGCAAAATGTCACATTTACCAAACGTATTTCCAATTTAGCAGCATTGTATTAATTCATTTATATATAATAATTTTAAATTTATAAATCCAAGTAAGCCTATTTATACATATTGAATAAATATTTTTCATCCTTAAATTCTACAATGACTTTATTTTGAATCCTTTCTAACGACAAATCTACCCATATTGTATCATCCATGTACGCTGATACAGCCATTTTTTACAAGTATTTCAATGTGATTAAGCCTAGGTCATTCCCTCTGGTACTTCTTTGAGTGACTGCATAAATTGTATGTTTGGGATCTTGTATATATTTTACTTATCATGTTGAGTTTTTAATTATTTGAGAGCTTATTTTTGTGATAATTGTGCTTCTACATAGTACTGACAATCAATATACAACAGTATCAATTAGTCAATCTATAATTTCTAGAAATTTCTGAACCATAAGATTATACTTTGATTTAGTTTTAAAAATTCACATTTCTGTAATTTCATTAAACAATATTTTTTTTTTCAAATTTTTTGTTATCAAAATGCAAATACAATAGGTTTAACTCTACCTAATGAACTGTTTACAAAAAAAGATTATCAATATTGATAAACATGTTAGCTAAGTTCAAACTTATTTTAGATGAAATTATAAGATAATTGTTTAAAAGGGAAATGTGTTATAACTTGTAATACAACCATAGTTTTACAATTTTTTCTTAATGTAAATTTTAGTTGTGTAATAAATTTTAAAATTATGGATAAAGATAATATTATGTTAAAAAGTATTATAAATATTTAAATTTATCAAATTACCAAGTAATAATTTTATCTCATTAAAATTTAAAATAAGTAAAAAAAAAAAAATAATATTATTAATAAGGAAATTTGAGTGTGTTTATAGCTTTGACAGATTTTTCAAAGCCACAATAATGTGGAAATTGGCTTTGAATCAAAAAAAAAAAAAAAAAAGATCTAAGCCCATAATACATATGATTATTACATCATTTAGCGTGTATCATATGAATTCCATTGTTATTTTATCGCGCCCGACCCCTAAAATTTGCAAAATACCACGAGGCGTTACATGTTAGTTTGTTCGTACTTTATATTTGAACTTTTAATCTTATTTTTATGTATAATAATGCATTTAATACATTTGATAATAATAAAGTACGCACTAAAAAAAATTATTTAAAGATTACAATATAAAACTCAAAATATAAATTATTTTTCTTATATAATACAATTTTAAAAAATGAAATATATAAATTTTAAAATGATTACGTATTATTAAGCAAATAAACCTACATTGAACTCAGACTCTAAAAAATAATAATAATAATAATTTTAAATCTATTTACGAAGCCGTTAACTTTCTACCAATAATTATCCAAATTGCATTTGAAAACTTTTTCTTAATGATAAAAACATGCATTTGATGTATATATATAATGGTTTTATTTTCTTCACATTATTGCACACTTCTATCAAACATCATCACAAAATCTTTTGTCTGATAATGATCGAATTTCTGGACTAGGACAAATTTTATTGTTCGTGTAAAGTTAAAGTTTTCGTTAAAATATGATTCAGTAGAATAGGATCCCAAAATATCCATAAAAAAAGTTTGCGTATAACAAGTCATGAAATCTTTCTTTTTTTAGATAATTCCTCGTGAAAGCCTATTACCGGTTTTGGATAATGACCAAAATTATCATAACTCCGGCCCTGAAAAAATGCGTACAGCTAATAGTAAAATTTTTTTGGCTGCCTCTGACCTTTTTACTGTATATATTTCTGGGTCCTAGTAGTATTCTATCCTAGATGATATCGTAATAATAACACTGAGATGATGAAAAAATGATGTTATGCCACGATGATCACGTTTTGGAGAAATAGATGATGAATCTGCGATTAAAGATCATGTAGAAAATTAATTAAATAATATTTTTAGTACAGACCTCGATGAAATAGTATGGCAGCCAGTTTTTAATAACATACATGAATTTTATTATAAAAAGTATGAAAAATTCTTTCATCTTTTAAAAAATGAAAAAAATATTTAAATTTCATTATTTAATTGACACTTAATATAAATTCTTTGCTTGACAAAAACATCAAATTACACCAAAAAAAAAAACTTTGCTAAATTGTTTTTAATTGTTTATTTAATAGATTTCATGAAACGAGCAATTAATAATTAATCTAATACAATATACTCTATATTAAAGATAAAATTTACAGTAATAAAAAAAATGTTTTGTAAGACCTGTATAACACACAACATAAGCTGTTTTTTTTGTTTGTATCAAAATTAGTTTTTATGCAATACAAATACTACTTATCAAAAATATAAGTACGAGTAATTAATGCAAACTGCAAAGAGTACAAATAAATAGTAAAGAGGAATGAATAAAGTAGATTTTATAAAAATTACTTTCTTATATTTAATATAAGAAAAAAAATTATTATACGAGAAAAATAAGAATAAATGAAAGAAAGAGTGTGATACGGAGTGGTGATGACATCGCAAGTCATCGCAAATGCGATGAATAAATTATCGTTACATCTGAAATAAATTATTTGATAGCTATTAAATGTGTTATTAAACATGTGGACAGTGTCCCTAGTTACGATGTCGCTCTAACAGCTTTTCGATTGTTGGTATTATTTGAATAATTAACCCTTTCGAGTTATAATTAACTTTCCATTCAAGTTCCAAAAAATATGGATCTAAAATGAATTATTTGATAATTGTGAACTTTATCATTAAAAATTGTATTCATTCTTCTTGAATCAAAAAATAAAGGCAGTTTTGAATAGATTTACCGATTTTGTAATAAAAAAAATATGCTAAATAAATATAATTTAAGTAATAAATTTAACATATTAATTTTGAAATTAAGTAAATATTTGTAAGTTTGTTTAAGCAGGATATATTTACTACTTAGTATCTAAGTAACAAAAACTTGTAATTCCTTAATGTTGATAATGATCTTGGTTTATATTTTTAATTTTAAAAGGTGATAGAAAAGTATCGGACTTTGCAACAAAATGTAACATTTCTGTAATATGGAACTTATTCTGGATTTTCGAAATTAACCAATATAAAAAGTTCGAATTAAATTTGAACTTGGATTCAATCTACATTAATAATTAAGAATCTTTATACTTAAAAATATTTAATAACTAGGAAACGGGACCAGTTTCTATAATAATTTATCCAGATGTGATCAGGTATGATGTGACAGAGAAACTGAAATTTTTCATAGTGCATAGAAAAATAGTGTCCTCCGCTTCGCTCCCAGAATCTGGACAATGATAAATAATAAATATAATTTAAAAATATAATATAATATTTGATAATATACAGAATAATTGATTTTTATAAATGATATAAGATAGAAGTTTTATTCGATCAATTTGAAGCGAGAAACTTTTGTGTAAATACTCAAATTCGTTTGCCCAATTTGGTCTCATGTAGCTAAGCCACATAGCCAAGCCGTAATCCGGTTTGATGGATCAAATCAAATTTCAAATTCGTTTGTCTCATGTAGTTAAGCTACATAGCCAAGCTGTAATCATGGCTGAGAATCGCTTCCTTATGCCCAAAATCTAGTTCAAGTTGAAAGTGCGCCCCTGACTTTTAAAACTCGAGATATCTCGTGATTATGCTTAATGTCAATATCATTATATCGGGTACTTTTTTTTCTTGATTAATTGAATTACAGTGGTTCAGTAATAATACTCTTATCACTTCTCACTTCTCACCAGTGCATACTCATTTATTTGAAGCTTTATCATTAGATAGTTGAAAACCCCAACAATCGATATACACTTTGATAACGAACTCCAATAATTTTCTTTACTTTCTAGTATCAATAGTATTAAGTTCCACTACTTTATACCCTTGATCTGTGTATTTGCAGTAAGAAAAATGAATGTTGTCTTTCAATTTCGGAAGAAATGGTCAATTACCATTACAATGAATACAATTATTCATTCTTTGTTCTTAAATTTGAATCATTTTTTATCACATTCGCTGAACTATCTTTTTATGGGATTCCGATTACCATAAAAATCTAAGATGTGGCGAGATTTCACTGTCCACAAATTGTTTAACCTTTACACTTTCCATTCTTTTGATCTTATTGGAGTCGTCAGATCAGCTTATTCAAATAAGATCGATCGATCCATAATACCAGGCGAGGTAAGACTTGGAGTGACATTAACGTTGGATCCCAAATTTTCATAGTAAAATTATTTTGAGAAGAATTAGTAACGAACCAATTTTTTTTTTCCTTTAAATTGAACATTTGATTATTGTTAATACCGATGAAAAAGTTTAAATATCAATGATGAAAGTAATTAAACTTATAATTACAATTTACAAACATTAATTCAAAAATTTTCTTTCCCATTTCCAACAAAAATTCATCGTCTTTTCATAATCTTTTGATAACTCCGTATGTTGTATCAAACATCATTAACTCTAAATGGTTAATTCAAATTTTTTTCTTTCATTTCATTGAAGATATTATAGTTCAAGTTGTTCGAGTATTTTTAAGTTGGTTACATATTTTATATCATTCGATTTTCAAGGTTTATAGTAAAGGAAATTTGTTTAAAATACCTAATTTCTTCTTTTTTTTTGGGATTTGTTAGTTTAGAAGTTAGAACTAGGAATCTCGTTGCGAATAATTTTTTGTTGCTCCCGTCAAATTTCAAGTCTTATTCCTTATGCAAGAAAATTGCTGTATCAGTACCACAATGTCGTATTTTTTTAACTCAGTATAGAAAGGGTGGAGGAGATGTCAGGGTATTGTCTACAATATCTGACATAGCGTTTTTATAATGATATTAGGATCATGTGTTATTACGATTACTAAAATTTAGATTTTCCTGCTGAAAGTGAAGTTAATTGATATGCAGAGCTGAATCAAATTGATGATGAGACTGTTGTAATTGCCACAGTGCAATGAGTATGATGATGATGATGATGATGATGATGATGAGTGGTTCTTTGACGTAGTGATGAACAGGGAATTTGTAACTTTGCACCAACAAACTTTGCTGCTTTAATATAATAGCATAATTTTGATGTGTAGTTGTCATTAGTCGTTATACTTAAGAATTGTTTGAGTCATGAAATGATAAGATTTACTCTTCACTAGAAGAATCATAGCGGTGATTTCTAGAAAACTTCCGCTAACCCAACCTACAGACCAACTTTTATCATCAATCCACGTCTCCTTCACGTTTATCCCAAACACTGAACCCCTTCTCGCTTAATTATAAGGTAAAAATCTTATGCAACAATCGTCAAAAAGTAAGATGGAACCGTTCATTTTATTGTATCGTATAAATATGTAACATATATATATATACTCTATATTTTTTAATGATTTCGAGAGAGTTTTGCTAATCTTCATGAACCTCAGCCCTCTTATTTTCGCTTTCCGGACAATTAAAATAACGCTTGGATTTCTTAAGTATTTCCATATTATTGGACAACTTAAATCGCATATACATTTTTGCCCTTAAAATATACTGTAATTATATAGAAATTCTAAAAAAGAAAATATAGAAGTTTATCGAACATGTAATTTATAGCCATAACATTATTCACTAGAAGAACGAGTACCTCTAAAGTTTAATTATAAAACTACAGAAATAACTGAGATACAGTATATCATTGATTCTTCCCTGCTAGTGATCTTTTCCAATAATCTCATTAAAAAACTTTATCTGATTTTCTATTCATTTTACATGTCAAGACTCCAATCTGGTATAAATTCTTCGGTTGTATTAAACAACCTAAAGTGTCTTTATCGTGGGAGGATAGTTTTTATTTATAGTACAAGTTTGCTTGCTTATGTAACCATTATGTAACGTATTACTTGCAGTAATTTGCATCAAAAGTTAATAAATTGATTTCTGGCATTTGAATAGAAATTATACTCTGGTGATAAGTGATCACCCATTCTCCAAGTTTTTTATATCCGATATAGTTTCAGAATTTATCAAGAAGAAAAATGCTAACAAAAATCAAATTCTCACGTTACAATATTAATATTCAGTTACTTTTTATAATACAGACCGATGCGCACGTAAATTTCAATCATTATTGAAAGATAGCCGTGCCGAATTTTTTACAATTATAATTGCTCTATCTATCAATTAGTTCCAATGAATAATGAAATAACTATTTTCACAGGTAATTAATCATAATATTTAATAGATCATTCTTCATTTATTTTTTTTTTTTTTTTTACAATTGATTTAGTTATTATTAACCGATGTCGGACAATTTCCCGAATGCCAATATCCCGAATTCCAATATCCTGAATCCCAATATCCCGAATTCCCAATATCCCGAATCCCTAATATCCTGAATCCCTAATATCTTGAACATATCTTTTTTTTTAATTCTTTATTATGAACGCCAAAGACAAAACAATATCCTATATATCTATATATATCTATAAATATAAATCACTATTTTTCAAGTGAAACCTATTTAATACAATAATTAAAAATATTAGAATAAAATAAAATGAAAAAGAAAATAAAATAAAAAAAAAAAGAAAATAAAATAAAAAAGAAAAGAAAATAAAATAAAAAAGAAAAGAAAATAAAATAAAAAAGAAAAGAAAATAAAATAAAAAAGAAAAGAAAATAAAATAAAAAAGAAAAGAAAATAAAATAAAAAAGAAAATAAAATAAAATAAAATAAAAAATAAAATAAAATAAAAAAAAAAGAATCAAACAATTATAAAAAATAATAAAAAACATAGACTAAACTAATCTAAGATCTAAAAATTGTAACAAATAAACAAATTAATCCGTAAAATAACCAATATTTAATCATTATTAATATTATTAATCTTTATTAAACAATATCTTGAGCATATCACATATAAAACATTTTATTTCACATATACATTATATTTAATTAATATGCTATATTAAATAATTAATCATATTAACTACATTAACTAAGTTGCATATTTTCAATACAACATTTAAAAGATTCGGGATATTGGCATTCGGGATATTGTATGTTTCGGGAAATTGTCCAATTCGGGAAATTGTCCAATTCGGGAAATTGGCATTCGGGAAATTGACTTCGGGAAAAAGTACATTCGGGAAAATGGCATTCGGGAAATCGTACTGTAACCCCGATCCGAGCTGCTTCGTTATGCAGATTATGAGACCCTCTTATGTCGAATTTTTCATCGCGCAATTTCATTTTGAATGATTAAACAACAAAGTGAGCATAACTTACTCTCTCTCCCGGCAAACCAACAATAATTTATTTGGTAGGTTTATACTCATTATTTAATTTATGGATATGCGAGAACCAATTATTAGGAATCAAGTAAACATAAAAAAAATGGTATTGAAAAAACGTTAAAAATAGATACTGAAGATTTGTTAAAACGTAAATACACAAAAATTCAGTATATAATGTATTCAACAAAAAATGAATTAGTTGTTTAGATCTTTAAATTTTTAAATCCTGTTTTGAAAGAGATAGACTAAATGATAGTCGGTTAATGGGCTATGTTTTTTTAAATGTACACTTAAATTTTTTTTAGAAGTTGCGACAAGTTAGATGAGTCAATTGCACCTGTTTGGTTGAATACTTAATACTTATTCTTTGGTATGAATAAAATAAACCCCAGAAATTCTCTTGAATGGCTAAAAACATTATAATTCATCTTCCACCCCGACAAATTCTGGAAAAATTTAGATTTCTATGCATTAGGGAATGATAAATTAATTTATTTTTAATAACTTATTAAAACTAATTCCGGGAACCATTCCCTATTTATTTTAAACCATATAACTGATATACATATAAAAACTTATCAAAAAATAAATAAACATATAATAAAAAAATAAGTCAGAGCGAATAGTAATAAATACGAAATGTTTTAGCGTTCTAAAAAAGAAATTACCAGTAAATTAACATGTTTTTATTATTACAAAGTTTAGATTTAATTATTGAATCACTTACAATTTAGTGTGATACTTGGTACAATACCAATGTTTTCCCAATTAAGAACTTTTTTATGACGTTCTTTTAAAGGACTAGATTCTCTTTCAATATTTATGTAACTATAAGAGGAAGGAGGAAGTGGTTCGTTAAGAGGATTAGTTACTCTATTTATGAATTCGATTGTACGTTCACTTGATTTTCTAGCAATTTCATGGTCCATCATCTAAAAAATAATTAATAATTAATATTAATTAAAAAAAAAATTTATAAAAAACTTTTTCTAATTTAAAACAAATATATTTTACTTGAAACACATGAACCATTTCTTCGTATACTTCGAGTGTAGTATTTGTCGGAGTTTGGAATGGAGATTTTTCAAATTTACCAGCATTATAAGATGGACCTTTATATTTATGTGGTTCAGCAGCTCTATGGGCAAAATAAATTATTTCATCCCGTAATCTTTCATCATCTCCTGCTATCTGTATTATTTAAATAAATCCTTTTTTCATTATAAAAATATGTTAGAAAGAATCAAGTAATACCTTTCTTACCAATAATAAAGGAGGTAAATCGCCTAAACTTTCAGCTAACATCGGACTAACATATGGAATTGCTAGACCTTCATTAGGTGCATAAAATTGTATTGTTATATCAGATCTAATAAACGAATCATGCCAAATTTTGGGACTGAGGTTCTTAATTTTTGCTGTGAGGGAAGCAGTTTTTTCTTTATATTCGCTTAAAACTTGAGATTCTGCGTGAATAAAGCTTTTTGAGAATTTTGGAAGATAATCAGCACATTCATCATCAAGCATCGAAGGGCAACTGTGCGTGAGATCAACCCATGGGCTCTATAATTTGACACAATATGATCATGTGAATGACTAATAATTCAATTAAATCAAACCAGCAAAGGTTGCTTCAAAATCTCGCAACTAAATAAAGAAATAAATTCTTTACTTACCCAACCATTGATACCAGCACATGATGGCAAACCAGCGTCACGTATAGCAAGACCAAGTGCCAAACTTAAACCACCTCCAGCACTGTCACCAGAAATTACAATATTTTTTGGATTTAAAGGTTCAAATCCTCCATCTTTTGGAGGATTTAAGAGGTACAAATAAGCGGCCAATGCATCTTGTAGTGCTGCGGGAAATTGATTTTGAGGTGCAAGCCGATAATCAATTGCTACAAAAATATATATATATATATATATTATTAAAATTGATTAAAAAATTTATTAGATAACATATTAAAGATTGATTATTAAAGATTTCATTCTTCCAAAGTTTTAACCTACCTAAAACTCTTGCATTTGCGTTTTTTGCTAAAAAACTTGTAGTATCACGAAACAAATTTTTACTACACAAATAATAAGCACCACCGTGTAAGTGCAAAATAGTTTTCCTAATTTCTCTTTTTTCCCATTCATCATTATGAACTTGAACCCATTCAGCAGCAATTCCATCATCTTTCAAATCTTTCCACTCAGTATTTAAGACATGTTCATAAGGTTTCAAAATTTTATCGAGATGAACTTGTGCTTCGTGTCTATATTTATTATCTATTTTGAATTCGTTTATCAACACACCAGCTGGTGCAGATCTAGGAAGAAAAGAACCCTTTTGCATTTGTTCAATTGTTACCTCCTTAGTATTTTCGAGCATTGATTTTATTATTGCCCAATTTAGATGATATTTTAAATTCCATGATGATCTAGGAGGACCATTAAGATAATGCTTAATCGTTGTAGAAATGCCAGAGAACAGAAGTAACTTTAAATGTAACATTTTCAAATAGCAAAACTATAATGTAAATGATTCAGCACAATTAACGTTTCTATTTATATGATAACGCGCGCACTTAAAATAAGCGTTGGCATGTCATTCATTAAATAATTAATAACACCAATAAGTTTCGTTTATTAGTCATTCCTAATTGATCATCCTTTTTCTAGCATTGATTGGTGACAAAAACATTGAAATAAATAAATAAATAAATAAAAATTAACGCAAAATATTTGTGGCATTGATTATCAGTTTCATGGACCGATAATCGGGCCGACATCCTTATTTGTCGGCATGAAAATTATTATTTACTTTTTAATTTTTAAATACTTTTTGATCTTCAGAAACATAGTATTAAATTCAAAAAAAAAAAAATTTTTATTACGTATGTGGCCAAATCTGAAAAGTCCGAAACTCGAATGGTCGAAATTTAGAACATGGAACTATATAATTCTGGCCAAATTTATCGCGTGATATTGGATAAAAGTTTAGCCACCAGGTAAGAGTACAAATTTTGTGTTACGCTAATGTTACTCAGAATTTATAATGAGGGCCAATATGGTATAATGCTAACCAGACAATTTCGACCAGAATTTCAGCTTTTAGCAGAGTTACGTACAGTTTTGGCCGAACCTGAAAATGAAATTATGTATGCCGAAATTATTAAGTGCATATATATACAGTATTTACGTAGGATCGACATATAGACTGACTAGTATCAGAAAGGAACTTCTATTTATTTTTGGCCGGCATAGGACTTGGAAGTTATTTCACGAGAATTTCCTTTGTTAACAGTTTGTTTTGGAAAACTATTCCCATTTTACAATTATATTTTACACTACAAGTTACAACTTGCGTATCCGTTATTGTTATTTACTGCTTAAGTTCTTACTTATTTAGTACATACGGATTTGTTTCATGGCGATGTACGGTACAATACTTTGATCTGCAGACACCTAAACATTAAGTTGGGATCTCCCAAAAACCTTGACAGTCATAATATTGACAGTCCATAATCCGACACCAGAATCCCAATAAACCCAAATCCTGGTTGAATCAAAATCCTGACAGTCATAGAATCCCGATAGTTAAAAATCTTGATAGTCAAAATCTTGTCTGAGATTCGATTATATAAATTTGTGGCTAACCAATTTTCAATGCAATTGTTTCCAATTTTTGGAAGACAAGAAATTAATTAGTAATCTTATAGTAAATATGCACAATCCTTTTAGTTAAACAAAAATATTTTTCGCCTAATAATTTTTTTATTATTTAATTTTTTTTACTAAGTATAATAATAATAGTTAGAATTTATTTTTTCATAAAAAAAATGAGTGAAGTCTGTGAACTTGTGCCATCACAAAAAGGAAATAAAAAATTAAATATTCGTGGATATTTGATGGTAAAAAGAACGAAACAGAGGGGATATATATTATTGGTATTGTGAAAGTAGAAAATCAGAAGGATGCAAAGGCCAGGCGACAACTATACTACATAATAATTTGCATCATCATGATAAACTTGCTTGTTGTTCATAACCACGCGTCTCATGAAGTAGAGCTAATATTGCAAAGGCTGTTGCAAAAGTCAAAAAACGAGCTAGAGAAACAAGGGGAAATCCTATACAGATTATTCAAAATAATATGGTCAATGCCTCTGATGAAATTCGCCCATCACGCAATGCACTTCGCAGAAGAATTACTCATGTTAGGAAAGCAGAAACACTTTTAGAACCACAAAGTGTTGCGGAAGTTAATATTCCAGATTCACTCAAAAAACATTAGTGATCTTTTTTAAATTAAAGATTATATTTGTTAAGCAAGAACGAATTCTTATATTTACTACAGAAAATGATCTTTAATGTTTATCTCAAGCAGTATTTTTGATCAAGGATGGTACATTTAAAACAGTACCAACAATTTTTTTGTCAACTGCATACCATCCATGCTCCTGTTAGTTCTGAGAATAACTCAAGAGTCCTTTCGTTAGTTGTATGCATTAATGACCCGTAAAACTGAAGAACTTTATAGATGGCTATTTTGCGATACATCTGAATTGCCGAAGAAAAAGATATCCAATTGGCACCATCACATATAAATTACTGATTTCAAAAAAGCTGCAATTAATGCATCACATGATGAGTTTCCTAGTGTCATTAATAAAGGCTGCTTTTTCCAAAATTACGGGCTAGCAATTCAATATGGGAATGAAGAACATTTTAGTCTTATGCTTCAGTATCTGTGTGTCATTGCATTTTTACCGGCAGAAGAACTGAAGAAGTTTGAAAACAATAACATTTGTAGAATGAAAAGACAAACACGAAATGGCAGTAAAATTCGTGATTCACCACAATTTCCACAAACATTATGGTCAATTGATGATTCAATTGAGCTTTGGATTCCAAGAACACAAATATTGTGGAGGCTTGGCAACATATTGGTTCAAACACAATTAACATTCATCATGATCCTACTATATTTATTCGGGTAATTACTTGGTTTGCATGGATTATCTCAAGTTGGATACGATATGACTATTATGTATTTGCCACCGAGACTTGAGTGTATCGGAATGAACAGCAACAAGACTGAAAAGTTTGTGCTTTTCGTTGGTAAGATGAATTATAAGATTCCGTGGATTATCATTATATTTTATTATATTTTGTTTTAATAAAAATATCCATTTACTTGTGCCAAATTACATAAATTTAGAATAATGGTACGTTTTTACAACCCGAAGCTAACATGTGATTTAAAATAAAAAAAAATATGATTGTATATATTAAATCATGTAAGGAAACTCGTCATAACATAATTATTTATAAACTTATTACTATTTTCAAATGGTAAATACGGAATTGACAAAAAAAAAAATTTTTAATGGTTAATTTATTCAATAAATATAAATATACATAATTTAAATAAAAAATAATGAAGTCTCAAGATTCCTTGATAAACACTCGATTTTTGATCAGTCTGAATAAAATAAATTGCCCAAAAGAGAAAATAGCCCTTATAGAAAGAAATCTTGTAGAAAATATATAAAAAGAACTCTTTTTTTTTTTTTTAAGAAACGCGCGAAAAAAAATTCTTGAAAGTAAAAAATAAATCAGAAAAGTATATATCAAATATCCTATATCTCGATACATGATAATTAACTTCATTTTTGTAATTTTCTATGATCATCATTAGTGGGGGTACTAAACCCTTGAAAATTTAAATTTTTTATCATGGATTACATTCTGATATAGGGGTAATACAGAAATTATTTCATGAATTTCAGACTAAAGTATTTTATTCTTTTATTAAAAAATAAATTTACAAAAAAGAAAAATTTTTTATTCAATATTTTAATGACTAGTAGTTTCAAAGAATATCGTAAATTTCTTCAATAAAATAAATTTTATTTTTTTAAAAAAAAACTAATTGTTCAATTAATATACTCTTTTAAAGAACAAATAAAAAAAAAAAAGTTATACCTAAGTCACGACTCACAACTAAGTCGATATAAGTTTCTATGTATAGAAAGGGAAAAGATGTTGATAAAAACAGCGAGAAAACTATTTATAAATCTAAATGTGTTATTTAGAGAATTGACAAAAGTTTTTGCCTAACGTATTTCTTTACAAGTAGAAAATAAAATGTGTATAACTGTTTTAAACATTAAAGAGAATATTCGATTTGTTTATTTATATATAAATGAAAGAACATTATTTTTCCTTTTAAAGGTTATAAATAAAATTTTTTGAATAAAAATACTTTAAAACAAATACATTGAATAGTGTAAAGAATTAATTTTGAGTAAATTGGGTAAAATTATTAATCGAAGAACAATGAGGAGAAGTAGGTACGACAATGATTCTAAATCCGGGGATTTCAAAACTATAGATCCCGGATTGAGAAGGGTTAAGATTTGGCATGCTGAATGAATTGGGTGAAGTATTAACACCATATGGTATAAAATTAGAATGTGTTGGTAGACCACCTTCATTAATTGTAGTACAATTATTGTTAGTGTAAGATGGTGAAAAATTGTTATTATTATTCGTAGAATTGGGAAAAAGGGAATTTTGATTATTTTGTAAAGGATTATTATTGTTGTTATTCATAGTTACTTAATGATGAGAAACAACTAAACGAATTATTTTTTAGTGAAAATTTTCGAGGCTTTTTATAATGAAACGACGTATAGAATACATAATACAGTATGTAGTTAGTTAAACTAAATACACTAAATTCATTTTGGAATTTCAATCACAACAAAATAAAATGAACGAGTAAAAGTGTTAGCACTGGACGGAGTCATTTCAATAAAAAATATTCTAAATTTCTGTTTTAATAGTTACCCTGATCTAAAAAAAAATAATGAATTTCTTGTTTTTCATAACTCATTACAATAGATTATTAATATTGTCTTGTGTGACTATGTATACTAGAAAATAATTCATATGGCCATGTTTTTTTGCTGCGTTACATTATTATGCGTTTCTATTGGCGTTAATTGACATCAGTTTTAATCTTAATAGTATATTTCATATTTATCGACCCGTTAAAAACAAGTGACCAGAATATTATTCATAATATTTTTACAGATAAGCTATATTGGGTAATTCATTCAAATCGTTAAATGCGTACGAAGATCCAATTTTGGAATTAGTTCAGAAAAGAAAACATGATATTCATTGAAATTTATTATGAAAAAATTCATATGTACTGTACCTCTTTCATAATTACTCTATTTTGATATAAATTATTCAGTAGAATAATTTTGGATAATTTTTATCTTTTTCTTTCTATTTTTTGTATTTACATTGACTTTCAGATTTACCATATAAATCAAAACGTACATCTTTGCATTATGCATTGTTTGTTGATGTCACAAATTTCCTTTTTTAATATTTCTTTATGATAAAAGTCTTACAATAATGCTCTGATCTTTGATTGTTTTTAATCCTATTTAATTTCATCCAATCTTAATAGTTTATATAATTATGACAATTCATTCAGAACCTTCTATTATATTTTTACGCCATTTAACCGCTTTTTTTTCTTTGGTCAACGATTGTTTTTTAGAAAAATGAAAATTTTTCCTTTCACCATGAACAAAAATAGAAACTTATTAGTTTCATTGCTTACCAAAAATTCAGATAAATATATTCATTGGTCTAAATTTTTTCAGCCGAAATGCTGTAAAAAAAATTGACATACCAAAAGAAGGAAAAACTGGGGCTAAGAAGATAAAACCATTTTTATACTAATTGTATCCTCGTCAGTGAGTTTTAAAAAAAAGGAAAATCTTCAAAGTGTAAAGGGACATGCGGCTATAAAACAAATTATAAGAAGCTAAGTGTCATATGAATGTGTAGGCACAACGAATATGATAGAAAAAAAAATACCGCAGCAAATTCATCACCCCAGTGATATAAGTTCATATCACGTGTAAGTATATGTCGTATATAATATGCGTGATTTTAATATTTGTGACACAATAATTTATCATTTGAGATTTAGTGGCGAATTTTCTATATTTCTTATTTTATAACGTATAAGATGCTTTTTTAATTAATTTCTGTATTATTTGCGATGAATTTATTTAGGGTTTCAAGGGCTCGAATGCAAAACTAACCTGTGATAATAATATGTAATTAGACCTTACTTATTCGTTTATAATGTTCATTTACGGCATTTAATATTTTGTAACTATTCGATCGTTCAAGTTATCGTTATCACAGTCATAATTTGGTAATAAACTAAAGACATTGGAGTATTCAATCCGCTTTTCATTTAAATATGCAGCTTGCACTATATGTCCATTATGTCATAAACTTTCCCTTGTTTTACATTTCTTGCTTTTCCTTAGAAATTAATTTAATCCACTGATCTATTTGAATTTTATTATAATTAATGTAAATATATAAAATGGAAAAAAAGGTCAGATAATAACATACTAATCGCGTGAAAGACTTCACACACATAAAGATGATAACAAATGTATAATATATAAAAAGATAGAGAATAAGCCATCTAGAAATTCAAATACCCTATAAATTAGTTTATTTTTCTTCTCTTATTTTTATTTGGCCTATTAAATAGTACGTCATAAGTCAGAAAAAATCTTTTGGATGATACTAGTCACACGATCAATTAATAACTGCGCCATTAGTTAATGGGAAATTTGGCACTAGAAATTTCTATTAATAGGGCAAATATTAACTTTTATATTTTACAATCTGATATGGTTATTGATATAGAGACAAACTAGATGAATTATTTAGTGTGTTTAATTGGTAAGCACGAGAATTGTTTCCCGAATGATAATAAATAGTACAGTACATTGTCTCATCCTTCGCTCAGCCAGCTCAAATCTAGAATAACATTAGCAAAACCATCAAAGAAGCATTAATCATGTTGTCTAATGTTTTCTGTGTTGGTATTTATTGAGATTTTGACCATTCTTAATATTTTCTTGTAAATTCGGCAAGAGAGATTAAAAAGTATCTTCATGAAGAAAGGTTTTGAATATTATGAGCACAAAGTAAACCTATTGTTCTTGAAAAATGACGGTAATAGTTCTTGAATACTAATTGCATTAACTGCCTTTTGATATGATTCTTAAGAACTAGAAAATTCAATTGGTCAAATGAGATCTTCCGTCAACAATGACGTTATTATTTGACTATGTGACTGATATCATCTAATCACATATATGTTGAGGGGTATCTCTTATTTTGTCATCAATAATCATATGATGAAGGAGCGTGCATGGTTATGATCCATTCAATATGTTAAAATGAAAATTGCTAAAAGATTCAAATTAAATGATAATTTCTCCTACATGCACAAGTAATTTATTTTGATAAATAACTTGATATTATTGAAATAAATACATTTAGAATTTTTAAGAAAGCATAACAAAAACTGGAGCTGCTAAGCTGCGAATCCAAATCCTATATGCATCATTTGAATTATTAATATTTCATCACTTTCTCCAATTTCTTTAGCAAATAAAATTATACAAATAATGTAAACGTTTGAATAATTAGATCTATCTACCGTATATCTGGATATATGGTTGGAGTATTAGTATCTTGTCATTATATCAAGAGTACCTGTAATAGCACGTTTTTCGTTAGAAGATGGAAAAGGAGCAGGAACAAATTCACGACCTATAAAGTCTTCACAATCAGAAATTCAGAATACGAGAATTAATATTTTAAATAGATTTCCAGTATTTCACTAAATTCAAATTTTCCAAAGTTCTATTAGTATTCAATATATATTCCAATATTTTGGTTTCCTGATTCCTCGTCAGAAACTGAAATTTTCCACACAATAGTTTATTAATGGTTTGACTTCAAACCCGATGTTGTTGTTTACGTATGTGTGTTGTAAGAGATTTTTAAAGATTTATCTCGAGTTAATTAGATAGTATTATACAGTCCCGGCGAAAGTAATGGCAGTGAGAATACTTTGGTCATAACTCCATTACTATATTGATTAGATCATTATTTGTTTTACCAAATTGAACAGTGGAATGGTCATTTAAAAAGCAATAAAAAAAAAGTAATTTCAAATACAGACATTATTTTTATTTTATTACTTAAAATAGCTTCCATTACAATTAAATTTATTTTAAAGCCGTTAACTTTTCTTGAAACAAATTTTTGGGAGATTCCTAATTAAACCGCATTTCCGTGAGCAATGCTTCCTCATCTTTAAAAAAATGGCAAAATTCAAAATATTTATTATTCAAAATGTTGCACAAAAGCTATTTCTTAAAAAAATACCACCAAGATTAAAGTGACAATCATTTCACATTTTTTAATTTTCATCAAGAAATTTCTGGAATATGTGTATTCTTGAATAACCATATAATTTTTTAGGCTATTGATAAGCTTTTTATTAGAATAAATCTGCAAAATAACAACTTTCATAATGCTTGAAGTAGTATGAAAGTTTATCTTTCAATGATGAGTTTTCTTGCCCATTTCAAAGCCCAGATATCAAGTTCTAATAAATGTTTGGATTTTTTTGAAGTAATAGTAAGAAAATGGCAATGCTAAAAAAAGAAAAAAAATTGCAGGTCATTTCTTAATTTATTCAGAAAGGAATGAAATATTCTTGAAAATAGCATAATTATTAATTGCAAAGATATTTGTGATAATAACATGTGAAATCAATATAAAGCTTGCATTGATGTGGATGGAGGTTAAATCAAATATTAATTAAATAATAAAATATATGCATTTTTGTCTCCTCTTCCTGAAAATAAAAAAAATTTCATAACTTATTATAAAACTTATGAGTTATATTAACATATCTGACTGCCATTACTTTTGCCAGGGTCTGTATCTACATTCTACAGGGTTCACAAAGTAGGCGGATTTGTTGTTCAAGCGAATCTATTATGAAAAAAAAAGAAAAAAAATTGCTTTAAAAATTGAAAACTAAAATGAAACATACTTGCAAGCGGATACATTATTTCAAGGCACTATTACATACATGATACATCACTAGTCAAAGAAACACAATTTCATTAATATTTCATCTATGTAAATCCTCCAGAAACTAGTCCTGTGTGTAAAGTTCCAAACGGTTCCAGTTTGAACTGGGAACTGAACCAGATCTGGACTGAAAATCTGGTTCAGTTCTAAATAATTTTAATCTGAAATTTTCAGTTTGGTTCTGGTTCAGATCAGTTTTTTTTAATAATCTGAACTGGGATCTGAACTGGTATCCAGTGAAACTGATGAAAAAAAAAACGTTTTTAAAAATTTTTTTTAGCTTGTTTTAATAAAAAATATTCTTAAATTTCTTTTTAGTTCTTTTTAATAAAAAAATGAATAACACTTTGATAAATAATTACATTTAATAAACTTTTTTTCTTTTAAATCATTTTGATAATAATAAAATATTTAAAAAAACATTTTTTTAGTAAAAAACAGTAATAAACTTGAATAACTTATTTTTTAATTCTTTTTAATAAAAAAACTTTAAGGATTATTTCTTTTAATTTGTTATAATAAAAGGAACATTAGGTAACTTTTTTTATCATTTTAATAATGAAATGTAAATACTTTTTTTCTTAATTCATTTCAATAAAAAAAAAGTTAGCCATGACTTTGGGCGTTAGTTTAGTGATTCCAATCATGTGATTCAATAAAATTTTTTTATGCGGAATTTGATCTACATATTATTTTTTAACTTCAATTTTTTCACAAACAAACCAGTAATAAATTTTATTTAGCTAAAAGTTATGATATATAGTAGTGTTAAAATCAATTTATTAATTTAAAGTTTTACGTATTTTATTGATTAAAATGTTGTCAACCATTTTATTTTTTAATAGGAATGATATAAAAGAAGAGGCAGAAACCTAATAATAATAAAAAAAGGAGAGTTACAATAAAAAGAAGAGCAAGGAACAAAGCGGTGATTGAAAAAAAATAAGAAGGAATGAAAAAGACAAAAAAACAAAGGGAACAAAAAGGAGTAATAAGAACAAAGGGGAGGTGAGCAAAAATGAATGAAGAATGAGGGGAGCAAAAAGGAACAAAAGGTGAGGGAGAAGCAAAGAGGAACGAAAAAGGTGAAGTGGAAATGAAAAGGAAGATAAAGAATGAAGGTGAAACAAAAAAGGAACAAAAAGAATGAAGGTGGACCAAAAAGGAAGAAAAAAAATGAAAGGAAAATAAAAAACGAAAAATTAAAAGAGTGACAAAAAGAATAGGAAAAATGATAGGAAGATGAAAAAGAAGTGAAACCAATGAAAAGACAAAAGAAAGGAAAACACGAAAAGGAAGGGGAAAAATGGAAAAAGGAAGGGGAAAAAAATGGAAGGGAAAAGAATGGGGAAATGAAAAAAATGGAAGGGAAAAAGAACAGAGAAATGAAAAAAAAGAAACGATGGAAAATAAATGGAAGGGAAAAATAAAAGGGAACAAAAAGAAAGGAAGAAACAAAGAGGAGATGAAAAGAAAGTGGAAGAAACAAATGGGAGATGAAAAGAAAATGGAAGAAACGAAGAGGGACAAAAAGAAAATGATAAAACTAAGGGGCAAAAAGAAGAAAAAAGAAGAAAGGGAGGAAATTAGTAAAGAATGAAATGTAATAAGCGAAAATAAAAATAAAAAATAAAAATAAAATAAAACATACCTTAATTGCAAAATCAGAAAAGCCAAAGAACTTGAAAAACCTAAAAAGAATGAAATAAAGCTAGCAAAGAACAAGTTGTATATGAAGATAAAAAAGAAAAAAACATACCTTTGACTAGCGAAGGGTTTAAAGAAAAATATTAAATACGATTATCCGATAAATATTAAAATAGTAAACGTTGGTTAATCATTTTATAAATAATAAACTGTTAAAAAAACATTTTTTAAAATCATTTTAATAAACTCAATAAACACATTGTACCATTAAAAAAAGTTTCGTTTTAATAATAAATTGTTAAAAAAACAGTTTTTATTTAACGTTCAATAATATACTGTTAAAAAAAAAATTTTATTGATGTTTATTAATAAATAAAAAACCATTAAAAAAAAATGATAAACGTCTTTTTACATAATTGTTTAATAAATAATTAAACCATTCTTAAAACATTTTTATTTAATTATTTAATAATAAATTGTTAAAAAAAACGTTTTTTAATCTTTTAATAATAAACTGTTAAAAAAACACTTTTTTTCATCGTTATAATAATAAACTGTCAATAATAAATTGTTAAAAAACGGTTTTTATTTAATCATTTAATGATAACTAATCGTCAAAAAAAAAATGGTTTTTTTTTTAAAAAAGCAATTTTTTTAGTCATTTTAAAAGTAAACATTTTCATTTAATCGCTTTTAAAATCAATTTTTATCTACACAGGAGGTGTAAAAAAATTTTCTAAAAAAAAAGATAATCTGATATTGATTATAGATCATTTAGAACCAAACTGAATTCAGTTCAGTTCAGATTATAAGTTCAGTACCGGTTCCGGTTCAAACCAGTTCCTTGCTAAACTGAACTGAACTGACCCATTCAGAGCTTTATTATATAATTTATATAACAAATTTTAAAAATATAAATAGTAAATATATTTTACTTGTTTTACAAATTTGCTTAAAATGTTAAATATAAATCTGAATAGTTTTTAATTTATTTAAAATCTTTTTTGTCTAAACATTAAATAATTAGCATAAAAATTTACCTTTTCCAAGAGTTAACTCATGTTTAAACAACGCATATTTACAAATAATAAAAAAAACAATATAATTTATCTAATTAATGTAATCAAAATTTAATTTGTTTAATTGTGCATTAAAGATTTTACCCTATTTTGAGCATGCTGATTTCCTTGTTCAGCAGATTTTTTATACCAATAAATTGCTTTATCTATATCCTTAACAATTTCTTTTTCATATTCATACATTAAAGCAAGATTATATTGAGCTACATTATTTCCTAAATCAGCTGCTTTTTTATATAATTCAAATGCCTTTTTCTTATCAATATCTGTTCCAATTCCATTTTCATAACAAATTCCTAAATTATTTATTCCTAATGCATTTCCTAAATCAGCTGCTTTTTGATATAATTCAAATGTCTTTTTCTTATCAATATCTGTTCCAATTCCATTTTCATAACAAATTCCTAAATTATTTATTCCATTTACATTTTCTAAATCAACTGCTTTTTGATATAATTCAAATGCCTTTTTCTTATCAACATCTGTTCCAATTCCATTTTCATAACAAATTCCTAAATTATTTATTCCTAATGCATTTCCTAAATCAGCTGCTTTTTGATATAATTCAAATGTCTTTTTCTTATCAATATCTGTTCCAATTCCATTTTCATAACAAATTCCTAAAGATATTATTCCATTTACATTTTCTAAATCAACTGCTTTTTGATATAATTCAAATGCCTTTTTCTTATCAACATCTGTTCCAATTCCAACTTCATAACAAACTCCTAAATTATTTATTCCTGATGCATTTCCTAAATCAGCTGCTTTTTGATATAATTCAAATGCCTTTTTCTTATCAATATCTGTTCCAATTCCATTTTCTAACAAATTCCTAACCATGTTATTCCATTTGCATTCCCTAAATCAGCTGCTTTTTGATGCAATTCAAATGCCTTTTTCTTTATTAATATCTGTTCCAATTCCGTTTCCATAACAAAGACCTAAACTATTTATTCCCTTCGCATTTTCTAAATCGGCTGCTTTTTGATATAACTCAAATGCTTGTTTTTTATTAATATCTGCTCCAATTCCTAAATGATTAAATTTTCCAAGCAAAAAAATATAATCCGAGTTATTTTGATTATCTAATAATAAATCATGAATATCTTGAAAGGGTATATCGTTATTATTAAGATAATTTAAGATTTCCTGTTTTACTATGTTGTTATCACTATTTTCAAGAAAATTAATTATATCATTAACCATTACATCAAAGCCATTCTTAGATTGATTATTTGATGAAACTAAAGATTCTATTTCTTTTGATTCCGTCATAGTAAAATCAATATCTTGAAATGAACTTTCATGAAATGAATAACTATTTTCAGAAATTTTAGCATCTAAATTAGGTTGATTGTTATTTGATGATTGGATATCTTTGTTATTATCATATATGTGAAAATCTTTTATAATTATGTTTTCTTTTATTATAATTGCTTTTAATTCGTCAACTATTTTGTTGATAGTTGGTC